>CM074194.1:31954471-32582436 GCA_037179385.1 Holothuria scabra
ACAGGGTCCAGGGTCCTTGGATGAAAACCGCCAGAATTACCATGAACATATCACTATTAACCAAGTATCATTATACAAACTATCTAAATTGTTTACTACACCCTTAGTCGGCAGGAGATGTAATTTGAAGAATTTCATAAAAATGTGACATAAGGCCCAGTGTGGCCCACTCGGAACCTTGAATCAAAACTTTCAGAAAACAACACACAGATCACTAACCAGGTAACCAGACCGTCAACTCTGTTTAAAATTAACTGGGGGGGGGGTTAAACATTTTGAAAATGGTCCCTTCGACCCATCTGGGTCCCTGGACCAAAAATTTCTGAAAAGTGTGAAGGCACCACTAACAGAGAATAATTAGATAAACCGTCACTCGTACAAGAGGATCTGTATATATGAGGAGAAGAATTTAGAAGAATTTCAAAAAAGTGCCATGGGGCTCCAAGGTTACCTTAGGCCACAAACTCCTGCACAACTCAAATTGCCCACCCATTGCGTCCAAGTTTCAAACAAATCCATGAAAGCATGCGGGAGTGGAAGTCTTTTGAAAAGAGAAACAGATAATATTTCACTGACAAAAATATTGATACCTACAGTAAAGCAACCTACAACAGAAAGCCATCGATAAGCCACCACCAGCACAAATAAAAACTCGTGCACAACTAAACAATTGTTAACGAGATTGCGTTTCTCAGTACTTTTGAGCACACAAAGTTGCTTAATTGTCGGAGCACAAAGTTGAGTGCAGACATTAGCACATCGTCAGATCATGGAGCTGCTAGAGACTCTAGCGACTTTCTGGTCAGATACTGTAAGGAACTCCTTATCATGTCAGCCAACGTCACGGAGTACAAGTTGGTTTTCAAATGAAGCTTTTAACCCTTCTCATTGTCGTATAAAATTCTATCTCGGTCAAATCTTTGGTTTGTGTCCCTATTTCACGTGCAGCCGACTTGAACTAGTTACACTTTTACATGTAGATAGTTTTCTGCATTCCACCAGATGATGCAGTCACACAGTCAAAACAGTTAAATGAGTGTATAGGGATACCGGAAGTACTGTAGTGTATGTGAGACCACATGCGGAAGTGAGTATCCAGCTTGGAACAAGGTCACTCTTACGTACATTTCACAGTCTAATGGGAGGTAACACAACCTTGCTACAAGGTGTGCACAATATCACAGGACACTAACTTGAAATGTTTTTCAACTTGAATCCTACCTTCCACTTATGCTCAACTTAAAACATGTACACGTTCTGTTTTAACGTATCAAAACGGGCTAAGCTTAGTATTATTCCAGAAAGGCTAATTATTTTAAGATTAACACTTTGGTGAATTTAAACACCTGAAAAACATGGAACACCGCATTTACGATATGGTGTTGCTGATGCCACGTGGTACTTGTACTATATAACTGTTACCGTCATTACCATGCAACCGTGCTTTCAATCTACACTCTGAAAAGAAAATGAAATATACTAGAAATACAGTTACAGTGGGGACGGGGGTAGGGGGTTTTAAGTCCCACACTTTTTCTACCATAACCATTTTGGGCCGCCTTACTTTACTATCATGTTGCTGAACATATTGGGCCGCTTTTTGGTTAGCCTCAACCATAAGGTAAGGTTTGGTGTTTCAGAATTGACTAGAATTAGTTCAAGAATGAAACTACTAGTTGGATTTATGAGCCGATCTAGTCAAAGTTTTGACAACGTTCCGGTTCAGTTTAATTATAGAGAACACTTTTAGCGTGCTTGTCTAATAAAACTGAATTTCACCCGGAGTGCAGTGAAAATTCACTTCAACAGAGCCATATTTCGTTCAATGCGGGTGAAGTATCGGTCTTTTTGAAGTGAATTATTTTTCCACCCCTGGTGGAATTCACTTTTACAAGTAGCCTAGTTGTCCCTCAGAACAATAGTTTTGGAGTGAATTTCACTCGTTTCCAGAGGGTAGCAACGCTCTTCACCACTGCGGTTATACTACTTGGAAAGATTCAACATAAAGATGTAGACATAAAGAAAAAGAACCATTACAACTTTTTCATTTTAACACAACTTTAGAAATGTTGCATCCGATTAATTGACCAATATCTCAGTTCGGACTGGTCAACTGCGCAATCTACATGATTCCGATCTTTACCCCTACGACCTATGATCCTAGGAGACACGCCACGCGCGATGCATATAGGTTTGTGCACTGAGCGTTGGCTGATTGGTTAAGCGCATACCGTTATAACCGTTGACCTTAAAAAAAAAACATTAAATCAGAACTCGGAACTTTCGGCTGAGTCACAAGGTCAAATATACCATGACCAGGCGCGGAATCAAGGGGGGGGGGGGGTTACGGCCTCGGCTCTCCCTTTTTCGCCCCAACAACATAAAACATACAGGAAATCAGCAGTGCAACTCCATCACACCCCTGTTTTGTCGTTGGTCAGCCCCCCCCCCCTCTCCGTGACTACCGCGTCACGCAAACAATTATACCATTCCATTCGGCCGAGTGTATCATTCTCGCATGTCCCTCAACCCTTCTGATGTCACCAGTTCAGTATTTTATCCATGAATCTTGAACAAAATCATGGTGTTCCAGTTGGGCAGACAAGCACTGTTCACCTAGTAGTTGAACTGTGTCAGGGATAAATCTCTATAGCTAGTTTAAGTCAAATTATTCAAAAAGTATAAATTAAGAGCATGAAAAGTGAATGCAAACAGTCCAACTCCCATCTTTACTTTACATTCGTGACATTACGCTTCGTACATACGTGACATTACGCTTCGTACATACGTGACATTACTGACACGTAAAATATTGAAGTTTATTCACTTGAAACAAAATGGTTTATTGTGCAATACTGTTATTTGTGATTTTCTAGTTTTACAACTCACATATGATGTTTGGTTTCCTTTGAAAGTTAAAAATGTTTTTTGACCTTGAAAATTCCTGTTTGCCTCCATAGCATATTACATCACCGCATAAGAGTAAGAGTGATATCACACCTTGGTACAAGGTGCAGTTACTTTCACAAAAACAAAGAAAGACAGAGATAGTGATTTGACTTACAGTTTAAAGACATCACAAATTATTGTGCTATGTACCATTTTAAATTGAATAAACTTCAACAATTTACATCTCAGCTCAGGAAGTCCTATGAAGATGGAAGTGGACTGTAAGCACTTATTTTTCATGCTTTTTAATACACATTTTGGATTTTTTTCTTGTGGAACACTTAATAAGATAATACTGCCTATGAGGGCAGGAATCTGAAACTTAAGTCACAGTACAATTGACCAGTTAGTGTAGGACAGTGGCAAAAGCAATAAGGAAAGAGAAGATACCCTGTCCTTCCCTCCCCCTACCTCAATCTATCTCTCCCTTCCAATCATTTTCATCTGTTTTTTCCTCCCTACCTCCTCAGCTCACTCTTCTGTGAAATGTGTAAACAAAAAGTGCAGTGCTGGAAGAAACTTCCATACACCATCCATTTGAAGGCTGATTTGTGTCCATTCAAATTGATATTATTCCAAATAGTAACATGTAACAAGATCATACTGCATATCCACCACTTCTCCAGCTTGACCATGCAGGGAAACAAGCTTGGTGATGAGCCAAACAGGATTACAGTGACCCCACAGTATGGAAGCGTCCTCATGTAGCAAGGAGAGATTTGTTGTACTTGCAGCTCCCTGGTAATTGATACTAAAATTACTGAAGGATAAGTGATTAGCTGACTGGGAAATCATGGTGTGTTCACAATGGACACAAGCAGTTAAAAATAGGCCTACAATATATGCTAACAATGCCTCCACTGGGATTGTGTTTCATGAAATTTTGCCTTGAGGCCCAAAATGATGAAAATTGCCCAAAATTACAACTTTATCTTGTAGCTAGGAAGGAAATTTGTTGCCCCATGAAAATGACA
This sequence comes from Holothuria scabra, assembly GCA_037179385.1. NCBI lineage: Eukaryota > Metazoa > Echinodermata > Holothuroidea > Aspidochirotida > Holothuriidae > Holothuria > Holothuria scabra. The sequence goes on from CM074194.1 coordinate 31,958,395, forward strand.
CACGTAGAGCAAATTTGAGGAAAATCCAGTGGAAATTACAAAGGCTGAAACGTTTTAAAAAGTGAGAGGGACGTTTTTTGTGAGAAATACATTTTTACCCTCTACCGTATAAAATAAGTTCTACCCAGTTTGTGGGTTGGGCTAATAATAATGAGGAAATACGAGATGTCACGTAAGTGGACAACTGTCGAGAAGATATCGGACACCTTAACCTTTGACCCATCCCAAGATGCATGACCTGTGAAAAATTCCCAAAATGTCTATCGCGGACGCAAGAACGGATAAAACTAATGTGGAGACATAAAGGTTCCAGAATCTCACGTCGAAAAGTTTCCATGCTTAAAATACTATTAACTCCTTACGCCAATAGTTATCTGTCACGCTGATGGGGTTGGTTTGGTTTTAAGGAGTTTAACGACTCAACATTTTCCTTTTGGCTTCACAGTAGCCCACACGGCCTTCTTGCTACTGTGTCACTGGACTGTTTTCCACTCTAAATTGTCTATGCGGAACAACAAACACAGCGGCAGTAAGTTCCATTATAGTGTCTTTGTTATGACTCCGTCTGAGAATCAAATCCGGACCCTCCTAGTGAGAGGTGAGTGCTCGAACAGTACACCAAACACCTGATCACCAAGGGCGTCGATCCTGGGTGGATGGGGGGGGGGGGAGGGGGACAAGTGTCGGTCCGGAAAAACCTAGGATTCCGACTGTTGGAATCCCCCCCCCCCCCCATCCACAAACCAGATCGGCGCCCCTGCCGGTCACACAAGACCGATAGAGGACAAATCTACTAATTTTAACATGACCAGCATGAGAAATAACAATTTCCACAGATCTTGGGTAAAATCAGAAGAGTTGCACACAGTTTCAAAATCAAGGTGGAGAAAAAAAAAAGGCTCCTTAATTTAATTTTCGATATGCAAACTATCAGAGAGGTATATGTTTAGAGCAAGAAATGTACAGAATTCCAGTGGAAGTATATTGATATTAATTAAAAACCTAAAATGTTTTCTATTGTTTTCTTTTAATTTTTGATGTGGAAAGGGCTAACAGCTGCTATAATATTATTGGTGGGCTTTTCTCGCGAAAAAATTGTGCGTCTTTTCTGTTTGAAAGATGTTATGATATTAATGCAGTATAAAACTAGAAAATGGGAACGCACTATATACAGTTCGGGAGATAACTGTTCTCGAAAAACCCGGTTTTACACCCAATCGGCGGAAATTCTACTGACGGTAGAGCCATTTTCAAAATTTCTTCAATGATGCTTTGCGGTAGTAACGCTCAAAATGAGACGAATATTCAAGGAATAATTCTGGCTTTTATAGAAACTTTGTTGCCAGGAGAACAAAAATCCGGATCATGTTTGGTAGTTCACCGTGCACCTTTGGAGATTTTTTTTTAGCAATTTTGTCACGGTTTGAGTACTAAGTAAGAGCGTAAACTATAAAATGCAACATATACCCAGGTTTTGCGCAACGTTTTCTACAGAAAGGTACACGTGCACATGAAACTTGCCACCACTTGTGTTCATCAACATGTTGCTGAAAGTTCAATGTGATTTCACTCTACGGGTGAGAACAATCGTACCTTGTATTTGAATATACAGATATATAAAAACAAAGTGACGACTGTGAAGAGGTTGCCACTAAGTGCTCATAAACATTCATTCTGAAAGTTTTCCCCCGATTGGGTGAATTTTTTATGCGGATATCCCCCGGACTGATAAACCTAACTTATTCTAAAAGGCCATTTGTTACCTTTGGTTATCACAATTAACAGTTTCGTCTGTATAATTTCTCCAAACTTCATACATTTTTAAAGGGTCCTTATATCCATGAATGGTCATCAGTTCTTTGTTTCTTAAAGAGCATGTGTCGCTCTTTTGACCCCAATTTTTAAAACCTTTATTGTTTTTCGGAGTAACCCCAATTTTTTTAGCAAGAATACCCTGGTAGGCATCATCGATAGGAATAAAAGCAGTGGTGAGAGATTTCTCATACATAGCCGGAATTATATCGGTCGAAATGATATACCCACCACCTGAACAGTAAGGAGGAAAATACCGGCCACTGTAAACCTTATCGGGTACGTAGTACTTGGAATCTTTGCGAGTTATCCTTACGCTACGGTAGAGTACGGATCCAGCAAAAAATTTAGTTTTTGCATCTCCTTTCTTTTCTAAATCATGAAGGTAGGAGATGATGTTTTCCCAGTTAACGAACATGTCATCGTCACCTTTGTACATATATTTTGAATGTGCACAATTCTGGGTGATCCACTTCAATCCCAGGACGACCTTGAGGGTTAAATTTTGAAACGACTCTCGAAAACTGGCTTGGATAATGTCACCATATTGATCATCTTCAACTTGGACCTTCTTTTGTATCTCTTCTGTATCCCTTTGAGTTAAACCCATAACAAAAAGGAGTCGTACAGACTCGTCTAAAACCGTCTTTACACCACCCCACGTATCCCTGATGGCTCGGCGTGCATCAAAGTTTCGAGGCAATGAACTTATCATCACAACGAGAAAGACGTCATCTTTATTGTGATCTGCGTCAAAGCATGTGGATGGATGATCATGAATTAGTTTCAACGTCTTATCCAGATATTCCTTGTTAGAATCAGTTCCCGATAAAACCAAGTCAAGATCTGGCTCGGGACATTCGCGAAGAAAGGTCATATTATTTAGTTTCGACCAAGAAGACGTAAATAAATCCGGGTTATTAAAACCACGTGATGTGACGACTGATCTTAATGCACAAACATCGTTTTTGAAATCCCTATAACTAAATGAATCATCAGATACCATTTTCCAACCTTTGTCTTTACCAATGATACCCCCATACACGTCAGGGAAGGGTAATAATTGTTTGCTCCAAGAGTCACGAAGTATTTCAATCCCAACATCCATGGACATAACACAACCTGCGTCAGTTGTACAAAAAGGAGGGTACATTGCTCCTTTATACACCTCTTGAGGTACAAAGTATCGGCTATTTTTATTTCGATCGGGTTTGGAATGATGAATTATGCGACCCCTCCACATCTTTTTGAATTCTGCTTGATTTAAATTACGTAAATGTCGCACAAGTCTTTCAAAATTGACAAGCATGTGATCATCGCCGTGGAATATGAACTTAGCAGATCGACAATGTTGAGTAGCGAAACGCGTTCCAACTAAAGATTTTAAAGTTAAATTCCTTGTAGTATCTATAAAATTACCTTGTAAAATGTCGTCATGACGGTCATTCTCCTGTATGATCGACAATTGCTGATTTTCCTTATTTTCACGGGGCAACCCGAGGACGAACATTACCACAACCCCTAGGTGTTCAACGTCGGGTACATTGCCCCAAGTCTCTCTTATTGCCATTCGAAATTCGAAATTTTCGGCAGGTGAATAAATTAAAGCAACTAGAAATGGGGATGACATCTTACAGCTCTCTGTGTGGTCAAAGTTTTGTTTTAATACTCTAGCAAAATACATGCCATTAACGAAGTTTCCAATGTCTAATATATTAACCTCGTCTTGCAACCAAGTGAGATCTACTTCCTCCTCCTCCTGCTGTTCGTCATTCTGATGTTGTTCGGCTAGCTCCTCCTCTCGATTCCTCATCTCTTTCTCCTCGTTTTCATTCTCGATTGCTCTCTTCTGTTCCTCCTCGGATTGTTTCTTCCGTTCCTCCTCGGCTGCCTTGGATTCGGCTTCATCTTCAAGAATCTGTCTCAAATCTCCTCTTGCGATGCCCTTAGACTCATATCGTGGATCCAATTGCCCTGGAGCGTGGGGTCCACCAGAGATCGGCAAATGTTTTGCGTCCAAATATACCAACACGATCACAACTCTACCGATGTATATACACAGTAACACAAAGAGAACGCTTTCGAGCACCTTTCTTCTAATTACCATTTTCAAACTTCATACGTAACTAGCTTTGGAGAAAATATCACGTGGTTGTTTAATTTTGGTGACCAGCTTTTTCGGTTTTCTTTCTTGCAATTGGTCAATTTTTCTTCATCTTCCTCTCCTAAAGTGATTCATCTGCCTCAATGCGTCTTCAAAGCGTGCGAAACTTCCATCCTAAATTCACGCACATGATCTGGAAAAAGAGCGAAACATCGTTAAAATGTCACAAGATACAGTTTTTGAAATTCCAACATTTTCAAGAGAGGTACACAGCTTTTAATAAGGAATACTCCGGCTGTGCATATCTCAAGTTCTTAACGTATATTGGAAACGTCTCGTGAACAAAAATTGAACTTTGGAAACGAAATAAAAAAATGAAAACAATCATGTACAGTATTCCGCGTTTCCCAACACTTAAACCAACTTCCGTTGTGCCTGGTACTCAGGGTAAGCAATGGAGTAGGAAAATGAGCCAATGAGCCACAACTGGGAAAAAGTGCCGTGGCCGGCACTACTTCAGCCAATTGGTAAAAACTAGGCCGTAAAACCCCATCAAACTTACTTAATTTAACCCAACACTTGAAAATAGTATGGAGAATTTGATTGCAGACAAAGCTGACTAAGCTCTTCCAGTCCGACGGTTACAGTCGGCTACAACAAAGTTTGTACACCATGACCACTCAATAGTCACCTCGAGTGGGAAACACGTGACCGGGAAGTGAATCTAACAACTCCCTACCTGACTGCAAACAGTCTACGAATGAATATTTACATTGAAAATGTCATCGTCACCGCCTAATAACTGGACTTTTTGCTGAAATAAGCACGCTCTATGTCTGTAGGATATCCTTCATCATTTACATGCAATATTCTCATCTTGTCTCATCAACGTGACAAGCCAAAGCATGTACTATAATGCGTGTTTTCTATACCAGTAAGTTTACCCGACTGAGTTCTCAAATATCAGCAGACAAACACTATTTGAACAAAAGGATAAAATGAGCTCAAAAGAGTTCTTTGTTTTTTTCTCTCTTTTACTCCACTTCCTCCATTCTGCAGTAATTGTAACCAAAATATTTACGGTATTTCCTTTTTACGACATTTTAGAAAAATTTCATGCATGCCGCACTAAACATAAAATGTGTTGAAGAGTACTCCCACCCTAATCAGGGCAAACCTTCAGTCAAGAGCATGTTTTCATTTGGTCTTTTCATACCCCTCAACGCCAGGGAGCAGATAACACTGATTTTGACTTCAAATGAAGGTTGAGCTTCGAAATGTTGGGACAGTTGAGGAATTTTTTGATGGCTATAGACGAATCCGGACAGATTTTGATGGTCTGATTTTAGTCGGCCATTACTGGGGTCCATCACCTTTAATCTTTAAATTTACTTCTTTACGTGTTCTATGGATGGTTGTACACTGAAGTGTATCTTGATTTTCTCAACTTCACTGAATATGACGATTTGAAATTCACTTAAACAATAAATGACGACGATTAATGGCTGATGGACAGTACTAATGGCTGCCTACAGTCACTAAAAACAAGCGCTAATCGGATTCGTCTTTAGTAGCAACAGAATTGGAACTGTTTGGGGTGAGAGGATTAGATCTTTAAATCAAACCTATACCAATAGATTTCATTTCCACAGCAAATTTAAAAGGGATCAAACAAGTATTGTACCTAATTTTAGGGTCGATATTACTCATGTCAAACCTGTCCCCGTAGTTCGTAACTTATGTGTGTGCGATAAGCTTTGTTCTATGTCAGGTCATGTTTCAAAAATTTGTAAGTCTGCCTCTTATTCTTTGTACCGTATAGGCAAAGTTCGTAGGTCTTTAGACCGTACTAGCACTGAAAGATTGATTCATGTGTTTATTACTTTACACCTTGATTATTGTAATAGTTTATTGTATGGTAAAGAGCGCCAACAACTGATTCAAAACTCCGCTGCCCGCATGATCACACGCTCAAAGAAGCAAGAACATGTCACTCCCATTTGGATTGATCTCCACCGGTTGCCTGTTTCTGCACGCATTGATTTTAAATGTTTAATTATTATTTACAAAATTCTAAACGGTACCGCTCCTCATTATCTTTGTTCCCTGGTCTGTCATCCATCTCCTTCCATATCTTCCCATATTGCCAACCGTACCCGGCAGAGAAGCTGGCAACTAGTAGAGGTTCGATTGCAACCTGGGAGTTTCTTCCAACAAACTTTTGGTGCAAGGGTTTTCTCCTATTTTGCTCCCAATCTCTGGAATTTTTGCCCAACTCCATCAGAAATGCACCTACTTTTACCACTTCTAAATCGCTTCTTAAGTTTTTTTTTCGAAATTGCTTTCACTTTGATGATCATTGTTTTTAAGTTGTTATGATCTGCATTGTTTGAATTATTTTACTGTTTTTAATTCTCTTTATATCGTTTTTGGTGTATTACTTTTGTATTTTGCTCTGTTTTACTTTCTTTTATGTAAAGCGCTTTGAGGTCATCTGTTAATGTACGGCGCTACAGAAGAATAGTAAATGATTTTTTATAATTATTAACAAAGCTTGTAAAATGAACACAAACCTCCCAATAACTACAACATTTTCACATAGTATTCATCACCTGAGATTTTAAATATTTAAGTTGAGTAGGCCTATTTAAATTTCTACGGTTAATTGCGCAATACTTTATGACGTCATTTTTGCACAACTAAAACTCAAATCTTATTTTCATTTTTTCTTTTTCAGAAAGCCACCAAAGCGTGTGACAAAAATGTGAAACTTCCCCAATAGGGTAACTTGACTTTACAGTACATATCCAATCTAGGCATTTATTGAAAGCAGAAAGCTTCTCAAAACGGTAAAAAGGTACATTCAAACAACAGGAGGCTTTGCGAATTATACAAGTTGGACATCACAACAGACCCAGACCAAACAAGTTTTTGGATGGGACGAAAATATTTCCAGGATGTCAAATGTGGAAAATTGTGTTACGTCAACGGCACACTTCAAAGTCTCTAGGGAAAGAAAATTTTACGAAACCTTCTTCTTTCCTACCCCACTTACAAACTGGTCTGCAACAAAAAATTATTTTAATGGACTATTTCAAATTCAGGTACTAAATTTAAACTGCTGAAAACTCGGTAATGAACACGAGACATTTTTCACTCAACATCCAACTGAGACACAACAAACCCTAGCCTTGACTCCAATGTATGTTACCAAACGGCGTCCGACGAGTACTACGTTATACTGTAAAAGTTAGCCACAACTAAAAGTCTCTATGGAAAGAAAATTTTACAAAACCTTCTTCTTTCCTTCCCCACTTATCAACTGATCTGCAACAAAAAAAATTATTTTAATGGACTATTTCAAATTCAGGTATTAAGTTTAAACTCCTAAAATCTCGGTAATGAACACGAGACATTCATTCATTCAACATCCAACTGAGACACAACAAACCCTAGCAGCCTTGACTCCAATGTGTGTTACCAAACGGCGTCTGACCAAGTACTACGTCATACTGTTAAAGTTAGCCACAACTCTGTTTCCATTAGTTACGTACAGTAGGTAACTTTCCCATATGACCACAATGGTCAACGTATGGAGCCCACACGATTTGTACTCCACGTGATTTGTACCGGTATACAAGATTCGTACGAGGCATGTATGAACCATATTGGATAGTTCTGGAACCATGTGGAAACCGATTTGTGGAAACAATATGGTTAAGGGGCAAACGCATTCGTGTCATACTGTGCTTATTCTGAAGCAACAGAAAAATCTAAATATCTCATTCTTAATTTTCTCTAAATTATCTTTCATCAAATTTCAGGACTTCGATATTGCTTTATTCAAGACAAACAAAGCAGTTAGTAATTCATAGTAAATTTCACATTTAAGGAGAAAAAGTTATTGTCACATGACTCTCAACAGCCAATCATGAAACAGGACAGTCTACTAACTACTTCATGTTAGGGTGACTGCTCTTACTCTTTAAAGTGCAATGACATCCCACATGTGGGTTGCCCGTACATGGACCTTTTCTTAAAGGCTTGGGAAGGGTTTAATGGACCCCACATTTCATATGTTGCCCGTGCAGGGTTTAGTTCCTGAGATCTGCTTTTCTTGCCTACGTTATAACAACGTTATCTATTTAGTAAGAACTTTCACAATAGCTTCGTCACGCGGTGGAAAGAAAGTTAAACATGACAACCAAGATCAATGGAGGCTTCGCCGTGATGTCAAAATATAGTACCCCCTGTTGTCATGTTGAAATAATGTACTAAAACAACAGTACAAAGTAGACTACAATCGACACGCTTGCTTGATCAATGTTTATACAAACCAAAATACAAAATGCCCAACAATGGCAAATTATTGCCCCCCAAAATGGGTAAACAACTGTACCCATTTTGTTGGGCAAATTAAGGTTGGGTAAAATCCAGGTGTTGGCAAAAGGTGTTGGGCAAGTTTTAAAGTACCCAACAGTTGGTTAAATTGTAATCGACCAATCAGAGGATAAGTAAAAGATCAATTCATTTTACAGAGAAATATTGTTATGAAAGTGGTTAATTATAATACCTCATGGTTGAATAAGGTTGGATTTGGTAAATAAAAAGCTAGCGGTATCCAGTTTAAAATCTGGACGAAATTACTTGATGGGCAATGGTGGTATAGAAAAAAGTTTTCACTACGACGTAATCAATGGGAGAAGAAATACAAAGGTCACGATTAAGTTTGCTATTTCAAACTACAGTACACACTTCACTGTTTACTATCCAAGTGCATCGTCGCTGGTGCCCCCAATCACTCTTGGAGGGCAAACGGTGTAAGTTTTGGGGAATTTCGTAAAATCTCCTTCTTGTCCAAATCATAACAAGATACAGTATCAGGTTATGCTGAAATCCAAACAAGCACCGAACAGAACAGCTGTTGGGCAAACGTGTTGGTACAAATTGTAACCATTTGTTGGGCAAAATTAGTAGGGTGAAATTGTTGAGAAATTTCTTTTGCCCAACTATGCGTAAAACACTAAAGGAACTGAGTTGGGCATTTTTACCCAATTCCGGTCAGGTGGCACACGACCCAACGGTTGGGTAAAAAATACCCATGTTGGCACTATTTTGCCCAACAGTCTTTAGAGTGTACGGCCACATTGAACACTGTACGAACCGTACAACATACTACAGAACAAAGCCATGGGGTAGAGGAGCACTGTTTAGCAAAGTATTCCTTGATTAGCTGTTGCCATGGTATTGTATCGATTGTTATCTTTGTTATGGTTAGGGATTAGGGCTATCGTTAGCCAGTTAGGAAATTTCTTGTCAAACAGTGCGCATCGCCCCAAGCCATGTGTTCAAACTCTAAAGCATAAAGCCATAGGTACCCGGCAGGAGCATCATCTATCATGCATGGCGCCTCCACGAATTGGACATCCACGACATAATCAGTCTCAACGGTCACTTCTTGACAAAATCCTGTACCGGGGTTACCTCTGACTTCTAAACTTAATTGTGCCCTTAGAGTTATCATGCATAAATACACGCTTGGTTCTCTTGGCAGCAAGGGGACTACAAAATGAGGACACCCCCCCCCCCCCCCCCCCAAAAAAAAAAAAAAAACCCGGGCAAAATTTTTGTTATGGTATGGTAAAGACACTTTACAGGCCCCTTGCCATGAAAGGATACAGTCAAATTCCCCTAAAAAGGAAACACTTCCTCAAAGGGGAGGAGAGCTCCCCTCTTCTTAATCTACCATGCTGATGAGAACCCCTTGTCGATATTCGTAAGTCTGGCAACGGGCCTGACTCTTCCATAACACTGCACCTAACACTCTATTACGCCACCGTTGTTGTCAAAGTTGTACGTTTACATATTTTCTTTGGCACGGCTTGCTGTTTTTGTATTATAATAACAAAAAATGAGAAGAGGCCTCATTGAAAAGACACGCGATTTGTTTAAAATATGGAAGCGAAGAATTATTGATCCTTTGTTCAACCTTATAAAAGAGTTATTGATATCTGCTTTGCTGAGGATATGTTCGAACTCTTTCAAAAGAAATATCACCATGGAAACGTAGATACTGTAATATTCACTAGCAACCTTAATTCAAAATGAGACATGTACAATACATGTTGTGTTGTGTAAAATGAATAAACACAAATTTTAATTTCATGAAACATCAAATAATTGTAATTTTAAAGGGCGAATTCATTCAATTTTTATACGTGAAATGACACATCCAATATTTGTTATTTTTAAGGGCGAATCCATTCAATTTTTATATGTGAACTATGGGAACTATACTACACAATTTAAATAGACATCCGTTCAAAATGGACATGTACAGGTCTTTCTCGACGTATCGGAAGATGGCGCGCGCCACCAGTTAAAAAGTATGGGGTAGCCTAATCATACGGTACTATGGTGTATTAAGGGTTTTACGTTTTCATGCTATTTAGTTTGAATATTTCAGATTTTGTGGGTAAATATGTGCAAACAGAGGGAAACTGAGTTTTTATTTTGAAAAAAATACGGACATTGTGGGCAATTTGACTCGCTCGGAGAGAAGTCACACTCCCCAATCCTGTCGTTGGAGGGTTAGAGAATAACCGTAACACCAGGATGTACTGCATGCCCACTCGTGTCAGCATGCTTACAGCGCCGGAGAAGATACAGTTTTCCAATAAACAATAACAAAAGTTCCATTGCATTTTTGCTTGTGCAGTATAGATTTCAGACCCCCAAAAGGTGCTTTTAAAGTGGCAATCAGAGTTTTTAAGACTTTTCCTTGCCTTGAATTCTGCACCACAACCATAAATTGAGTTAAAACTATCTGGCCGCCTTATGGATGTGTTTAGTCCTGCTTGTGTGGAATATTATTACCTGAACAAAATTTTAAAATTTCCATTCAACAGTAACAAACACAGAATAAACCTTTCTCCTCACTGGAAAATCCTCTTCACTGTTTATTGATTCTTCCAATTTAACATGAGCGCAAGGTCACTGAGGTTCTTTGCGTTAAAGAAATTTTGTAAATTTAATGAGAAGCAAGGTAACCTTTTTCACCTTCAGTTCCATTGACTTTTGACCTCCTCCCCAAAACAGAAGAGCGCATTATGTTACAAAATCATAAAAGAACTTGAAAGTATTAGCGTGATTGATCGCTTGATAACCTACCACACCATACTGTATATATCTCCCGTTCCATTTGTCACATGCACACACTCATGACCTTTCAATACAATTTGCCTGATTTTAGGGCATCGTATGGGTGCTGTAGTTTAATTACATACCTTTTTGGTCGTCCCAGCGAGTCAAATCCATGTCTCACAAAAAAGCACAAAGGTCAAGAGTTCATATGAGTTCAAAGTAGGTCATCATGCGCACTTCACATGTGCACAACTGTCCACTACGTGATCTCCCATGTCACTTGGTAATTGAGTTATTGGACCATTTACAGAAACTGGTAACCTCATGCATGTACTGTAACTGGCACACACTTACAGTAGATCTCAATAACTCAAGTAAGAAACATCGCAGGAGAAAGGACTGTATAATAATTGCCTTTTAAGAACGTCTAAACAAGACAAATCAAAGCGTCACAAAAAAGTGTCAAAGGTCAAAACGTCAAATGAGGCCACAGTACGTCAACAAGGGCACTTTTCTCAGACGAACACAACTTTCCACTATGCCATCTCCTAAGTTACTTTTTATTACTTTTTTATTATCGCACCGCATATACTTCGCGTTCTAATGCATTTGACCTACCTCTATTAACAAGTCACTTGAATTCCCCCACCTCACTGGTGGGTGTATACACGAGCGACTATACTTAACCCTTGCTACATTCTTCTTCCGTGTTGTCCGCAGAGCGCGAGATTAATGCAAATAAGATGTAACAAGGGGTAAGTATATGGCAGCGAAGTGAATGTCAATAACTCGAGTTAGAACCATCGAAGGAGGGTAGTGTTATTACCTTTTCGGCTCGTCTGAAAAAAAAAGACTTCAGGCTGCACAAAAAAATTCACGAAGGTCCAAAGGTCAATGGGGTCGAGTAAGGTCGATGTACACTAGGTCACCACGTTCACTAAACTTAGATGGACACAACTTTGTATTGTGCCATCCCACTTAAAAGTTTCAGTAGCGAGATATCAGTATTGTGGTTAATGTTAAAATATTTCCACCTCATACTGTACCAATCTACATTGTTCTAAATTTTGTCGCAGTTTGAACAACGAACACCGAGTTACAGCAGCTAACAGATATACTAGCAGATATTGATTTTTTTTTTTTTTTTGGCCTCTATTGGTCCACAGTGAACTATGACCACTTTCTGCCCCAAGCCAAAATGCCCCTTCAGAAAGTAGACAAAACTATACTGACTGTACAGAATGCACAGTACTGTAACTAACGTTGTACAAAAGTAGACACTTTTCTCATAGTGTACTTGTTAAAAAGGCGATATGGGCACTAGCATATGAGCCAAAATTATAGTGCACAGTACTTTACAGGTGTGTCGTAAGGGGGACGTGAATGTGGACACAATGACTAAGAGTGTCTTAAGGGCACGTTAGAGTATGGGACAGCCTAAATGCATTTAAAGGGACTCATTCAGTTGATATCGATAACTTAATGAGAGTGTTAAAGGTGACTATTATATGAAAATGCTTACACTAAAGATAATACACCAAGTTTCTTATCTAGTAGTTACGGAAAAAAACCCTCTTTGCAACCCTTAACAAACTCTCTAAGCTTCAAAAAGGTCCTGGGCACTCGATCAGTCGACGGACATACAGGGTAGTACACATGGCAGGGGCGTCAATCGGGGACTGGGGGGGGGTAGAAGAAAATCGCCCCACCAATAAAAATATCGGGGGAAAACATATCGTTACCCCGGTATTAGGGCAGATTTCAAAACAACGCGCAGCATACACAAAATATAGCATTGTGGTGTACAAATAACTATAGGAAATCGAGGAAACGTCAATCTGAGCCTATTTTTAAGTAATAATACTGTATTTTTAATGTGCCATCCGTTTTGTGTTCGCTTGCCAAAGCAAGTGTGTATGTGTGGTTGTTTGTGCGTGTAAATGTGTGCGCTCGCGTTCGTGTGGGTGGATTGCTTGTTGAAGGGTTCCGTCTAAGGTTCTGGCTGTTGGAAAATTCTCCCCCCCCCCCCCATCCCCAAAACAGATCTAAGCCCTTGATATTTTACGGTTATATTCTATCATGTTTCCATACGCACATCACTTAAAAAGAGTAAGGGGCTATAATCTTTCTTTGGCTAAAAGAAATTTGAGCTTAGAAGCGGTCACCTCTCACCCAAAACTACAATTTTTGAAGTAGTTCACAGAAATTCTCGATAGGCACAACTGTTTGATTGACAGCAAGTTCGAGAAAAGTACAGAGTACTGTGCAGTAGCTACTGTTAAGCATATTCTGTAAGCTACTGAGAGTTTTCTGATTACACATTGGGTCTTGCATACTCACCCCGGAGCAATAAGCTGAGATTGTGTCTGGATAAGGAATGAATTTCAGACAATTGTGCGAGGGATTAGGAAAATAGGTTAGCAGAATTGGACTATCTGAGGTGATGATTTGGCCTTTAACATTTGCCTTTCGTCACATGATGGGCATCACAGACTTACGTGTACCTGAACCTGCAAACATGCACAGAGTGTTTTTACGTCCCATCGTAACTGGTATAAGTCAAGCCCACTACCAGGCATTAACAGTCACATATAGCGCACCACGTGCGTCGTCGACTGCATTTAAGCAGTTCCACTAATTCACCTACTACACTAGTTTTTCTTCCATCAAAAGAGACTTGTAACGTCAGGGAGAGCACTCTACATGAGCAGTGTTTACCTCAAAGTAATAAACAATTTTAATTTATGGGCGAAGTCATGTCCCCCAAGTGTTTACCTGAACATCCTGCATTTTGTTATTGTTAATGTTTGACAGGTTAAAGGTCGTTTGAGATGACTGTGCTTACGTAGTATTTGAATTTATCAGCTTCTATTTTTTTTTTGTTGAAAAAGAATTCCGCTACTTTTGATATGTAGTTACAAGGAGAACGTCCTATCGTTTTGATCTGATAAAGGGGTTAGCCTACTGTACCTACTACTCTAAGGAATTCTTTTGAGATTTGAATCGAAATTCTATGTGAGGTTCCCGAGATATGAACATTAGCAGTTGTCACACTTTCAACCTTTGTTGTGACCTTGAAGCAAGCACGTAGGGCATCATATCCTCTAGCCAGCGGGGCGGACGAATTTTTTGTCCAGCTCATCGCTACGAAAAAATTAACTGAGGGGTGGCAGTCTAAAGGGGGCTGCAGCCACAGAGGCGCTACGCAGGCTTCATATCCTGACATAAATGCGTACCCTTTTGCTTCTTAAAATACAGTATACAACCAAAGCAATTGAAATTGAGTAGGGAAAACAAGTCAGTGAGCAACGACTGGAAAGAGGCCAAGGCCGGCTCGATGATACCAGTTGGTAAGAAATTGGCCCGTAAAATTCCATCAAACAAATTGTCCTCAGCAAAACACCATGTTATCAGAATGCGACTGCCTAACATGCTAGGGAAAATATCAAAACGTAAGACACATGAATACGCCCCGTCTTTAATTTCATTTGACTTGAATTAATTCCCTATTGTGACGTCAAGGCCGTTTCGCTTGCGCGCTGGGATACAGGAAAACATTCCCTTTGTTTGCCCCATCTAATTACACTGTTGTGATTGGTTTTCAGCTTGTTTTGGTGACATGAATTTTGCATAATGTATTGATTACTGAATTTGCCACGATGACCTCAAGGTGACAACTATACAAAATGTTCAAATTATTAGCGAGCAATTCAAAAATTTGTTTCTTTAGTGGTAATTACATTTAAAGTTGTCCGAATTTTGTGCATATTATTAAAATATTATAAACGCTATTTACATAAGAATAAAAAAAAATGCCAACCAGCCGATTCTTTTAAAGGATTCTGGTACCTACAGTACGACAAGAATTACACGGATATTTATTATAGATGTTGCAATATGAATCTCATTGTTTCACCTTCCATTTTCATAATTCACTCGGTTGCTATCTTCATACTGTAGCAGATGTTGACATTCTACTTTTCTGATGTTACAGATGGAGCCTATGCAACTGCATGTGTCATACTTCCGCCGAGTGGGCAAAATGGGTTGCTAAGAAGTTAATTTGGTATTTGTCCACTAACAACAGACTCGGACCCGAGTTCCTGTGCAATACTTGCTCAACCCGGAAAAGCAACCTATCTGCCAGAGTCGTTCGAGTTCTGAAATCACGATTCCGAGCCCATAATTGAGTACATCACTGCCAGTTACTGCTCCATCCCTCATTTAAATTGTAGTTAGTTAGATGAGGTTTTACGGCGCAATTCCAAACAAATTGGTATAAACTGGACCGGAAAAGGCCCTTCTTCTAGTTGTGATTCACTGGCTTGTTTTCCATACTCCATTGCCTATGCTGGACACCACGAACAATGGCAGAAGGTTCCGTTTTACAGCCGCCGGTAGAACCCGGCCAGGAGTAGAACTCCATACCTCCTGACTTCAAGGCGGGCGATTTACAGTAAGCACGTGACTATATGTGCAGCCCGTCCGCCATTTTAATGGAGTAAATAATCTCCATCATATTACAGTATGACATAACACAGCAATGTCACGGGAAGATACGTCCCTGGTAAATGGATTTTGATACCCGTTGAATGAGAATTAAGTTGGAGTGATCATATTCATGTTAAAAATGTAAATATCATGTTATGGTGTTTGTCTTATTTTATCATTATTGAAACATTATTTACATTATTTACATTATTTCAAACTACTGTGAAATTTGTGTAGCAGTCTACAGAAATATTCATTTGCCACAGCTCTTTGACTGAGAGCAAGTTAGAAAAAAGCAGAGTACTAAAGCTCAGGGGAGTTTAAGGCAGTTGTGGGAGGGGCTCAAGTAAGTAGGTGAGGAGAATGGAAGCTGTTTGGGGGCGAGGATTAGGCCTTACTTTCTTTGCCTTCCACTTGAAAAACATCTTTTGAGTTTTGTCTCCCTCCTGTACCTATTCCCACTCATTGCGCCAGTATTGGCAAATTTCCATTGAACTTGTAATTTTATCCCAAGTTATGCAGGGAATTTACACAATGTGCCCCAAAAAGATCAAAAGACCAAAAGATTAAGGCAATATGCCAAATTACGGGAGAGCGGTAGTAATTTTCAAAATTTTCACGAAGTACTGTAAAGCTGGGGAAAGTCACCACCTGGATTTAATTTACGGGAAATTTCTCTAGGACAGCATGAGGCTTGTCAACAAAGATACATTAGTTTCAGTAGCGTAGCCGAGAGGGGGAGGGGCAGGGATTAAGCGGAAACTCAAATAAGGAAAAATATCAAAGAACTAAAACATCAACCTTTGAGTAGTTCAAGCTAAACATAGACGCTGGGATTTGAATCGCATCCGTAGCGCCCCAGTGACTGCCAACACTTGGCCGCTTTCGTTTTCTGCAAGGACAACAAAATCTCATTCGATCCATACAACTGTATGTTGTTTTATCCTCCTTATTTGGAGCCCACTACATATGAAGTTCGAACCAGGTTCTCACTCATTTTTCGAAAAATTTTAAACCATAATCATTTTGTATACGGTGTACGGATTACAAGGAAGCGGATGCACCATCGTAGTTCAGGGTTATATCAGGGAGTTGCTAGCAACTGTCAAGTTGTGTCAAGAATACTGAATGTATTGGTGTAAAGATGAAACGTCGAGACAAAATCGTTCGTACGTACGGAGCCTTTTACACCTGATTTTGAGTAAACGTGGAAAACGCTGTCAAACTAGGTTCACCAATCTCTCCAAAATTTGAAGAAGTGGTGTCTGTAACCTTTAGGTAACCTGGGCTACTTAGGCTATTTAACTAAGTGTTACGGCCGAGTTTCTACCAATTGAAGTGATAGTCGAGTGGGCTGGCAAATGTAGACCTGAGATAGGATGTACCAGTGAGTGCTTTCTAACGTGTCAATTGTTAAGAGAGGCAAGAAAGAGTAATGTTTTTATTGACACACAAACAATTTCTTAGTGTGAAATTTCATATGACCAAATTGTTACAATTGTAAAGAACGCTATGAAAAAATGAACATCACAGACCAACAAAGTCCACAAAGAATTGAAAGATTAACTACCCACTAATTGCATAAACAAATTCAATAAAATTCTAGAACATGCAATTAAGTTTACGGTGAAAAATGATCCCCAGCCTGCAGGTCACCTGCAAGAGCTACAAACCCGCAGTATTGATAAATGCGTTTTACCCGGCAAACGTAAAGAAATAATGGAAATAGACCAACTATGTGGTAATTAATAAACCCATTTGTTGGACACACACAGTTTCTTCCAGTTGTTTGATAAAGTATTACCCGACAAATTATTAATAACTGTACATAGTTGAGTTGGTGAAATTTTTACCTAATTTGTTGGGATGTTGATATTTAGACCAACGTTAGTTAAAAAATTGGGGGTACTTTTTACCCAATAATTTTAACAGTTCAGTTTTGTATTTTATGTCAACATAAATTAAGGTTACCCATATCCTGGGCTATCCACGGGTTCTACGACTTGAGACGTTTTGTGCCGTCTGTTACTAATTAATAAGAGTATGATTATGTCTAATAAACCGACAACGTCGTTCGTTCGCTAGCTGTCTGGTTGTACTTGAGCCAATTAGGGTTGAAGAAAAAACGCTCCCAAATCTGTCAACCAATGAATGGGATAATTCGAACGAGCGATGTCAAAATATTTTTCCATGCAATGTATTTTCTCACACAACCTTACCCTTGACGACAAGATCAGAAGTTTCCCCAGGTTAGCAAAAATTGTCAGATTTAAATTTTTGTTCAGATTTTTAAATACAACCTAAATGATGTATTTTGTCATACGTATCGCCCAGCTACGAAAGACTGATAATTAGGCTACTTTTCTCTCCCAAACGGCCGACAAGACAATCGCAGTGCAGAAAAACCCAGTTGACTGTAATTGTAGCGGACTACGAAAACCATTAATGCCAGTGGTGTAGAAAGCAATATAAAAGTGAGCTCGGAGCCTTTTTTTGGACTATGCACCTCTGAAAAATGGGGAACATGGATAACATTTTGACACCTAAATACCAACAGAATCCATCTACACAGACTACTCAACTGACAGGGTTGAAAGACATCAGATGATACAGAAGGTATATATGAGAGCATTTCAGTACGGTGGGAAAATGATTCCCTGCCTGATATATACACTCTTGCTTGAAAGACTGTCAAGCGGGACGCCACCTTCAGTTAGCGCGGAGCGTACAGAAATTTTTTTGGAAGATCGCGACCCGTCAAACAACCGGGAATGGCATTTCCCGGCCTGATAGTAGTAGATAAGCAGCAGGTGGTGCTGTAAGTAGATTTTTTTTTTTTTTAAGGGGAAACCACCTAAATTTCCAGTTTTTTCTTTAAAGTGTGAACACCACTGTATTAGGAGCGTAATTCCTGGCGAGCGAAGTTTACTGTTTACTGGCGATACTGTTTGAAACTTGCATTGTAGAAAATTTTGGATTCTGGGTTTGTTGTATGGAAATTTGAAAGGTTGGGGGATTAGCTATACTGAAGAATCTGCACTTCCCATATTGCTGGCAAATCTGAGAATGATTGCATGAAGACTGAACATCGTTGTTGCTACAAAATGTTATCTAATGCCAACGAACTGAGGCTCTGGGACGACATTTTAAAAGTTTCTCAAAGTTTGTCGTTCTTTTAGGCAAGATCATTTCAAATCAAGATCTTACATGGGACAAAATTTGGGATTTTATGAAAGACAATTTATAAAAATAGCACTGTACTGTACATAGCTGACGGTGTCTATTTATGATGCGGTGTAACATATGGCAAATATCCGATTACGTCATTTACATAGCTCGGAAAAGTTTACCAAACTGATTTATGAGCGAGCGCGTCTGCATTACAAATTGTACTTTGCAAGCGCGCAAAGAGCGAGGAAAATTTTGCTTTTTTTTAAACAACTAATTACCACTATGGAGCTTGTATTGTAGGGGACTTGTAGCTTGTGAGAAGAGTTGGGAAAATCACACTGTAAATGATTGGTGTCACAGATGGCAAATTCCCGAAATTTCCCTTTTTTATAGTCAGCGAGGGGGAGGGGGGGGGGTCCTCCGGTATCTACGTCACTTCTAAGCAGTCTCTATTTCAGCCTTCATTTGGATAAAATTTTCACTTCAGCAAAATGAGTAAATTGCAAAATACTCAAAAAATCCTTTATAAGTTGTACTACTACCATTGGATGAATAAAGAGTAATACCTAATCATGCCCATTGTACAATGTTTTCTGATTTTTCATGAATATTTAGAGTGGCTAACATAATGATAATTTTTATATTTCGGGCTACTTAATTACATTACATTTCCTGTTTCCAGTTTTCAAAACCGTCTGAAAGTTCGAATCCTGACTGAATTTCCTAAGTTCGGAAGCACATGAGGGTTGCTTCATTTAGTTATACAGAATATTGAAGCCACTAAAACTATACATGCAGAATAAGTTTGAAATGAGAATGAAACTAGAAAGCACGTTGTAGGGTGCAGTATACTCAACAGTCCCTGTCAATAAGTGACTGCTTGATAAAATACATAAACATGGTGGTTCAGTTGACATTAATTCTCACCTGTCCTCACTCTAACTGTAAAATGGCCTTAAACTCTCATATCAACAAAGAGACTGATTAAAACCATAACACATAAACAGATCTTTGTTTCATCAAAGGTGAGTAAATTAAGGGGCGTTAATTTCCACACCTGCGGTATAACTACAGTAAGCTATGTACCTCACGAGCATGCAGATAGAATAGTTTATATTTACAGTTTATTATTATGGGTGACAATTAAAGATTAATTTTAATTTTCACACAAACAACTAAGCAGGTGTTTAATTTTATTACCACGTGAGTTAATTTAATGAGTTTAAACTGCAGTCACGCAAACTCCTGTTTTATGATTGGCTCATGAGAATCACGCGACGATATTTTTGTCCTAAGTTTTGAAATTTCCGAGGAGTTACCCCTTTGGTTCATCTTGAAAAGACAATATTAAAGGCCCGGTTCTCTGACCCCAAACAGTGCCAATTCTCCTAACCTTCTTACTGGACCACCCCCCCCCCCCCACACACACACACACAAACACCCACAATTGTCTGAAATTCATCCTCATTCAGATACAATCTCAGTTTATTGCTTCAAGGTGAGTATAGGAAAACTCAATCCGTTCATGCTGTTAAATATAAGCTTAGGTACTCTCCATTGTTTGAATTAGCTCTCAATCAAAGAGCTGAGCCAATTGGGAATTTCGGTACCCCCGTACCAAAACTTTGGTTTGGTGTGAGAGGATTAGCCCTTTAAAATCCCAAAATATTACAACAGATACTTGATGAAAAATGAAAATGAAATTGTGTTATTTAGCCCTTGCTTCAAAATAAATTTGGGACGACTCTCCTTTCCCTTTCAATTACCACAATTACAGTTTAATTTAAGGACAATTTTTCTCACCCAGACAGCTTCAAGTCTCCTAACCTACTTATCTAAGCCCCTCCCACAACTGTCATGTATAGCTCATCCCTATCCAGATACAAACTCGTGTTCAATATCCAATGTGTAATAAGAACACGCTCGGTACAGTTCTGTACATGTTGTGTATTAATATGAGCTACAACTCTGCATCTTTTGAACATGCTGTCAGTCTAAGAGCTGGGCCAATTGAAAATTTATGTAGACTACCAAAGATATTGTAGTTTGGGGCGAGACTTTAAGCTAGTACTATTTCAGTCATCTGTAAACTCATTTTCTGATCCTGATCACCGTACACCCTGGAACATGCTGATCAGTAGCGGTGCCAGAATGTTACAATTGAGGGGGAAAAAATAAGGGCAAGGTTAAGTTGGGGGCAATAATTTAAGGGGAAAACGCGGAAGTGAGCCCAAAGCCTCCGTTCCTGGGTCCAGGGCGAAGTCCTCGGAAGCTCTGAAGTTGCTGTATAGCATACTGTACCTCTGGAAGAAAATTCAAATGTCTGAAGAGGTATATTATGTATTTTTTACGGTCAACAAAACTCCTATCTGACCTAACTTGGGGGCAAGTGAAGGGCAAGGACAAAATCAAGGGGGAAAATTACCCCTCTTGCCCCTCCCCATATTATCGCTACTGATGCTGATACCCTCAGACTAAACCTTCTTATCTGTGAAAGACAATTTAATCAACTAAGTAATAATTATACAATATTCTATTCATTTAGTCAAATTTATGCAGCCTACTGTTGTTCTGTAGCCACCTAACATCATATAGGCACGTAGCCTGACAGGAAAATTACGCTGACATGAGACCAGGGAGGTTTTATTAGGTGTTATACAGGCGCGTAGCCAGGATTGTGTCATGGGGTAGGAGGGGGGGGGGGGTTCGGGCAAAAAATCAAGGAAAAGTCTAAGGACAGAGATAAAAAAAAAACATCTATTTTAGGTGTTTTTGCATTGCAAGGTTGGGTCATGGTGAGACCAAAAAGGCTGAGTGCATTATTTCTTGTTTTACCCTTCCTGTCCTGAGAGAAAGACAAAAAACTGTGTCACTGAATGTCCTGGGTTAATTCGAAGCAAAACATCAGCAAGTTTTGTTTTTAATGTTGGTACATATTGTGGTGTTGCGAGAAAAAGTAACACGCTAAAGTTGGTCCGTAAAAGTTATATAGTCATATGTACATTTTTGGCCACAAGTAAAGGGCATGAGGAGTCGCCTAAAATTATTTTGACGTTAATTTAAACGTTAATTTTTATTAATTTCCTCTTATTTTCTCCTCCAAGCGGTATTCATTATATCATTAAACCTTAAATAATACAGCGTCGGACATTGCTACCCCCGCAATCAATTAAGCAAATATTTGATCATTTTGCACTTTTCAATATTTTTGATTAATTTAAAAATTTCACTGCGAAAGGCCCATTTGTCCTGTTTGTATTACAGTATGTATATAAAAATTCGAACAGGACAATAAAAACAGAAATTCAAAGGGCAAAGCTGAAGCGTCCCCCCCCCCACGTCCCTGATACAGTATTGCACACAAGTACACATGTACAGTAGTTTTTCAACTCTCACACTTTACCTCGGTGTTGTCCTTTTACAGTATCACCATCTTCGGGTGACAACTTTCGGAGATGCACGGTGGCAAAGTCAAAAGCTCTGTAGGCCCACGAATCATTAGAAGACTTGAATAGTGATTTGCAGAAGGGCTTTGACGGGATATCAAAACTCTCTCAATGTAGACTCTCAGTAAGTTTTGTCGCAGAAACGATTTGGAATGCAAAATTTCAGTGCGCTTTTTGCGCATTTGTCACAAGTGGTTCCCACCTCGTCTCTTGATCATATTTGATTTAAAACAGGTCAACCAGTTTTTTCCGAGTTTGGAACCATTTCGCATCTGAGACAATAAACGTAAAGGGCAAGAGCAGTCGCCCCAAAGTTGTTTGGAAGCACAAGCTATATCTCACAATTTTCCTCTTCTTCCTCTTCAAAGTAGCTTTTATATTTTAGGGCTTCAACATTGCAACATTTCAACAAAAAGGTAAACCAAGCAGTTAATTCGTAGTAAATTTCACATTTGAGCAGAAAAAATATTGTCACATGATTCTCAAAAACCAATCATGAAACAGGACAGACTACTATCCCAGTTGGGGAGACTGATCTTATACAGTACTCTTTAAAGAAAGGGTTCCAGATCCCATCAAGTTTGGATATGTTAGATGGGGTACTTTCTCTGAGCCTTTCGGTGAAATTTGCATTGGAATCCAATATGCGGTTTTCAGGATATTAGAGGGAAAAGTTTTCGTATTTTCAACAAAAAGTGAACTTCAAGCAATTTCCAACTTAAAACTCCAATATTATCAGAATGCAACTACACAGGTAGCATGAGCACTTTGCCAACTTTGTATTACCCACAGTGAGTTCCTATACTGTATCCCTATACAATTCAGTGCTACCACAGTCTGAAATGAAAAGAAACAACACATTCTTAGTCAAAATGTAACCTCTGATGACCTCAAGCTCACTTTGAAACGCAAATTTAGCTCTTTCCCATATGGAAATCACACGTGCATGTGATATTTACCGGAAAGTGTAGCCTTTATAAATGCCTTCATGAAGTTACAGTATGCACACTACCAGGCTTTAGGAATTTTTTCTTGCAAATGGCGAAAATTTTTCGGGCAAGCCGACAGCTATAACTCGAATTAAGCTCCTACCCCTGTGCTTCAACACTTGGAATTTCTCACAGAGGAGGGGACACCTCCAAACGTCCATTTCCCTTTTACGCCTATACTCCAGACCAACCAAAGCTGGAAAACTGAGGGCGGCGTGGCCTGCTCGACTTGAACCAATAGGTTGGAAACTGAGCCGTAAAACTCCATCTTACTAACTGACTAACCAGACCAGCAATCAGGTCCTGCAGTTTGCCACCCCCGATAATTTCGGCTATGCCAGTGGTGTGATTTGATATATATATATATATATACTCTGCATCGATCGATTAATAATCATCATGTCAATCAACGAGCACACCCAATTACGAATTGTCCCCCAACCATATCCTTCATAGATTAGTAAATTTGTGACACATCTCCCCAGCCCCCTCTTTCTAGGTATTCTTCCTTGGAAATAAAAAAATTATTAATCAGCCTTCCCCTAGTCCCGAAACCCACCTCGATCGATCTTTTATTTCAGTTTGATCGATCTCTTATTTCAGTTTTATCTCACGACGGACTTCAGGCTGAGGCTGGGTACGGTACTACCGAGGTCTATAAAAATGTTGAGTTAGTAACTTTAGTTCCCTGTGCAGCATATTACAAACAGTACAGTATGTGTAGTATGTATACGTACATTACCAAGCTGATATGTATTTGTCTACATAACATTACCCTAACACCACATATGCATCTACTGTACGTCGTGGGAGACAGATATTTTTTAAGGTCTCGACGGTTCACCAATAAAAAGTCGCGTTTAAAAAACTTCGGACTATGATATTTTCCAGATGTTAGAATAACCCTGCGGTAGCTATGTACATTAGAGCAACAGTGCCAGCATTACAGCCAGGCTGATTTTAGGTGAGTTGAAATCCCTTCGCAACTTGAAAACTGAGGCAAATGTCCCAATATGTAGTTAAATACCACTACCAACAAATCAGATGTTTGGAACATCGTCAAATTTCACCATATCGACCTAAAAGTAGACCTACTCGGTTCATTTACCGTCGCAAACATACCAAAATCCACATACAGTCATACAATGTGTTGGTATACACGCATGACGAGCGAGAAACTTACACAGACTTTACATATAAACTATATATTTTTTGTGAAGTACTCAAGTTAGTATGTAAGCACTACACTATACCTTCGATCTTCCTTCTTTTTGAGCCACTACCAGCCTGGATCACTTGTTCTTCAGCATTATTGCAACTTTGAAAAAAGATGAATATCTTAGCTTTCGAAGTACTCCATTTCTGTAGTCCATATACATTTAGTTGTAACTTACTGCAGTTGTACCACTTCGCCCAACTGTGCTTTTACGTACTTGGAAACGTACTCGAGCAAAGTGTGTATGGGAAGTTATTGAATGCGACCAGAATTCTTAAAGTGATTCTGTACACGTAGACTCGGTCCGTGTTGTCTGTGTAAGCTTGAACAAAGGTCATACGGCTACAGAGGGTGATTTCTTCACAAAACACTACGAAGCCGATCAGAGGTGTGCGTATGACGTAATCTTTTCATTCAATAGTCAACAAAGCTCTTTGAGATTCACACTGTGCTCCATCGTGTATGTTCAATGGCTCAGTAAATACCGACTTATCGTAGGAACATTTATGTTTCGGTTCGAACTGGGCTTTGGGCAGGTGTATGGTGAACCATCGATTTGGACTGGAATCCACCTGCTTCCCGTGACAGCTAGCTGTTCGAGCATTGAAGCACAGTACCTCGACGGTTCCTGCAGTTGGTTGAACCAGGGAGTTGCAACAGACGATTCCGAGTTCATAAGTTTGCGGCGGATTACACAGTGCAAACCGCCCAAAGTGGCTCGCAATTATGTGGACTGTCTGAGGACCATGTATGAGGCATTTTTAACTTCGGGCCCGATTAGAACATCTCCCCGAACTAACTTTTCTAACGAGCCCAGCTGCACGAGCTCCCTGGTTTTGCAACAAGGTAGACTCTTAAATCAAAACTCCAAAATTTTCAATTTTCCTCACAGCACTGTAGAAATAGTCCAAATTCTTTTCGGTAAAACGTCCGGATTTTCAAATATTTGATATTTATTTTAATTTCATGTAGTGCCTTAAAATCAGTGGGACTAATGTTCATATGCCTAGGCTAACCATTTCACGGTCACTTAATTTTGCTCTTGAAAAGCAGATTCTACCTTTGAAAAGGATAATTTCTAGGTCATTCCCTGTACCAGAACCAAGTTTTTACATAATTTTCCAACCTTCCATCAATAGCCTAGGATGATTGCAATACCGAAGTTCTAAATCTTATGAAAGATAACAAAAATTAAAAGGGAAAGTTGTGAGATTTAGCCAGGGGTGTTATTTAGCTGTTGGCTTCGAAACAAGTTGGGGAGACTGCTCTTTAAACTAATGTTCTTGAACGATAGGCCTAAATCATTTTACAATACAAAACCCATTGTGTTTTTAGCCCCCTAAAAACTACAATTTCGGCCATTTTCGCAATTTTAGGTTTAGACTCCTGATTTGCCTATCAGAGTTTGCATTAGTTTTAAAGGCCTTAGATAAATTAAATGTACCATATATTCCTATCGATCTTTAGTCGCCAGGACAATCTAGGTCTACTCGATTTACTAACGAGAACTTCAGTTCCATTAGGATAATAAACCCGTTTTTTTGTGATTGCATCCAAACTTTTCTCACATTGAAGTTCCATATTTTCAAGTACGGCTTACCGTAACTGACCGGCTAAAACGCCCCAGTTGGCGCATAGCGCACAGAAATTTGTGAAACATCTTGATCGATTGCATAGTGAAGTAGTTAGAGCATCCAGCTTGCAGTGGACGTCGGGCCAACTTTAAGTCCTGCCCGGGTCATACCGACTAGACTAAAAATTGAACCTCCCCCACTGTGCTTAGCATAAACAATAGCCAAGGGGAAACAAACAAGTGAGCCACATTGCGACTGGAAAAGGCCGTGACCGGCTCAAATTGAACCAATTGGTTGAGAACTTGGGCGGCCATCCAACTAACTCCCTGTTCTGATACCGAATTATGAAAGAACATCCGTGCCGAATACCCCTTGTGCACGTAACGTTCCCTGTCCTATCATGATTTTGAAACAAATGATTCAAAAATCGAAATGCCAAAACCATCGTGGGAATAAAGATTGCGCTTCACGGACCTGGGGGTAGGGTGAAGGACGCACGAGAGAAAGATCTAATGAGGAAAGAGGTTACTTTAGATTTTTTTTTTTTTTCATTTCATTTTTTTTCAAAGTTGGGTAATGGAGGATCTCAACCTCTAACCTACCCCGTGGCTACGCAATTGTCATTCAGCCATTAGGTACTAAGGAGTGATTTTTTCGTAAGTTTAATCACTAATGTCAGACTGTACTGCGCACGTCGGAACTTTGGGTCCTTTGACATATTTGTTAATGTAGAGCTTGTATATCCAGAAATAGTTTAGATTCAGAGTTTGCTGTAAGGATATTGGAATATTTGGGGGGGGGGGGGGAACCATCGAAGAATCTGCGTTTTCTGTTAGCATATATCTGAGATAGCATGTCGACTGTAGAATACATAATGCTATCTAAGGAATGTGGAATGCGGCTTCTCGACGATATCCAAAAAGCACCCGAAACTTAATTATCTTTTTTAGGAAAAATATTTAAAAATTAAAAGACTTTTTTAAAGAAAATTTTAGGGAAACGACATTGTAACGCAGGCTCGGAAGAATTTACCACTGACTGCTTTATGAGCCACCACTTACTGCATAAAGAGGATAGGGCACGGGGAGTGCGCGGAAAGAATTGCCCTCTTAAACCTAATAGTTACAATGCAAATATCAAGCTTTTAAGCTTTTATTAGGAAGAATTCGGAACTTTATGAAAGAAAAGTTGGGGAAAACCTCAGTGTATCTGGCTGGTGTCTTAAATGGCAAATTTCCGAATTTTTCACTTTTTTGAGCCAGGGGCAATCGCCCCTCCTTCCTGTAGCTACGTCACTGCTCTGCAACATTGCTCATTGATAAAATTTTAACACTTTAAGAACTAAAGAATCCGTCTGCACAGACTACTCAAAAGGAAGGGTGGAAAGGTATCTGATGATAGTTGTGTATGAGAGTGACCCCTCAGACAGCCGACCTCGGGCTTGTAAGTAGTAGCTAAGTTTTCCGAATTTTCTTTTGTGTGTTTGCCACTGTATCAGGGACGTATTGCAGCGAGCCGATCGCCCCTAAATTTTTGCCCCTTTTAAACAAATAGATGTAGATATGGAGCTTGTACGTCAGAAAGCTTTGGATTTGAATTCTGGGTTTCTTGTAAGGAAATTTAAAGAGTTAGGGGATTACTGAAGAATCTGGACTTCCTCTATATATCGGTGGAAAATCTGAGAATGACTGCACGACGACTGAATTATTGTTGCTACATAATGTTGTCTAATAAGGCCTACGAACTGACACTCTCCGATGACATTTCAAGTTTCCCAAACTTTGCTTTCCTTTTTTTAGAAAATATTTCAAAATCAAGAGCTTTCATTAGAGAATATTTGGAATTCTATGAGAAACAGTTTACAAAAATAGCAATATAGCTGCCGGTGTCTCTTGCTTATGTGGTGTCACTTATGGTAATATCCGATTTTGTCATTTACATAGCTTGGATAAGTTTACCAAACTGAATTATGAGCGAGGAACAATGCATTCTATATTGCATGTTGCGGCCACCGAGCGGGCCTGATTTTTTTTTTTTTTTTTTTTGAGATTTTTTGAATGAAAAGGGTTTTTTCTGACACTGGAAGCGGGGGACGGAAGCATACTTCCGCCTATGGAATATCTAATTCTGCCCGAAAGACCAAGCGGAGAGCCACCATCTGTTGGAGCGGCGCGTACAGAAAATTTTGAAAAATCACGATCGCTCAGACAGCCGCCTGAAATGGCATTTCCCTCCGACTTGTTAGTAGAATCTAAGCAATTATTTAACCTCAATAAAAATTGAGTTAGTTATAAAAAGGTAGAAAAGTAGCAGATCGAATGAATCACCACCATTGATTGAAATGGTAATGCAAAAGTCCAAAAGTTTCATTGTAACCTTACCCAAAGAACAAATTTTTCATAAAATCCTAAAATCTCTCCAATATGATAAGCTGTTAATTTTGAAGTCCCAAAAAGGGGAAAAATTTTTCGGGCAAATTTCCAGTTTCGTCTGAAAGCCCTAGAACCTAGGCTTTGTACGACGTAATGCGTAACCTCAAAAGAGTTCCAGCTGCCGCCTATGTAACGTTTTTTATTTTTATGAAGAACAGATTCTTCAATAAACACCCCAACTTTTTAATGGTCCTTACAAAAGCCAAATTTTCTTTTAAAAACTTTTTCTTCTAAACAAACTTCAGATTTTTAAATCTTTGTTGAAAAAAGCCAACAATTTTGG
The DNA here is from genome assembly GCA_037179385.1 of Holothuria scabra. Classification (NCBI taxonomy): domain Eukaryota; kingdom Metazoa; phylum Echinodermata; class Holothuroidea; order Aspidochirotida; family Holothuriidae; genus Holothuria; species Holothuria scabra. The sequence goes on from CM074194.1 coordinate 31,987,056, forward strand.
CGCGCTACGCGCCCCTCAGATTCTACCAAGTCACGTCCCACTGGGACTTACTCATCGCCTTTGTCGGGAACTCGAAATGGTGGCCCCCCTGTCGGGCAAATCCTGGCGCCACCCCTGTTTTGACATAAAGTAGCTGAAAATGTGACGAACAAAATTTCATTTCCATGTAGGCCTATTCAGTTGGTAATATCTGTTATTGGTATCGAGTATTAGCTTAACGAAATTAGTTTGTCTACGGGAACACCTGTGGCTGCTGATGAACCACAGTGTAACTTAGACCTAGGCCTATTTGTAATTATCATCATTTTGTTTTGCATTTTTTGTTGGCATTGGGGCCTTAGTGTCCTGTAACTGGTAGCAATTGTGTTTGTATGTTCGCAGGAGGATTCATTAATAAACAGGGTGTATCGTAGGTCTATATGATGTGCTGAAGCATATGCTGCCTAGTTTGTGTTGTACATGAATAGCTTGAGACTCAATGAAGGCTTTATAGTGTAGTGTAGGAGTTTAATAGGTACTTGATTATATCTGAGTGTTCTTGTATGACAAACATATTATTATTAAATGAATTTCAGTATGTCACTGCTTTATGTGTAAAGATTAGTATAGGCACCCTAGTACTAACTTATAGATAAAGTGCGTATTCAAATCTTCACATTTAGGGTTGTGAAGTCACATTTCACTTGAAAGTACAAGTGTGGACATTAGTCACCTTCTTAAACCCCCTCCATGTTTGGGAGATAGGAGCGAGCGAACCGTTCCTATTGGTTCCCCTTTGGAAAATTTACGCTTTTGATTAGCTTACCGGGCAAAATGGAGGAAGCTGTATATTCCTAAACACCCCCTGTCTGTTCTTCAGTCTGGCAATCGAAAACATCCCACAATCTTTTTATGCAACTAGTTTCGCCATTTCTGGATTTTTTGTTTTTTGCGATAACGCCATAATGAAAATAGGCCGAGGAATGAGAACCCTGATTTTGGTAATTTTCTTCATTTTCATGAAAATTTTAGGGCCAAATCGCACCGTCTAACAAGAAATTTCCTTACTGGATAACGATAGTGCTGATCCCTAACCTTAGGCTAATACAGACCTTGCGGAAATGAGTGTCTACCCCTTGCCCGCACCTTGTAGGCTTATGCAAACGTTTTCCGGGCCTGGGAAGGGATCAAATATATTGCTGTACAGAAAAATACTTCATATGAAGTGTGCATTCAGCTCGATAAGTCGGGTAATGCTCGATCGCAGCGTCTTGAACTGTTGAAAGAAATTACGGGTGGCTTTTCATCAACGTCTGACAAGAAAGAAAAACCTATCTAGACCCTGTCCCCCAAACCATGCCCCAATACGATTTCCTTAACTCAAGATGTCTCGGACCCTTCTGTTTTCTTTATAATTTAACCTCCTGTTTGTTCTTGAATTTGATAGTGTAGGAATGTTTAATACCGTTTGCTGTATACATCTAGCATTATACCCTACACCATATGTGGGGTATAGCAAAGAAAGTTTCTTAATATCCTCTGCATCGGCATCAATATTATAAATAAATGGAACGCAATGTTAAATTAGTTTGCCGGACATCCCGGATTTCCCATAGTGCACTAAATTCCAAGTAAAATGCATTTCTCTACAATTAGTATATCTTCCGAACGAATATAGGCCTATAGGGTTTTCTACCTCCTGAAAGAGAAAAATTTTGTGCATATTTTGAAGCCAATGAATTTCATCTCCGGAAAATGCTTTTAAAGGAGAAATGCAGTTACCCCCATTTGTATTCGTTCAGTAGTCTTATTCCATGATTGGCTCGTGAGAATCATGTGACAATATTCTTCTTCACCAATCTTGATATTCTGCTTGGTACACCCTCAGTAACGCAATATTGTATATTTAACATATAATGAAAGATACTTCGGAGTGAAATATTGGACAATTCTGAGATGTTGAGCTGTTACTTCAAAATAAGTTTAGGGAGACTGTTCTAACTTTGTGATCTGGTGATTGTCATTTGTACACGACATATATATGAATGAAAGGTGTTTTGACGTCGGTGTTAGAGCGCACATTTTGAAAAATTATCGGAAGAAATGCACAAGAAAGAAGTGTTTGATGTCTAGATGTCGACGAATTATACAACAAAATGTATGATTTTGTGAATCTAATTGCTCAGCTTTCACAAATTTACATATTAAGGTCCTTATTATTGCTCAAAATATCAAGATGTGCATAAGGCAGAAGGTTATTTGGGTAAATGTTGACTAACTAATGACGATAATTGAGGACTATGATTCTGTTTCATTTACAAGATAACTACCGGTACTTCATTGCTATGTTTGTGAAGTTCTCGGCCTTTTGGCTAAGATCATGTGCAGGATCTGTTCTTTTCATCCAGTCTAGAATGGAATCATATTTGAAAGACCACTGATCTAAATAATAATCTGGGGGCCGTGAGGTTGGTCAAGTGTAGTCCTTCACGGGACTTATAGCTTCTTCGGAAATCAGTTTAAAGTTTGGTTTCGCCGAACGGCCCTTTGCCAGAGGGTTGGGAGAACTTTAAAAAGAGTATTATGTTTGTGTTACTTGATACTGCATGCACTTGTGATGGATCAATACCGCGGACATTTGATTGCATGATGGATATGTAAGCTAATGATCCATGAATAATCGATATTAAAATGCCCAGGTCAGCCTTCATACGTTTTCTGCATCTATTTTTATCTTTTGAAGGGGGGGGGGGTGTGAAAAGGACTTCGTGACCCCTTGTTCCCTTTGTTTACGTCAGTAACCAAATTTTTTTCACCTGAGATGTTTGATTTTTATTTTGAATATTTTTAGTTTCGTTAGGTTTGTTGTTCAAAACCTGCTTCAAAAATCTAGAACTTAAGTCTTTTAAACAGCAAAACAACGTGTCAAAACTCCATTCCGCTTTTATTTGAAAACAGAAATATTAACAATGGCATGGTGCCCTTGTTTGAACTCGTTAATGACTAACGTCTGAACGATCGAGATGTCAAGAAAATAAAAAGGTGTTAATTCCAGTTTCGGTTTCAGCTATCATTATCCGTTGTCATATTTTCCATCCATACTTTTTACTAAATATGAAAAACATTCGAAACGGATACCTGTGCGTTAAATAGTCATTGGTCATATTCTTTCGAATGAACTGGTCCGCAGGTGTGTTGACATTTCAAACCAGGCAACCTTTTGTATTTCCGTGTAGAGAAACAAGAAGAATCCCTTTATTCATTCATTCATTTCATTTATTTGTTTTTCCACAATAATCGATAGTAATAGGTACAATACACAGAAACAAAAGCAGAATGTTACATGAAATCAAAATATTGTGAAGGGAAGCACTCTAAAAAACCCATAGGGTTTGTCGAGTAGAGTGCTCCCAGGAAACAGAAAAAGAAACAAAAAAGAACTAGGATAGTACAAACTAAAAAAGTATATGAGGGCAGGATATAACAAAACAAAGAGAAAACACATAGAAGAAGAATACCTATCCGAAGTCACACCCTAAATCCCTCCCTAGATACAATCCAATCTACCTCACCCTCACCCTTGCCCCAAATACCCTACAAGTGCCCCAACCTTCCCACACACATTACATTACACACACTTCATTACCCTGACCCCATATATTACATTACATTACACCCCCCCCCCCCATGACATGCCTCTTGAAGAGGAGAAAGGCCTTTAACTATAGGCCTGTCACGTTGAAACGTTTAAACGAACGATCGGCCATAGCCCACTCAGTCTTTAACCCCAAAGAGGTTTTAGAGACGTCATCAGTAATACAAACAAATCGAATTTAAACAACAAAATTTATAAAAGAACGGATAAAAGATTAAAATGAAGAAAAAAATGAGGACCAATAATATGAGATATTAATATATATTTTACCTTTCTCAAGAGATACCGTGACCATTCGAAGTTTGAATACCCCTGGAGTAACTCGTTGCCTATTAGCCAATGTAAAAACTATGTAAAATCTGTTAAAATACGGTGTAGGTTGTCCCATAAAATGGTTACTTATATTTACTAATCAGATAATTTATAAGGTTGGTTCGTGACACCGATGGTTTTCAAGTATTAAGTTAAAGTTCATAGATAAGAGCTTTATAACATGTAATGATACAATTGAAATCAAGACTACATAGAAAGGGTCATTTCAAACATTTATGGTTAGCCCCTCTATCTCTCTGTCGACATTCCAGATTTGCATAACAAACACATGTTTACTCATGGTTTAGTGCAAAACCGAAAATATCCTGTACAATGGTATATTTTTACGACTTTTGTCAGGCATGGTGACCATGGCGACTACCTCTAGGATTATAATGTGTTGTATAGTTTGTACGGTATATCAAACTCCCTAGTTTGTCATTTTTTATGTCAACAGACCTCGAGGGTAGTATTTGAGTAGGAGGAATATAATTTCAATGATAAGCCAGTACTATTCCCTAAATAATAGTCATTTTGCAATCTCGTGTACCATCCATTGTGTGCCTTCACTTATCGCTGGCACAGAAATCTGGTAATCAATCTTCGGCAAAAGAGTAGCACAAAGGGATTGCCATGATCTGCTAGGCCCTAAATCAGACTTAAAAACCGAAGTCAGGGGCACTAAGTTTCTATTACACAAGAGGCAGACTATGCAGAGCACAAGACAAGTCAAGCAGCAGTTCGCCGCCACACCTTCAAAGTCCCCTTCCCTTGACAAACAGCCTGCTTCCTGCCCGGGCAAAATTAGGACGCCGCTACTCTTCAACGAATCCAGATCGGATTCCGATTTGGTCGGAAAGAGCCAAAAAATTGTCAACCATATCCCATAATTCCCACAACTGGAAAAAAGAACTCCACAACAGGCTGCTTCCATGATTTCACCAAATTAATTCACCAAATAATTTTACCCCGTCTTTAAGTGTACCATCAATTGTCGCTCTTCCCTTGACTGTGGTTTCGTGTGACTATCCTAGCAGCGAACGTGGATACAGGACGTATGCAATATAGGGCGTGCTTTCTAGAATTGTCAGAGCTATAAAGAAAGGTACATTCTCTAGAATGGAGAGTTGCTGGATAAAACGTTAAAAAATTCCAGGAGAATTGCATCGCTGAGAAAGATTTTGCAAACTATAATTTCAATGTGCAATTCGACAGCGACAGAAGCACGCATACACTTGAGGATTGTACTAATTGCCTTTCAGTAGCGCATATGGTCTGCGCAATTCAATCGTTGTCGTTATCGTTGTGATCATCATCGCGTGAAACTTTTCCAGAAGGGATTATAAAAATAAAGGCTAGACCCACTGCATGGTCAAGTGGTTAGAATTTAGAGCATCCGATTTGTAGCCTGACCGGAAGGCCTGACATGGATCTGGAATTCGCCTCCTGGCCAGGTCATACCGAAGACTTTAACATGGAACCTTCTGCCATTGTGCTTGGTGATCAGCATACTCAATGGAGTAGGGAAAACCAGCCAGTAAGCCACAACTGGAAAAAGGGGCGTGGCCGGCTCGACTTGAACAATTGGTGGAAAAGGGGGCCGTCAAACCCCATCTAACCTAACCTAACCTATAATTAAACCTTTTCTCGACTTAGGAGGTTTTTAATCTCCCTTGAAACTTGCTAAATGCTTATTACGTCACTTAATGTTCGATAAAGGTTAGATACACTCTAAAAAAGATTACCCAACCTGGGCAAAAAAATTACCCAACCGTTGGTTCCGTATGCCTCCTGACAGGAATTGGGTAAAAAAATGCCTAACTCAGTTGGTTAAGTGTTTTACTCATTAGTTGGGCAAAAGAAATTACCCAACCATTTCACCCAACTAATTTTGCCCAACAAATGGTTAAAATTTGTATTAACACGTTTGTCCAACAGCTGTACTGTTTGGTGCTTGTTTGGATTTCAATAAAACCTGATATATAATTATATGATTTGGATAAGACGGAGATTTAACAAAGTACCCTAACATATACACCGTTTGTCCTCCAAGAGTGGTTGATAGGGGGTGCTTGATAAGTAACAGTGAAGTGTGTAGTTCAAAGTAACAAACTCAATCGTGAACTTTGTATTTCTTCTCCCATTGATTACGTAGCAATGGAAACTTTTGTCTATGCGACCATTGGTCTTTAAGTACTTTCGTCCAGATATTTACTGCTATTCTTTCACATCATATTGTTATATGTAATGTGATGAAATGAAATGTTACCGTTAGCTTTTTATTTACCAAATACAGCCTATTTCAACCATGCATGAGATCTTATAATTAATCACTTATATTACAATAATTATCTGTAAAACTTAACTGATATTTAACTAAGTCATCTTATTGGTCAATTACATTTTACCCAACTGTTGGGTACTTTAAAACTTGCCCAACACCTTTTACCAACACCTTGATTTTACCCAACCGTAATTTGCCCAACAGTATGGGTACACTTGTTTACCCATTTGTTGGGCAATAATTTGCCCATGTTGGGTATTTTGTATTTTGTCCAACGCTTTTTACCCAACAGTTTTGAGAGTGTAGATTTCAAAGGAGGTAAAAATATTCCTCACATCAAAAGTTACCGTACGCGTTCCTCAAATTTTCAAATATACAGAAAAAATGTAGTTACGTAGGTAAAATTCATTGTGGAAGAAGTAGTATAAAGTCTTTGGGCTTCTTTTAATTCCTAACAAAAACTATTTTTGTGGAAGTAAAAGACACAGTTGTCCACGTTAAGAATTATCTCGCCTGGTTTGAACCATCAAAACCAATTTCAATGGAATACGGTATTGGCCTCAGACCGTGTAATTTTTCATTCAAATATAGATAAGAGTACATATGAGGGACCAATGCGAACGTTGTGAAATGAACGAACCACAGCATACGCCAGCACTAAAATGCACGATCCTACACTAGTTTTGCAAAGGTCATGTCTGCACGACTACATAGGTATTCCCTTTCGGGAAACCGAAAACCCCGTCGGGTAACGTTTCACAGTTCAGTCTTGATTCAGTGCAGCTTGACTGCCATGTACTTAAATTGTACCTCAAATATATATTAAAAAGAATGAAAAAAAAGTTTCAAACTCCCATCTTCATAGGACATTCTTGGGTCGAGATGCAAAATGTTGAAATTTATTCACTTAAATCAAAATAGTCCTTTGCGCAATAATTTGTGACTTTCTTGTTGTACAACTTACATTACCTGTTTTGTTTCTCTTAACACTTCCTGTTTGCTTGCATAGCATGTCACCCAGAGATGGCTTAACTAATTACACCACTCCATGCATACAACCACAACAGTTAGAGTGCTATCACACCTTGGTATAAATCTCAGTAACTTCAGAAAAAGAAATGAAATGCAAAGACTGCACTTTGAGTAATACAGTCAGTTAGTTAGTTAGATAGAGTTTTACGGCCCAGTTTACAACCTTTTGGTTCAAGTCGAGCCGGCCACGTCCTTTTTTCCAGTTGTGGCTCACTGGCTTGTTTTCCAACAATGACATACTGAGGATACAGAGGATAAACAAATGAAGAGCGGAATGTGAGACTTCCCACTATAAAATCCAATAGATACCGTGATTCATTCCTGCCACGTGCAATTAAATGTTTTAATGAAAATTTTTCAGAATTTTTTTTTCATGTATGTACATAATATTCTGATGTCTACTTTTGGTATATTTCTACTTTTATATTTTTATTTAGTTTTTTTCTTTTGCGAGTATTCAAATTTCCGTGATGGAGCAATGAAGTTTTCTTATCTTACTTATAACATTACAAATTATTGTCAGTGCAATGTACCATTTTAATTCGAGTGAATAAACTTCAACATTTTACATCTTTGCTCGTGAATGTTCTATAAACATGGGAAGTGAACTGTTAAAATCCACTCATCACTCTGTTTAATATATATTTTGATTTTTTTTTTCACTTGAAGTACATTTAAAGAGGCATGTAGCTTCAGAATATGAATAAAAATCAGTCTTTTTGTGTCAATTATCATTAATTTTGCAATATTTTTTTCACAACCAACATTTGTGTATTATCAATTTTAAAGCGCCCAATCATGATGTGAAAGGTCAGTCAGCGTTCTTTTGAAGCGCAGATGATTTTTTGCATTGACACATCCCTCCTCCACGCAATTTATCCAACATTTTGAACCTATGTCATACACATGAGGTTGGGAGAACTTTGACACACCCCTGTGTCACAACTCGGAGACACATGACTCACAGGTGACTCGCCATTGCCCAGGGTCAAGGACGTATCATACAATTGCTTATGCATGAGGATGGGTTTCATCACCTGACGACTTTGAATCCCCCTGTGGGCTGGGGGTTGTTGAATATGCCCAGGGTATTCCCTCCCTGTCGTAAAAGGCGACTTAACGGGGGAGGGGGGGACTTGAATAGTATTTGAACATTATGACACTATAAAACACATTCGTGTTGGTGTGTCGTTAAATCTTATCTAGCTAACCAACTAACGACTTTAAATACTCCGTTCTATTGATTTGTTCTCTAATAACTCCATTCTTAGTCAACATATAATCATGACAAACAGTTAGGTCCTTGATATAATAAATTTAGGGTCCTACAGGTGGAGGTTTATGTCTTTTGGTCCACCGCCAAATGTTTGCTTGGTGTAAGAGGCAACAACCATTTTAAATAAAGATAAGAACGCTGCGGCTCTCGAATGCATTGGAACTTTGACCCTAATTAATTAAAACTGAAAACCGCTGGCTACGTACACCAATCAGGTATATCTCCTTCGAATAATAAAGAACAACATCATTCAACAATAAGAAGTTAACAGATAACGCAAACACTCTATTATCTTTAAGTGCATATGATAAACCTGTATGAATCGATAACGAGACCACTCCTCGTCATAAATAAAGGTTGTCGCAAGATCAACTGATCACTATCTGGCTGTAAAACGGAAAATCCCTCACTCCTGAATATCTTGTTCAAAGGGTAAAAACAGTCGTCCCAAAATAATTTGAAACACATTTACTTGTCCCTAATTTCTTCATATTTCTCTTCCAATATTGCTGGACTAAAGGCAAACCAATGGGTTACCCCTTTCAAATTTTTAAATTTTACAATTTTTTGAGAAAGCTATTGCCACACGGTTCTCAAGAGTCATTCATGATATAGGGTCGATAACTACGCTAGTTCAGATGGAACGGCAATATTTTCCATTTTAAAGGGGAAGCTTAACCAAATATTTAATTTTCAGAAGTGAAAGAGGAAAAAAACTGCACAGTGCGGTGAAAGTTCCATTGAAATTGGACATGTATTTATCGAGATATCACTAAATGAAGTTAGGAGATTTGTGTTCTAAAGTGAACTTTAGGGCAGCAGAGATTATATCACTTCCTCACATTGACAAGGCATGCTTTGTTTCTTTTTGTTTTTTCAGACTGCTGTGTTGACCTTGAATTTAATAGGAATAGGACCTCCCTGTGGGGGGGGGGGGATGCAAAGTTTGTAAAGTTATCCTACTTATGCAACCACATTTTAATAATATGGGATTTTTAGGAGAAAATCAACTCTAAAGTTTAAAGAAAAACAAAAGACTGTGCACTAATGTGGGGATATGGTGTCATATGTGCTTGCTTCAAGTTCACTTTTTGTTGAAAATGTGGAAACTTTAAGTGTTCATATCTTGAGAACCGCACGTCGGATTTCAATGCAAATTTCACCAAAATGCTCAGAATAAGTATTCCTCTAACATACTAAATACTGTTGTGACCCTTAACCCTTCTTTCAAGCCATTAACCCCGAGCCGGGGCAAGTGAAGGGAACAATTTCCAATGTCCATTACCAACTAAAAATTTGGTTACGGGAACCGTAACCAATTTTTTATGGAAGCGATCGGTATTTATAATGGCTAGATGACCGTTGCAGAAGCACCTTCCTTTGCTGGGACTGAAGAGTTAATATAGTTGGCAATGAAAAATATGCTTAGCTAGACTGCAGAGCCTGCTCTCTAAATCCGAAAGTCTAGAGTGAATTTAAGGCCCGATCGAAAATTAATGCATTACATTTACTACGCACTCTGAGTGAGAATGACTTTCTTTAAACTTTCCCTCCAAATTAGCACTAGCTCATTTTACTCGATCAAAAAGGGTGAGTTTTTTACCTTACTGTTTTAGCGACTGGCCATGATGTCAGCATAGTCAATGAACCTTTGAAAAAAATCCAAAAAATGCCGTGGCGGCACCAGGAGCATGTGTACATTGTCCTCTAGTCTTGGCCTTCTTGCAAATGCCCCTCAAGACTTAGCCGAAAATACCTTTTCTACTGTTCTAACACATACTTTTTCACCCAGAGATATGCTAAACCTTTAGAGCTTTAGGGCGCTTCGTACCCTGTACACCCGCTGAGACCTTTCTTCCATGGAATCCATCATTTAATCACACAGAATACCGTAACCCTTAGGCTTATCTCATCAGCTAAAGCAAACATACATTTCCTGGAGATCAATTTGTCATCAAAAGATGTGCTGAAAATCCATAGTTTCCGGGGGAGGGGGATTTGCCCCTGGACCACTACGCTTTTCCGCCATGGTATTCAACAGGGTACCTTAGTATGACCCTGGACACTATTTGCTGAAGCAAAATATATCTAACCTGAGACTCATTTTTTTAACCACTGCAGAGATATGCTACAAACTTAGAGTTTCCGAGGGCCTTGTCCCCGGACCCCTCCCATAAATTTCGCGCTTACGCACGCGACAAGAGGGTGTACACAACTAACACTGTAACCACACATTTATATTCCCGCGGCAAGTGACCCGGCCTTGTGCGTCATCCACTGTGTCAATTGGTAGGCTTCAGATTGCAAGACGCGCTACAACGTAATGACGTCACCTCATGCGCTACTCCTGTTATTTCACAACTTGGTGTAGTGTTATTTCGCGTTGCGTTTGAAGCGGCATAGACACCAATGACCTCACTTCGTTTTAGATGGGGTCCGCGTCGTGAGATCTGAAGGCTCCTAATTATTGTGGGACGCTCCTTCCAGCTAAAGCTTAGGATTTCTTTGGAAAAGCCTGTACAGAGGTTATGTACCCACGTCACTGCTTGCGGGAGTCTATTTCTCCATACAGGTGTCATTTGTACAACAATCGATACTAAGGTCCTATAGTGAGCGCGTATTGGTAACACACACGTAACACATGATCAGTTCCATGCAGTATGTCAAATTGAAACGCGCTGACGTCACATGCATAATCTCTATAGACGAATCCGGACAGTAAGTCATGGTATGATTTCAGTCGGCCATATCTATTGTCTCCTCTCAACCTTTAATTTCTCCATTTCCATTCGTACCTTTATCATTAATGATTGTATAGTAAATTGTATCTTGATTTCCTCAATTTCACTGAATACAAGGGTTTGAAATTCATGAAGACAAAAAAGAAGACGATTTAAGGCTGATGGACCCCACTAATGGCTGCCTACAGTCACTAAGGACATGCGCTGATCGGATTCGTCTATAGATTTCACACATGGGATAGCGTTTTGGGGGATGTGGGTTGTACGGATCTGCATCGAGTAGTTTAAATGTACTTATTCGATGAAGGGTACATGGATGTTATTTTCTTCAAACGGTGGCTGTAAGTGCATGAATTGTTTAATTAACATACGGTGTAGTCCTATCTTCCAGATTAGGCATGGTAGGTAAACATCACACCCATGACCTTTCAAATGTGCCTAAGTTTACCAGCGGATTATTAAATACCACAATCCACTTCAGACAAACAGTCTGGAGCAGTAGTATGGCTATCAAATTTATTATTCCATGCCAGTCAATGAAACGATGCGACATTGTGTGTAAACTTCGGGAGAGAACTTGGTAAACTTTTGGTAAAACCCAATCGGTTAAATTCCACATGATATATGAGTGGTGGTACATTCATCTTTGAATAGAGTAGCACATGTGTGTTTTTACTGGCAAGGGTAAATACTCCTGTTTCTTTTCATATAAAAAGTTTAAATTCATGTCAGCATTCAATATAATTTTTCATTCTTAGTAGCAGTTAAACGAAGCAACAAATGATGTGTTTCAATTTCCGAAGTTAAGATTTGATAAAAGTAGGCCTATTGAACTCAAGTGGTATATGAACATGATAAACAAGGGATCCCCGAACAAGAGATAAAAGAGTCCTGGTGGATACACTAATTATGCCCCTCAGAGTTTTAAATTGCCCCCTCCCAATTAAGTTCAGGTATAGGAGTAAGGTAAACCGACAAAATAAATAATGTATCTCTTCCCAGACTTCATTTTTCACACAAAGATGTGATATCATGAGCTTCAGGGTGGATTTGCCCCCTGGACCTACCCAAAGCAGCTGGCGTGCGCTTCGCGTTCGGTTTCGTTCCGCGCCAGAAAAATGTTTAGCCCAACAATTTCCTCTACACCTTATTTGCCCCGCCCCCAATTTTGACATTCTGGAGCAACCACTGGCCTTAACCAAAAGGGCAATGCACTCTCTCGTTTCACCTGTCATTGATCGGTGGCCTGCATGTCTGACGCTCGTTTATAACATGGTTGCTGTTGATAAGCACGAATTTTACATGTAAACTCAAATTTTGGAGTACTTGTTGTAGGTGCGGGATTGGTTTGTTTATTTCGACGATTTGGAAGACGTGAAAATGTTCATAGCCACCGAAACGAATTACAGAACTTAGACTGTACGACTGTGTGTCCTGTGGGATCAACCTCTCATCGTTCTCCATAAGCACAGTATGGTATAAGCCTGGCAATCCTGGACAAAAATACTTGCACTAACTGTTGGGTAAAGAGCGTTGGGCAAAATGCAAAGAGCTCAACATGGGCAATTTATTGCCCAATAAATGGGTAAACAATCTACCCATATTTTGGGGGTAAAGTAAGGTTGGGTAAAATTTAAGTGCTGGTAAAAGGTGTGCATGGGCAAGTTTTAGAGTACCCAACATTTGAGTGGGCAAAATGTAACTGACCAATCAGTTGATTATTGAAAGATCAGTGAAGTTTTACAGATAATTATGTTCATAAAAGTGGTTAATTGAGATCTAATGATTGAATTGGATTCGGTAAATAAAAAGCTAGCGGTAGAATAGCAGTAAAAAGACTGGACGACATTACTTACGGAGCAATGGTCGTATAGGAAAAAAGTTTTCACTACCGGTACTAAGTATTCAATGGGAGAAGAAATACAAAGTTCACGACTGGGTTTGTTTAAACTATACACTTCACAGTTTATTAACCAAGTGCGTCGTTGCTGGAGCCCCAACCACCCTTGGAGGGCAAACTGTCAGTGTATGTTTAAGGGTACTTTGTTAAACCTCCTTCTGGCCGAAATCATATAATTATATATCGGGTTATATTGAAATCCAAACAAGCACCCAGCTGTGTAGCTGTTGGGCAAACGTGTTGGTACAAATTTTAACCATTTGTTGGACAAAATTAGTTGGGTGAAATGGTTGGGTAATTTCTTTTGCCCAACTAATAACTAAAACACTTAACCAACTGAGTTGGGCAGTTTTTCACCCAATTCCGCTCAGGAGGCATACGGAACCAACGGTTGGGTAATTATCTTTAAGAGAGTAAGACAGTCTCCCACTCCCCCGTTCAATGTTTGGAATTCTTTAAATTTTGGGTTTATTTTGTCGAGGCCAACATTGATTTAGGAGAGAGTGGATTTTGGAAGACCACGCAGCGAATCTGTGCATACGTGTTGCTACGTTTGGGCAAAAGTGTTCCATTGTTATTGTCCAGGGTTGTACGGTGAGAACGATCAGGTTTACGTTGTTAGTTGTCGTGTCGTAACACGAAGTATGCTTGCTAAGTAAGACAATAAACCAATGAAAGCCATGTCAGTCTGTTACGTAGTCAGCGAACATATGCTGAGACGATTTAAAGTCTTTTACCTCGCAAGAGCAGTCTCCCCAATTCGAAGTTGTGTAGTACACTGTCCTGTTTCAGGATTGGCTCTTCAGACTCATGTGACAGTATTTTTTCTTTTCAGATGTGAAAGTTACTAGGGTCCCTGTTTGTTTTACCTTCAATATGCAATTGAAGTCCTAAAACAGTAAAATTTTATGAGAAATACTTTGAAGAAAAAGAGAACAAAATTGTGAGATTTAACTGTTTATCCAAAATAGGATTAGGACGACTGCTCTTGCCCTTTAAGTAAAATTCACTTCCATTTTCCACTTCAGTGAAATGCTTTTCACTTAAGTGAAATGTAATTCTACCAAAGAGAAATGTGTTCCACTTAAGTAAAATGCATGTCACTTAAGTGAAATTGATAGTTTACAATTTCTCGCAAGTGAAATTATGTGTTGCTTAGGTCGAACAGTCTTGTATTTCACTTAATTCAGCTTAGTCTAAGCTTAACACAATTCTGCTGAAGTGAAATGCTGTTTCCTAAAGTGGAACTACTCCGAACTACTACTGAGGTGAAATTCGATTTCTTAAGGGTTAAATACAGTTTCACCTTATCGAGATAAGATTTAGCGAAAGACAAATAGACAGGCGAGTCAACACATCAAGCTGAAGAAAAATGCTTTCCACTTGTGGCAGATAGGCGTAGGTATGCGTGGGATATTACATAGGAATCCGGGCCATGGAACTTGAAAAGTTCATTAATCGCATTTTAATATAGTGCATGTATTTAGAAGTAGAAGTAAATGATGAATTGTTGGTTTCATTTTCTTAGTTTCAAATTAATTGTGGAGGCGTTCCTTTCCCATATATTTAGGTCGTATGACCTGATGTTGCAGTGCCCTTTATACCGCAAAGTATTTGGTATGTATGTAACCACATTCACAACTTAAAATGGTTTAAGCCGGAGAAAAAATGCCCACACCCAACAAGGAGGAAAAAACAATTAATAACAGTAAAAGCTTTGAGCGAAATTAAACAGAGCTTAAGAAAGTAAAAGGATTCGACAGCAAGATGTGGCTGATGTATAATATACATACTATGCCGTAACTCAGAGTATGGGTGATTCATCCCTTCCGGTAATTCATCCATTTGGATTACGCTCTGGCGTAGTATGTTTCCCGATTAGTAGACAGTGGTGAATCCAGGCAGGGGGAAGAGGCAACAGGCGCTGATGCAAGTATGTCCGTTAGTGGCGTAACCAGACTTTTTCATTTGGGAGGCCTGAGGGGGGGGGGGGGTTGATATGGGGGGGCAAGAATAACAAAATCTTAGCGGAGCGCCACCATCGGTTGGCGCGTGGCGTACAGAGAAAGTTTTAGCTAAAAATGCCTCTTAGATTGTCGGAAATGGCACTTTTCAGTGTCTTTGGCCCTGTGAATTTCAGCTAAATATCCCTTATTTTTTGAAACGCAGGTTTAGAAGTGTATACTTCCACAATGAATGTTTGCTTTATGCCAACGAGGGACCTGCTAGAGTCTTAATAGGTTGGCCGAAAAGGTTCTCCACTGCGTCGAGCGTCGCTTGTTCCTCCGTTTATTGCACAAGTTGACCATTTTTCTGCTATGTACCTTTGGAAATAGTCATACCATGCCTTAATTTAAACTGTGAAAATCTGAAACCTGCGCATGAACTATGTTTAATTAATCACACACATTTCAGGAAAAGCACATGCAAAATTTCTCAATTAAATGACTCATGTTTTTTATTTGTATAAATTTTGATTTATGCCTAATCAGAATCACGATTTGCCATTCTTCCTATCAAAAATGCTTTTGTATGAGGACCTTAACAACTTGCTTGCTTTTAAAATCAATTGTTTGCTTTTACTCTCTTATTTCTGATCTTGACTTTTCATCTGTACTTAGAGAACTAAACTAGGGCTATTTCTTTCTGTTTTTAGAAGAAGATATATTAGTAGAAATAAAAACAAAAGGATTTCAGTAACTGCTGTACAATATTCTTCACTCATTTACAAAACTTCTACTCCCGCCCTACCCCACGCAGGCCACATACATGTATAAAAGATGTCTATGGCTACTGAGCTAGCCTAACACAAGTTAATTGTCAAGTTCTTGTGTTTGGAGACGAACCGATAAACGAATGAAAATGGTTAGGCGATGGCATTATCTGATACTACGCATGCAGTCCCTTGTTTCAATTTTGAATTTTTATGCGTTCCTAACGGATATTCCGTCTTGCAATTAGGCAGGTAGCTTCTTTGTACGGTGGGGTGGGATTAAAGGCCGCAGATACTTTGAAGTACTGCTCTGTTAGGGTTCTAAAACCTTTAACTAGACATGTTTCTGCTCTTGGTTCTTAGATGTTGAGCTTCATCAGTAGTTGGACTTTTTAGTTTGTTCTGGTCTAAATTCGAAAGATTATATCCTCTTGTAGATTGCCTCGATGAGAGAATCGAGGTAGCAATCTTCATTCTCCTCGTGAGTTGTTTTCAGTTCACCTAACTTTTAAGCCTAGTAGGTATTTTTTAGTTTGGGTGCCCTCTCAAAGGCTATGACCGGTGCGGATTTTCCGATATTAAGTGACAGTGTCTTAGCACTGCAGGTTTTGTTTTAGCTCTTTGGTTTTCGTACAAAGTTTATCGTATCATCTTTGTTTTAAATGGTCCTTTGAGGACTATGATGCTTGATATTCTGATTGAAGGGCGGGGTATAGCTATAAACTGTCACCCCAACCTAGAGCTATTTTATATTATATTTATCCGATAGAGATCTATACCAGTATCGGAGAGGTTATTGATGAAGTGCTCGGTTTGTTCCGCCTTGAGACAAAATTGGCAGTTTTAACTCGGCATTTTAAGGCTGTACACTTGATTCGACACTTTTGAGACTTTGCAAGAACTTTCTCCCTTTTTGGAACCTAACAGAGCAGTACTTCAAAGTATCTGCGGTCTTTAATCCCACCCCACAGCACAAAGATGCTACCTGTCTAATTTAGACTAGTTACAAGACAAAATATCCGTTAAGAACGCATCAACATTAAAAACTGAAACAATTAGGGACTGCATACGTAGTATCTGGTAATGCCACCGCCTACCCATTTCCATTCATTCTTTTCGACCTACGAATTTCATTGGGGGGAGGGACAAGCGGGGGGCAAGGCATTTCACTTGCCCCCCGCCCCCTGCTCGTTTCGCCACTGATGTCCGTCACGCGTGTTTAAATGTTTTCAAAAGAAATAGCACCCTTTTGAATCTCAGCCTTCTTTCAATTGTAGCAAACATTTTTCACTTAGGAGAGTTAGGTGAGGTAGGTGAGGTTAAGTTATACGGACTTTAACGGCGCAGTTTCCAATCAATTGGTTCAAGTCAAGCCGGCCACTGGCCTTTTTTCCAAGTTGTGGCTCATTGGCCTGTTAAACTGAACACCTAGCATGATAGCAGTAGGGAGGGAGGAGGGATACAGCCCTCCTCTTAGACCCCCGGACAGCCACCAATCAAATCCTGCCTCCAATGCAGCGATAAGGAAATTTGTTGGTAGCAAAATAAATTAAAACCAAGACGGTTTCACACACTATAGCATATAAGTCCTAGTCCATGATATCAGCAACAAAATGGTCCAGTTAATTTGAGATCAGTTTTAAACTTTTAAGTGAGTACCTAAATGATAACTTCTAAAAGAATACATTTCGTGTAAAAGATGGAGATGAGGATAATTAATCAAGTAAATATGTATAGCCCATTTCCCAAAAGCAATTGCGAAAAGGATTGTGGGATAAATATTTGGTATGACACGTTTTATGTCAATGTAATTTTGCCTTGGTCAAAAACGACGCACACCTAAACGCGGTCCCATAATCCTGTGCAAATGTTATTTGAAAAGGGTTCCATAATAATAGGTTCTAAAAGATTATATTTTGTATAAATGACGGAGGTGAGGGAACAGACGAGATTCAAAAAAAAGACACTGGAATTTCCTCAACTCCTCCGAATGCTAGACACAAAGCGGTTACGATGTGTTTAAACATAAGTTGGCTAGAAGTATATGTTTTCGTCTTTTTAAAAATCTTAAATAGTTATAGCCTACTTCATGATGCATAGCTTCACTCGATCTCAGCGCGTAGGTCCAGAGTTGCACTCCTGGCCTGGTCATAGGCCTAAATGGAACCAATGCTGTCATTGTTGGTGCTTTGTGTGCAGTGCAAGCAATGGAGTGGGGAAAACAAGCCAGTGAGCCACAACTGGAAAAAAAAGCCGCCATGCTCCCGCCCCTGGGTTAAACAAAATTGTTAGAAAAAGGGCCGTAAAACTCAAGAAAGGATCGTCACATTGATGATGTTCTGTACTCAAATACAACTTACAAGGAATATTAAGTTCAATCTTACCTTGTATGCTGTTCCCCTTCTTCTGTAACCATATCCTTAGAGACTTTTGCAAATGTGTTGCACGTGTTGTTTCCCATGGAAATTCCAATATTAAAGACGTGTGTAAACTTAAAGACACTGTATCGTGGAGAGAAACGGGGGCGGCAGCATCTTTTTAGAATTGTTCTGTTCTCCTTCGCGCATCAAAAACTGTTACAGCGCCATCACACTCCTTAGCCCGTGAAAAATGTTCGTGCAATCGACGGAGGGAAGTTGAAGCATGGAAGTAGTAGACGGTACTCATTCGGGTGATGTGGATTTCTGCAAGACATTTGCAAATACCACATACAACGAACAATCGTCGGCAATAACAAGAGAAGTCGGCGACGGAGGGCAACTTTTCCCAAAATTAACATTAGATTGACGGCACGACATCCAGGGAACGCTTTATCAGCTTTAATTAAGGAGTAATTTGTGATGTTTGAAGCTGCGAGAAGGTAAGGAAAAGAGATAAGAACAAATACGATGGCAATTAGTAGACATTGACAGTAATTCTGCGAAAAATCCTTTGCTTGGCGATGTGTAGTATTACTTACCTGTATATGCCATACAAAATTGAACAAGGGAGAAATTTTCCCAAGATTATGGGCACAAATTCCCAAGGTCCGATACAGTACAGAAAGAAACAAATTCAACTTCCATCACGTTGCATGTGGATCCTTGTTATTTTATTGAGTGTATAATTAATGCTACAATAGTTTCTACCGGGATACACCTTCTAATTAAGGCTGATATATCTTAAACAGCTGTGAAAGGGACAAAAATTTAGTCATTGCCAGTATGAAATTACCTCAAGCACAACACTCTTTGTCCTACAATTGAGTTACAAAGTGTTATAGTAAAATATATCCCACAATTAGAAAGACTTGTGTGAATTGACAGATTTCAGACTACACTCTGATCACATATGATGGCCTAGCTAGCTCGACAATTGGCTTTTCACCCCTAAATTAGGACAAAATCAAAAAGACTAGTTGTGTGGTGCACAAAAGTTTAGGAAGGGGTTGCTTGATGAAAGCATTATATACAGTATGATTAGAAATAAATTGGACTGACCATGTTCAAAGGATAAGAATGCTATCCAACCAGCTCAGTACTGTTGTAATAATGCCAACAATTTCCACTGAATGCATAATTGACATGTGACAGCAAATTGCATCTAGGGATAGTCTTGCCATGATGGTTGTCTGAAACAGTCCTTCCACACCCAACCTCAGGAGAACTTAGTTTACTAGACCAAAGATTTTAAGACTTTTCAGGGTGCTTGCTATAATCCATTACCTAACCTCATTTTAAAACATCAGGGTATTAAGTAGCCCTCAAACAGGTCTATGTCGTCAGTTAAATGGCCTAATGAAATTCTCTACATGTAACAGAATACACATGCAGCCCTGTTAACTAGGGAATGGGGGTGGCAATTAGAACTTCTCTCCACTGATACCCGAAGTGTAACTGAATATAAGTCTATCAATCATTTAAAGCCCCCCCCCTTACCCTCCAAATTAGGACCCCACATGACAAAGTTTTTCGTCAAACTATGTTTGCCACTGCTAGGCTTCTTTAAAGGGTGAATCTCTTCATTCCAGATGGTTCCAGCCAGTTCTGGTAAAATATGGCTAACATCTTTAGCTCCTCAAAAAGCACACAAACTTTTGTTGCTAAGAGACTAACCCTGTCAAGTAGCTGTCATGTTTAATAAAACAGAACAATTGCAGTGCATGCAACTGCCTGTTGTAATGAAAGCATTAGCTCCCTACTGCTTCTTCTGAATTGGTCAATGGAAGAGCAGTCACTTATTACAGTACAAAGGTTACTCTCTCATAACTAATCCACATGAGTATCCATATTTTTTGAAACAGATTCCCTTCACAAGCTAGCGTACATCTCTCATGTTTCATATGCTAACGTTTTTGCATTTTAATTAACATCATATGAAATAAACATCATATTAATCAAGGCCTGTGTCAGTCATGTAACAGCTCAGTAGCCTCTGCCTGTCACAAGAATCTTCAGTTTGGCTATATGTACATAGCATGAAGTAAATTAAAATATCATACCAGAGTAATATAACCTTCGAGAGTACAACATTTTCAACAGTTTACTCAAACTAAAAGGTTGTTACTACATGTGACATATTACTTATTTATATTATGCTCTTCTTTGTATCCTTGAAGGCACTAGCACTACAGAAACTGCATCAACTTTCTGGAAAAAAAATCACCTACAATACCTACTCTATGGCAGAACTCATGCATGGGAACCTACCATTATCTTCTTGTTAGGCTGGAAGGAAAATTGATGTCTTCTCTTTAAAGAAGAAAGTGCAGGCCAGGTCTGTATGGTGGCTTTGAGAACTACATCTCCACTGCAAGCTGATTGCCTAGAGAATTCAACTATTCAAACTTGCTTCGTATGACTGTCAATATTTACTTAATGCAATATTCTGAGACTGGGGAAGACGGCCGGTGTCATCATGTTAGGATAGTGACAGGAGTGCAAGTATAGGAGTGGAAAGGCCACCCAGAAAAGTACATTGAGATGGGAATTTCATGTCATGATATCAGTGACAAAAAATGAACTTGTAGACCCAAACTATGATGCAAGATATATCATGAAAGTTGCATGAAAGCCGCGGATTCCTACATTTTAAAACTTCATTTACAAAGATGGTAGTAGTTTTCATATCACTTGAAATATAAACTTTTTTTTAGAAAAAAAACAAGTTTTTGTATCATTTTTGAAGTGAATTCATAACAACATGCAAAATAGGAGAGTTATGTTTTGTTTGGGAATTAATCATAGTGTCTACTATTGTAAAAAATAAGTGCTTTCCACTATCATGCTTGTTGATCAAAAAATGTATTATGGCATGTTGATGGGAAATTTTAAGTGTAAAACAATAAAAAGAAACAGCTGGTACAAGATTCCAGTAAGAATATGGTACTCTACCTGATTTTCATCTTTTCTTTTATGTAATATTTCTGTCAATTGACTTTTTAGGAGTTCCAGTAATTATTATAATTTTGTCAAAAATCATTTAATATTACTATGAGGTATGAGTGAATTACATATTTCCTATACCTTTACATATGTCTGAAGACTAGTTGGGTCAAGCTATTCACTTACAGAGCTAGATCAGAAAAATGATGGGGTATTTACAGGATGTACAGAAATCTATTTCCAGTGGTTTACGGCAGTTATGGTAGTGTTGTAAATTGCATTCACTGGAGCAAGGACCTGTAGCACAGATGTATAGCCTACCTACCATTTCTTTTGAATGAGAATAACAGTGGCTGTTTTGATGATTTTGAGTTTGCAATTAATGGGCTGTTCATTCTGATATAGAATCTAGCATGCACCTAGCATATTTTATTAGCATTCTGGACCAAAATGGGGGGGGGGGGGAGGAGAGGAGGAGGGGGAGAAAGGAGAAGGTGATACTTACCATACACACTGTCCTGCAGGTTGAAAGGCTGACAAGAACTAGTCCACCTCCTTTTTGAAATTTACAAATCCATCCATAGAAAATGTATGGTCAAACTTTCAATAGATCACATTCCACTTTTTTCTGAAGGGCAGCAAGTTTTTACATAGTTTTCAGACTTCAAAAAGGATCACAATGAAGCCCTATTTTAAAAGCTGTGTTCTACATACCTTCTCCGATTTGAACAAGAACACCAGCCTAGTGCATCTTTGCAGTGGAAGTTCAGCAAAGCTGAATTGAGTTTCAAAAGTCCACAATTACATACAACTTCATTCTTATTGGGGACTTCTATGTAGCAGTAGGGTGGACCTGGGTGGACAATGCACAGGGGTCCATGGAGAATTAAAACACCTCAGAGCTTGTGTGTGCAAGGTTGCATTCCTATCCCATACCCCCACCCCCTACCTCCACCCATGAATATTGGAGCTGGAGGCTTTTAGAAAAATGAATTTGGGTACCCCTTGCTGTCTAGCTTCCCCATGCATCTAGAAGGCTTTTTATGCCATTGATTGAGTACACAACTACCAGTACCCCAAAAACATTGATCAATAAGAGTGGAGTAATTGTTTCAATTCATATCAAAATTTAACCAATTGGTACTGATCTTCATGTATATAAAGTGCTATATATCCCTAACTATCTTTGTGGATATGCTCAGTACATTCCCTTCAAGTGTAGCAGTGCTGTTTGTACAGTAAGCAAGTGCACATACTGTATGCATGCAATTTGCACAAACATGTTGAATTTCCCTGCCTATAAAAACTCTGTCCACACCTTTTTGCTTCAGTGAACGAAGGTCAAAAAAAAAAACAGATAAGAAGTTGCCCCACTGCTTGCCTTTCACACCTCACAAACAGTGGCACATCTGGACCAAATCATTCCACCTTTGTTTAATCTTCTGCTAGTTCTCTCTTATCAAGCTTGTGGTTTCTTGTAGCATGCTTGAATGAGTAAAGCAGGAAGTCAGGTAAATTTAATTACCCCACCAAACCTCCCTTTTGGTGGGGACTCGGGTGAAATATCTAATAGGGTACAAAATTCCTCATGAATATATTTTCTCCTGCTTATGACAACAACTTAATTCTGCATTATCCCTCCATAACTAAGAGCACAATGATGGATGCTAGGACATATATGAGACCCATCAAAGCAGTGCCACAGTCTCTTATTTAAGAGGCACCATGCATGCACCAGCATGCACCATTTACTACCAGGCTGGTTTCTAAATGGCACTCAGGTGGGGGCACATAAAGTACTGCACATATCACATATAAACAAGCTTGTGGATCAGGTGTAGGATTAAACCAAATCAGTGGAAGAGAGCTGAAAAAAGAGTTCTCATGGATTGCTAAATGCTTGAAGTAAATGTAATCAAAAGTTTTATTCAAGTCATATTTGGTCCTTGGGATGTTGGCATAAGGTACATTAATGTGGCAACACAGACCCAAAGCACGTCATGAAATACTGAACCTGAAGGAAGTACTGTTCAAGGAGTGATATCAATGTTTCAGCACAGATGGGCAATGCTTACAGTATCAAGTCCTGATGTTACAATTGCTCTTATTCAAAATGAAACACAGGGATTTGGTTTAACCCATTCATAGAAAATTTCAAGATTGGAAAATTTCTGTGTCCCACTAACCATGGCGAGGGCTCCAAACATGATGATAGCTAGGAAATGTGTATTTTTAGCACAAATAAAATTTACACTGGAAATTAAATTTTCTTCTATAAAAAAAAAATATTCTTCCAAATTTTCAACAATTTTTGACAAGGAGCTTCCCATTTTGCTGGTTTTTCCACTGGCACCCTTGCTCATGGCATATTCAAATCTAAGAAAAGAAATATTTCGATCATTTGCACAAGAAGTTTAAGAAAACACATTTGATCAGTGCAAGTGTAGGATATATGTAACACAAGCTTGCTCCAAGTTCACAAAAATTGAATTAAAAATCTGAAAACTTTAATTGCATATATTTTGAGCATCTGAAGAATTGATTTAATAATTTTATCACCAAATTCTACTTCACCGTATTAAACATAAATTTATTTGAAACATATTTTTTACAGGATATCTTTTAAATGTGAATTAGGGTCTACTTCTGGAGGTAGAATATTCAAGCTAGGCCAAGTCCTCTCACTATTTCATAAATTCTCCCAACCTTTTTAATTCTACCCACCCACAGCTGTTTAAAATTTTTCATTGCGCAGACACAATCAAGGTCTACTGTTTGAAGGGTATATCATCAAAGTGAGCACACAAAACCCTGCTGAATCAGACTGCACTCTCTGTCGGAATATGAGCCACTCTGCATTCTTGAATTTGATATCACAGATCAGGATGATGCATGGCTATTTCTTACACAGTACAGTTACTACAAATAAATAATCTGTAATTATCAATCTGAACATCCTGAACATGCAGTTTCAAACTTCCACTTCCTTTGGCATACCAATGTCTCTATTAAACAAATGACTTAAACACCTTTAGAAGGGTTCCTGCCATCATTGAAAACCTAGAAAGTCATGAAATTTGAAAAAATATTTTCCAGGGCCTGGTAAAGTTTTCCAATTCAAAAAGTTGTGTTAACCAAGTCATGAAAAATTCATGGAAATTTTCACAAATTTTCATAATTTAATGTAACAGCTCCCCCCCCACAAAAAAAAAAAAGTTCTGCAAGTTATTTTAATATTTGGTCCTGGAAAAGTGAAAATTTAGTTTCCAGAAATATAGGAACCCTGCTTCAACTTATGATTCATTTGAAGCTTACAAAAGACACATGCTCCACTGAGTGCACCAAAAATTGTTCCTATATTCTTGTTGTCTTTATTGTGCATAATATGATAGTCCCATTATTTCTTTCATGCTTTTTAGTAGCTGGAATAAAATTCAGACCTAAAGTTTCAGGTATAGCTGATGTTAAAACATATAAATGAAAGGCTTCAGTACAGTTACAAGCTGGTTGGCAATACTGTTCAGGTATCACACCATCTTCCTTTTCAGAAAACTTCATACACAAAACACATTTGGCCAATAAAAATTGCTTTTGTGATGTAAACCATTAAATGGCAAGCAAGGCAAGCAATCTTTCCAGTATTGATGTGGTTTTCTGGGTTCTGCCAGGTTACTCAAAATCATGCATAAATCCATCCTGGTTGGGAGTATCAACCAGATGCCTTTTACACCCCAATTGTAGCTGAGATTTTGAATCTTCAGTCCAGTTGAAGGTGACACTGTACATGACTAGCATATGCAGAGGTGAACTTGACAACTTTGGGTGGATCCTTGGGCTGGTCCTCCTGTGCAAAAAAAAAAAGAAAGAATAATATATGAAATGCCCACAGAAATATTTTTGCTCTGTCTGAGTTTTGTTTCCTTGCTTACTTGAAAATTTTCTGGATTGCTTAGTAATCTGCATTGGTACTTCTTCAAATTAAATGTAATAAGCAGGCTCAGCTGGAACTAGAAATGTATGAAAAACACTTATAATTTTTTTTTCTTTATTCTCCTTGTCACAAATTCCAAAAATATGAAATTGTTCTCATATTTCTCACTTTCTTTTTTGAAGAGAGAGCAACTCATAAAAGATTTCTTTCAAACTTGTGGTGCCAAAACTTGATTAACTGGACAAGGCCAGAGCTTCAGAGGTGAGGTTGGTATTACTGTCAGTGTGTCTTGGAACTGGGGATAGGCAATGCTACCATTCCAGAAATATTGTGAGCAGAATCCAGATCAAAATGGAAATTCAAAAGATATAACAAAAACTTGGTATTTTTCCATCAGGTACAAGGATTCTCTTTTCAAAGAAACTGAAACAAATGCATAGTGAATTTACCTAGATAGTCTACTTTCATGTTTAGACTTGACTGCTTCCTCCCACATTAAATTGTCTGCCTCTGCCCCATCAGTGTCATTTTCATTGTGGCAATCCAGGAAATCTTCAACTGAACTGTTGACAAAATAGATTGTAATGCACTTAGACCTGTACTTCAAGTCACCAGCTCTTGTCCAAGCAGGCAATAATAATGGAGCAATTAGCAAAGTTTGAAAACTACATTTTATCCTTTATATCATATTTTGAAGATAAATGAATGAAGAAAAAACTAACAAACTGACAAATGGCAAAAAATTTGCAACTTGGGTAAAGGTATTTTATATCCATGGATGTGTTCATGCCAAATGCAAATGGTGAATGTTCCTACCATGCAGTTTCATGATACTGTTTCAATCTAGGGAAATCTCAGATCCTCTTTTCTGCCCTTTGATATCAAAGCATGATTAATGAAAAGCTTAAAGGGCAAGAGCAGTCTCCCCAACTTGAAGTAGTGTAGTAGACTCTCCTGTTTCATGATTGGCTGGCTCTTCACGGTCATGTGCCATTTTTTGGGGAGTCACTGCTTGGTTTTCCTAGAATATGTAATATTGAAGTCCTAAAAATTATTAAAGATACTTTTAAGAAATTAAGAAAAGTGAAAAGAAAATTATCAGCTTTAGCCTTTGCTTCAAAATACAGTAAGTTTGGGATGACTGTTTTTGCCTTTCAATGTGGAAAAATGACAGCAGCACTCATGTACCTTGGAGTAGTATGGTTAAAATGGGAAGACCCAGTGATTGCAGATCTGCCAGGACTGAGCCTATACAGCACATTTAAAAATTACAAAACAAATTCTGTTTAACAAAGGATTTTTTTCTTCCCTGGTCAGCTTTTTGATGTTAATATCCGACATTTCAAAAGCACGTTGGAAAGCAGGTATATATGTTTTGCAAGCATATGACTGCATTTGAAAGTCAATCAGTTATCACTAGAAAAAAACTTGCATTTTCAGAATTAACACCAAAAGAAACAGATTGGGTAGTATATATTGTTGGAATAATAGATAAAATAGGTAACAATAAAAAAACATAGGACTTCTGACTTCATAAATCCATTTTGAAATGATGAGAGTAGCCTAGCTAGGTTAAAAAATAAAAGGAAATACAACTACTGTGAGTAGAAGAGAGATGCATATCTGACAGTCAAGCTACGGTACTGTACTCCAGAAGAAATGCTTATACTGTCATGAAAATAGTCAAAGCTTTAGAAATTTATGAACAATTACAGTAAATACAGCACGCCATCCCACACTGTGACAAACACATCACACTTCCATTGCAGAAAGACATGGGAAGACTGTCATCCAATACCCCCATCCCTTTTTGTTTAGGTAGAGGGCAAAACAACTCCATGCTTAAATCTTGAGTGACCCTTTGTGTTTTGGCAATTTATTTTGCCATAAGTGTTCAGTAAACCAGGAGTGCCAGAGAGGTGCTAAGGGGAGTAAGGTGGGACAGGGGATTCATCTCCCAGTTATGATGGAGGGTCCCCGCTGTATATGGGAAACATTTTAGGAAACATTTTCCATTCTTTTCAAGGGAGCATACATGGGTATGCTATTTATTGTCCAGAAAGTGACAAGTAACATTCCAATTGTGTACTTCCTTCTAATTCTTGAAGGAAATGCAATTGTCCTTTAAAAATCACAAAACTTGAAATTTAATATTCAAACCCAAATCAACATTGAATTTAAAATCCAAATTTTCAATTTTTCTTTCATAACATTTTATTCAAAATAATTCCCAGACAAAGCTCTGGGTTTGCCGGGCCACAGATTTGGGTTGCTTGTGCCTACAGTATTATGAAGGATTTCATCATTCCCTTGAATGACTGCATGAGACTGCATGGCACCATGCCGGATGTTGTGACTTATTACAGCTTGTACTACAATGCTATAATCATGGGTGAAAAGAGTTGTGAAGCTGAGAAGCTCCTTCCCAGAAAATTTGGACATCTGGAGGAAAATTTCCCTTTTCATGAAAATGCAGGGAGAATTGTGGAAACTTTTACTCTCTTCCTGGGAAATAATGCAACTCTCTTCCTGGAAAATAAATATTTTTTCCAACCCTTGGCTTTTATACATGTTGTAGTTAGATGGAGTTTTACGGCCCAGTTTCCAACCTATTGGTTCAAGTCGAACCAGCCACTGCCTTTTTCCAGTTGTGGCTCACTGGCTTGTTTTCCCTACCCCACTGCTTATACAGAGCAGCGATCATGCAAAATGGCAGTAGGTTCCTTTTAGAGTCTTTGGTATGACTCGACCTGGGAAGTAAGCCTTCTGCGTGACAGGTGGATGCTCTACCGTAGTACCGTTAGACCAAACACACCGTCTGTGTAATACATGTTGTACATGGGAATCGTGCGTATAGGACATGTATGATGTTTGTCTGAACTCAATGAAAGTGCAGCTAGTCTTGGGCAATAACTATATTGGTTTTAAGTTGAACAGCCATTTGCAATCCTCCCTGTGCTTGGCTTCCATAATTACCTGTAGTTGCTGATGAGGGACAAACTGGCTCTAATATACTGTCATAGTGGCCCTTGACAGGAGTAGATATCAATGCTGCAATTCAATGGAATATCATATTTACAGCTGGTGATGCAAGTTTGCAGCACAGGATAAACTGTATGGATGATTTTCAATTATTATAACCACACTGTAAACTTGATAATAGGGCACGGCTTGTTTATAAGTAGGTATCTCACAATTTTCTTCTCATTCCATAATATTGGATATTCAGGCAAACCAAGCAATTAAGTAAATTGCACATTTCAGGAAAGAATATTGTCACTTGAATCTATAGCCAATCATGAAACAGGGCAGTCTAACTACTGTACACTTCTGTTCTGTATACTGGGGTGAATGCTCTTGTCTTAATTCAAGGAAGGGAGCACATCATATCAATAGAGCAACTAGCCCAATTTGTAAAGGTAAACTAATCAAGCACATTACAATTATAATTCTGAAAATGTTGGCAATGTCAAAACATTACCATAGAGGGTATATTGTGCAATTGGGAGAAAATAATATTCACTCAGGCTTTTTGGACAATTAATTGATACTGCAACTCGATCTGCATCATATTATCAAACAAGATATTGGATAAAGGCGTAACAATGCTCATAAACTGTGCAATATTTCAGTAAATATAGATATAAAGTTTCTAGATAGCAAAGATGAGATTTAACTATACCCAACATGAACATGTCATGTACAGTATTGTGTCAGTCAACTCAATAAAAAGTTCAAAGTTTAAAATTACTTTCAAGTACAGTTCAAGTACAATTCAAGTCCAAGTTAGTTTTCCCTTTAGTCACCTCTTACAGTAGGCAGGATCAAACAGGCTTCGCCCCTGGAAGCTCTCAGGTTTTAGCAACTGTATCTCTGAATGAAAAATGTAGTCTCTGGAGAGGTATGTTATTTAAATTCTTTTCAGTAAACCCAAACCCAACTCTTTTCTGACCAGCTAACATTTGGGTGGGGGGAGGGGGATTGAGGAGGGCCAAGGACAAAATCTATGGAGGGCAAATGCCCCCTCTTGCCCAAACATAGAGCCACCATTCATGGTGCTAATTAAAGCCGTGAAAACTTTACAACCAATTCTGAACAGCACAAGGTAGACTGTTCTGTGCTATAGTGTTGTGAACCATGGAAGTACTACCTGGAAGTTAGCTGGGAAAACATGCTTTTGGAAATTGAAAGACTTGTTTTAATACATCCTTAAGGCTTAGCGAATGCAAAATGAATGCTTAGCGAATGCAAAATGAAGGCTTAGCGAATGCAAAACGAAGGCTTAGCGAATGCAAAATGAATGCTAAGCGAATGCATTCATTTTCCGGCAACGGAATGCAAAATGAAGGCATAATGAATGCATTCATCCTTGGTAAGGGCTGAAGTTATTTTCACTCACCTATGGGTGTAACAGCTAGCAACTGAGGTGAGGTTGGTCATTCACTTGGCTCTGTCTGTGTGGCCCACTGCATGTACAGTACTTTGAAGAACACCTGAAAAGTAAATCAAGACTACTTGCAATGAAACAGTATTTTATCTTAGGGAAGAGTGCATATATAAGACTTCCATGATTTCAAATCACATGTCCCTCAATGATTAAGGGGTGGTGTCAAAATTGGTTGTTAAAAGAGTCATAATAATGATGATTGATGATGATGTGAACAATAGGCCCCATTAAAACAGGGACAAGGGGGGATTGCAATCTATTCTGTCTAAAGGAATTTTAAATCAACCTATACCGATTACCAGTGGCATCAGCAGTGGCTCTTGTATACCCCCCTTATGTAAAAAGTATATTGGGCAAAATGTGTAAGAACTTCACAAACACCTCTTGAAAGCAGCACTTTTTAGTAGTAAAAACAACAGCTAGGAAGTACCATTTTATGCAATCTGAAACACATTTCAGGCAAAGTGTTCTCTGTATGCAATGTGCTGGTCAATAGTGGCATGGGATATACAGTAGGAGCATTTTCTTTGGCCCACCACTTCAGCACTTTCCCTCTCCCAATGAAAAAGTTTAGTAATGCCGCTGTCAATAACGGAGGACATAAATTTTGCTTGGGCACTAATTTTTATTGCATTTTACATTTCATGTACACTCAACGTACAGATTCCCAGCCCAGTCTCACTGAAGACTTTAAAAATGGAGCTACTGCCATTGTGCTTGCAAAAGCAATGGAGTAGGGAAAACAAGCCTGTGAACCAAAACAGAAAAAAAGGTCAAGACTAGCTTGACTTGAACTACTTGGTAGGAAACTTAACCCAGAAATAGCATTTATATGTCGTTCCTGCCTAGATCTTGGGGAAAACAACTTTTAATACTGTATGTACAGGTACAGCAGCTATACTATGCTTATCCTACCTTACAGTACCCCTCATAGCCCAGGCCTCCATTTTTAAAACATTTATAGTGTTGTCTTGGGGCAACCATTTCACTCATTTTGGTTCAGAAGGAAATTTGGTTGTCCAAAATATTTTTCACTTAATTACAAAACAGAAGGCTATAATGATGTTCATCAAGGGCGGATCCAGGGGGGCAACTAGGGTCAACTGCCCCCCCCCCATGACCAGTCTAGCGCCCCTCAATACAAGAAAAATGCACCCCCTGAGTCCTTAAAATAAAGTAAAAACTGCCCGAAAAGTAAAAAAATACAAAGGTCCCCAGAATTTCGAACCGTATAGCTATATATAACTGCGGCAATGGGAGTTGGTCTGAGAAATGAGGTCGGTCAAATTCAAGAGTATGCGGCCCCTGTATGATGTTGGGGCCCCCTCTTTCAAACTGCCCCTCCTTCAGCTAGGGGCTGGATGGGCCCTTGATGTTCATGAGAGGAAACTCCCCTTAGCTCATTTGAAAAATTTGAATTACCCAAGCAGAAAAAATTTAAGATAAATCCTGAGAGCTGCTATCTCTGCGTTTGTGCATGTTCAGTGTCATAAAAGAATACAATCACAATGCCTCTGTTGTGCTGGTCACTGGACATTTCCTAAGAAGCTTTATAGATCAATGTTCACACAATACTGCATTGAAATTTTCTTAATCCATCTTTCCTGCCATGTGCCTGCTATGACAGGAACCAAATTTGAAAAGTAGCTAAGGGGCTTTTCCTAGCATGTTCATGTATTATTGGTCTTAAAGAATAAAAAGATGTGATGTTTGAGAGACAGGAACATTCCAAGTCTGAAATATGGTTACGAAACTATTATGGAAAAATGTGAAAGAATTTATCCATCAGCAGTATACTTTTTCAGTCCGAGAGGAAAATGGTTGTCCATGGGACAACCAACCTGGTTGTCCGTATGGAATTTTTGTTGTCCCAGATATTCTGACAGCCATGAAAATTGATTCCTGTACTGCCCAACTGGTTACTGCATGGTAGTAGGCCAACAGTACTTTGGCTTGAACTGAATTTAGAATGCAGATTTCTTATTTCCCTTGTGAGGAGGGGGTTGTGGGGTGGTGGTGATTGAGGGGAAGGAGATCAGCATCAGTTTTCAATTGCATACAGGTACAACCAATTGTGGAATATTTGATTATGCCAAAATTGTATATATGAGCATATAAGCGGAATTCAAATTTTTATTGGAGGTGACCCCCAATGCCCTGGTGTATGGTTTGTTGACGTTGTGTAATTTCCCCTCTTTCTCAAAATCCCTGATCTGCGACTGAGCCCAAAATCTGCAGATCCAGGTTTTCTTAGGCCGCTGATGAAGCCTTCTATTGTAGTTAACTTTCTATACTATAGCATTGTTCCACACATGGGGGGAAATTTATGATGTACATACTTGAAAGCCTAGGCCTATATATGGGGTCTTACCTTACATTAGGAAGGCAGTTGCCTTACAACTCTTTTTTACCACATACCTGGCAAACCACTACTGGCATTTGGATGGGGACCCTCATCACCCTTATTGAATGCTTTCAATAAGCATTCATTATGCCTTCTGAATGTACCATTTAGCATTCGAAGGACTGCCAGTGAGTTGGAATGCTTATTTTCTTCCTCAAATGAAGTCTTCCTTGCATTCAAAATATGCCTTCATTATTTCCTTTGAAGTCTACCAAATCTTCAGTTACTGTCTGAATGCATTCATTAGTTTTTTAATGTGTTGGAATGCATTCACACATGAATGATATATGAATGCAAGCCTTCATTTCCTTTTTTTGCAATTCATATAACTAGTATCAATGCAGCTGGATGTCACTCAAGCATAGGCAAAGTTACAGAAATCAATTACTGGATAATGGTGCCTTGATCCTGCTGACCTGATTGCACCAGATAATCTTCATTTATATTATACAGTAAATCCAATATGCTCAGGCTTAGTACAGAACTGTGGTTCTCATCAAGTCTCTTTGGCAAATTACTGATCCAGCAAAGCTGAGCACTTACTCATTGTCAAGTGGACTGTAGGCAAATAAAACACCTAGGATTATCTAAGTGATAGCATATTGTAGGTCTATGCTTGATGAGAAAGTTTTGAGAAGACAATATTGGGGGAAAGTGCAAACCCCGGCCCTCTGAGAGATCATAAGTGTAAACTATTTGGGGCATGTATATGAGCAAAGTGCATGAGGACATAGGCTAGTCACATTTTTCAAGAGTAGTGCGTCTTATTCTGGGGTTAAGATTTTGATGAAGTGGTAAATGTAATGCTGATCACTTCTGCTGTTACCTGTGCTAGCTTGTCAAAAGCTTTACTAGGCATATAGCTACTAATAAAATTGTCCAAACGTTAGGCCTATGCATACTCTGTACTGTACATAAGCTAAACACGCGTGTGGGATGGGTATGTGGATCACTAACGAGACGGGAATCCTGTTTACTTTTTACTATCAGTAACTGAACAAACACATTTCACTTACCTTTGAGCATGATCTGTGAGATGATGTTTCGCAAAACCGCCGTTATAAACAAGAGACTTGTTATTCCCCAACCAATCAACCTACTTTTTCTGCGGCGATCTAGGCTAACGTTAGGTAGGGCCTATTCCGCGTGAGAATTAGAAAGAGAACTCCGTCTTTCGTTTGCTACTGTATTTTTCTCGTTTGATTTCTCCTTCTCGTGACAACGTGTGCAAACGCTGTCCTTCGATTTTTTCTTTCTGAAGTTCTGAACAGGAAGACATTTTGCTGTCGTAAGACTAAGACTAGCCCCTTCGCTTCGACCAATCTCTCGAGTTCAATGCAGGTCTCCTAGGCCAGTTCGTCTTTTAGAAATTCCCAAGATCACGTCTCGAATAACAAGGTATAGCTTCTCAACGTTGAACTACAGTAATGATAGCCTATAAGAGCATCGCAGTCAAACTGATGATTAAAACACAAAACAATTAAGCCGGAAATTTAATACAAAATTAGCCACCTTGGCATTCTTATTAGAACTTATTCACATAATTAATATGTGACTTAAAAAAGTAGAAAAAAGAAACAATCACACAATATTTCTTTTTTCAAAGTGGGAAGGAAAAGAATGATCGAGTCGATTCAAAATTCCCAAGATATTGGGAAAATTCCCAAGGATCGCTCTGTTGTCACTTGCATCAGGAAAACAATCCCTGCTACATACAAATTAACACAGATACTACGCCTGTTAACGCTCACACAAACAAGCATATGTAGCAGTACGCTATCCCACGCAATCGTATGAACTGTTATATCATACGGTGTCTATGGGCTACATCCGGGATTTTGGGTGGGATAACAATTTTTTTTGAAGGCTGTCCAAATGTCGCCCCCGTTTCGCGCCACGATACTGTGTCTTTAAAGCTTATAGCTTACCTATGATACATTGCATGCCGGTAGATACGGCGTGTTTGGTTTAACGGTAAGAGCATCCGCCTCTAGAGCGGAAGTCCCGGGTGCTATTCCTAGATCGAGTCATACCAAAGACTCTAAAAATAGAACCTAGTGCCGTTGTGCGCGATGTTCCGCTCAAGCAATGGGGAAGAAAACAGTGAGCCACAACTGGAAAAAAGGCCGTGGCCGGCTCGACTTGAACCAATGGGTTGGAAACTGGGCCGTATAACTTTATGTTAATAACTGACCAATTATGTATACCGGAACCGGGGCGCTAGTTACCACTCTGAAATTACGTCACAGCAAGATTAAAACCAATATGCCACACTGTGATATCAACCTGAGACTCCCCATGGCACTTGAGAGAAACGTATATGCCAGCCAGTATTTTTTTTCGTGGTATGGCAATGGACGATCCATGCCAAAAGGACAATTCAGCTTCTTGGGAAAAAACGAGGCCACACCCCTACCCCTAATTTCAAAATAACAGCTTTTCCACACAATTTTTTGTCATTCTTACACCTGTACACGTGTTTTTAATGGCATGTCAAATATTACACTCTAAAAGTAAAAGAGTGAACTTATTCACTCTTTAATAGAGTGAAAAAGTGTAAATTCACTCTATTAGGGTGATAATTCATTCGAAGAGGAGTGAAACTCACTCCAAAAAGAGTGAAATTCACTCCAGGAAGAGGGATAAATTCACTCTTCCACGAGTTCCTGCAATGATCACTCTTTTTTAAAGAGCGATCACTGTAGGCACGCCATCAAGAGTGAAACTTCGCTCGTTTAAGGGAATTTCGCTCTTTTTGGAGTGAATTATCACTCTAATGGAGTGAATTTTTTACTTTTCACTCTATCAAAGAGTGACTAAGTTCACTCTTTCGATTTAAGAGTGTACTACTCCACGTAACCTTAACCGTAACCTTTATTCTGACTAATATTTTGAAACAAATTTAAATATTTTTGAAAAACCAACTTTTCCATTGTCATTCTGAAGGCCTCTATACACGAGCAAAATTTGCAAAACATTCCCAAAAGATTGCCAAAACTTCCACCTGCAACAAATAAAAAACGTGCTTGTTTTTCGTTTATTGCACAGTGTAGACAGGGTATACAGCATGTTTTGAAAATGTTTTGAAAATGTTGAAAAAGAAATGTCCTGTCAATTCTTTTCAAAACATTCTCACAACATTTTCAAAATGTTTTCAAATTGTTTTCACTCTGTCTACATTGTGCAACAGACCGAAAACAAGCATGTTTTGGGTTTGTTGCAGGTAAAGTGTTTTGAGATTGTTTGACAAATGTTGCTCGTGTATACAGGCCTTATGAAACGTGAATCCTCGCATTCCGGTACTGAACATATTTTTGGAGTGCAGTATGCATTTAGAACTTCGGCAAAATCACGGTCGAGTGGTAGACATCAATACAGCTTTAACTTAAAAACTCCTCGTATTTTACCTTAGATGGCAAGAACAGTCACCCGGACATATTTTGAAGCAACAACTGAATCTTACACTTGTCTTCTCATTTCTCTTCAAAGTATATCTATTTTACGACTTCAATATTGCATATTCACTGTACTATATCAAGCAGTTAAATACTTCCAGTAAATTTGACACGGAGAGTTGAAAAACTATTGTCACATGACTCTCAAGAGCCAATCATGAAACAGACCAGTCTGCTGCACTTTAAGTTAGGGTGATGGCATCTCTCCATTAACCGTCAGTCACTTTCGACACATCTGAATTTTCTAACTAATGAGAGAAGAGGCAACTAGCGCGGTCATCGGGGGTAAGGCTTCAATGATTTTATCCATTGCCGTACGGAAGTGCGGGCTCTGCACCCCTCATTTAGTCTCCCCCACCTGTATTTACCAAACCCTTGCTGAATTGGTCAGACTTTGTTGCCTCAGTCGGGCAAAAATTTTTGTCACATGACACACGAACCAAAATAAATGTCACAGAGCAGTGCCGATTGATAATGGCTCCCCTATAGACGAATCCGGACAGATTGTGATGGTCTGATTTTAGTCGGCCATTACTATTAAATATTGAAACAGCATATTGAACAGCGTTACATTTGGAAAATTGAAAGTCATTCTCCACAGTTAATTTCGTTTTAGAGGGGCCCGGGGAAGGGATCCAGGTGGGTGGAATGGATGGCGGTGTGCACGTGCTCTTATGACAAGCCGTCAATAGACCTATTTCCAAATAGCAATTACAAAGGATTGTGGGATAGAGTTTTGGTGTTTGTCATTTTTGTCAATGGCATTTTACTGTGGTGAAAATTGACGTACACCCAAAACTCTATCCCACAATTCATTGTAATTGCTATTTGGAAATAGGTCTATGCATGTGCCTCCTCCATATTGAAACCCACCTAGATACGTTCCTGTTATGCAGCAACTTTGTGGATATAAACTGTAAATAAACAAATGACAATAAAGGGACGGCAATACTTTGGTACGGTGACTGCCCGAAATGATAAGAAAGCATTGCGTTTTAAAGAATTTGAAGAAGGGGAGGCATTTAACAGCTTAAGTGAAAGACGAAAATAAGTCGATGTGCATACATAAAAAAAAAGAAATGTCAGAAAATAGCCCACACGGATTGCTAAAAATTTGGCTAAACCCCTTTGCTTTTCAGTAAGTATGCTGTAGATGGACTTGTCATTTATTAAGTGTCCTTGATTAAAAGGGTCTATGCACACTGTTCAACAAGAAATTTCCTAACTGGTCAACGACAGCGCAAACTACTAAGCTACTTCCTAACCGATGCGAAGAACACAATACAACGACAACAGCAAATCAAGATATATTGTTTTTTAAAGGCCCAATTCTCTGACCACAAACTGTACAATTCTCCTGACCTTCTCACTAAAGCCCCTCCCACAATTGTATGAAATTCGTCCTCATTCAAACAAAATCTGAGTTTATTGCTTCAGGGTGAGTATAAAAAGGTCAATGTGTATAATCAAAACACTCTCAGTACAGTTCATGCTGTATATTTTAACCTTTTTTACTCTGCGTTGTTTGAATTAACTGTCAATCAAAGAGCTGAGCCAACTGAGAATTTCAGTAACCCCCTATAAAAATTGTAGTTTGGGATGAGAGTACTGGTCCTTTAAAGGGAAATACTGAGTTTAAAATAGTCCAAAATAGCGTTCAAAGAAAATAGCTCAAGACATCATCAAACCATTCATTGTCAACCATACACCCCAGCAATAGCTTCATCTCCTCAAAATATTAGAACCAGAAGAACTATGGAAGTTGCATCATTTGAAATGTTGAAAGTTTGGGTGAACAAATTAATCTTGGGCAACAAACAACTGAATTTCTATCTGAAGGAAACTTATTTCTTAAAAAGAAGACCGCCATACTCCATTATTTTTAAATCATTTATCGCTCTGTGTCAATAACTGGTAGTTTAAGAAAGGATGAAATTTTCTTGTTAAACAAACGCAATATTCCCCTTTAAATAGCTGGGGCCGATGCGCACTGGATTAAAGTCTACTTCCCTTGCTGGCATAGAGTAGAAAAAGTTAAGAGGACAGTGTTTTCACACAAGATTTGAGACTGGAGGCTGAGAACTGTACGGAGACTATCTGCGGAGCCCCACTATCAATTAGCGCCAAGCGTCCCGGGAATATTTAGATACCAGGAAATTGATCTTCCAAGGTTAATAATAAAGCTTCTATCTCACTTTCTGGAAAGGGAAGTAAAGCCATTCTCATTGAGTTTGTCAAAGTATGACAAAGAAATATTTGATCAAATGTGAAGGTTTTCCGGTTAGGGAAAAGGCAATTCGCCGATGGTCCCGGACCTCTGTTTAAAACCTATCCTAAATTAATTTTAATTTTTATTAACAAAAAGCCGACGACCATTCTGACGGTAGTTCGAGACTGACGTTTGGCCCGAACCTCCCCCTTGATTGGGTGCACCAACGGCTTCCTCAGGCTTATTTGGACCCATTTTATTAGCTATACAAAATATCGCTGAAGTTCATTTTTGTGTGCTTAAGAATATGAATCAAAGTTCTTTTGCAAGTTACATAACAGGCATATTTTCCTTTGCTCTGAAGTTGTCAAAAAGTACTATAGGCTTAGTACATCCAAAAATTATCCACAATACCGTCCAACCACAGATACAATTAATCTGCAGCACAGCCCTTTTACAATGTCAGTTACGTACGGTCTTGTGTCAACACGATGGATAAAGCACGCCCCCACCATGATTTATACACAGTAGCGAAACATCAAACTGTTATGAGTTGGAAAGAGCCCTCATTTTATGAAATCAGTGCAGTACCAGCATCTAGTCTACATTGTCTATACGATAATTTCTGCTCAAGTGCAGGTGACAACCATGACGTCATCGAATCCAGAACAAGTAGGAATCTTCATAGTCCAACTATTCAGGCCGCGCATGCGTTTAGCCAGGATCGGGTTATAAGAGTTTTAGTTAAGTGAGGTCTTAACGCTCAATTTTTAACCCATTGGTTCAAGTCCGCATGTCGAGCCAACCGCAGCCTTTTTTCCACTTACGTCTTGTTTTCGGCCACTCTGTCACTTATGCAAAACACAAAGCACAATGGCAGCATGGTAATATTACCTCGCAGCTAGGTAGTAAGTAGCTTCAAAAGTGTGTGCTCTCATCACTTGTATGATGGCGCTCTCACGACTTGTGTGATGGCCTTTATTGAACACATGTTGCCACACAAGTTGCGATACACGGTTGCCGCTTGTGTCTGTTCTGTACACACTGGCACCATTATGGACACAAGGTGTTTTAGCAACATGTTGCGACACATGTGTCCTGAAATGTGCCCAGTTTACAGAGGCCTTCAACCTGTCATCAGTCTAACCCCAGACGTTTCGGCTACAAGTCGAATGCTCTAACGACTTTACCATGTGATCGATCATGACAGGGGTTTCGGACTGGGGCATCGGGTTTACAATACAGGAATATCCTCTTCTCCCGTTGGAGAGGAAATATGTTTCTTTACGCTTTCAGAAGCAAAGTGGTGTGATATTTGTGCCTCGAACGTAATCATGTATAAATTAAACAATTTTTGATATGATTTCCATTTTTCAAACTTGGGTCATGGGGGTTCAACCACCCAGAACCCCTCCCTTGGCTATGCCGCAAAATCAGTGGATATCTAACTCCCAAAAATTTCAAAGTCACCCAAGCCTAGTCATGTTTTGAGACCATCTAGTGTCACAACTTTCAAAAGCTCGTGTTCTGGCACGTCGTCTAAAGGAAATATGTTAAAACAACTTTGGCTTATTGCAAGTTAAACAGCGAGTCAGAAGTAGTAAAGCATTCGTTTATCAACCGGGAGGTCCATGGTTTGGTTCAGGACCGAATCATACCGAAGATTGTTAAATACGGAAATAAATGAAGTAAACTAAAAACGGATCTTCCAAAGAAATTTAAAAAATACGAGACCTCCTTACATAAGCAGTGGAGCAGGGACAATTTTGCAAGGTGGGCACCACTACATTTTCGCAGCTACATTGGTGTATAGCGCCACCACTTCGTAGAACATGCATACAAAATTTTTCGACTGATAAACAGTATTAAAGGCCTAACACCTTTGTGTTCTGGCACGTCGTGTAAAGGAAATATGTTAAAGCAACTTTGGCTTATTGCAAGTTGCAAGTTGAAAGTCGAGTTTACTACCACTCAAGCAGCTGTGCAAATTGAGAATTTCTGTAGACTTACAACAAAAATAAGAGTTTGCGGTGAGAATTGACTGCCTTTAATGGTCATATGTAAATCTATAGCATTTGTTCAGACATATAGGCCTAAGGCACTTTGAAGTAGTGCCTAACTGAGGTAGTGCGTAATGTGAGAAGAATCACGCTGTGCTGGTATTTAGCAATTTGAAAACTAAGGACCAGTTCCAAGCCTCATATTTCTCTTACATTTCCACACATCTCCCGTCATTATTTCTTCGACAGTTTTAGGGGTCATTTGCCTGTCAGACACTGATATAATATAATTTCCCATTCGTGTATTTAATTCATATTCTGGTGGCAAACGAGACTATTATATTCTTAAGCAAGATTTAGCGAATAAAAAATGATGAAAAAAAGAGCTGAGCCATTTGAAAATTTTGGTTGACCCTTATAAGAATTGCAGTTTGGAGTGAGAGGATTGGCCCTTTCACACTTTTCCTCACAACCTCATGGTATTTTTTAAAATAAAGTAAGTCCTCACAGTTCGCCTCTTACTCTTAGAAGCAGTATTGTATTTATTTATGTTGTTCTACCCTACACTATTATCAATGGGTATAGTCTTTACAAAACAAGATCAGTTTGTTTTACATGAAATGATATATGTCTTTTTTCGTTATTTTTTTTCAAAATGAATTCAAAAATAAAATAATAAGATTATCCTAATTCATTGACTATGTGATCTCTTTACCAAAGTTACAATTTAAAAACCCCTGAAGCAAAATAGACTTGCCTTAAGTTACTTTCTCCGTAAAAACTTGCAGGAAGGAGACGTAAAACTGTGTTTTGCAAGTATTTACTTGACCGCTTCTTCACATTTTGATGGAATATAATTAATAGATTGGTTTTCATTCATTATTGCTTCAAAAGAAAGGCTAAATGAACGGCCAAAATAAACATCCTTTTTGGAAGGTCCTCTCGACTCTCTGGCAAAGAGCCGTTCGGCGAAACCAAACGTCCACTAACTTGAAAGGACAACACTTAACTGACCAACCTCACCACCCTCAGACCATTTACATCATTGGTCTCTCATATATGGCTCCATTCTAGACTGGATGTAAAGAGCAGATACTACACGTAATCTTGGCCAAAAGACAGAGGGCGGTCAAATTTTACATCCTACATGTGTTTTCACTTTTAACACAAGTTAGTCAAATGATGTTAGTTAGTCACTCATATTTGACTTATTTGCTATGATATCTGATTAATTTAGCTTAAAAATATCAATCAAAACTTCTTCAAGGAGGCTTAATATTTGTTAGAAACTGAGTCAAGTAGGTCAAATATGATCCAAATATTGGTCAAATATTGATCACCCTATATTGTCACTTGCGTCAGTTCAGGCTAATTTGACCAATTTGTGTTTGCAGTGTATGAATCTAACGATCGATAGACACAGCTCTTTCCTCAAGAAACGGATTTGCTTGGTACACTGTAAAAACAAAATTGCCAGTACTATGAAACGTGTGTGAAAAGAACAATATCCTTGTTTTGGGAGAGGATAACATCATGTAACAGAAGGAAGCTACCATATAGTAGCCTGCGTAGCGTCTTTGTGGCTTCCGCCCCTCAAAGGATTTTTTCGCAGACAAGTGAACGAAAAAAACTATTTCGCTCCTCTGACCTGTACTGGATGTACTTGTACGTCAAAGATGAGTACATCACATGTTCTACAATTGTTACGAAGGTAAACCTTTTCTAAGACAGTTGGATACGGTGGCCGGAGAAATTGCGACAAAGTGGAATGGATGGCGCTAGACTTAAAACCTCTTCTTGTTCTTTTATGGTTCGGCATTAAAAGTGGATTTCTGAATGGGGTGACAACGTGCTTTTGCCTGAATCAGTCATAACATTATCCAAAGATCAATCAATGATTTCTGCTTTTAAAATTATCACCACTGCTACAGACACCCATATACCCTACGTACAAGATGTTTTACAGAGGAATCCACTTATCCCTTCAATTTGTTGAAACATGTAGCTACAGGATAGAGATATTGTTTGCTGGGTCTGGTGTGTTTTGCGAACGCCAGCAAAGTTGGGGGAAAACTTTATTTAATTCTGCTCTCAGAATCCATGCTTCAAAGCACAAGAAACTACAGAACGATGCAGTGCGAAGTTATGTTAATTTCGCAAGTTAGGTTAAGGCATGCTCGTAGCCAAAGGGGACAAAAACTTTTAGGAGAGGGTGAACCCCCGATAAGCTGCTTCTGCCCCCTAGAGACTGAAGTTTGCCATTCACTTAATATATTTGTACAAATTTGCCCCCAATATTTTCGCCCTCCCTAGAAAAGGTTCCCCCCCTTTGGTACCTTGTCTGGCTACGGGCCTGCGTTAACTATTGTAGAACAGATGCTACTCAGCATTAAGAACTGCACATTGTAGCATTCTTTTGAAGCATAGCGGGTTTGTCCCAACTGGGTTGTCTGGAAGGCCAAGTCGAGTCTCCCATACACACAATAAGTTACAACGCACACAGAGTAAGTGTAGACTACATTTATGGAAATTCGGGCAAAACGTTGTCTAACGATGGAATTGTTGCGATTGGGCCTAAAATTTTGATGAGGTAGTTCTTGCCAACAACTGGGCATGTCGGCGCGGGACTTCCGTCATCAACATTTTTAAACCCCAACAACAACATCCTACCCGTGGAATGTTAAGTGTAGGGTACCCATAAACATCACAAGGTGAAAAGAAAAAAAAGAATAAATGTCTTTTTCATGAGCCTTATTTATTGACGTCATATCAATCATAAAGACCGCCCTCTTAGAGGGCATGGTTATACTTCTTTGTGTACAAAAAGTAATCTCACTTCGCCTGATGTTACTCAGGGTCTTTACAGAAATGCAAAATCTTTCGTTAGAAATAATAGCGTTAAATCTGACGTTTATACTGCAATATTGTGGTGAGATAGTGAGAAAATTATAAAGGACTGAATGAGTTGTCTACTAGTATAAGGTGTCATTTAAGTGATGGAGATAGTGA
Source organism: Holothuria scabra (assembly GCA_037179385.1). Lineage (NCBI taxonomy): Eukaryota > Metazoa > Echinodermata > Holothuroidea > Aspidochirotida > Holothuriidae > Holothuria > Holothuria scabra. Next base: position 32,029,766 of record CM074194.1, read on the forward strand.
AGTCTATGCGAGGATCTTTTGTTTATAGTATGCTGATGACGCAATTGTTTTGGCTGAAGATGAAAATGACCTTCAGACCGCTTAACTTGTGAAACATTGTTGTGACACATGGCAAAACTAAAGTTGTTATATTCTCCAGAGGAAAGGTGAGAATGAAGCCTGTTTTTTACTTTGATAAATACAAAGTCGATGTAGTGGACGATTATACTTACTTAGGAACTATTTTCAATTTCAACAACAAGTTTGAAAAGACAAAGGCGAAGCAAATTAATCAAGCACGAGGGTCTCTTTTCAGCCTTCTTTCCAAATGCTGTAATTTACATTTACCTCAAGATTTACAACTCCAGCTCTTTGATCAAGTTGCTTTACCCGTGCTTTTATATGGCTGCGAAATCTGGGGGTTTGAAGACCCTTCTACTCTGGAAAGTTTTCATGTTAAGTTTTGTAAACAGCTTTTGAAAGTAAACAAATCTACACCTAACTGTATGGCTTTGGGGAAATTGGGGAGGACAAATTGGCAAAGTTTATTTAATTAAGAATGGTTATGTTTTGGGCTAGAATTGTCAGTGATAGTCATCGTAAACCCTCCTTTGCTTTATACCGACTGTTGAGAATATTTTAAGAAAAAGATATTTATTTTTTCCAAGTGGATTCTTAACTTAAAAATATTCTAGATAATGCAGGAATGTCTTTCGTTTGGACGAATGCAAATCAAGATCCCTTTCTCGTTAATTTAAATGCATGATGCTTGATAGTCGACTTTCCGATATTCATGAACAGCAATGGCTTCCTGAGGTAAATAATAATACCTGCTATAAAAACTACCGTGTATTTAAAACCTGTTTAGTCCTATTTTCATAAGGCAAATTTTAATGAAAGGAAAATCATGAGTAAATTTCGTTGCTTCAATAGTAGGTTACCGACAGTCACTGGGAGGTATAAAGATTTTGATTTAAGCCTAAGGTTTTGTGTTTTATGTCATGAAGGAAAACTTGGAGAAGAATTCCATTATTATTTCATTGTCCCGCTTTGACTTCAACTAGGAAAAGATTTCTTAAGCCCTATTTAAGAAATGCAACAACTTTTCCAAAGTAAAAACAGAGTTATACTCAAGAACCTCACCAGTTTTTGTAAAGAAATAATGAATTTGTTTTAAAGCAAGTGCTTTTCTCTCAGTTGAACGTATTAAGTGAATCGAATAATTTAAAAGTATTTTCATTTTTCCCTTACATTATGGATTGTACTAATCACTATGGGCTGATGCAACTTTTTTCGTTCCTTCTTTTTGTTTTCTTTTCTGTTTGTTTCGCTTTCTACATCGTTTTCATATGTTTGTTGATTTTGTTATTGACTTGTTTACCTCTGACGAAGTGAAAAAAGAATAAAAAGAACAAAACAGAACAGCTGTTTGCAGTGAGCTTGATTGACGGGTAAGAGCAATCTTGGTCCAAGTGTTTAAAGTTTCTCACTAAGTGTATTCACAAACTGTGTCAGTAACCCCCGTGGAAACTCTTTGGCTTCTCCGCTAGAGAAATTACACTTGTTACAGCATCTGCCGTGCCCTCAATAATATGCTTTTTTCTGAAAGTCCCCTCGATTCTCTGGCGAAGAGCCAAGGAGCGAAAACCAAACATTTACTCCCGGAGGAGTTCTGCGTCCTTAAAGGGCCAAACCTCTCACCCCAAACTGCAATTTTGGAACCCGGGTACCGAAATTCTCAATTGGCTCAGCTCTTTGATTGACAGCTAATTCAAACAATGCAGAGTACCAAACCTTATATTACACAGCATGAATGGTACTGAGAGTGTTTTGATTATATAAATTGAGTTTTCCTATACTCACCTAGAAGCAATAAACTGAGATTGTTTCTGGATGAGGATGAATTTCAGACAATTGTGGGAGGGGCTTAAGTAACTGTTTAGGGTGAGAGAACTGGTCCTTTAAGAAGCTAAACGTCCCAAATGGACAAGTACGCCCTCTAAAGGGCAAACATGTGTGGTCCTGCTCTAGACTGGCTGAACAGAACAGAAGCCGACCCCTGGATGCAGTTTAACGTCATGCCCAGCCCTCAATAATACGTAAGTAGGGTATATTGCATACAGGCTATGATGATGAGACTGAGGGTAGGTGTGATAAATATCTTGTGAGCTACCTTTTACACTTGCCGAATGCCAGCTGGAAATTTACTGAGTATGACAATGTAGTCATGGGTTTATGAGGCAAAGGGCTAATAAGTATTGGCAAACTGGAGGGCAACTGGAGGTCAGTGTACATGGCTGTTAGACCGAATTCAATATAAAAACTGTTGGGCAAAATATTGCCCAACTTGGGCATTTTTTTTACTCAACCGTTGGGTCCGTATGCCACCTGACCGGAATTGGGTAAAAAAATGGTTAAGGGTTACTCATTACCAAATTACCAAACCATTTCCCCCAACTAATTTTGCCCAACAAACTGACAAATTGTTAAAACTTGTACCAACACGTTTACCCAACAGCTATACTGTTGGGTGCTTGTTTGGATTTCAATATAAGCTGATATATAATTATATGATTTGGGCAAGAAGTAAATTTAACAAAGTACCCTAGAACTTACACCGTTTGCCCTCAAAGAGTGGTTGGGGCACCAGTTACTTTTTTAAAGTCCTCCTGACCCTCTGACAAAGGACCGTTCGGCGAAACCAAACTTGAACTGCTTCCTGAAGAAGCTATTACGTCCACTGAAGGACAATACGTAACCAACTTCACGGCCCTCGGACCATTTACATCATTGGTCTTTCATGTGTAAATCCATTCTAGCCTGGATGAAAAGAACAGATACTACACATGATCTCAGCAAAAAGACCGAGTAGCGATCCACTCGAAGGTACTTTTAGTCCGGCTGGCAGCAGCGTTTTTTTTTTTTAAGTCCTCCCGACCCTCTGGCAAAGGGCCGTTCGGCGAAACCAAACTTAAAACTTCTTCCCGAAGAAGCTATTACGTTCACTGAAGGAAAACATTTAACAGTACTTTTTACGTGCTGAAAAACGGACACGGCCAGACGGCGAAACGAATAAATGACATGGCCGAAAACCCAAAAGACTGAAAACCAACATTTCCCTCATAAACGGAAACCTACACCGCTCCCGAAGAGCCACAGTTCCTAAAAAAGTCTCAACAGAACTCGCCAATTGAAAAACGAAACATCACTTTCCCAAACAAAACCTGGAACACCGCTCTCAAAGAGCCACAACCAACACACAAGTAACTGCCAGAAGGGCCACCATCCCAAAGGGTCACAGGGGGTCGGGGTCCACCTGCCGTATTTACAGTCTATGTACGATATTTACACTATTAACAACTAACAAAAACCAAGCAAAGACCTTCAGACCATTTACATTATTGGTCTGTCATGCATGGCTCCATTCCAGACTGGATGAAAAGAACGGATACTACACATGATCTTAGCCAATAGTCCGACAAGCGATCAACGATGCACTTGGTTAATAATTAGTGAAGTGTGTAGTTTGAAATAAAAATCTCAAGCGTGAACTTTGTATTTCTTCTCCCGTTGATTATGTAGCAATGAAAGCTTTTCTCTATACGACCATTGTCGTATAGAGAATACGACAATGGTCGCATGCAAATAGCCGTAGCCTAAATAAAAATTTGGAGTCATTCTTGGACTTCCTTTCTACCCTCGATCATGATTTTTCTGTGATTGGGTTCAGCGAAACTTGGCTGGGAGATAATAGCGCTAGCTCCCCCCTTATTCAAATAGAGGATTATACTTTTATAGAAAATCATAGAACCTTTAGAAAGGGGGGTGGTGTGGGCTTATTTGCTTCGAATAAGCTAAGTTTTATCAAGCGGGATGACATATCTGTTTTCCGTGATACAATAGAGAGCGTATTTGTTGAAATAAAGGCTTTAAATGGGAAGAACCTCAATTCACCTGTCCTTGTTGGGGTAATTTACAGACCTCCTAATCATGGGCGTCCGCAGAAAAAAAGTCAGGGGGGGAGCAAAATTTCTAGATGGGGGCAAAACCTCTGAGTCACCATGAATTGACATGAAAAGTGCGAAAATTTCAGCCCAAAATGCCTCCCAGATCGCCGGAAATGGCATTTCTAAAGCCTATTTGTGGCATAAAAACTCGGAAAACACATTTTGTTCGGGTTTTTGCTTTGATTTTTATGTTTTTTCAAATTTTGGGGGGGGGGGGGGCAAGTGTCCCCCCTTGCCCTTACCTGCGGACGCCCGTGCTCCTAAGGGTCAAGTTCAGTGTTTTAATGATTATCTGAGTGAAATATTAAACAAGATTTCAAACGAAAATTTACAGAGTTATATTATGGGTGACTTCAACATTGATCTGCTCAAAAGCAGTTCAACCGATTTCTTGCATCTGCTTTACTCTAACAACTTCCTTCCTACTATTACTAGGCCTACTCGTGTAACTGACCAAAGTGTTTCTCTGATTGACAATATTCTCACAAATACTACGTGTAACAGTAATTACACATCTGGAGTCTTTATCACAGATATAAGCGACCACTTCCCAATCTTTCTTAGGGCCCATCCCTGTCAAGACAATGAAGATAATGGTTTTTATGCTAGGAATTATTCTGAAAGTAATGTTAATCACTTTGTGAATAGTATGCGTTATATTGAATGGAATGTAATTTATGAAACTGATGACGTAAATGACGCTTACAACACCTTCTTTACTATATTTGGTAATCACTATGAAAATTGTTTTCCGATGTCTTATGTTTACCCTAGAAGGAGTCGTAAGAAGCGACGTCCTTGGATAAGTGCTGGTATCTTGCAGTCCATTAAACATAAGAACAAACTGTATAAGAAATACTTAAGAAATACGGCCGATGATGGTACGCATTTTCGAACATATGGCAATAAGTTAAATCATGTCATTCGTATTGCCAAGAAAAATTATTTTTCTTCAAAATTTAATAGCTGTAAAAATGACCTGAAGCGCACCTGGGAGGCCATTAACAATGTTCATATTTTCCTCTTTGTACTTCTCACAGGGAGTGCTCTGTCCCATAAGCCTACCAAGGTTTTTTAGAGTACTTCTTTTCGTAACTTTCAAAACGTAATTTGTTACAACACTGTATATATGTAAATATTGTTATTATTGGTCGTTACGATGAAACAAATAAATGAAATGAAATGAAGTAATTTCGTCCAGATTTTATTCACCAAATCCAACCATATTCAACAATGAGATCTTATAATTAACCAGATTCATTACAATAATTATATGTAAAACTTAACTGATCTCTTACTTATCATCTGGTCAATTACATTTTACCCAACTGTTGGGTACTTTAAAACTTGCCCAACACCTTTTACCAACACCTGGATTTTACCCAACCTTAATTTGCCCAACAAGATGGGTACAGTTTGTTTACCATTTTGGGGGCAATAGTTTGCCCATGTTAGGCATTCTGTATTTTGCCAAAGCTTTTTATCCAACTGAGTGTACACGCCTTAAAACCTGATATGATCCACCATATCGTTCGCAGATGTGGTTTAACAGTACACCAACAATAATGTGCTGTATAGTATCAGCTAGATAAAAGGTTCAAGTGTATCTCAAGTCAAAAAATAAAAAATAAATATTTAACAGAAAAAATGAGTTCTAACCTAGGCGCGGATCCAAGGGGCAGGGGGGCGACTTTAACGGCTTCAGCCCCCCCCCCCCCCCATTTTTCGTCACATCAACAATAACAAATACACTAAAATAAGCATTATGTTTATCCACGCGAATATTCAAGGGGCTATTTCAGGCTCATCCTTTCCCTCATAACACAAATCCAAATACACGAACCTCGCATGATATTAAGCCCGGGCCGTGAATAGGCTATCTACTTACTTTCCTGCCGCCTTGTCTTCGCCATAACAGTGAGCTGCAACTCCATGGCCACAACAACAAGATTTGAATAACGTAAATAGTTGTTGGCCATTAGGCCTATGTCATCACGTTATGAGCGTTACCGACTGAACTATGACTAAGTGTCCACCGGTGGTTCATTATGGTATAGAACATGGGGTGTGCAAACTTTTGGACCAAATCATATTGCTGTGGCCATCTGGGTGGCCCCAGTGGAGCAGATATAGGTGTATATTAAGTGGCTACTAACCGTCACCCCTTGCCCACATCCTTCCCCCTTAGATGGACCAATGTGCCAAGACCCACATGCACACCCCTGGAAGAGAGGGACAGCCATCAAAAACAATGTTATCGGAGAAACAAAAAACGAATCTTACAATTTTCAAGTATGTTTTAAGTGTTGGTGATGCAACACCTAAGAACTGAAGCCCTTGTATTGTTGCTGATGCTGACAACGGAGAATTGGGCTATACGTTGTCTGTTTCAGCTAATCAGGCTGTCAGGATGCTCAAACACATGGGATCCTTGTAAAGTTCGATGAAACTTGTAAACTTAGATTCTACAAGTCGGTGGGAAACGCCGTTTCCGGTGGCTGTCTGAGGGATCGTGATTTTTCAAAATTTTATGTACGCTCCGCTCCAACAGACTTACAGATGATGGCGCTCCGCTTAGTCTTTCGGACAGAATTAGATATTCCATAGGCGTAGATAGCAGGATACTGGGGGATCGCCCCTAGCAACAAATGAGGGGTAAAAGCATGCTTCCGTTCTCCACTTCACGGGTCAGAAAACCCCCCTTTTTTATTTCCCAAATCTCAAAAAAAGCAAATTTTCGGCCCGCTTCTCGCTCCGAAAAATGCAATACAGGATGCATCGTTCCTTGCTCAAAATTCAGTCCCGAGCTCTGTAAATGACAGTCGGATATTACCATAAGTAACACCACATCATCAAGAGACACCGGCAGCTATATTGCTATTTTTGTAAACTGTTTTTCATAGAATTCCGAATTTTCTTCAAAGAAAGCTCTTGATTTTGAAATATTTTGCCCAAAAAGGACAACAAATTTTGTGAAACATGAAATGTCATCGGAAAGTGTCAGTTCGTAGGCCTTAGATCACATTATGTAGCAACAACGATTCAGTCGTCGTTCAATCATATATACTCCACCAATGTGTAAAGGAAGTGCAGATTTTTCATTAATCCCCTAACTCTTTAAATTTCCTTACAGGAAACCCAGAATCCAACGCTTTCTGCACAAGCTCCATATATCTACATATATTTGCTTAAAAGGGACAAAGTTTTCTGCACGATTCGCTCGCTGCAATACGTCCCTTATACAGTGGTATTCATAATTGAAAGAAAATTCGGAAAACTTAGCTAAATACAAGCTCGAGACGGGCTCTCTATGTGGTCGCGATTTATGCTCTTATACACACCTACTATGAGATACCTTTCCACCCTGTCAGTTGAGTTGTCTGTGTAGACGGATTCTTTAGTTCTTGAAGTGTCAAAATGTTTGCAATGATCAACGTTGCAGAGTAGTGACATAGCTACAGGAAGGAGGGCGATTGCCCCTGGCTCGAAAAAATGAAAAATTCGGAAATTTGCCATTTGAGACACCAGTCAAATACAGTGCGGTTTTCCCAACTTTTCTTTAATAGAATTCCGAATTCTTCCTAATAAAAGCTTCATATTGATTAGTTTTAAAAAAGGCAATTTTCCGCGCGCTTTGCGCGCCCTAACCTGCAACCCTTTATGCAGTAAGTGGTCGCTCATAGAGCAGTCAGTGGTAAACTTTTCCGAGCTGGTAAAGTTCTGTTTCCCTAAAATTTTCTTTCAATAAAGACTTAATTTTTAAATATTTTGTCTAAAACAGATAACGAAGTTTCGGGAGCTTTTTGAATGTCGCCGAGAAGCCTCAATCCGCACTCCTTAGGTAACGTTATGTAACAACAACGATCTTCAGTCGACATGCTATCTCAGATATATGCTAACAGGAAACCCAGATTCTTCGATGGTCCCCAAAGATTCAATTATCCTTACAGGAAACCCGGAATCTAAATTATTTCTTGCAATACAACCTCCATATTTACAAATGTGTAAAAGGATCCAAATTTAGCATCAAAAACGTACTTTTTGGTCAATGGGGTAGGGGGTATGCAAGTTCCAAAATTGTTCCGCCCCCTTCCACTTTCATATTGCTTCCTACGCCACAGAGCTATTCAGACAGAGAATCATCGTACGTACCTACTACCCGCTTTCTCTAAGTTCAGCCCGCCCCTCTTTTTGAAATGTCTGGATCCGCGCCTGAGGTGCATGGTCCAAAATTGTTCCGCCCACTTCCATATTGCTTTCTACGCCACTGAGATATTTAGAAAAGAGAATCACCGTACGTCACTATTATCCGGTTTCTCTACGTTCAGACCCCCCTCCCCCTTTTTTTTCTTTTTTAAATGTCTGGATCCGCGCCTGTAACCGTTCAACAGTCCCCATGGGACATTCTTGAACTGTGGAGTTGAGATATAAAATGTTGAAATTTATTCACTTAAAATAAATTGGTCCATTGCACAATAACAAGTGACTTTCTTTTTGTACAACTCACATTACCTGCTTTGTTACCCTTTAAAATTAAAATTGTTTTTATGACCATCAGCACTCCCTGTTTGCTTTCATAGCATATTGCACAGGGAGGGCTTAATAAATTACATTACCAGATCACCCCGAAAGAGTAAGAGTGCTATCACACCTTGTTAAAATGTGCAGTACCTTTCAGAAAAAACAAAGAAATACAAAGATTATAATTTGAGTAGTACAACAATGAATCAATGACATCACAAATTATTGCGCAAGTACCATAATTTGAGTGAATAAACTTCAAACCTCAGCTTTAGCATTTTTCATATTGTTTAATATACATTTTTTAATTTTTTGACTTGAAGTACACTTTGAATATTTTTAAATACTGTCCAAATGCTGTTTTAAGTTCAACAGGCAGGGAATACCATGGGCATATTCCACAACTCCACCCTCTCTTAAATCGTAAGATTTAAAAGATTGAAGTTTAAATCTTAAAGAGTGGAATTAGTGGTCAATCGGACGTTCGATTGGTCACTAATTACATTCTTTCAGATTTATTTTAACCCTCTTAGACTTATTCTAAATCTATTTATTTAAGAGAGTCCCATGTGGGAAATTAAGTCAAATTGTCTATAGACGAATCCGATCAGCGCTTATGTTTAGTGACTGTAGGCAGCCATTAGTGGGGTCCATCAACCTTAAATCGTCTAGCTCTAGTCATTATCAAATCATTTGGTCTCAACAATAAACCTCAACAATAACTTCACATGATCTCCTCAAAATATGCACAAGAGGCGTTCCGCATCTTTTGAAAAGTTGAAAGTTTGGGTGAACAAATTATTAGGCCCAGTTCTCTCATTCCAAACAATTCCCATTCTCCTAACCTTCTAACTAAAGCCCCTCCCACAACTGTCTGAAATTCATCCTCATCTAGACACAATCTCAGTTTATTGCTTCAGGGTGAGTATAGAAAAACTCAATTAATATAATCAAAGCACTCTCAGTACCGTTCATGCTATGAAATATAAGCTTTGACACTCTGTATTGTTTGAATTAAAGATCTGAGCCAATTGAGAATTTCGGTATCCGGGTACCAAAATTGTAGTTTGGGGTGAGAGGTTTGGCCTTTTAAGCAACAAGCAACTGAATTTCTATCTGAGGGAAGCTTATTTCGTGAAAAGAAGGCTACCATGCTGCCTTATTTTTTTAATTATTTATTACTCTTTGCCAACAAATATTGGTTTTGGAAGGATGAAATTTCCTTGTAAAACAAAGAAACGCAATTTTTCCCTTTAAACAATGGTTTCATCATATAGTTGAATGTGAGTGAACAAGATGTGGAAAGATTGCGATCTGAACTCGTAAATGCGTTACAGTGTGTGGACGCATGGCGAATTTTTTAGTCTGTTGTATGTAGTATTCGGGGTTGTGTATAAAGAACTGGATTTGCTAGACAGACAGTGAATAATTTTTTGATCTGACACCTCAGATTTTTGAGGTGGAAATTTTACAGTGAACTGTTGAAGGGGCTATTGTCTATGGGGCAAAATCTGTTTTTCTTTCCAAGTTTTCATAATTTACATTTGTCAACTGTAGACACAAATATTTTTACACGGCTAAACGTGTTTCTGAGAGATTTGTGTCATAGATACCAGGAGAAAAAGAATTGGTTTAGTAATAGGATCTCTATTTTAAGTGTAAGCCTCGTTTTTTGGAGGGGGGGGGGATAAACTGATGCATTATTTGGGGAAAATTCCCCCAATTTGTGACGTCACGAAATTTGAAATCGTCAGAAATCATGCATTTTTATTCCTGATTTGCTTTCACCTAACGTTATCTTTTGGCAGTAAAACTGATTCACCTTACATTAATTGGAGCAAGTTAGAAATAATTTGGTATAAAATAAGGAAATGATTGTTTTGTGTACAAACTTTTCGCCTTCTAAACATTACGTAGCCCTTTGATACCGCAAGTGTTCAAACAAGTGTCCGTTAATCGTTAAAAATGGAGTGACGAGTATTCAACTAAGCGTCATAACGTTCAAAAATGTTGAAAAGGTGTGTCTAGACTCTTAATACAAAGGATCAATTAGGCTACGCTTCGAAGGCCAAGACGCGTACTTTACTTGTTACATCTTGGTGTTCAAATGTTGGATTTCACGCCCTTTCCGAGTTATTCTCCCTAGACAATCCTAATTTAGTAGCTGTGTAGTTTGTCAGCGCACTCTCTATAACGTTGTGTAAGATATTCTGGGCTGAGATTGACTGGGGGAATTGTTTGCCTCTTATTCATGTTAGAAGAGTATCCTAGAACGCAAAAATCCATAGCATATATATCCGCCATTTTGTGCCACGCCTTGTATGTGTACACAGTTTGGCAATCGGCGTGTTGTCTTGGGAATTTGTGTCTTGCTTTTAATCGATACATATCATTTCCTGTTCGTTCACTTAGAGCATCGAAGCTTTCGTTCCATCTTTCAAAAATTAATAGCTGGTCAAGTGCAAATGTCCCTTGCTTGTCAAAAATCAAATTGGCTTGAGGCTGAAGATACAATTGTTCAGTAAATTTTAAGTTTCCTTCTGGATAGAGCGTTTGTGTCACAAATAAATTACATGATGACATTGCACGGTTATCCAAATGTTGGGCAACCCATTGGCGATCTTCAATATTTTCTGGACCCTGGGAGTAGTAAATCCACGTCGATATTAACTAAGAACAAGATGTCGTATCATACTGAATTTATGGAAGTTTTTAAAAAACTCTTTTTCAAAAGCAATTCCCTTTTCGTCGCCACCAAGAAACAAATCGTGTAATTCTGCTCGTCTGTCATTGAAGAGAAAGGAGTGTTTCGACGATCGTATTCCCAGTGTTTGGTGTGTGAATGAAGAACAACTCCCGTTTATAAGAAACTGAAGCATATTTAGGATGTAGGAAAGAAGATCGAATAATGACGTTGGGTGTTCTGGTGACCTGTGGTTGGGCTATACTTTTGACTACTTTTGGTTGTACGAGATTAATACACCTGGACTCCTCTTCAAATCTTTGCCATCCGTCAGCACATTTCCAGTCGCCATTTTGGTTCCGACATACTTGGGAGATGTTTCCATTGTCTTGCGTAGTGGTTTGAAGCGGCCAACCTACGGGACAACCTCGCATTACTTTTTCAGAACCAATAGTTTCTGTGTATTTCGAAGGAAAAGGGAAAGAAAGAAATAAGACACAGTTCAGATGAATGTCCAACCCAATTTTTCAACATTTTTTACTGAGGGGTCACATCTTCTCAAATTCAGTGGCGACGCTACGGGGCGGGGGCAAGAGGGGAGAATTTCCCCCGAGATATTTACCCTGTCCCTTCATTTGGCCCTTCAACGTAGGTTAGTTAGGGCTTGAATTACTGAAAAAAATAAATAATAATAATCCTCTCCAGGGGCTGTATTTTTCATTCAGGGATATGCTAATGACTCCAAGCTTCCAGGGCTTCGACCCCTGCCCCAGGAAAGGGCGCTTTGGCCTCGTTCTTGCACTTCCGAAAATTTTTGCCCTCATCGTTATCCTTTGCCCTCAGTCTGCCCCCCCCCCCCTTTGACATTCTAGTCCTCCTCTGCTCAGATCTGTTCTTTATCACTGTAGAAGCCAACCTGGACCAAATACATTTTTGGGCAGAAGTAAAGCCGCGGTCACACTTCAACGATTTCGGATTGCCTCCGATCCGATTGTTGTGGGTTTCTGTTAAAATCGTCATCTCTAGTCGGAAAGAGCCAAACATTTTCCAACCTGTGTAAATATATGAGTTGTACACCGCAGGACTATGATATTGAAATTTATGTTAATCATTTCTACGCCACATTGGTAGACATATTTTATCGAACTACGCTGTCCGATTAAAAATATATTTCGGTGTGACGTCACGAAAAAATTCAGTTGATATTCTATTTTCATAGACATCGGTTACAAATCATACATTTACACTGGGTGACAAACTTTTGGCTCTTTCCGACCCGAGATGGAGAAGATTTTAACAAAAACCCGAAAAAATCGGATCGGAGTCGGATCCGAATTCGTTGTAACGTAATCGCGCCTTAAATCATCTTGGGATCGTCTTTTCTCATGTGAAATATTTCCCTTCTATTAAGGGACCCTGACATGATTATTAGCATTTCAACAGAGGCTACACATAAGAGACCAACGGATTGTCCGTGGAATTCTTTATATTTGGCTTTGGAGCATCTGTCCGTTAAACCCTCTCGATAGAAGGGGACTTTCTCAATCTCCCCAATTTGTCAGTATACCCTTTTGCCCCTGACAACCATGCTTCTGCATGGAAAGAAAACGTGGCTCTTGAACAACACTTCAGAGGCCATGATATCACAGGAGGAATTAAATTTAGGGCAAGGGGAATTCTCCAGGCAAGCTTACCCAACAACCGAGGCCCTCAACTGGGTTCACTTTGATTCCTGTGGTGCTGTGATGTCAATGATTGGACCCATTATGAAATTTGGCCTTGAAATACTCCAGGGATGGCGCCAGCGGGGTCGGAGGCGTATGCCCCCCGTCGGGGAAAACTGCCCCCCCCCCTCCCGGCCGGGAAAGGTCGACGGTTTCGTCAGGGAACCTTAAAAATACAAAAATAACAAAAAAAACCCTTCAAGGACTGAAGTTACTGGATGGGTGATCTTGAAAATATTCCTGTTTTGAAATGCTATTTTAATACGCAAATATTGGAATCAACTTTCAATCACTTCCCCCTTAGCTCCGTTACACCTCCTTCCATGTACCTTGTACTATCTCCTCTCTCATCGGCAGAGGACTGCGATTTCCTTTGAGGAGGCTCAAAAATGATCGTAAAGGACTGAAGTGACTGGATGGATGATAATGAACTGTTTTTGTCTTTATGAACTATTTTTCTTCTTTAAAGTGTACCTCATGTCAAAAAGTTTATTAATATATGTTAAAGAGCATGAAAAACAAATTCTAACAGTCCAACTTCCTTCTTCAAAGGGCATTCCTGAGCTTGCGCAATAATTTGTGATGTCATTGTTGTACAAGTCAAATTACATTCTTTGTATTTCTTTGTTTTGCTGAGAAAGTTACTGCACCTTGTACAAAGTGTGATAGAACTCTTACTCTTATGGGGTGATGTAATGAATTTAAGCCTTCTCTGTGCAACATCATGCTGAGCCAATATAATCAGCTTGCCCCCCCCCCCCTGTCAGGAAAATCCTGGCGCCACACCTGAAATACTCCTCACTGTACTGATATCACAATGGCGATGAAACAGTCACTTACCTGACACCTGTACTCAAGCTAGATACAAGGTTGGGGTTTCACATCTCAAATTATAACCTTCTGTTTAATCTAGCGAGGTTTTTCATGTTATTCTCATTCCATTGCTTACGCGAAGCATCACGCAAACATGGCCGTAAGTTCAATTTTAAAAGTTTTTGGAATGACCCCGCCCGGAGAACGAACACAGAACCTTCCGAGTCAGAGTCAAATGCTCTAAAAACTAGACCACATACCACATAATTTTTAACTTAATTTTTTTCTTCACTTGCCAGGCGGACTAGTGAACCAAAATGATTTTCACTGGCTTATTTACATATGAAATAAAGTAAAAAGTGTTTTATTCAAAACTTTCCTACACTCTAAAAAATGTTTAAACGATTCTGTTTAAAAATTAGGATACTCACGAAAATGAGTATTTCTACTCGAAATAAGTGAGTACTTCAACTCAATTTGTGTAAAATTTTGCACAAATTCAGCAATTTGTGTAAAATTTTGCACAAATTCAGTTGAAGTACTCACTTATTTCGAGTAGAAATACTCATCTTCGTGAGTATCCTAATTTTTAAACAAAATCGTTTAAATATTTTATAGAGTGTACGAGGATTCAGGTTAATATTTGATGTGTGTTCCAATCCGACGTCCCAACTTATGTCGATTCCTTATTCAGGGCTGAAGTAGAGATTTTTCTTATTCTAGGCCCAGGTAACAAAATGAGTTTGTTCGATTTTGATTTTAGAAAAAACACAGTCGCGTACAAATTCGTCGTTATCCCTTGGAAAGTGAAACTAAATCTGAACTGCACGAGATATTAATTTTTTTCTTATTAAAGGGACTCATTGAGTTGATATCGAAAACTTGATGAGAGCGTTGAAGGGTCACTACCAGTGGCGTATCTGAGGTTACCTTCTCAGGGTGAAGGCAAATGACCATATTTACTCCGTGAAATCTTCCCTTCCTCCACTCCCCCCCCCCCCCCTTCACAAAGACTTTACATATTCAGGCCGCGGGTTACTTACGTTTTCTTACAAGAAACGTACCGTACGTGAAGCTAGGCCATAGGCGTATAGGAACATTCCAGTTGGAGGCAGATAAAGTTTTTCTGCCCAAAGTGTATAGTTCTGTCCGAAAGACTAAGCGGAGCGCCACCTTTGGTTGGCCCGGAGCGTACAGAAAATTTTGAAAAATTGAAACGCCTCAGACGGCCGCAAACGGCATTCCCTGGGTTGTGAATAGAATCTAAGCAGTCGTTACTCTGACATTCCGTTTGCAAAAACATGCTCACTTGAATGAAAATGAGCAAATTAGCCTTCAAGATTATAGGAAAATTACCAAATAAAATGTATCATAACCATTCAATTTCGGGCAAAATTTTGAGCGCTTGTATACACCAGTACACTCCCGTCTTCCCGTATAATTTGGCTAATGAAACCATCTTAGAACCTTTTTGCAAGTTTTGGGCGATTCGAGCAAAGTGTTGACCAAGACTATAAAGTGAGGATGAGGAATAATTGTTTTCGATAAGCTTCCATAATGAGTCGCAATTTTTGTAATCGTGTTGATTTTTTTTATAAAATTTTGCTGTGACTATATTCCGTTGTTTTGTTCACACAAATTTTTGAAAGGATTGGGGCAGTCGTAAGAGTCTTCAGCGAAATTAAAAATATTCCAGTTTTTTAAGATTCAAAAATGGCTGCCCGATTTTTCCCCGGCCCTTGCCCAAAATTTAAGTCCTACGAAAATAGGCTCGGTACCTTTCGTTTCAAAAAGCGGGCGACTTTAACTGCTGATTCTCTGAAGTACGATACCAGGCTATACGTATGGTATTTTCGGTATCTTACGTTACAGATGAAAATGATTGGAATTGGTAACTGCTGACCTATTAAGAACTTTGCTCTGCTTTGACCTTGACGGGTTTTCACGCGAAATTTCACTTGAAACTTCCATGGGTTTTAAAAAAGGGTCAGACTGAGAACTTCTGAGTTCTCTGAAGCAGGCTTCGACAAATCTCACTTCAGACAGTTTAAGAGAAGTGAGAAGTTACTCGGGCAAGTACACTTCTCAATGTCGAGTAGCGCGCTGGGCAAGTATCCAAGGAAAGTCTCCATAAAGGCATATTAAAAGTGGACAAATAGATATGCATGTGGGCAAGGAGACTTGAAGAACAGCTAGCCCGATGGACAAGTAACGAAAAAAGAATTTGTGGAACCCTGTCTGAAGCTTAGTAATTCCTTTCCCATTCACTCTTCTTCTTTTTTTCTCTCCATTTCTTCCCCTTTCTCTTTCCTTAATTTCCAACTTTTCTACTTTGTGGGTTAGGCATGGTTTTCCCGCTCCAACCAGTCATAGGGCACTTTGCCCCCTGCCCCCGGCAGATACGCTACTGGTCACTACCACTTGACAATGTTTTTAGTTTGGATAATGCGGTGCGGTCGTCAAGTTCCGTATGCAATAGTTACAGAAATGTTAAAATTTTGAATTTTGTGGTGTCCTGACTTAACGGTTTTATTTGGAAAAAAATTGTTGTATTTCATGAGCCAACTCAATTAGCCGCTTTAAAGGAAGGTAGAAAATTTCGGTTTCTATGGACGAATATTGTCCTCATCCCAAATAATTTCATTTCTCAGTAAATTATTCTTAGTTTCTCCCCAACACTGGTCTTCGTAATTTGCATAAAAACTGTTGTAAAACCTTGAACCTTTGAAAAGTCAATAAAAAAAAAGAAAACCACAGTGCGCAGAACGCAAAAGGGATGGTACCGATAGCTTGCGAACGACTCCATGATAGGAAACGATTTAAATACATTCTTTTTCGTTCGAATAAATCGTCATTGTACCCTCTGCATAAAAGGATGTAGAAGTACTTTTTCGCATAATTTTCCAGTCCGAAAAGGAAAAAGTCCATACAGTTTTAAAAATATATCCCCAATGAAACTATTCCCTAATGATTATAGTGGGACAGTAAAAATAATCATTTGCTCCCAAAACTTTTACCTAATACCTGGTTCAAGTCGAGCCTGCCACGGCCTTTTTTCAATTGTGGCTCACTGGTTTGTTTTCCCCACTCCATTGGACTTCAGGCCTGCCTATCTTGTTATCATTTATTTAAATGACGAGGATTGCATGCAGGTTTTGCACCCAAACATTTCCTGTTCCCTAAAAAGGGAGAAAGGTTTGCCAGGGTGAGCAAGGTAGCTAACTTCACTGTAAAAAAAAAATAAGAGCCTCTTGAAGTATTGGACACTTGTCCAGTACAGCTGCACAAGTTAAACGCGAACACAGACTGACGGAGACACTTGAACTATGTTCCATTATTTCGGATATTCATGCGCGATATTCGTGGAAAACGAAACTTGATTTGGAAAATGTATGGTGCCCATCTTTTTGAACTTCTCTTGTATATGTCCCTTATAAATGACTCATAAAAACAACGTGCAGGAAAAACTTTTCCTATTAATTCTGGGAAATTGAGATAATTCTTTAGAAAATTCTGTTTCAAATGTAGAAACACTATGGCAACACTGTGTTTCACTAATATATTTGCCCAATACTTGCACATTTTGAAGAATTCGTGTAAGATGAATATCAAGGAAAGATTGACATTAGATTGTTTAAAAGTTTACTCGGTGTACTACCGTAGTTTATTCTTTTCATTTTCTTTTTCTCATTGAAACCATCGAAATAATATGCAAGACAATTTTATTGAGAAATCCAGGACAATCATGAAGTAAATATGCAGGGATTTCTCTTCCAGACATTTTTTCAACTATGGAAACACGGCAGTAAAACTCATCAAAATCCCCGGCTTTATCACGTGAGTAGTTGTTCAAGAATTCCAATACGTCTGCACCAAGCACAGTGTGAACTTCGGAAAATGTCCCTGCTTCTGGCCGCAACAGCAGGCACAAATGAGGACAATTCCTATACGATCACAACTTTATGCTTCGATTAAGAGCGTTTCCCTAAAATAATGAAATGCGAATCGCGAAATATGGGCTCCAGGCGTGCCTATCACTTTTTTATCATACATAACCATGGTAAAAGTTGCATAGGTCTACAGGTTCTATACCGAGACATTTGCAGTCCCCTTAAAGAGTAAGATTCAGTGCTAAAGTGAGCCATTTGCCTACAATGTTAAACAATAGTCACAGGTATTTGACAGAATTATAGAACTTCAAATGTCAAGATATACAAATCGGACGCAGAAAAGGGCTGTCAATTTGCTTTAAAAAACATTTCCGTATCTGCTTTCTATTGCTGTAGCCAAATAACAGCTCCCTGCTGTAACTTTACAACACTTCTGTGAAGTAAAGTTTCATAATGTTGCATTGTATCTTAAAAAACCACATATAGATACCCCAGTAGATCAAAGGTAATGTGGGGTGTAATTGGTATCTGAGTTTGTTACATAATCTGTGCTTCAAATGATCTGTTTTCATGGTGTTCACACTGTGTGAAAAGCAATTACCACATGCTTGACTAACCTGTTCCCTAACCTCAAATGTTACATTTTTTTTTGTATTTTAATATATCTCCATGGTACTGTCAATCAATTAATCAGATGTGAAACCTGATTATATCAAGTTTGAGTGTAGTGAGCTTCATTTTCTCCCTGGAGCGAAACAAGGTGATCAGACAGGGAAGGAGGATGTAACAAAAAGTAAGAAGGAAAGTTTCATCATGTTACAGTGTTGTCTTTCGGCACAGGCAGCTTTCAATTTTCATTCAACCTACTGCATTTTTACGAAAGTGGGGAAGGCAAAGAATTTCCCCCGAAATGCTTGATTGAATAGTATGCTCCTACATAGGCTGATAAATAAATTAACTCCTCCACCCAGATGATAAAATATCAATCTTAACCGGGGCGATGGAGAATCTGAATACGTTTGAGGCGCTCAGACCCAGGCTATTGATAATAAGTACTCAAATGAAAATGAAAGAATTTAACTCAATTCAATTCGCCGGGAATTCTCAGTCGCTATTCATTCAGTTTGCCTCCAAAACAAAATAGTACTACAAAATCCGGATTATAGGAACAAAAAGGATGATTTATGTTTGTGCATGGAGCTATTATTAGTATTAACTCCATGGTCCGTGTTTGTGTGTGTGTGTTTGTGCTTGGCATGGAACTATTACGTAATAGCTGCCATTCAACTGTGTGGGTCAGTTCCACTGAGTCACACTCATCCTATTCCATAAGATTTACATCGTTCAGAAGAGGAGAGTTGTGGCTGAATTGGAGGGAATTCCCATCGATTCTTATCCCCACTAATTGTGTTTCAAAATCCAAACAGAGATTCCGAAGGTTCTAAGCTATTAGTTGGTCCAAATAACATCCTCGTAGATAAGGGGGAGAAAGGTAAGAATCCCCTTCCCAAAAATTTTCTCCGCTACCAGGGTTTGAAGTTTGCCATTGACTTAACACAACTTTACATACTTTGCCCCCCTGGAAATTTTTTTTTTTTCCCTGGAAAATCTTATCTCCCTCGAAGACATTGTCTGGCTACGGGTCTGACAAATAAAATCCCCCTGCTCGAATTCCTCAGATTCCTGTTCCAAAGCCGACTTTGTTGCAGCTCAACATAAAAACCGTACGGTTACAGAAGGTTAAAGTCATGAAGGCATATTCTGGAGACAACATTCGTTAACTTCAAAATAAGCAGAAAAATTTTCTCTTTCAGAAGATGAAAACGCCATTTCCATAGCTTTTAGCGTTCGGAAGATACAAATGTTTAAAGTATTGCAACTGAAGTAAAGTAAAGTAATTGAAGGAGCATAGTCTGCGCAGCGCCTCTGTGGCTGCACGAAAAGTCTTCGCCACCGCTCCGTCGGCTAGAACGAGCGATGGCAGAAACGCACCACATATTGGAAGAAAAGCCGCGGCGTGTGTAAATATTCAAATTGTTTTAGAGCATGATTTGACATTACCCCCTCAACAAAAAAACACACTTTTTCAAAGGTGAAAGATATTTTGGAAAGAAGTAAGAGGAAAATTACGAAATATTTCAGAGTTTAGGGCGATAACTTTTGCATTTACAGCATGGGACCAAATTTGCAAAACACTGTAGTAACTCAATGGCAAACTTTAAACTCTAAGGGGGGGGGGGGATTTTTCGAACGGGGTTAAGTTCCCTTTCCCTGGCTATGGGCTTCTCTGCTACAAATCAAAATCCTTCGGTATGGAGTTTCCGAGGTCTACTCCATGATGTTGCAACTTTTAACAAGAATATAAAAAGTGCGATACCCACCTCTTGCGTTTCTGATGAATAAAACAGTCAGTATAAGTTGTAACAAAAAGAGAACCACATAACAATACGACCTAAGTCTTGCCATTTTCTATTAATATTGATTCTTCAATGTACGAACACTGACAGAAACGTTTTATCCAAATTATCTTCACAAAACGATCCTCTTAATACGTAATACTGTAACGAACTGCCTTCCCGTGTGAGTTCGTGAATTATCCAGTATTCAAGAAACTGACAGAGGGAGAATCTTTGACAGCATGCTGAAGTTACGGAAGACGATAAAATACATTTCATCGAAACTCTCAGGATGGCAGACAATATAAAACGCTGACTGTCTTAAAAGCAGTAACGACGCCAGCACTTTAAAATTGGTTGGGGAAAAACTAAGGGCCAAGGATAATTTTGAGGGAAAAATTGTCGGGCGGAGCGTCCAAAGCGACCGTTCCTGGAGGTGGGGGTCCAAGTCTCTGGAGAGATATATTATTTATTTTTTATTTCGGTTAACCCAACTCCTAAACGACCTAGGTGGGTGTGGGAAAGTGGGGGAACAAGGCAAAAAGTTGGGCGGGGCAAATGCCCTCCCTTTGCCCTACCGTAGTGTCCTACTGCTTAAATTGTAATAAGAAGTGACTGCAATCCGGGATCGTGAATCTATCTCCAAAGCTATGGGGACTCAGCGGCGGTATAGCCTATGGCAATTTCATGTGACATCACGCGATTGAATTAGTCCTGCATTGAAGGGCAAAACAGGTACGTGGTAAGAGTATTCACAGCAGAGGCACATGGTATTTCCATAGAAACTACTGTGACATATACTGCGCGCGTTGCAAGTACACTTACTGCGCGTGTTGCAGCGGGGCTCCAGAATGTCAAATTTTGGGGGAACAAACTGAGGGAAAAGGAAAATGCTAGGGGAGCAAAGATTTTCTCCTGCAGCTCGAAACCGAGCGAGAAACCCGAGGTCTTGAGGGTGGGGTCCAGGGGCCTGCCTTAGGGCCCCTGGTAGGGTCCAGGGAAAAGCCCCAGGGGGGTCCCAGGGGTAGAAGACCCCGGAAGCTCTGAGGTTTTAGCATATCCCAGGGGGAAAAATTAAGTCCAAGAAGAGGTATATCATTTGATTTTTCATTTGATCAAACTCCACGGTTAACAACTTTTATTTTTGGGAGTAGGCCTATCATTTCACATTTGCGCGGTGCCGCCGAATACCACTATACTAGTCAGTGGTTTAACCAGACTTTTGTCATTTGGGTGGAGTGCTAGGGCCTGTTATATAATAGTAGTGTTAGGCTGTATTGACACAATCTAAGCAGAACGCAATCATCAGTTGGCGTGAAGCCCACAGAAATAATTGATGGATGCATGAGGGAGAATAAGAAACAATAGAAAAATTAATGAAGCACGCTATGTACCACGCTGAGTACTGCCAAGACAGGACAACTTTGTATCATTAATGATATGCGTACCACATGAAGATTGGAAACCCGTGACCTAACCCGGAAGGATATAGGCCTACTTAAAGGGCATGTAGGCAAACTTTTCGTCAGTATCGATTGCACGTTCACAAAGGCTCCAGTGCACTCCCACCCCAACATACACACACACATAGACCACACTTGGGGGGGGGGGGGGCAACTGGGAGCAAGGAAAATTCTGAGGGGCAAATTCCCCATTACCTACCCCCCCCCCTCCCCCGTAGCGTCCCCACTGGCTTGTTGATAAAATAGACCGTCAGATGACGTCAGTGAAACTGCCTTATATGGGATCAACTTTCGGGGAGAGGACATATTCATCGGTGAAAACTTGACAATCTACACATTATTCAGTGATAGAGGTTAATTAAAGCCGTAGGAAAGCTTTTTGAAGCTAGGCGATAAACGTACGGGAGCCATCCAGTTTTGTGAGAAGTAGGGGTCTCTATGCCCAATATATGAAATCCTTCCCCAGGCAGAGCGCCTCCACCAGTTGGCGTGAAGCATGTGGAAAATTTTGAAAGATCTCAGCCTCCCAGAAAGCCTGGAAATTACATATACTAGGATTATGTAAGTTGCATTTTCGTTTGCAATAAAATTAGCAAAGGAAAAATGATGAGTAATGTACCACATTACATGAACCACTACCATTTCAGGCAAAATCTAAAGCGCTAAGGAATCATCCCCCTATAGAAAAGCTTATTTCAGCTAAAATCTTACGAGGCTGTAGGAAATTGTCTGAAATGAAGGATTTTCTACCAAAACCTATTTCGCGTTCCTTTTTATTTAGTTTTGTACATCTCCATTAAACCCATCGTATGACAGTATTGTCTGGTACGTCTTCTTCTAACAGTGGCGTACGCAATAATAGACCCATTTCCAAATAGCAATTACAATGAATTGTGGGATATAGTTTTGGGTGTGCGTCAATTTTCACTACAGTAAGATGCCATTGACAAAAATTACAAACACCAAAACTCTATCCCACAATCCTTTGTAATTGCTATTTGGAAATAGGTCTATGGCGGAAGGGAAGGAGGGGCGGGACCACGCCCCGGCTTCTGGAAGTATCAGTAGTCGGTAGAAAATCAGATGGTCGTAGTAGTCGCTATGACGCATTCTGATGAAGTGTATCCTATTGGTCGTATTCAAGATGCTTAAAACTGATAACACCATTTTGCATCTCAGCCCTTTTAATGCGCGAAACATTTTTAAAAGGGTAGGGGTGCACCTAAATCCCACTCAAAAAAAGGTCAACCCACTTTGACATTTCAACATGTAAACCTATAATGAGCCGTACACTGATAACTAGTTACATGGTCAGCAAGATGTATACCCTAGGGATATTTCTATTATTTCGACGCGTGGTTTGAATTAGTCTTTTTTCAAGACTTTGGTTAGTTTGCGTTCACCACCACACATTGTCTCTGAAGCCTAATTAGCATTGCGCCCTCTATCTCATCTTTTTGAAAAAATTAAAACCCGAGGTTTGGAGGTTTGAATTTGCAACCTGTCATATCAATAAAAGTTGATTAACCAATGAAAAATTGCGAGAGGTGATTATTGGAGATGGAGGTGCCTTGGTGGTAGAGGTACAGGAAACAAATCCCAGTGGACCCACCTGGGAAATTTGGTGTGGAATAAACTTCCCTTGGTCAGCAAAATTGCTCATAGTGATGCAGATGGAAGAGGGGTGACCTGGTGAATTCTAATCAGGAATTTGATTGCCTCAAGAGCAGGAAGTTATCCGGATAAGAAAGTCACCAACTTTGCAATGTTCAGCTGTCAGACGGTGGTCCAAAAAGTCACCTCCACCAGGGAGGTATAAGGGCCGGTCTTTAAAGGCGTATTCTGGTGACGTTTTACTGGGGTCTAGTAGAAGAATTCCTATCAAGTTTTGATATGTTAGAGGTGTATTTGTTCTAAGCATTTTGGTGAAATTTGCGTTGAAATTCGATGTATGTTTCTCAAGATATGAGCAGGTAAATGTTGTCAAATTTTCAACAAACAGTGAACTTGAAGCAAGCACATATGACATCATATCCCCACATTAATGAATAGTCTTTTGTTTTTCTTTAAACTTTACAGCCTATTTTCTCCTCAACAATCCCATAGTATCAAAATGTGATTGCATGAGTGGTATGTGAACTTTTCAAACTTTGCAATCCCCATGTGAAGGTTCTATTCCTATCAATATCGAGGTCAACACAACAGTCTGAAAAAAGCAATGGGAAAAAAAGCATTCCTTGTCAATGTGACGAAGTGATATAATCTCTTCTGCCCTCAATTACACTTCGGAACACAAATCTAGTAAGTTCATTCTCGAGAAACACATGTGTGATTTGAATGAAAATTTCACCACACTGAGTAGGTTTATTTTCTTTCACATGTGAAAATGAAGTTTTTGCTTAAATGACCCCCTTTAATGAAAGAAAAATATTCCAGACCATGCCCTTTAAAAACTGTAGCAATGCCTTCTACCAAACTCAAAATATCTCATTTTGGAGTTGTTACTTTTGATGAAAAAATACCTCCACTTTTTGTCAAGGTATACAGGCTGGTATATACAGTGGGCACATTCCCCCAAATTCCTTTTGTTTTTCTTTATAATTGAATGTCCTATTTGTTCTTTAAAATTTGATGTCGTTGAAATGTTGGGATGTCCTTGGCTACAAATCGAACATAACCCTACAACACCTGTAGGGTGTAACAAACATAGTTGCTAAATATTCCTAGCAGCAACGTCAATATTACAAAGAAATTGGATGCAATTTCAAATAAATTTGCCGAAATCACATGTCAGATGGCACGGTCCAGGAAGAAATGTGGCGCGGGATAAGTATACGACTGCGTAGCTATTTTTCCTAACACTGTATATGTACAATCGAAAACAGGTGAGTCTTACTGGTTTTAATCATCGATCATTCTGATATAGCGCCCATAATTCCAATATGCGTTGTGTTCCTTTAACTTAATGCGAGACTTCATCAGAGCGAAGTAGCCTATGCATCAGATAAGGGCTTTGAATAGTCCCCTCATATCAGGGGTACACAACCTTCAGGATTCAGGATCCGCTTTCAGAGTTTTAACGAGTCTTTACTCGAGTCATCATATCTCGATTCCTTGAAGGGAAATGACTCGATGAATTGCAATATGACTTTCCTCGTGAGAGATAGTACAGTTATTAGAATCACTGACTCGACTCGAGTTCCATTAAAAGTAGTAACTGACCTGATTCGACTGCAAAATTGGGTACCTCGTACCTCATTCTGTATGCTTTTTTCTAAAAGTCCCCACGACTCTCTGGCGAAGAGCCAAGGGGCGAAAACCAAACAATTACTCCCGGAGGAGTTCTGCTCCCTGAAGGAGCTTAACGTCCCAAAAGGACAAGTATGCTTTTCAAGACACCAACCACCAGAGATCTGCCCGTAGCGTCATCATCGCAAATTCATCGATTGAAGCAAACTTCCCTGTAAAATTGTCAAGTTAAAAGCGCGCCCTCGGTTTTGCTGTATGCACGGGAAACTGCTTTTCTAACAGCTCCCCTTTCTAAGCAGGAAAACGTGTAATGATGCCTTGATCAAGACTAGGTGTAAAAATACTAGATTAAAGTGCAAAACTTAAGTGTCTCCTACTGCTGCTATAAAAACAGAGCGAAGCACCAACATTGATTGGCGTAAAGTGTACAGAGAAACTTTGGCTAGAGCTACATAGGTTGCACGAAATCACCTTTCTATAGGCATTGTGTTCACCGCCTGCAGTCCTCCAAAGTTTATAGCCTCAAAGTAGGAAGAAACATGCTATATACTACAGTACGCAGGTTTGACACTTGTATACACTGTAGCCAACCCGCTGAACAGGTTGTAACTACGGAGCTTTTAAGGTGTCATGCAGATGTTGAAATATTATGTGATTTTCTCAACTTTTTGTCAGTAAAATATTTAGATATTGACATCCGAGATCTTTTCATCTCAATATTTTAGCGTAAAATATTGAAATATTACATTACAGGACCCCAATATCTTAACATCTTCACTGGAAGATATTAAGATATTGACATACCGGATCTCAGTATCTGAATATCTCCACTGAAAGATATTAAGATATTGACATTCAAGATCTTTTTATCTCAATATTTTAGCGTAAAATATTGAAATATTACATTACAGGATCTCAATATCGTAATATCTTCACTGAAAGATATACAGATAAATTGACATCCGAGATCTTTTCATCTCAATATTTTCGTGTAAAATATTGAAATATTACATTACAGGATCTCAATATCTTAATATCTTTACTGTGAGATATTAAGATATTGACGTACCAGATTTTGTTATCCAGTGGCAGAGCCAGTGGGGCAGGGGGCGGAGGGCCCCCTGAAAAATCGAGAGGGAAAATCGGGAAGAGGACGGAGGTAAAAGGGAAATGAAGGAGGAGGGAAAGAGGAAAATGAGAGGGAAGAAAAGAGTAGGAACAAAATAGGGGAAGAAAAATAAATACACCTGAGTCAGCCACTCCTAGCGCTTCGCGCTCATTCGTCAAGGTTTACATTCCACCTAATGACCATTATTAAATAAATCATGCATGGATCTATTCTGATCACAAACACAATACCGAAAAACAGAGGTACATCTCCAACCTGTGTAGGCGTCTCGCATCAATATGGGTTTTTTCAATCTAATTTGTAGCATTATGTGGAAGGTTGAAATTATGTATTTGCTTCATACATTCAACTGTAAAGGTGAAATGATTTCACTAGCGTAGCCAGCGGTAGGGGGAAAGCAGGGGGCAGAGTGCCCCCCCCCCCCACAGAAATTTTGGGGACGCGATGGGCGATGTTGAAAAAATGAGAGAGCAAAAAAATAAATAAAAAAAAAGATTAACGGCAAGAGGAGGGAGGGAATCGGGGGAATTTTTTACATTTTTTTCGGGGGGGGGGGGGCTTTTAGTCGTTACGATAAAGTGTGCAGTCCTCGACGGCGACTAGTCTCCCCGATGGTTTACCTGTTTTTTGCTCTCAAGGGACAATTTCCCTATAATAAGTACCCAAAATTTTCGGCGCGCTACGCGCGCTGTAGGTTCACTCCAGTTTTTTCAATACTTCCATTCAACATATCTAGAGAATGTAAGTCCTGTCAACCTTACCAAGTAGTAAGGTAGGCAGAGTACACAGGTTATGTAGAGGTCGTAAATTTCATCCCATATCACAAAGCCTAATTGCTGTTCTCTTGTGTGTGTCATGCGGTAGGTCAGTTGGTGAACGACTCACGGAGAATAGTTTTGCTATTTTATCGGGTATTCCAGGTGGTTTCGGCACAATGTATGTTATCCCCGATACGGTCTACAACCTCTACAGTTTCTATTTTTTCTTTTTGTTGTTAATGATTACATAGGCTATGCTATTTTTGCAAGCCTACCAAAAATTCCGCGCGCTTCGCGCGCTTTGCAATTTCACGATTTAGACTCAAAAGAACACTATCAGTGCGCAACTCGGCTTTTAAAATATTAAGTGATATTGTGCAAAATGTGCGTCAGGCTGCAATGGCATGGGATAGTTAGGCTCCTTCATATCCCCTTCTCACCACCCCCTCGACATAGGGGCTGTCGGAACTTGTGGTCGCTTGCATGCCCCCCCCCCCCCCCCGTCGGGAATGATATGTCACCTTCAGATGGTCGGTTTAGTTATTTTGGCTTTCAAAAGAGTTATTTCTTCGATAAAACCCAAAATGTTCGGTACGCTTTGCCCACTCTTCCTCAGTTCCGTTATAGCTAGTAAAGTGCAAACCCTTCCCATCTTTTCAAGTAAATTAATAAGTAGAATAAATGGATTAATGTACATGTCGGGAATTTCATCTCATTTCGCTAAACTTAGTTAATAATCTTTTGTGTCAGTCGTGCCGTACGGACTCGAAGAGGGAAGTACAATATAAGTTGTACCAGATAGGGCCCAAATGCCGGGACAATTGACTTTTTTAAATCAAATTTTCGCCCGCTTTTCCATGGTTAAATCAGTGCGGAAATATCTTCCTCTAGCATATA
This sequence comes from Holothuria scabra, assembly GCA_037179385.1. NCBI lineage: Eukaryota > Metazoa > Echinodermata > Holothuroidea > Aspidochirotida > Holothuriidae > Holothuria > Holothuria scabra. The sequence continues at coordinate 32,057,275 of CM074194.1, forward strand.
CAAATTTTATGTCGTATATGACTCGCAATGGCAGGTATAGTGCACAGGTTTTCTTCAAGTCTCCCTCACCAACGCATCGACGGCATCTTGGCTGTCGGGGTTTGGGGTCGCTACCCACCCTACCCCTCCCCCGTTCGGAGAGTGGCCCTTCGTCGGGCAAATCCTGGCGCCAGGTCTGGAGGGAAGAGAAAGTTTTTCTTTATACTTTATGACTTGTATATGTGTAATGAAGCAATGAACTAAAAATGGAAGCTGCATTTTTTGGAGGGTGGCAACCATTTTGGAGGGGCGGCCAATTTCACTAGGAGGGCGTGTCACCCCTCTAAAATCTAGTATAAAAAGAACAAAACATAGCACCAAAAAGCATCTTAGCTCTTCGAGACTGCAAAAAATTCCAAAAGGGGGAGGGGACACCGCGGGAGACAGGCCGTAACCAGGGGGTTCGCACTAACTCCCGCCCAGACCTATTTTTTTTTTATTTTTTTCTATTTAAATGGAGTTTTGGCGTTTTTCAGGGCAAAATGTCAATTCCGCTGGTTTAGCCAATGTAAGCCTTATGAGTAGCTGTTTTGTTTCAGTGCAACACAATTTCCTAGGGCCCCATTGACTCGTACAGTAACCCTCAATGTTAATGTAAAATTGCAAAAAATCCTTGGGGTAGGAGGGGGAGAACCACACCCTCTCTCCGTTCGGTCGCTCGGCTCCTCGTTTAGGCGCTTCGCGCCCTCAAGAAAATGCCGAGTCCCAGTGGCGACGGTGAAAAATGAAAAAGTGGGGGCTAAAGGTATGTTCAGTCCCTCAATATTTGTCAAGTGCTCCAATTAAGAAGCAGGGAGAATTTCGAAGTGGGGCTGAACGTATTCTTGCTTGGAACACTCGGGAAGTGCCGTTTCCGGCCATCTGAGGAGTTTGTAAAGCCAAAAATTCCCTGGTACGCTCCGCGCCAATCGATGGTGGAGCTCCGCTAAGAACCATATATTGACATTTTTCATAGATTGATTTTTTTTTTTTTTTTGCATTAATTGAGAAATTGCAGAAACGAGATCCATATTTCCAGGCTGGGTACATGCAGCATAAAACACTCGGGAAGTGCCGTTTCTGGCCATCTGATGGGTTTGTACAGCCAAAAATTTCTTGTACGCTCCGCGCCAACTGATGGTGGCGCTCCGCTTAGATAGTGAGGTCGGTCAAGATTGGGGACGATGAGTCGACTTTGCCCCTCCACAAGAAAATCCTGGCTACGCCTCTGAATTATTGTTCTTTATTGTAGACGTGATTCTGGAGGAACACAAAATTGCATCGACGCGAAGTTGTACCCTTCTTTACCTACCTTTGTAAAATTCTTAGTTCAGACTCGCCATGGTGCCAAATATATCTTCTAAGGAAATTAAAAGTGCTAGGTCCAGACGTGGCGCCAAGTTTAAGTGGGTGAATGAGGGGGTCCCCCTATCAGGAACATTTTTTTCATTTTCACTAGGGAGATTTAATGGGTAAGATAAAGTATGTAACCAGACGACGACCAGTCGCCTAGAAAAATTTTTTGGTTTTGCTATTAAGAATGGCGAAATCTTCAATATATCAAAAGTTTTCCAGCATTTCTTTAAAAAAAAAGAAGAAAAAAAAACTTTGTTCATTAGAAACCCAAATTTTCGGCGAGCTTTGCGCGTCTAAAATTTGGCATTTGCCACCCTTTCGGCAACCCGTCTTGTCTCTGTGGTCTAGAGCAGTAGAGTGTTGTCCGCCGTAGGGGAGCTTGGCCATACTGCCGGGCCAATCTCCTCACCACCCCTGACTGAGGCTTCGTGCAGATTTTAACATGGCCAATTATTTCACTGCGAAATTTTGGCGTGCATCGCGCGCAATCCTTACAATCAGCGTTAATTGTATCACATATGAACATACATTGGCACAAAACACAAGTGCATCATTCTAGCCCAAAATAGTAGGTGTACAGTCAAATTTAGAAGGCGGATGTTAAAAGGGTTTTCATGTAGCAATCAAATACCTTAAGCAATTTTCGTAACCTGCCAGTGATACTATATGGTTTTAGGCTCAATTTACTCGTACTACAAATCAAGGCTATACAAAACATACTTTCTTCGTTTATTGTAACTGTGCAGTCCATCCTGTTACAAGCTGTTCAAGCAAAATTAAAATGAGTTAGTTGTGATAATTGTGAACTAAATTGTGACCGATGGGGAGCCTAGTGAGCTCTCATTGTGATTCTGAGGTACGCCAAAAGCTCCATGATGTTGTTCCCATTTTGTTAATGCAGCAAACATTTCGGGGATTTTCCCCTGGATCGCACCAAAGTTAAACTAGACATCACTATAGGTCCTTATGGCATTCCATGGTCCCCAACGTTCGCAAAGCATTCGACTCTTCACCTGCGCTTGCGGAGCTGAAGAAACATAACCAGGACCATAGCCATGTTTTGTTCACTTGTGCATGGAGACTCTCCACGTCTTTGTATTGCAAGCGGAGGGAAAATTTTAGCGCGCTTGGCGCGCATGTGCAAAAGTATGACCCGTCGATTCTTAAAGCTATCTGTGGTGAGCTTGATATCTTATCCCCTGTGATTCCCCCAAATAGCTATCATGTGGTTGCACCACTGACTACAAACATTCTCTTCTTCGGACTCGTGCACGTGGACCAGTCACGTCCTCGTGGCCCCCGTAGGGCCGTTTCAGAGTCGTGCGGGTGCCGTACGAACTTCTTAGGGGCCGTAGGGGCTCTTAAGGCATCCTTAAATGCTCGCACGGCGCCCTTGCGGTAAACCTACGTGGGCTTGACCATCAAGTTTGTACGGAACTGTAAGGTGGTCTCGCGGGCCCGTAAACTGTCCGGACACATTGTGAGGGCAACCCTCGTACGATTGTACAGTAGAAAAAATCGCACGGCACCGTGACATCTTTGAAATCGTACGGGCACCAAAATCGTACGGCTCCGTAGTACTCATGGGGGAGAGGCTTTAAAGACACACGTTCGTGAGCTACGAGTGGATGACCGCATGCACACTTCCTGTATAAAATCTTGCGTGTTTCATAATTCTGACTATCTCTTCGGGGGGGGGGGGGGTGATGTCTTGACGTGACATTTCAATCTGAGCTCATGAAACTGAAACAAACTCTTTCGTTAGGCGACATTCCTTTCTACGGAGCTTTTAAGGTGTCATGCAGATGTTGAAATATTATGTGACTTTCTCAACTTTTTGTCAGTAAAATATTTAGATATTGACATCCAAGATCTTTTCATCTCAATATTTTAGCGTAAAATATTGAAAAATTCCATAACAGGATCTCAATATCTTAATTTCTTCACTGGAAGAAATTAAGATATTGACATACCGGATCTCAATATCTTAATATCTTCACTGAAAGATATTAACATATCGACATCCGAGATCTTTTCATCTCAATATTTTAGTGTAAAATATTGAAATATTACATTACAGGACCCCAATATCTTAACGTCTTCACTCGAAGATATTAAGATATTGACATACCGGATCTCAGTATCTGAATATCTCCACTGAAAGATAGTAAGATATTGACATTGGGGATTTTTTTATCTCAATATTTTAGCGTAAAATATTGAAATATTACATTACAGGATCTCAATATCTTAATATCTTCACTGAAAGATATACAGATAAATTGACATCCGAGATCTTTTCATCTCAATATTTTCGTGTAAAATATTGAAATATTACATTACAGGATCTCAATATCTTAATATCTGTACTGTGAGATATTAAGATATTGACGTACCAGATCTTGTTATCCAGTGGCAGAGCCAGTGGGGCAGGGGGCGGAGGGCCCCCTGAAAAATCGAGAGGGAAAATCGGGAAGAGAACGGAGGTAAAAGGGAAATGAAGGAGGAGGGAAAGAGGAAAATAAGAGGGAAGAAAAGAGTAGGAACAAAATAGGGGAAGAAAAATAAATACACCTGAGACAGCCACTCCTAGTCGCGGGTCTCTCTCGAATACGCCCATTGGCGCCGATTTCTAAAAAAAAAGTCTTTAAATTTTAAAATGATCACAAAAGGTGTTTAAGCTATAGATTTTTGTAGGGGTAGGGTGAAAAGGGTTTTCGAGGAAGTGATAGATCTGCTGTAATTATTTTCTGAAACTATCAGAATTTTCTCAAATACTTTATAAACGATAAAAAATTTTGCACGATCCAAACTCTTATAATCAATATTTTCCGATAGCAACTCTCGGAGAGTACAGCAGGAAAAGTTGGAAGCTTTTTAAAAATTTCCAGGTAAAATACCAGCTTTTAAATTGGCTTATAGGTTTGGGGGGAATTAAAAGTGTCTCGATGCAGAACCTGAATGAAGGTTTTTTCAAGGGAGTCTTACCTAATGAAAAATTTTTGCGCGCTTCGCTCTCATTCGTCAAGGTTTACACTCCACCTAATGACCATTATTAAATAAATCATGCATGGATCTATTCTGATCACAAACACTATACCGAAAAACAGAGGTACATCTCCAACCTGTGTAGGCGCCTCGCATCAATATGGGTTTTTTCAATCTAACTTGTAGCATTATGTGGAAGGTTAAACTTATGTATTTGCTTCATACATTCAACTGTAAAGGTGAAATGATTGCATTAGCGTAGCCAGCGGTAGGGGGGAGGCAGGGGGCAGAGTTCGCCCCCCCCCACAGAAATTTTGGGGACGCGATGGGCGATGTTGAAAAAATGAGAGAGCAAAAAAAAAAAAATAAATAAAAAAAAAGATTAACGGCAAGAGGAGGGGGGGGGGGAATCGGGGGAATTTTTAACATTTATTCGGAGGGGGGGGGGGGCTTTTAGTCGTTACGATAAAGTGTGCAGTCCTCGACGGCGACTAGTCTCCCCGATGGTTTACCTGTTTTTTGCTCTCAAGGGACAATTTCCCTGTAATAAGTACCCAAAATTTTCGGCGCGCTACGCGCGCTGTAGGTTTACTCCAGTTTTTTCAATACTTCCATTAAACATATCTAGAGAATGTAAGGCCTGTCAACCTTACCAAGTATTAAGGCAGGCAGAGTACACAGGTTATATAGAGGTCGTAAATTTCATCCCATATCACAAAGCCTAATTGCTGTTCTCTTGTGTGGGTCATGCGGTAGGTCAGTTGGTGAACGACTCACGGAGAATAGTTTTGCTATTTTATCGGGTATTCCAGGTGGTTTCGGCAAAATGTATGTTATCCCTGATACGGTCTACAACCCCTACAGTTTCTATTTTTTTCTTTTTGTTGTTAATGATTACATAGGCTATGTTATTTTTGCAAGCCTACCAAAAATTTCGCGCGCTTCGCGCTTTGCAATTTCACGATTTAGACTCAAAAGAACACTATCAGTGCGCAACTCGGCTTTTAAATTATGAAGTGATATTGTGCAAAATGTGCGTCAGGCTGCAATGGCATGGGATAGTTAGGCTCCTTCATATCCCCTTCTCACCACCCCCTCGACATAGGGGCTGTCGGAACTTGTGGTCGCTTGCATGCCCCCCCCCCCCCCGTCGGGAATGATATGTCACCTTCCCATGGTCGGTTTAGTTATTTTGGCTTTCAAAAGAGTTATTTCTTCGATAAAACCCAAAATGTTCGGTACGCTTTGCCCACTCTTCCTCAGTTCCGTTATAGCTAATAAAGTGCAAACCCTTCCCATCTTTTCAAGTAAATTAATAAGTAGAATAAATGGATTAATGTACATGTCGGGAATTTCATCTCATTTCGCTAAACTTAGTTAATAATCTTTTGTGTCAGTCATGCGGTACGGACTCGAAGAGGGAAGTACAATATAAGTTGTACCAGATAGGGCCCAAATGCCGGGACAATTGACCTATATAAGCTTTAAATAAGTACAGATTCTTTTTAGTGTACGACAACCCAAAAAATTTTCGCCCGCTTTTCCATGGTTAAATCAGTGCGGAAATATCTTCGTTCTAGCATATACAAATTTTATGTCGTATATGACTCGCAATGGCAGGTATAGTGCACAGGTTTTCTTCAAGTCTCCCTCACCAACGCATCGACGGCATCTTGGCTGTCGGGGTTTGGGGTCGCTACCCACCCTACCCCTCCCCCGTTCGGAGAGTGGCCCTTCGTCGGGCAAATCCTGGCGCCAGGTCTGGAGGGAAGAGAAAGTTTTCCTTTATACTTTATGACTTGTATATGTGTAATGAAGCAATGAACTAAAAATGGAAGCTGCATTTTTTGGAGGGTGGCAACCACTTTGGAGGGGCGGCCAATTTCACTGGGAGGGCGTGTCACCCCTCTAAAAACCCTTGTGGAGAACACTGGAATCTAGTATAAAAAGAACAAAACATAGCACCAAAAAGCATCTTAGCTCTTCGAGACTGCAAACAATTCCAAAAGGGGGAGGGGACACCCCGGGAAACAGGCCGTAACCAGGGGGTTCGCACTAACTCCCGCCCAGACCTATTTTTTTATTTTTTTCTATTTAAAGGGAGTTTTGGCGTTTTTCAGGGCAAAATGTCAATTCCGCTGGTTTAGCCAATGTAAGCCTTATGAGTAGCTGTTTTGTTTTAGTGCAACACAATTTCCTAGGGCCCCATTGACTCGGACAGTAACCCTCATACAGTCACACACTAACTCTCGAGGGAAAAAGGAAAACATTGATACAAAATTGAAAATGTCCAAATTAAAATTCCAGCTTAGGTGTTCAGCAGATCGCTCAATTTTAATGTAAAATTGCGAAAAATCCTTGGGGTAGGGGGGGGGGGAGAACCACACCCTCTCTCCGTTCGGTCGCTCGGCTCCTTGTTTGGGCGCTTTGCGCCCTCAAGAAAATGCCGAGTCCCAGTGGCGACGATGAAAAATGAAAAAGTGGGGGCTAAAGGTATGTTCAGTCCCTCAATATTTGTCAAGTGCTCCAATTAAGAAGCAGGGAGAATTTCGAAGTGGGGCTGAACGTATTCTTGCTTGGAACACTCGGGAAGTGCCGTTTCCGGCCATCTGAGGAGTTTGTAAAGCCAAAAATTCCCTGGTACGCTCCGCGCCAATCGATGGTGGAGCTCCGCTTAGAACCATATATTGACATTTTCCATAGATTGATTTTTTTTTTTTTTTTTGCATTAATTGAGAAATTGCAGAAACGAGATCCATATTTCCAGGCTGGGTACATGCAGCATAAAACACTCGGGAAATGCCGTTTCTCGCCATCTGATGGGTTTGTACAGCCAAAAATTTTCTTGCACGCTCCGCGCCAACTGATGGTGGTGCTCCGCTTAGAGAGTGAGGTCGGTCAAGATTGGGGACGATGAGTCGACTTTGCCTCTCCACAAGAAAATCCTGGCTACGCCTCTGAATTATTGTTCTTTATTGTAGACGTGATTCTGGAGGAACACAAAATTGCATCGACGCGAAGTTGTACCCTCCTTTACCTACCCTTGTAAAATTCTTAGTTCAGACTCGCCAAAGTGCTCGCCATAGTGCCAAACATATCTTCTAAAATTAAAAGTGCTAGGCTCAGACGTGGCGCCAAGTTTAAGTGGGTATATGAGGGGGTCCCCCTATCAGGAACATTTTTTTCATTTTCACTAGGGAGATTTAATGGGTAAGATAAAGTATGCAACGAGACGACGACCAGTCGCCTAGAAAAAATTTTTGGTTTTGCTCTTAAGAATGGCGAAATGTTCAATATATCAAAAGTTTTCCAGCATTTCTTAAAAAAGAAAGAAGAAAAAAACTTTGTTCATTAGAAACCCAAATTTTCGGCGAGCTTTGCGCGTCTAAAATTTGGCATTTGCCACCCTTTCGGCAACCCGTCTTGTCTCTGTGGTCTAGAGCAGTAGAGTGTTGTCCGCCGTAGGGGAGCTTGGCCATACTGCCGGGCCAATCTCCTCACCACCCCTGACTGAGGCTACGTGCAGAATTTAACATGGCCAATTATTTCACTGCGAAATTTTGGCGTGCGTCGCGCACAATCCTTACAATCAGCGTTAATTGTATCACATATGAACATAAATTGGCACAAAACACAAGTGCATCATTCTAGCCCAAAATAGTAGGTGTACAGTCAAGTTTAGAAGGCGGATGTTAAAAGGGTTTTCATGTAGCAGTCAAATACCTTGAGCAATTTTCGTAACCTGCCAGTGATACTATATGGTTTTAGGCTCAATTTACTCGTACTACAAATCAAGGCTATGCAAAACATATACTTTCTTCGTTTATGGTAACTGTGCAGTTCATCCTGTTACAAGCTGTTCGAGCAAAATTAAAATGAGTTAGTTGTGATAATTGTGAACTAAATTGTGACCGATGGGGAGCCTAGTGAGCTCTCAGTGTGGTTCTGAAGTACGCCAAAAGCTCCATGCTGTTGTTCCCATTTTGTTAATGCAGCAAACATTTAGGGGATTTTCCCCTAGATCGCACCAAAGTTAAACTAGACATCACTAGGTCCTTATGGCATTCCATGGTCCCCAACGTTCGCAAAGCATTCGACTCTTCACCTGCGCTTGCGTAGCTGAAGAAACATAACCAGGACCATAGCCATGTTCTGTTCACTTGTGCATGGAGACTCTCCACGTCTTTGTATTGCAAGCGGAGGGAAACTTTTAGCGCACTTGGCGCGCATGTGCAAAAGTATGACCCGTTGATTCTTAAAGCTATCTGTGGTGAGCTTGATATCTTATCCCCTGGGATTCCCCCAAATAGCTATCATGTGGCTGCACCACTGACTACAAACATTCTCTTCTTCGGACTCGTGCACGTGGACCAGTCACGTCCTCGTGGCCCCCGTAGGGCAGTTTCAGAGTCGTGCGGGTGCCGTACGAACTTCTTAGGAGCCGTAGGGGTTCTTAAAGCATTCTTAAATGCTCGCACGGCGCCCTTGCGGTAAACCTACGTGGGCTTGACCATTAAGTTTGTACGGAACTGTAAGGGGGTCTCCCGAACCCGTAAACTGTCCGGACACATTGTGAGGGCAACCCTCGTACGATTGTACATTAGAAAAAATCGCACGGCACCGTGACATCTTTGAAATCGTACGGGCACCAAAATCGTACGGCTCCATAGTACTCACGGGGGAGAGGGTTTAAAGACAGACACGCTCGTGAGCTACGAGTGGATGACCGCATGCACACTTCCTGTATAAAACCTTGCGTGTTTCATAGTTCTGACTATCTCTTCGGGGGGGGGGGGGGGTTGATGTCTTGACGTGACATTTCAATCTTAGTTCATGAAACTGAAACAAACTCTTTCGTTAGGCGACATTCCTTTCCTTACACCCATCCAAAAGTGAAAACAGCTTTTCTAAATGTTAAGGTTGTCTACAGTACACACATTATCAGTTCAAGGATTTGCCGAGAACGACACTATTTTGCATTTACGCTACCTTAAAGACAGATACTCACCACCCTGAGCATGATTTTTACTTTGGGGTAAGGAAAAGTCTCAATTAGTGACTGTTCTATGATTGACGTCAGAGTTACATTCAAAAGATGCAGAGTAGCTCATATTACACAGCATGTAAGAAGAGTGTTCTGATTACTCATTAGAGCCTTGTGTGCTCACCAGGATATTGCCTTAAGCAATAAACTAGGTTTGTTTCTTCACAAAGAGAGGCTAAAGACAGTTGTGGGAGGGACTAGAAGTAACTTAGTGTGGAGAACTGGAACTGTTCGGAATGAGGAGTATCTGTATTTAAATAAACAAGCAACGTTCACTTTGAAACCACCCTATAATGACACACCCGCTGAACGGAATTAGAATCAGAACCAGGTCCAAACTATACTAGGTGCGCCACTGATTCTGTACCCCCAAAAGATATTCTCGGGCAGTGGCGCCACCAGGATTTTGGAATGGGGGGGGGGGGCACAACAGATAATGTCCTAATGCTACCTCAGTTAAACTCCCAAGTCTGCGTAAATCGCAACTTTTTCATGCGCCCCTGCGTTTGAATACAGCAGAGGGGATTCTTCTTTTGTCACTACATAAAGGTGCTGACCTGGGAGAGGGGTTTGAGAGTAGGGGTGAATTTTTTTTTTTTTTGTTAATTTAAGGTTGCTCAGATGCAAAATGGTGCTATCTTTAGAACATTTTTGTGTATGATCATATGGCTAAAACCTGTCCATAGTATAAAGAATTCTAATTTTTGGTTGGGTGAAAGAGGAGGGTATGTTGTCTAAGAGTAGGACCCGTTGTCAACAAACCTCCTGAAGCCCCCTTTTGGCTACTTTATTGCCTTCTATTCGGGAAAAGTTTTTACGCAAAAATACATGCGTGGAGTCCACAAAACATTCTTGGACTATTACGAAATATTTTCTTTCTTCCATCGTGTATTACAAAAGGGCATCTAAGTCTAGCAGACAACTGTATAGGGCCCACGGAAGCTCTGAATTAATTATATAACACGGGGCAATGACATAAGGTTTATTACCTAAAATCCTAATGTTAATATAGAGTATGGAGCTGCACACTTCACAACTATCGTATTTTTACTAATTATGAATGGAAATCCAGATGAACAGCTTCCAGCAATGAGGAATGGGAGGTAGGGTGAGTACAGGTGCAGGGAGGTGATGTAGACCTCCCTGATAGGTAAAGCAAAAGGGGTGAAGGACTAACAAGCACGTTTCCGAATGCGTTGTTGTCGTAAGTGTATTAACAACCACCATCCACACCGATAATTGCTGCGCACATAGCGCTTGGTGAAAACTTTTGAAAAATGTATAACACAAATATGTAATTTCATTCTTCCTCATCATGCTACAGATTAGATTAAAAGATCCCATATTGATGCGAGGCCCCTACAGATGTTGAGGATGTACCTCTGTTTTTCGGAAAAGTGTCGTGATCAGAAAAGCTCCGTTGTATTATAACCTTAATAACGGTCACGAGATGGAGCTCAAACCGTGACGAAATAAAGTGCAATGATGTAGCTAAAGGTAATCAATTAAAATAAAGTTCTGATTTGAATTGCACCAGCACCTATATATTCTGTAATTCACCAGTGCATTTTCAATGGTTAAACTTATATTATTATTATCAGTGGCGTATTTAGGGCATGGCCATTGATTCATATTCCCACCCTCACTGATACTGATTTTTTTTTCTTTTTTAGTACCTAAAATACGCAAATTTTTTAACACAAATTTTATTTCAAAGGTCGCAAATGTGCACCAGATTGCATGTAAGGACACCTATTTTTTCAAAAATATTCAAAGGGGAGGAGGTAACTTCCTCCCCTTAGTCCCTGCCCAAGAACAACAATCACAACAACATGTGTCATGCCCCCTGCCCCCCGTGGGATAAATTCTGGCTATGACACTGATTATTATCATTATTATTGCTGTAAGGATTTTCCGAAAATATATAACAAAAATAGAAAACACGGCAAAAGTGATTGAATGGAATTGACATGCGGTCATTGCGATGTAATAACCGATGAATGTCTATATAATTTGATGTTCATTAACTGGTTGAATGCGCGCGGAGCGCACGAAAAGTTTTCGTTACATTTTTCGGGCAAGTCGCTACAGCCTTCCCCCCACCCCAAAAGCAAATTGGCTTCTGCGCCCATGAGAGTAATGCTAACATTTAACACCCATTCCCTACCTCACAAAGCCGTTCTTTTGAGACTCAAATGTGAGCAGTAACTACCGGTAACCATAAGAGGTTACCATAACTTTCGGGGTCCGGGACGAGAACACATGGCGCTGTTGTTTGAAAACATAAAGTAAAACTGCCAAATTTTAATGAGCAAGGGTGGCGCCAGGGGGAAGCGTCCCCCCCCCCCATTGGAGCAAAAGAATGGGTGTCGTCAGTGAGAAGGAACCTCGATTTTTTTGTTTAAAAAAAAAAGCAAAAAAAAAAGGTCCTCGAAAACTGGGATAGTACAAGTTTGCCGACGGGGGTCGGTCTCCAAGAGCTGAAGGGCAAAAAAAGAAAAAAAAAGGTCATCGAAAATTCGGGCTCAGCCGGCCAGCCCCCTGCCGGGGAACCCAGCCCCGCCCCCCCCCCCCCCCCCCGTGTCGAGCAAATCCTGGCGCCACCCCTGTAAACGAGTAAACAGACAGTTTTTCGCCCAAATGTGGCACCATTTTCCACTAATCAAATACTGTGCCAAAGCCAAAAAAGGTCATTTCCAAACCTAAAATTTGAACGATGTCGATTTGGTTCAATTCACCAATGGTAATTTAGAATACAACCCAAAGTTTGAAATCTGAAGAATAAGTTGCGATTAATTGGATATTCAGTGAGATGCGGTTATTCAAAGATGCAAATTGCACATTCAGAATGTGGTGGGACGGGATTAGGAAAAAAGGACATGACAACATACATAAAACAATTTGAATTCCTTTCTTTTTCTGTGTCAAAGTGCTTTAGTGAACACAATTTATGCACTGAAAAAATACTAAAGATACTTTCAATATGTAGTAAAAGTTAAAATGAAAATGTATAATTCCGTCCCACCACATTTTTACATCCCTTTTTCTTTATTTTTAGTGGTACAAAAGTTGAAAAATTTATTGAAACTTTCCAAAATATCAGCTGTAAATGCAAGTGACACTTCTGTGTGCAAAAAAGTCAATATGGTATTTTGGGTAGTCATGGTGATTGCTCGACATTTTTGTGGCGGGACGGAAACAAGTGTTTTGGGACGGAATTTTAGTTTAAAGGTAATTTTAAGAAGTATGCCCTGACAGATTTACTCATAACTTGACTGTAACTGGCAGAGTCATGTTTTTGAAAGCTTTTGTAAAAACTATGGCATATTTCTCCACCTTGTATTTAGTTTTGAAGGTACATCATGTATAGTTCCAAAATTTGTGGGCCCTCAAATATGATCCCCCATGGTTTTCGTCGAGTTTCTTTCTGACTTGTACGTATATTATGCCCCTTCTTCCTCTCTGCTAACCATGAAGGAGATTTAAAACCTACCTTGCTTCTTGAAAATATTAAGAGCAAATGCATATCTTTCCCCACTGAAAAAGTAAAACCTGTTGGTCATTGCTCATAGGGTCAACAATATCCTTGTTCGAGGCCCATTTTCCCCATATTTCCCATGGGACCAATTTCGGACCCTATCAACTCAGTCTTTGAAGAACGTTTTTTGGTAATGCTTGTCCACTGCTTATCGCCCTGTAGCTAAATAATGCTGAGCAAAATTATGAGGGCCTTGGACCACTTTGTCTAGGGCCCAGACGGGCTCAAAATTTGAAAAATCACTTTCGGAAAGTAAAACTACTTTTTTGAAGACCTGCCTTTTCAGAATTATGGCCTTCACTTCAGTTTTTACATCACATACTGTTAATATGGCTTTAACTCACTAGACATACAAATTTTCAGCTTTTTTTCTTATTCCTGTGAATTGTAATGGGCCTGCAAAATCATGCAAAATGGCAATTACAGCTCTCACCTGAGAGAGCACTATATTGCGCAATACTTTTTAAAAGGACCATAACTATTAAACAGGTCAAGCTGTGGAACTGAAAGTTTCCATGAGTTGGTTTTGTCTGTAATGTAAAGTTCTGAGGAAGTTTCATGAAAAGCTGAGGGGGTGTCTTTGGAACCCATACATAATGAACAGGCTTCACTAGCTAGGTTCCGTCCCACCACAGTGACACACTTTTGAAAAATTTGCATAGCTCCTTCAAACGACATGTGATTTATACGATTGTTTTCATAATAAAAAAAGAATAATCAGACTTCATTTCAATCTTGAAATTTTACCTTATATCTCTCTACTTTTGATAATAATTAAATATTGGTCACATGTTTCTGATTGTGTGAAAATTATCATTCCGTCCCACCATATACCCACCATATACTTCCGTCTCAACAGATACTATTTAAAAGGCTATCAAATTCCGTCCCACCATAATACGGTAATTTTGGCTCGGGCCCTACTGAAAAATTTTCCAAACGGGAGTGGGTATCCTTTGACCCATCCCCCAGGACACAGGTCAGTCACACGTGATCGAGCCCCTTCGCAAAATCCTGGGTTCCCGCCTGTAGTTCATAGTTATTACCTTAACAATGGTCAAGAGATTAAGTGCAAACCGTGACGAATTGCGCGCAATGCGCACCAAGTTTTTTCTTTGAGTAAGATTTCCATGACAAAACCTGCATTCGGCTCTGCATCGAGACACTTTCAATCCATCAAACCTACAATCCACTCTAAAAGGCAGTCTTTTACCTGGGAATTCGTAAATAGCTTTCAATTTTTGCTGCTATGCTTCTCCGAAAGTTGTTATCGGGAGATAATGATAATAAGATCAACACCGAGGTAAGGTTTGAAGCGCGGGGAGCGTGCAAAAATTTTGATAGTTTGCGAACGATTTGCGAAAATTTTGACAGTTTGAGAAACATTTGCGAAAGAGAATGATTACAATAGATCCATCAATCGGTCGAAGACACACCTTACCCTACCCCCACTTACACCCCCAAATAGTAGCAAATTTTAGTATCGTTGACCATACTTGGGGGGACGAAAGGGGGTCCATCCTTTAAACAGATTCTTTGGTGAACAATTTCAGCCCCCTTCCTCCCCGCTATAACTGTCGTCCTTGTAAGAAGGTACGATGTTGGGAGACTGGGACTCTTCTGTGTTATTTTATAGGCATTAACATTCAGGTCTCGAACTGCAGTCATATGCAGTGGCGTCGTTAAGTGTGGGACAGGGTGGCACGTTCCCTCAAGGGTTGTCTGTACCCCAGTGTGTCCCAACGAGATTTTGGGTTTGTAAAAAATTATGCACAATCAAGATGTTATGTTCGAAAGTTCGAGGTGCAGACAAGCACCACATCAGGGTTCATAAAGTGGGGATACTTAAACTTAAGAGATAAAAGGACTTGCACAAAATTTTCATAGATGCTCAAATCGAGAATTTTCTGGCCACTTCGCTTGTGCACCTGGGAGGGTCTCAGCAGGTGCTACCCACCCTTTCCCATTTATTGCTAAAGAAAATGCAAAACTATATATTGGTCATAATATAATTCTGAGGCACCACAAAACCCACTGAACTGCGTTCAAGCGGACTTCTTTTCCACACTTTCCCCACTAGCCCCTGATCTGTAGCCGTCAGTTGTACCTTGGTTGCTCCAATTGAAGGCTTCACCTCAGTGGCATAACTGGAAGGTAGTTGTCCCAACATCAATTACTACGTTGCAGCAAGAGAAGGTTTATTTTTAAACTCAATGCAAACGTTAACATGAGCCGCTGTCCCCATTCATAACCCCCCCCCCCCCCATCATAACATCGTTTGTGCGAGTAAGGCTAACACATTGGCCAGTTCTGACTTCAATTTTTGTGGCCCGTTTTAGTGCGCTGCAATGACATTTTGGAGATTTGCAAATGTTTTATTCTAATGGTCACATTTTTACAAATACCCCAGAGCCTCCGCATAGGCTGCACCCCTGGACCCCCAGTGGCGTGTTGTCCCTGGATCCCACTAGGGGCCCTACAGTGGGCCCCTGGGGTTTAACGCCTACACCTGGTAGTGCTGCGCGTTCCTAAGTGGCTAAGTCTTCAGTGACGTCCAGCTCTTCATTTTGATGTGCCTCTCCGGCGGACAGCTTCCCCCCAGTGCCTCTCCCACTTCGAAAAGTCTGGCGGCGCCACTGGTCACATGAATACGCTAAGCAGCCACAAATATCTCTAAAACTGGGTGTCAGACAAAAGTAACAATTTGGATCTAACTTTCTTGTGAAACTTTGAAGGTAAGTTTAGTTGTTGGAACACGCGTATGAAAATGGGCAGGGGACTGTCCCCACATTTTTTGGCAAACCAAAATACCGTAGAATCAGTACAAAAATAAGGTAAAAATTCTTCTGAAAAGGCTCAGAAATTTGAGCAACAAATGTAGTGGCCCGCTTTAGTGGCTGCACCAGGGTTTTGAAAGTGAGGGAAGAAATGGACGAAAAAGGAATGTGTTGGGGGGAGAACAATTTTTGTGCGTAGCGCGAAATCGAGTGCAAAGCGCGAGTTTTAACGGGTGGGGTCCAAGGTCCCGCCTTAGGGCCCTTGATTGGGTCAGTGGGCGCAGCCTCGGAAGCTCTGACGTTTTAGCATATCTCTGGGTATAGTTCAGGAGCTGGAAGTTGGGCCAACTAAGGGGCAAAGGTTCTGACTGAGGGGCGTTCCCCCTGCCCCTGCACCCGGCGTATCCCCTTGGTGCCGCCACTGATCTTCTCAAACCCAAATGATTCTATACGTCTATGATCAGATGATTGTTGGAAAGGGTTTACTTTGTAATCTTCTCCCATCAATAATTGTTCTTGAAAAAGGTATCTCTTTTTACCACTTTTATAGTAAAAAATAATGAGAGCAGGATGAAGGAATACTGAGATTTAAAATTTTGAAGTTCTCTGGTTTATATTAACACCAACTTGCAGACAAGAGTTGGACGCGTTTTGGGATATATTGAAAGACGCTAAAATAGTGATGTTGGATGTCAATATCTTAATATCATTCGCTGAAGATATTAAGATATTGAGATCCTGTAATGCAATATTTCAATATTGTATGCTAAAATGTTGAGATGAAACGATCTCTTATGTCAATATCTCAATATCTTTCAGTGAAGTTATTAAGATATTGAGATGCTGTAATGTAATATTTCAATATTTTACGCTAAAATGTTGAGATAAAACGATCTCGTATGTCAATATCTTAATATCTTTCAGTGAAGATATTAAGATATTGAGATGCTGTAATGCAATGTTTCAATATTTTACGCTAAAATATTAAGATGAAACGATCTCAGATGCCAGTACCTTAATATCTTTCAGTGAAGATATTAGGATATTGAGATGCTGTAATGTAATATTTCAATATTTTACGCTAAAATGTTGACATAAAACGATCTCGTATGTCAATATCTTAATATCTTTCAGTGAAGATATTAAGATATTGAGATGCTGTAATGCAATGTTTCAATAATTTACGCTAAAATATTAAGATGAAACGATCTCAGATGCCAGTACCTCAATATCTTTCAGTGAAGATATTAGGATATTGAGATCATGTAATGTAATATTTCAATATTTTACGCTAAAATATTGAGATGAAAAGATCTCGGATGTCAATATCCAAATATTTCCTGACAAAAAGTCGAGAAAGTCACATAATATCTCAACATCTGCATGACACCTTAAAAGCTCCGTATGTGACACCTCTGAGTCTCTAATAAGCTGGCTTCATAAAGTGACTATACTGAGGTATGAGGACACAGCTTAGTTTTCAATAGTGCCGGTTTTATGCATAGAAGGCCCTTCGCCAGGGTTCTCAATTTATTATAACAATTCTAACCATACAGTTGCATTAAAAAACACCACTATTTTGTTCCATGTTTTCCTACACCTTCTCGCGATCGACTAGAAAGTAGTCCGTGATAAAGCAGGGCATCGCAACCCCAATTGGTTGGGCACCCCTGCCCTGAACTATAATTAACTGCATTCTTTAATTTCATTATACTACACAACCATTTTGTAGAAAACTGATGTCCCTTCGCATTTTATGATAAAATGTAGAGGAACATAAAAACAATGACCAAGTTAGAAGACTGCCGAAAATATAATAATCAGTACTAAGTGTTTTTTTATTAATCCGAAGGCAATTTAAATATACCTCAGTCTAAAATTTCAAAAATAAATATATTACAGAGCAGGAAAAATGGATTCAAACAGTTCAACTCACATTTTCATAGGACATTACTGATCTGAGATTTAAAATGGTGAAGTTTATTCATTCCTTTTAAAATGGTATGTTGCGCAAAAATTTGTGATGTTATCGTTGTACTTCTTAAGTTAAATTACAATCTTTGCATTTCTTTGTTTTTCAGAAAGTTACTGTACATTGTACCAAGATGTGATAGTACTCTTACTCTTATGGAGTGATGTACCGTAATTAATTTAGCCCCCTCTGTACAACATGCCGTACAAGCAAACAGGAAACGTTCAATCTCATTAGAATATTTTTTTTATTTCAAAGGGGAAAAAAGCAGGTAATGTGAGTTGTTCCATAAGAAAGTTACAAATTATTGATCAATGGACTATTTTGCTTTATGTGAATAAATTTCAACATTAAACATCTCAACGATGGAACGAAATATGACAATGGGAGTTGGATGAATAAAATTCATCTTGTGACCTCTAAAATATAAATTTTTAGAATTCTAGATTCGAGGTTCACTTTAAGCTTGCTGTCTTCTCGCGGACGTAGCTCTTTTGGAAAGTAGGACTTCACCCAGCGTAATGTTTGGCTTCGTCACTTGACTCTTCGTCAGAGAAGTACCCGGGGAGGGAGGGGTCTGAAAAAGTATTTGAGGATAGTACTTCTACTTTCATGGTTACACGCCCATTGCAATGGTCTTCGTGATAAGAAGCACCTTTCAGGTTTCCAATCTTTAAAGTTATGTAAGGGTTGTTTCACATTTTACTTGAAGTTTTTTTTTTCTGCTTTGAAATACAGCTACTTGTTATCGTATTTAAGATAAAAATTTTTGTTCATCTTTTTCCTTTGGTATGGGAGATGGCTCTGACCTAGATAAGCGAATCTTTTATCAGGACGATGGGCACTGTTTAGCCATGGAGCTATTACTTTGACAAAGTATTAGTTCCATGGTTTAACAAGAAATTTCCCAACTGGCTAATGACAGCGGTAATCCATAAACCTAACAAAGAATACAATCGAAACAATACAGTGACACCAGCCAATCAAGAAAGTCCTTGTCAAACAGCGCATATCTTGTTTAGTGTCCTCCACATTTGTTTTATTATTCATGTATTGCTCTAATTCCTTTTCTTATTTCGATGCATTTTACTGCAATTATATTGAACTGGAAATGAAAAATTTCAATTAAACTATCAATCA
Organism: Holothuria scabra; assembly: GCA_037179385.1. Classification (NCBI taxonomy): domain Eukaryota; kingdom Metazoa; phylum Echinodermata; class Holothuroidea; order Aspidochirotida; family Holothuriidae; genus Holothuria; species Holothuria scabra. The sequence goes on from CM074194.1 coordinate 32,076,108, forward strand.
ACCAATCAACCAATCGACCAATCAATAAATCACGCAATCCTCGTGTACAGACACAGAAAAAAGTTTTCCCCAGGCCTGAAGCCAGAAACTTTCACGGGGGGGGGGGGGGGTAAGAATCGATAAGAGTAAAGCAGCTTTATCACACCACACAAAGGGTAACTGAATGCTCGCATAAACAGTACAAACAAAAGGACGATATAAAATTTCACAATATTTGAATAAAAGGAAAAATTAAACTGAAATTAAGAGAAAGTAAAAGAATAAAGAAATAGGAACCAACCAAGCAAGTGTTAGCGTTTGAAAGTATAATTATGAAATTTCATACATTGTGGTATGAAAGTGGAGGAAGGGCGATGGCCGTTCTGAAGTATGGTTATCTCATTAGGCCACTCCATACCGGGCCACGGACACTGGAACGAGGGTGGCACGAAATAAAAAGTACGATCGTCGGCCTAGTGAAGCATTTGCTTGTAGATTTTCCCAAAGTGGTTTGTACGAGGTCCATCCCCCGTTCCCCCGCCCCGCCTTTCTACCGATCTAGTTCCCCTTCAACACCACTCTCGAGTAAGGGTTTTTTTTTTCTTGTAGAGATAACATGTTTAGTTTGGTGTAAAGAAACTCATTTTCAATTGTTTTTAGCTAGGTCACCTTGTCATTCTTTTCCAAGTGAAAGTTGCCTTTGTGGGGTCATTATAACAAATGTCCTTGACAAACAACTTGAATGTTTTCATTGGTTTGCCAAGTACATCAAAGGTCATTTTATAACCACAAGGAAAAGGGAAGTGTTTGGTAACACCCTCAAGAAATGAAGGAAGTTTCTTGACAAAACTTGCATTGGCAAAGATGTTTTTCATTGATTGTTCAAAGGACAAAGTATAGTCACCGACAATTTCAATTTACATAATCGGGAATGTCGAATTTCAGGGAAAAAACATCTCTCTTTACATGAAATGTTTTCGATGAATCTTCAAGTGGTTTACAGAATATTCCTTTTTTTCACTGCTTCTATCTTTAAAATTAAAAGGTTATATGCGGTCATCCTAAATGTAAGTTACTGTAAACAAGTTCTATTTTCAAAATGGATTTTCTTCTTTTATCTTGACAGCTCCTGTTGCATAACTTTTTTGCCTACTTTGACAAAACTGTAGCCCAATGCGATATCCTCATGCTCTTTTGTGTGCGAAAAGGACCAACTACTTGTTACACGTACGACAACTGAGATGTTGGGAATTATTTCAAAAATGACAATCTCTCAGACAAAGACAGACTCCTTGTCGCAGGTGCAACAAGTAGTTGCCTATTAACCCTTTACCGTTGTGCTCCGATCGGGGCATATTTGCGCGCCTCGGGATTGGGCGGAAACGCGGACGTAGCCCGCCCCGCATCGGCTTCCGTAGGCCATTGACCCCGTGACCTCAAACTATTGTCTCTCTCGTTGTTGTGGCCGAATTTTCGGGTAGCTACTCGCAGTTTCGAGCTCCGCGTGAAACAGTAAAGATGGGTGACAGCCGAGCTCTCCGCATGGGTCCAAAAGGACCCAAACAACGGTAAAGGGCCAACGGACCAATAACCGTACTTGTCGCACGTGTAGTCAAAAGTCACGGATTATTGCCAAAAGTGGCATTCTGTAGTGGGCATTTTTGATAGGCTATGAATCTCAAAGGAAACAAACATATTTGATAAAAATGTTTAAAAGACGTAGATTTTGGAAATGCATTTTGAAATTGAAACTTGTATGTATCCGGGTATATTAACACAATAATAATTCCTTACAATCATATGACAAAATTATGTTTATTATTTGTACACTGTAATAAAGTAAAGGATATATTGTTGATTTAAAAATTGGACATTAGTTTTTACTCAGAAGAATTCAATCTAAACACGAAATGAAATTTCCTCTAAAAAGATCACTTGTATTTTTTTCCTTTTTTTTCAAAAAATGTACCAATCCTTATGTTACAGATTGTATCTAAGACACATTATGTTATTGTCATTAAATTGATTTGAGATTGAAATAAAGTTACACTGAACTGAACTGCACAATCTAGTCCAAAATGGTCCAGTTATTTCGATCTCCATCTCCCTCTCTTAAGTTTCGGTCTTTTTTCATTTACAACGTTCCGTGGGCCTAAGTTGACAAAATTAACATCATGAATCGCATCATTTTTCCTAAAATCTGATAAATATTTCGATAAATATAATACATCTCTTTATGTATATGCATTTCTAAATTTGAAGAAACGTCTGAGTCATTATAGAATCAGTGCACGTCAACTATAAGAAGTCCATAAAATAAAATATGACAAATTTCCCAATCAGGATCCACAACAAGATTTTACCAATTCATTGCCCACTTCGATAGCCGTTGGTTCTGTGTTATGGCTTGACATGCGACAATTCAGTTTAACCTGATACCTATCATTGCCGGTGATGAAGTTGCATTATCTCATAATCCCTTCAAACATACAAAACACCCAGGTCAGGGAGCTGTCATTATAGGGGCCGCGGAGCGATTCTTGGCTAATAACCAAAGCGGCCCAATATGTTCAACAATTAAATAGCAATATAAGGCGGACCAAAATGCCTACGACAGAAAAAGCTGACTTAGCCTCTTCCCTCGTCTCCGCGGTACCTGGTCATGTCAATAGCAGTTCTCTGCCCGGTCCAGCTGATTCGCTATTTCGATGTGGGTGCGTTATATGGGCTATCAACCCCTATCATTCAGCCTTTGGTAAAAGAGAACAACAAGTATGTGTAAAAATACACAAGCCATGAAAATGTTCATTTTTCATCCTTTAAAGCAGAATTTGTTTTTACTTATTTTTCACGCTCCTTTTCCCCATGAGGCATTATACTGCCCTGGACGGTTGACAATTCAATTGCACACAACCCCCTTGGAAAAAATATGTGTCACTCAATAGTTTCATGAGTTAGTAAGTTAAATGGAGTTTTACTGTACGGTCCAGTTTCTAGCCAATTGGTTCAAGTCGAGCCGGCCGAGGCCTTTTTTTCCAGTTTTGACTCTCTGGCTTGTTTTCCCTGCTCCATTGTTTATGCTGAGCACGAAGCAAAATGGCAGAAGGTTTCATTTTTTTAAGTCTTTGGTATGACCCGGCCAGGACTCGAACTCCCGACCTCTCAGTTTCATGACAAGTAAAATCCTTTTCCAAATAGCTATTACAAATGACTATGATACAGCACTGGCGAGCATTATTTTTGCTCCAGTAAAATGTCATTGACAAAAATTATGAGCACTAAAATTCTTTTACATAATTCTTGGTAATTGTTATTTGGAATACCTTCTTAACGGCCTAATCCTCTCACCCTAAACAGTTATAATTCTCCTAATCTACTTACTTAAGCCCCTCCCACAACCATTTAAAGCACAACCTCAGTTTATTGCTACGGGTGAGTATACAAGACCCCAATGTGTAATCAAGACCACTCTCAGTACAGTACAGGCTGTTTGATATGAGCTATGGTACTTTGCATTGTTTGAACTAGCTGTCAATCAAAGAGCTGAGCCAACTTAGAACTTCTGTTAACCCCTTCAAAAAAATGTAGTTGGGGGGGAGGAGGATTGGTCCTTTAAAGTTCTTTGTAGGTAAACAAACCTCAAGTTGTGAAGAGATTTCAGTAACCGTTTAAGGACTGAACAGTACAGGGAAACTTTTAACTTGCCTGAGAACAGACACGAAGGGGACAACGGTCCCAAACATAAACAAAAACTGACCAGAACAATGACAAAAGTCATCCACAGTGACAATATACAAGATAAAATGAAACACACTACAGTACACTATTTCTAAGAATCAGGATCGGACGATAGTGATACTCCCAGCGACAGTAATCTCTGGGACCACAGGGTCCGTCGACATGATCACGGATACTTCTCACCAGGTTACTTTTTCTTAAATCCTCCCGACCCTCTGGCAAAGAGCCGTTCGGCGAAACCCAAACTTTCACTGCTTCCCGAAGAAGCTATTACATCCACTGAAGGACAATACGTGACCAACCTCACGGCCCTTAGACCATTTGCATCATTGGTCCGTCATGTATGGCTCCATTCTAGACTGGATGAGACACTAAACATGATCTTAGCCAAAAGGCCGAGAAGAGTGCACCCAATCCCATCAAAATCCAGACAAAAGGCATGCACTTGAATATAAAATTATAACCTATTATTACTCAAAGAAAACAGCACAATAAACTTGAAAGATTAATCCTGGCAAGTCAAAATCTCGTACCATTTTCATTTTTAGCTGATGTCTTCGAGAATGGCAAAATTTTAGAAGGTGGGAATACCAGAGACACCACACCCTCACCCAGGACCCATTCCCCAGGCCGGCGAAACTCTCGCTCTGATGTGTCCCACCTAATTGGTTACCGCTGGTTATGGGTCTGAATAGTGTCGTTGACACTTTTTGGGACGGATCCAGGAATTTTTCCAGAGGGGGATTCGAAGAGGTGTGATCACCGGTCTTGGGGAGGTGTCCCCTCCTCTCTTGAATTTTTTGAAATTTCGAAGATGGCAATTTGGTTCACTTTAGCATATGAAAAGGCAGAATTTTCTGCAATAAAAATTGATGGAAATAAAAAAGGTTTTTTCTACCTCAGTATTGGGGGAAAAACGATACTTCATCCTCCATATTTTTCAATGGCGGCCAGCGCCACATCATCCCTGCAGTAAAGCCACCTAACTACCTGCTGCAGCGGGAGACGCAACCGGCTTCGAAAGCTGGGCAACCGAATTTAGTGGCAAGCATGCCGCCAAGTGGGAATGCTCGAAGGCCAGAATACCAAGAGAAATTCCATATAAATCAAGCGGAATTTGAACCCATGTCAATGTGAATTACATCGGTGCTCAGCAGCTGGAATAGACCACTCTGCCCGACTACGACCAAAAACCCTGTAAGTCTTGGCCGTCAAGCCTACAAGGTGGAATTTTGTACACATAGGCAACCTCGACTTATAGGATGTCCATAACTTTATTCAAACTTGAAAATTAAGATTCCTACGCTTTTTTTGTGGTCGCGTGCTCGCTATAGTTCATTTGGTTGGATGAGAAGACACTCTGATTTGTAAGGGTAACCGCTGAAGTGACGCACTCGTTTAAAAGTGGCGTTTCAAAATTTTTGGTGACCAAGAGCAGGGGGGTTTCGGACTCCTTGAATCCCCCTCCCGGATCCGCGCCTGCTTATGACTCTACTGAACCAAATATCCCCAAAATTCCTACTTCGCGTCACCAGAATAGTTCACCTTCAAATGACTTTTTCAACATGCACTCATCACGAATCACATTTGCACCAAATATTTCTCGTACCATCGACGTCTCTCTGACCGTTGATCCCAAATCGTCTAGTAAATTTACCCGGGAAATAATATTTTCATTGAAACGACAAATAATGGCGATGTTGTTATAAATGGGTCATAAGGAAGGTAAGTGGAAACGTTCACTTCCCGATCTTTCCCGCCAATAGATCACAGAGAACGTCCGATAAGGATACACAGCTATATTACAATACTTATTTAGTACTTTACCGATTTCCACGGCTAATTTAACTTGCGGTTGATCTTTAAAATGATATGAAAATCAAGGCAAGAAAAGACCATCCCTATCATTAATAGGAAGTGTTTAACTTTATACCGAAAGGAACGATGACTCACTGCACATTTAAAGTGAAAGCAATTTAAGAATATACTACGAATATACCTCTTTCGTTTTATACGTTAACTTGCCTGCGTGGCAGGCTGTAGAGATATATTTTCGTAAGGCTGTGTCTAGAGATATTATTTCGGAAGACCAAACTGCCGAGACAAGTTTGTTCAAAAATGACAGATTTTAAAAAAGGAAGACCCACTCTTGTTATTAAACCCGGACTTTTTATCAGTTTTTACAAAGATTGTTCATAAAAGCATGACCAGTTGATAAAAACAAGATTCATTTTTCTTCTAGTGAAAATAAGAAGGGAATGTTGTTTCTATAACAAGATGCCACCTAAGTATTTTTGACTCCTTGAAGATCTGAGAGAGATGAAGGTATTTATGTGGATTTTTAACCAAATAAGTTTTCTCCCACCTCAATAGTGACAGATTCAGGGCCACCCAAAAGACGATTCCGGCCCGGGTACAAACACTTCATAAAAAAAAATTCACCACATGACGACCGATTTTTAAAAGGAAGGAGCACTCTTGTAATAAAATCCGGACTTTGGAGGCTGTAGAGATATTTTTTTTCGTATTGAGATTGTATTTCGGAAGACCATGCAAATTGTCAAGACATATTTGTTTTAAATGTCAAATTTTTAAAAGGAAGACCCTCTCTTGTAATGAAATCCGGCCCTTTCTATTATTTTTAACAAAGATCATTATCATAAAAGCATGGCCAGTTGATAAAAACAAAATTACACCTACATTTCTTTTAGTTTCAGTAGAGGTGAATGTTGTTTCTGTAGCAAGACGTCACCTAAGTTTGACGATTTCAAGATCTAATATGAATGCAGAGATGTAGATTTATAACCAAAAACTCAACAGTAATAGATTCAGAGCCACCGAAAGCCAATCCAAGGACCAGGTACAAGACCTCTTAAAATCAGTAACCGTTTGTAGCATGTCGGGCAAGATTTTGTAATGTGAATGAATGCACGGTGCACCAGTGTTGAAGTTGTCTATATGACTATCGGCTTCTTACAAAATTAAAAGACATTAGACAAATTTTCCGTGTTTTTTTTTTCAAATTCTCCCTTACCTCCATGTTTATTATTCCATGACCAAGTTTTTTCGAGTCCCAGATTGCCGAGGCCTCTGGACAATTATTGAACCCTGTACCTCTCTTTTGGATTGTCCTGGATAGACTTAACTTAAGATAGCCCGACGCAGTTCATTCGAATTATGTGAATGTGGTTTAATTTTTTCACAGTGACCTCTTAAAAGTTTGGCAAAGTTTGCAGTGCTCATTAGGTATGCAGTTGGCTAATACAGACACTGCAACGTGAGGTTCTTTTTTCTTTCTATTTTATGAATTACACTTGTGAGATGGGTTTTTGCTGCTGATCGATGTGGAAATTATCTAAGAGATCACTAAGCTACTCACATACTAACATAGAAAATACCGGGAAGGGAGGGGGGGGGCGGGTGGAAGTCGTCATAAATGTCCATCACTCCTTAGGAAGAATATAACATAACGGTGAAGTGCGAAAGTAATAATGTTTTTGGTAAATGCTACATATCTGATGGTTTGGACAAAATTTGAGGAAATATTTTATCATTTGTGACGGTCAGTATGAGGCGGTAGTTGCAAAAGTCTCAGGCGACTTCCTGGTGGATGTTAAATGGGTTGGCTTATGACAGACCTCTAAGTATTTCATGGCGTTACAGACGAATCCGGTCGAACCGTGGTCTGATTTAGTCGGCCATGTCTGTAGTCCATCGGGTTTGATCTTTGCACGGTGGATGGTTGTACACTAAAGAACCTCTTGATTCCCTCAAGTTCATTGGCTATGAGGGTCTAAATTTGCATGTAGACAGTAAAATTAAGACGATTTAAGAAATCAAGACTGATGGCCCCAGGCATGACTGACTTCATCAGCTGCTCAGAATCGTACTTACATCGCTAGCTCTCTGTCCTCCGAAAAGCTATAAAACATCGTGAAGTATCTGTTCTTTAATTCAAGGGTTGTTCACGCGAAGGTTTTGCCAAAGACCCTTTACCAATTATTAGTAACAAAGGATTGTGAGATAGATTTTTGGTATGGGTCTTTTTTGTCAGTGACATTTTATGGTGTCAAAAGATGATGCAAACCATATACTGATCCCATTATCCTATGTTATTGCTTTTTGAAAAGGGTATATTTTCATGGAAAACTCCTTCAGGGGTATAACCTTTTGTTCTCATCATCTCGGCCTTAGTGGGACGGTCAGCCCCCGCTGAGCCAGAGAGTCAAGAGGCATTGAGAAAAATATACTGCCAAATTCTTAGTTTTTAGTAAGAATGGAAAGTTCATTTAAGAAATGGAGGATAGGTTACAAATTTTACTAAGCAAAAATTCAAACTTAAAAAAATGGATGAAATAATAAAAGAAAATCCAAACAGGGTACACTGTTAAAAATTTCTGTAAATTTACAGACTTTTTTAACTTAAACTTTTTGTATATTACTTTGATTAGAGATTTTCTGTATCTTTACAGACACTTTGTATTGCTACAATAAAAAAAGGTTGTTTAACATGTATTTTCTGTTTATTTGAAAAACCATTTCTGTCTGATTTTTTAACCAGATTTTACTGCTTTGTAAAACTTTTTCTGTAAATTTACAGAAATTTTAACAGTATTTTGTATTTTTCTGATTTCACATATTCAAATATACTGTCATTTAACAAACATTCATTTTGTTTTAAGCTGAAAAAGGAACAAAATAAGCCCCAAACAAACAAATAAGAAATAGCCAGAAAATTTTCAATATATAACATGCATCGTTCTGCGAAGTTTCAGTTAAAAAAAAGCATTTTTGGCAAATTTATGGCCCTATTTGAAAATTAACTTACATTTATTATAAAAGCCTACTTAGTTATTACGTTCTTAGTTATAAATATCATACAACTGGTGTTTTAACACACACTTTTAAGGAAAAAGAAATTGTAAGGCCCTAATTTCAGAGCACTGACAATTGGTATACTGATGTCAACTCATCGCCACAGGCGCTCATGCACTTGATCGGAGCAAATTAAAAACGTCGCACAAATTTACTTGAAAGAGTCTGTAAATTTACCACTTTTTGACGTAAATCTCATTTTGCATAAATGGGTGGAGCTTATTTTGTAGGCATTTTCCTAACAAAAGGATTGCTGTTGCTTTGAATATCTTCTTTGGCGTTTTTTAATCAGGAAGTGATAAACTTATTGTTCACCTTGTCTGGAGATGTTTGCAACCAATGTATTTGCATTCTTTGTCATATTTATTTTAAAAACAATTATTATATTGTACAAAAAATGTGACTTTCCAATTACAAAGTTCCTAGAGATATCAGTCTACTTGACAACAATATGACAACAAAGCATCCTCAATGTGTTTTGATTGAAAACAACTTCATAACGCCCCATTACGTTGATAAGCAAACACCTGATCTACGTAATGGTGAAGTGTATGTTACGTAATAACATATGAAAGGTAAAAAAGCGATGTTATAATAAATATTACGACGTCGGGAATGAAAACAGTAGGTTGTAAATTCACATAAAATTAAGGTAAACATAACAGAACAATTCTGTAATTTGATTGTACAGTAGACTTTTGTAAACTAATTTACATGCAAAAACTGTAAAGAAAAAACAAACCCTTAATGTTTTTTTCATGATTAGTCTGGCTGTAAAAAAAAAACATTATTTGGTTGGAAAAAATTTGCCATAAAAATTATGTAAATTTACAGAGGAATTTTTTAACAGTGTAGGGTTTGCGCCAGGGTGACAATTGAAATTAGGAACGTCATCATGTAATATGATCACTGTTGCTGAGTCGTTCATGGAAAGATAAAATTTCTACCTTTCTAAAGGGGAACACGACTTGAACATCATATTTGACGTCATCCAGTGAGACAAAGATTTGTGGCGATGCGCACTGTTTAACAAGAAATTTCCTAACTGGCTAACGATAACCCTAAACCCTAACCTAAGCCCTAACCAGAACAAAGAATACAATCAATACAATACCATGGCAACAGCCAATCAAGAAACACCTTGTTAAACAGTGCTCATTTGCCCAAAGATTTAGAATACAATATGTAAATGACACTAAATTTGGTCAAATTTTCTAAAACTTTCACAGTCTGTATTTCAACTCATTGTTTGCAAACTCCATTGAAAAATTGATCAAGTAAGACAGTGAAAAACAGAATCCAAAATAAATATAGTAAAAGTAAAAATATTGAGTAAGGGGATCAGCGGCCCACAACAATTTTACTTCTGTTTAAACCCCTGATATAATCAATTAGCCCCATCGCAGTTCGAATATCCAATTGCACATGCGCACTTCTTCAACAGGGTCTAAATAAATAATACTGAACGTATCTACAAAATGTTGCAAAATTTGAGTTTGAAAAGAAAATTAACTCCATGCACTTAGGATACATGATCGCATATGCCAAATAAAAGACTGACATTTTTATGAGACTATCGCACCACTTGTTATGCTTTCGTGATATCAAAATTTATATATTTTTAATTTTCCACAATGTATTGCTTGCGGTTCGTTAACCCCCTGTGTATCCACAATTCCATGTACATAGGCAATGAAATTATCGAACTGACTTAATGTTTCAGTTGAGAAGTCCATTACTAGTGGGGTGGTCTTTGCGATATTTAGTTAGCCGTCGAATGTATAAAGCTATACGTCTCCTTCATAGTTAAATGATTTAATGAGGGACATCCAACGATGTTTAGAAATTCTGCTTCTCCCGGGGCGGAAGGGCGCCGAAGTTTAGTAAGGTCAATGGAATCAACTAAAGATCAGCTGTTATCACGGATGACGCCTGCACCTTTCAAAGAAACGTTGTCAAATCGAGGCGGTTGCTATATCCACCGGTACGCCAACACCGGCGGCTAGTTTCCTCACTGGCGACGGTAATTATGAAAAACACTTTGTTTAATTTAATATTTTGAGGATTTTTGTACCATGCCTTCATCCTGTTAGGTACACTGCTGATATAACTGAGGGTAATAATTTGGACATAAACAAGAGGCCATTAGGCTGTCACGCTGACGAGATAGCGTCGAAGATTTAGGAAATGTTGTCGGATCTCTGGCGCAACTTTTCGAAGCCGGAAAAAAGTGAAAAGCTATAATGCCGCGGATTGCAGTGTATATATTCGGTCGGACTGGGTATATATCAACCGATGACCCGGGGTGACAGTTAGTTAGTCTCTGTTTACAAAATTGTTTTGAAAGGTTTTGGCAAAGTGGGCATTTCATTTTTCTCGTTTAAACGGAACAAATTTAAAGACAATAGCTTCAAATCGGGGGGAAGTTTGAAGAATTTGGAGGAAACCCGACCCGATTTATTGCTCTGGCAGTGGTGCCTGTAGAAATGAAAGTTTTGTTGCTATGGTTACATTACCCATGACAACATTCAATTTTATGAGCACGTTCGTTGGCTGCCGCTGCTACAAGATGTTTTGACTTTTTATTTTAATGATAAAGTCGATACATTTTAAAATTTCGGGCGATTTGCTTGGTCAACTACTGACATTCCCCGTTTTCTAGTTTCTGGAGTTCATGTAAAACAGGGAGTTGTGCTGTAAGCCCTTGTTAAATGATACCAACTGAAAATGCAGTAGATCTAGTTAATTTACAGGGGCAGTTCTCTGTATTATTTATGAAGCATGAGAAAACTTCACACAGTAGCTTATACAGGATTTACCCAAAAGAGGGGTGTAAGCTACGAGGTCAAACTTGCTACGCTGATTTTCCAATCATATAAACAAACTTTGTGAGGTTTAATTTGTTGGGATTTATCCCAATTGATTGATAACTTGTGCTTTTTCCTTTCCTTTTTCTTCTCTTCCAACCCTCTCCAACCCTCTCCCACCCTCTCCCACCTTCTCCCACCTTTCACGAGAGTAACGCTAGAGTCTTTCGCCTGTCGCCTTTCTCAAACAGTGCCACCAGAGTCCTTTTGGCAATCTATCGCTTTCGTGATAAAGTCAATTTGCTTGCCCAAGACTGGAAACTTGGCCACCCTGTGCGACAACTCCTGGCGACACACATACCTATCCTTTCTCCGTCCCTGCCCCACTTCTCTAATCTTCCATTTCCATGCTGAGAGCATATAGTACAGCGTTGCAGTCTCGTGCGGTGGCCTCGGAAACTTACCCGAGGTCTCTTCGAGGTTGATTGTGCTTAATGAACAGACGGTAGGCCCACTATAGAGTGCTTGGACGTTACACCTACTTCCGGGCAAAATTCGAAACTATTTTAGTGCACCAGTCACACGTAGGTAGCCATTTGCTTCCCAGATAGTACACTAAATGCGTACTAGACTAGTTATTTCCCCCCCCCAAAAGGCGCAGAGCTTGTGGCTTGTGACGTCGGTGAGAGCACACTGTAGATGATTTCGATGAATCATTTTTATGGTTGCAAATGTTTATTAATTTTTGGCAGATATCAAATATTGGTATCTGTTCAATTTGGCTCACGAGCTGGGAGTCTGGGGCGCATCCCCCTCCCTGGAGGTCGGACAAACTTAATGACATCTAATAATAAATCATTTCATGAAAAACGAAAATTTGGCAATTTTCTATTTCTGCACAGTCAACCCCCACCCCCTCCACAGGAACTAAATGTCCCTTATATGCACATGACTGTTGCACCAACCGAAGTGAAGACTCATGTTTATTGCAGTGTAAATCTGTACATTTATACACATTTATTATTTACTGGACTTGTCATCGTTCACTGTCTAGAGGCATAACCTACGTGGCCAGTAGTCAGTCACTCACTCATTCCTCAGGGTGCGGTCGTCTCACGGTATGCCACGGACAGCATACATGAACTTGCAAACATTCTACTAATATTAAAAATGAAATGATACTAACTGCTAATAAACCGCAGTCACACTGCAACTAATTCGGATCGGACTCGGATCCGATTTTTCGGATTTTTGTTAAAAAAATCTTATGGATCTCTGGTGCCAATAATTTGTTACCCAGTGTAAAGATCAAATGATATGCATCTGATGCCTATGGAAATGAAATGACACCCGATTTTTTTTTCATGATGTCACACCGACAAACATTTTATCGGACAGCGTAGTCTGATAATCTGTGTATCGATGTGACGTCACAAAATAATTGGCAAAAATTTAATTTTCATAGTCCTGCAGTAGAACTCACGTATCAACTCATGTAAAAACTCACAAATATCTGATCGGAATCGGATCCGAAATCTTTGTAGTGTGACGGCGACTATACCTTCATGGATGAAGAAGAGGGAGACACGAATGAAAGGCCCTAGCTACGCCACTTTCACGTGACATCACAATTAGTGGTCCACTGCCGGGCAAAAATCAAAACTGTTCCAGTAAAGGGGAAGTTTAAGCAAAAATTTAATTTTCACATGTGAAAGAGGAACAAAATCTACCCAGTGTGATGAAAGTTCCATTCAAATCAGACATGTATTTCTTGAGATAACAGTAAATGAAGTCAGTAGATTTGTGTTCAAAAGTGAGTTTGAGGGCAGCAGAGCTTATATCACTTCCTCACATTCACATGGAATGCTTTGTTTCCCTTTGTTTTATCAGACTGTTGTGTTAACCTTGGAGGTTAATAGGAGTATAATCTCCCTGTGGGGGATGCAAAGTTTGTAAAATTCTCATGCCACTTATGCCATCACATTTTAATAATATGGGATTGTTGAGGAGAAAATCCAGTTTAAAGTTTAAAGAAAAACAAAAGACTGTCCATTAATGTGGGGATGTGATGTCATGTGTGCTTGTTTCAAGTTCACTGTTTGTTGAAAATGTGAAAACTACGTGCTCATATCTTGGGAACCACACATCGGATTTCAATGCAAATTTCACCCGAAAGCTCATAATAACTACCCCTCTAACATACCAAATCCTATTGCCACCTTAAACCCTTCTTTTATTCAAAATGTTTATAATGTTTTATTCAGTTTTTAACAGCTTACTTCCATCCTCCTCTACCGATCATTCTCGCCTCTGGACCAAAATCCTTTCTGCAAGGAAAAGTGTAGTTGTAACATGGAACTAGGTCACTCGCAACACCCCTGAACAGTCCTGAGAAAAAGAAAGAAAAGTTCATTCACCCAGCAAAAGATCAGGAGACGGTGCAATCTAACAACAGTCAAGAGGGTCAAGAGGGAACCCAACCAACATCTTGGGTCAAATTTTAACCCAACTTTGATAAGAAAACAGACTCATATGGGTCATTACTTAACCGAAATGTTTTGGTCGTGCCCAGTTAAGGGTCACAATGACCAACCCGTTTTAACAATATGATCGTAAATTGCATGTTTGCTTATAAGTCATCTTCTGAGTTTTTAAATGATCTGAGGGTGCGGTTTCCCTATTCAAAATATCCGGCGACAACTCCAGTCCCTGTAATCCGGAGATTGCGAATCTATAGGCCTACTTCAACTTTTGACAGACATTATTTTGTAGGTCGGATTAGCTAATTATCACATTTAGTTTCCTTATCCTGTCAGAACGAATGACGATACCCAAGCTTAGACTCTTGACTGACAGCTCATGAGAGTGTTATGTAAATGTTGACCAGGGCACTTTCTTTCTCATAGGTTAAGGCTCATATATAACAGAAGTTAGATGTCACCACAACACTTCAGTCGCCTTTATCTTCGAAACAATCTGTAACTTGCCCAAATGACAAAGAGGATAAAGATGGTTCTTATTATACAATGCTCTTCAAAATTTACGACTATGTCTTCTTTAAGAAGAGAATGTACGGAAAACCCTAGAGGACCTGTTGATATTTTTGGATGGTACCCCATATCCGGAAACTACTGCAAATTTGAAAATGCTTAAATTTATGTCTTAATTTCTAGGATCCAGTATTCTGATAAACGTGACCCAATTTTTTTTTCTATTCGTCAGTTCGCCACAAGTTTCCCTTTTGTTTAAAATCTTTACTGTTACATATAATTCCTCGACCCACCGTGCTAAGAATGCAGTGGCATTATTTAATACTATTATTTAGCACACCGTAAAAAAAATCACTATAAATTTTCGAAGAGTGGTATCTAAGTTATTCTGGTGAAGAAGAGTTATGTTTCATATAAGAATATGTCACATCTCTGTATTGCGTTCATGATTTTTGTTTTTAAAGTACTTCAAAAAACTGTGGTGAAAACGGCCTGGTTTTGTGCACATTCACTAGACCCGTAAAGCCAAACATTGTGGGGGATTTTTTCCAGAAGAGAACATTTTTCCAAGGGGTCAAATGTGCAAACTGAATCAATAGCGAGCTTCATTCTCTGAGGCAAAAATTTTTTTTCGAAGGGGGCCCGCCCCTTCGCCCTGGCAAACGGTCCTGGTATACATGTACGTAGTTGTGAGGAGGAGAGAAATTCCAATCCATTTTATCATGGAGATACTAGCTCGCAAGTAGTGTTTCACACTCTACACCCAAAATGGTGAACTTAGTCAATCTGCAATACAGTGAAAGGTGTCAATTCACTCCATCAGAGTGACAATTCACTCCAAGAAGAGTAAAAAATTCATTCATTTACGAATGTTTCCAAGGATCATTCATTTCAGACAAACCATCAAGAGTAAAATTTCGCTCCTTTGGAATGAATTTCGCTATTTGGGGTGAACTTTATAACTTTCACTCATGTAAGGAGTGAAATTTTACTCTCTTATTTTTGGAGTGCAATGTCTTATTTACTTTAGTTATTCCTCATAACAACATCTAAAAACCGGTATTTTTATTATATTAAATAGTTGAGACTCTCACGATAATGAAACGGGTACTGTGGTTCCTGAATTCAGGCTATGGCTTCACTTCGTCTGTATATACTTCAAGTGAAACTTACCGGTAGTCATATCTGATGACTTTTACTGTATTCACTCAACAACATGTATTATAGAGGGAAAGACTTTCTAGTCTAACATAGGTAGACAAGGTTTAGCAACAACACCAAGACCGCTCTAGAACTGACGTTTTGCTAAAAAATGGAAGGGTCAAACCATGTGTCATGATGTGATGAAATAGCCGCTACCATGAAGAAATTTCCTCTCGATCGGCGGGAAAAATAAGACCATTCTAAAAGAGGAATATTCCGAAATTTGGGGATATTCCTTTCTTAAACAGTACCGTATATTATGAAAATTATTTGGACGTGGTCCCAAAAGCAAGATTCGCATTCAAGCTTCGGAGGTCAATTAAGAGTTGCATAAAGTAAGATATATCTGTTTAGCTGTAATTTCGTCACACCAACTACAGGCCACCCAGTTTCACGGTCGTTTTGGACTATTGTTCCAAAAGAGGGTGGTAATTGCGCTGATTTTTGCCGGACTTCAAGTTCAGCAAGACCTCTTTAACAGTACATTTTTCTGTCAGACTGAGACGAAATATCTGACATTTGGAAGGAGACCGTTTTTAACACCCAAGCGGGTGGAGATGTTCAATATTGTTATTTTGCAAAAGTGACAAATTTTATCTCAATTGCTGAGATGGGAAAATGCCGGTGAGCCGAAACTAGAGAAAGACCGTGATCGGTCGGACGTAAACCAGTTGGTAAGAACCTCAGCCCCCAAATCCCATGTCAATATCCCTAATTCATTCTAAAAGCAAGTGAGGTGTTACCAAGGAATTATATACATGGACAGGGCATATAACGTGTACGTCCTACCCGTAGCTGGTCGCCACTGCCGGCTGGGGACAAAAAAAGGCGCACCAAGATGGCCGCCATGAAGCTATAAATCGTCGGATTTGACGACGACTCTGTAATATTTTAAACAACAGTTAAACTTAAATGGGAAACAATATCATATTCCTGAAATAGGTGAAGGGAATTTGACCTTGCCTTTCCATTTTTTGAAAAATATTTCAACGTTCTTGCAAAATATGGGGTATACTTAAGCAAGTCCAAACTTTCACACAAAACCATAGCAGATGGCCATCTTGGTGCGCTTTTTCTCACAGTACGGTAGCGACAATTTAGAGTGCAGTATGCTCTGTCTATGTATAGGATGTCCGTGGGTGTTACATAATAGTTCCCTGAACTAAAACACCTTTTCGAGATTGCATTACACACACACACATTACAGAAAAGATGCCTTAAAACGTCAAGGAGACGAAGAAGAAGTCAGGTAGATCTTTAAAGGCAGACAACCATCATATTTATCATTTGGAGGGAAAGGAAAATTTACAAGTGGTGTCGTCCCTTTGGTTGACATCAAATTCAAAAGAAGCAGATGACCTCACACATTGAAACACAAATTAGGAAAAAACAGTGCCTGAACTGACTAATCACGTTAGTCAACAATATTGACTAATATTTGACCCATTTGAATTAGTTACTAACAAATAATAAGCCCCCTTGACTAAGTTTTGACTGATATTCTTTTAGTCCATTACTATGAAATTAGTCAGAAATAATAACAAATTAGTCAAACATGAGTGAGTAACACCAGTTTGACTAATTTGTATTTTCAATGCACTTATCAACATGCATTTCGAGGTTTCTGGGTACACATTATGTTAACCAGAAGAACGGATGGTCAAGTGGTAAGAGCATCCGACTGTTTGGGATCATGGATTTACCAATATTCATGTTGGTAGCTCCATGTTGGGATGGAAGATGGCCCTTTATAGGTTTCTGGCGCATATCCGATTCCATAACTTGCATTAATAATGGGTAACAACCAGAAATTCGGATATCCCAGTTGAGAGGTGTACGGTATACAACAGTTTCCTTACTTCCCTTGTGGAAAAAATTGTCAGTATATTCCATAACAGTCAATAGCATCCTCTCAAATGCGAGCAACCAGCTTTTGATTTCAATTACAGTTATCAGTCTGCTATATTTGTTGCAAATAAAGCGTTACACTTCACAAAGGGTGTTTAGCAATTAAGCACTTATTTTGCCCTCGTTGAATACGGTACATGTTTAAAGTCTACACATGATAAGCTATAAAATACCTCATGTTTAGCAATGAAACGTGTTTTAAAACGAAATGTTTAGGGATTAGACACGTGTCTTTAGCATCTAAACAACATGTTTATAAAGTAGGTGAGTAAGTAAGTAAGTAAGTAAGTAAGTAAGTAAGTAAGTAAGTAAGTGAAGTGGTAAGTAAGTGGTAAGTGGTAGTGAGTGAAGTGAAGTGGTAGTGGTAGTGAAGTGGTGAGGTGAAGTGGTAGTGAGTGAAGTGAGTGGTAGTGAAGTGAAGTGAAGTGAGTAGTGAAGTGGTAGGTAGTGAAGTGGTAGTGAAGTAGTGAGTGAAGTGAAGTGGTAGTGGTGAAGTGAGTGAAGTAGGTGGTGAAGTGAAGTGGTGAAGTAGTGAAGTGAAGTGGTGAAGTGAAGTGAAGTGAGTGGTGAAGTGGTGAAGTGAAGTGGTGGTAAGTGAAGTGAAGTGAAGTAAGTGAGTGGTGGTAAGTAAGTGAAGTGGTAAGTGAAGTGAAGTGGTAGTGGTGAAGTGAAGTAGGTAGTGAAGTGAAGTAGTGAAGTAAGTGAAGTAAGTGGTAGTAAGTGAAGTAAGTAAGTGAAGTGAAGTAGTGGTAAGTGGTAAGTAGTGGTAAGTAAAGTAAGTAAGTAAGTAAGTAAGTAAGTAAGTAAGTAAGTAAGTAAGTAAGTAAGTAAGTAAGTAAGTAAGTAAGTAAGTAAGTAAGTAAGTAAGTAAGTAAGTAAGTAAGTAAGTAAGTAAGTAAGTAAGTAAGTAAGGAAGTAAGTAAGTAAGTAAGTAAGTTAGTTAGCTAGTTAGATGGGGTTTTACGGCCAAGTTTCCAACCTTTTGGTTCAAGTCGAGCCGGCCACGGCCTTTTTGCCAGTTGTGGCTCAGTGGCTTGTTTTCCCTACTCCACTGCTTATGCGAAGCAGTAATGTAGGTGAGAAAAGTGTTTAGAAAAGCGCTTAATTTCTTAACACCTTTTTTAGTACAGTGTAGTGGTTTATAATTCCTTAACAACTCTTTTAAGTACATTGTAGCGGTTTATTTTACAACCTGATAGCAACTCAATATCAAATGGAAAAGGGTTGGAATTTGAATTTTTAAATTTGCAGACAGGTGGAGTGCGCTGTAATTCAAATTATCTGAAGGGATGTTCTGTTGTGAAACGAAAAGACATACCCGAGTCCCTCGGCACTTAATGAGCCACAGCTGCGTTAGGGGACTATTCATGCCGGGATGTTAATAAACACTAATGGACCAGTTGCACAAATTTCTAGTGTTCGTATTTTGACGGGCCCTACAAACATAGCAAAAAAATTGGACACAAATACCATCCTCTTTCAGAAAAAGAATCAGTTCAAGGTCGTAAACAAATATAACGTGACATGCGGAAAATTGGGTTTTTATACTAAAGTTTGAAAATGTATTCAAACGGCATCCGTATACTTCTTGTCGTTGGCCAAGAGATCAACACGTAAATTTGCGGTCGACTTGGTTTCAAACAAACCTGACAGCATGTGGCACCGATGTAAGTATGCCGAGCTTTGGGGAAGAATGATTGAATAGTCTGGCTTGTCACCGTATCGCTTCGTCACAGAAATAAAATAGTGCAGCCTTAACTAACCAAACTAAGAAAGTGTACGGATGCCTTGAAAAACCATAGCATGGACAGCAAGAATTCCATTGACTTGCTACTCATAAATTTCAAATCAGTCCTTATTATCCTGAGAGGGTATGTATGCATTGATGATTGTGACGGGACGCACAGGACAATGGCAGACGCAGGCAGGATCATTTACGCTGGTAGCTAGTTAGTTAGATATTTAGTTAGATAGTTTGATAGACTTTACGCTGGCAGCAAAATAGTTTATGAGCTTTGACGGGGGGGGGGGGGTTGACAACTGGACACTACTTATATCTATTAAGATTTCTCCTTGTTGTATAAAGTCCTCTTACTGCTCTTCAAGGGAGGGGAACTCATTTCAGTTTGAACTTTAGAGTCCACTCCATCTAGTAGACACGATTTTTATTCTTAACCCATCTTTAACTTTCATAAGGAAATTTGTCAGTGTAAATTTTCCAACTATAATTTAAATTTATTCGCAAGGGGCGATCATGTTGACTAGGCAATCACTAAATAAAGCAACGCAGATAAATCCAGGGTTTCTGCTGTGGAAACGTGGCTCTGGGTCGATCAACAATTCTGATCCCTCCATTTTTATATCTACATTTCTCTTTGTCACCCTTACTTACTATTTTCGTGTTGCTCGTCCCCTTACTTTCAACTTTAACACAATGTAGACACATTGAAGCGATTTTTTGCCAGCAGGTGTTCAGATTTATTTCTTTCAAATGTCAAATTTGAAATACATTCACTATTTTGTTTACTCCGTGTATGCTATTTATGTTTACAAAGAAATGTATGAAATTCCAGTAGCATCACGGTATCCATGGTAAGAAGTGCTAAGATGGGTTTCTCTCGGTAAGTAAACTTTCAATTCATAACTTTCCCGAAAGGGTGTTCTGTTTGTTTAAGAGTGATATTCACGAGCTTCTTCAAAGTTACATGACTGATTGTACGGCAGTGAGAAGGAATTGGTAAAAGTTTGCTGATGTCATGCTGAGACCACTGTCCATTGCGAGCGGTGGTCCGTAGGAGAAATGTGTGTTGGCTCGCTGACCGGTCCGCTGGTGGGCATAACCCTGATAGGTTTAAAACTGCCAACCCATCGTGAACTTATTAGCCCATAGGCTTGGGCGGCTCTCCGTTGATCTTGATGGTCGCTGATGGACCGCCAGATATAGCCCTTTCAGTTGGGGCGATAACCGTCGAGACTCAAAGTTTGGACTTGAAAACTAACGGACGAGTCCTTACATGTATGCATTAAATTGTACGATATTGAGGTATTCTGCATTATTTGGATATCGTAATCATTGGGTGAACTTCGGTAACTGAAGAGACATTAAGCAGTACCGTGAATTCTTGGGTCAACAATGTTTCTTGACCTGTTGGCAAACAGGATGTGCCGATGAGTGTCGATCCGTGAGGAGGGCGGCAGGGAGATATGTCCCCTGATATTTGAAAAATTGCCCAGTTACTTTGAATTTTCACACAGTAAGTTTTAGCGGAGTTATGTGCATCTCACTCCTCAATATCATCGTCCTTTGCTGATAATGCCTCTGGACCAGCTTTCTTTGAATTGCCTATTCATGTCCTTAAAATTATTAGTCTTTTTTACTAAATAAACTGCAGTACCCGTTAACGGTTCACTGTAACAATTTTATGTAGAGTTCCGATTGAAAATGATGCAAAAAATTAAAAGGAATTGTTAAGAATTACATGCTTACTAGTAGTTTTAAATTGACATGACCCTGTCTGTATTCTCTTTGTATTTCTTAATTTGGGGGGGGGGGGGTGCTATTCTACAACATTTTTACTCATTTTGCAGTTATGGTCTATGAATGCCGAAAGATTAAAAATATTTTTTCACGTTAATCTCTTTAACTTGCTTTTCTGACCAGGGAGGTGTTACAACTCCTTGAATCGATTCACACAAATCGGGGATCGTTGTTGATTTTTTTAATTTCGTTCTATGGTTCTTGTGCGTCCCTCTAGGCTTCCGTAGTAGTTTTCACTCAAAGAATGACACCGCAACATTTGTTGTAATTTCGAGGATCTCAATTTGACCGACATTTATTTAAACCTATACTAACAAAATATGATAAAGCCGTCTCTGACGGACAAGGCGTACGTCATTAGGCGTGAACCTTGAAAAGGGGGTCACTGTTTGACATAAAACGTATTAATCGCCTATCAGTGGAAGCACGCCATCTTTATCGCCACTGGAGTGGAAAAGTTTTGACAGGACGCAGATAGATTGTTATTAATCGTTGTATGATTAGCTTCAATCAAGTTTAATCGGTCAAACGTCGCCGTTGTGAGTTCCGAGGTGCCATCCGATGGATAGAAGGGGAGAAATTAGGGTGGAAGTGTTTGTAAAAATTACGTGAAATTCTTGGCGGAAGTTCCGATTCCTTCAAAAGAATTTTTCCTTGTACACGAGCATACAGTCTTTGGTCTTGCTTTGCTGGACAGACGAAAAGTTGACCCCCTCTACAGGAACGTCGAAGACATTGTCTTACATGTTTTGTGATTTTTGCCTTCAGATGTTTCAGAACATCGGAAAATCATTTTTAAGTTCCATTTGATTTAGAATGGATGGTATAAGGATAACCTTCGGTAAAGTTCTTCAAAAACTTGAGGCAATAAAGTAACACAAAACGTCAACTTTTAATTACATCTACTGATAATGCGTAATATCGCGTAACTACCACGAGCTTTTAATAATTACAGCTGTAGAATATCTCTGGAAGACGGAATGTGAGACGCGTCACAAGGAAGCTGGTCTTTATAAACATTGCAAAGTTCTTGTCAAAACTAGGGTATGCCTTTACCGGTGGTTCAGGATATTTTCATGATTTCAAGAGGGTCAGTGACTGGAGACAGGTCGAAGCTGACAGAGTCCAGATCAGGGTGCAATCAAAGAATGCCTCCAGCCGGCATGAGTACGAGGGCAGATTTGAGAAAGGATTCACGGGAGTAAGACGGGGTATACCCTGGTTTGAAAAACGCTTCATAAAACTACAGATGGTTCTCACTTTAACAATTTTTTGGAAGTTTGAGAAGTTATATCCTTTGCTAATTTCATTTTATCACAACGTTAAAACTTTTCACCAAAGCTTTGTGTGACTCACATGCCACATTTATTTTGTGAATGGAAACTTAAACAACTTTATTACGCTACTTGTAAACGCATCACGAATTCTTTCTTCACTTGCGATCCATCAAAGTCTTGGTTTTGATAAACTTTTGAAAAAACTAAGTTCTCTAATTCTTACCATACTAAGGGAAATGCTTTTTGTCAAATTCCTTCTGCTGCTGGAGTGTTCTTGTGACTAATTTCTTTGTTTCCTTTTCCAACTTTCTCGGAGAAAATAATTTCATCTCACCTCTGTTTCATTGATCTTAACTTTCTTAGAATAAATCATGCTTTCGTTTTCACCAATCGTCTTTAGGGATTGATAGCCGAGTAAAGAGGTGATATTGCTCAAAAAGTTCCGAAATAATGGAATATGCTAGTTTCTATACCTCCAATTTATTCACTGATTGTGTTTACGAAAATAACTTCTACATGGAATCGCCACAACCAACGTTTTTACCAAATGTTAATTCTTTGAGAAGTACGGATTGTTCTTTTCACCAGAAGGCTTGCCAATATGAGGATCTCCCACACCACGTGACCGGACACTACTTTTACAACAATCGGGAGAAAAATACCATTTCACCGATGGTTTCATCAACAGGTGGGTATATTTTCTATATGTTCTCTTCAAACCATCAGGGTAGAAAAATCACTGTAAATGAGTGAAATCAGACCGAAAACAATCCAAATTTGGGTTGAATTTATTTTTAAAATCGAATTTATGTCAGTCTTACCTTTTTAAAGTGAATATCCAGACTTAATTTTTGATCCGTCCCTAGTCTCGCTCTTCTGTAGTAACTACGGTCCTGTGTGACCAAGGTACTGTGCAGTGCAATGATAACCTAACAATAACATATTTAGTAAGCAATGGCTAGTACTTAGTAGTCACCTTTCCCAACCCTTACTGCTGACCGTGTGACACGTGACCATTTCTCCCTCTGGCTGACAATCCAGTTATTGAAAAATATCTATATATTTTTTAATGTGAGCTTATTAATATTTTCATTCTTAATGATTTAAAAGAGTATTAATTACTATTTAAAACTAAAACTTTATTCTTAACACTATGCGGGCTACATTGCTTACAGTTACACATACTTTTCAGTCTTCTTTCCAGACATTGAAGGGTCCCTTTTACACCCTTACGATTGAATAAAAACAAATTAATGGTGGAGAATTTGTTTGCTTAAAATTAAGTTAACATGAAATATTGAAATACCGACTACTTGTAACTTCACCTGATAATAAATAGTCAACCAACTCGCACTTGCATTAAAGACTATTTTTTGTGCATGTAATGTTAAAACGCAGGTGATTGACTTAACCCAACCTCGTCGTACAGGTCAGTTTCCAAATATTAAAAAGTACCGGTATATAGGGGGAGGGTTTGGTTAACTCTGGAAGTTGAATAATGAATCATATGTTTGACATAGGGAACTAATATTCTAAACCACAACAAGATTTGGGCGATGAAAGATTTCCTTATTTTCTTTTCTAAATGCTAGTGACTTTTTTCGGGAAGTCTTCCCAGTAATCAAAAGTGTTGAAGCTTCCTCGAAGCAGTGAAAGTTTTGGTTTCGCCGAACGGCCCTTTGCCAGAGGGTCGGGAGGGCTTTAGAAATAAGTAAAGCTCCTTTGAAGTATCTGCTCTTTTCATCCAGTCTAGAAAGGAGCCTGTAAATGGTCTGAGGGCCGTGAGGTTGGTCAAGTATTGTCCTTCGGCGGACGTAATAGTTTCATAGTTTGGTTTCGCCGAACGGCCCTTTGCCAGAGATTCGGGCGACTTTAGAAAAAGTGTTAATTATAACGTTATTCTATTTTTTCCACTACTTAAGGTTTAATTATATCTTATCAACAAATGCTTATACCATGCAAGGATTTTCAGGGTAGAAAAATTTGGCTTTGACGTGCCCGATTTTAGACTAAGTCCAATTCAACCTTCAAACTTACCTTTTTCGTATTGATTGCTAAACAACATATATACTCATAACGTACTTAACGACACTAAGTTTGTTATCGAATGCTCTTCATTACAAATATTTCGCTTCCTCATATTGTTAAAAGTTTCATGATGAAACAGACAGTTTATCATTTGAGCGATGATCTATTAAAACCTACACTCTCAATGTTTGGTACGAACGTTTATTTTTATTTGCGGACGTGATAGTTCCTGCATTAACGATCATGTAGCAAAGGTTTATTGGTAACGTGTTTGTGATTTCTTCAGGAATCTCGCAGAAGCCATAGTCTGAACATTAAGCAGTTAAATCACTAGCCTCTATCAGTCACCAGATTCCTAAGCCGTCGTAGATCAGTAGTAGGTTTTAATGTTGGCACATATGGGCACTGGATAATCACTAAACTTTGAGAACTATACCCACGTGGCCCACTTTTTCCGAAAATGATCAGCAGGGCTGGAAAAATGATGTTTATTTGCCAAGAAGGGAGTAAAATTATTACAGTAAATCATTAATATAGTCAATTTTCCCAAACATTCTGCCTATACTTTCATGTGCATGTAAGGAAAATTTCCTTCCAGTTGCTAAAATTTCCCTCTCTGCAGATGCCCCAATTTCCAGGGAAGGAGCCTCTTCCAATTTTTTACACCAATGATGATGAGTGTCCTTTTCGAATTTTCGAATCTGTAAACGTAGAAAAGCCTCATTGGTATTGTTAACCAAGAGTTCTCAACCTTTGGATCCCCAGTGTACCTCTAATTTTCTGGTGGTTCCCATTCACAAGAGAAAATGAAGAACCAACACTATTGTGTTGTGATGAATAGCTTGATATTATGCGGGCGGGGCTAGAGCGAAATTTTGTCTTTAAATAATCTTATGTTTGATATTCTTCTCCCGAAATTACCCTAAAATGTTTAACCCAAGCATCACAATTAATTTTTATTTACACTAGTTCTTTTTAATTGTGTAATTAGAGGGCTTTCAAGATACCCCTGGTATACGCTGGTATACTGTGGTTGGCAAACAGGACTGTAGACAATCATTCTATCGAAAAGTGCCCTTTCACTCACCACTCCCCCCCCCCCCCCTTTAAAAACTTAATTTTCTATTTCTACTCGCTTAGTTCTCGAACAAATTTCGATGCATGGTTAGTAAGGACAACCTTAAACATTCTCTTTATTCTTAATAGTTCTAGACAAATTTGAGCAGAATTCAATCAATTGGGGCACGAACCGGAATCTTGTCAAAACTTTGACTAGATTCGACTCGTAAATGAAACTATAAGTTTTACTTTTTGAGTCATTACTAGTCAACTTTGAAACAAATCTTGTCCAACATTTGACAAGATTCTCGCTCGTTCCCCATTTAGAGCGTTCTTAGGGAACATTTTGACATTATAATACGTAACATCAATTATCTGGTGATTCTAAGCATTCAAAAGAGTGAAATTAGGGACAGATTTCAAACAAAACCGTATTCACTCTAAGTGGGTAAGAATGACTCTTTATAGACTGAAATTTTTCAGTTCAAATTTAGACAAGTCAGTGCGATCTTACTCGAAAAAAGTGCTCTTTTCTTTAGTTTTTAAACACTTGCAGGGTAGGCTAAACCAATATCAAAGACAAACTGAATCAAGGAGGATATCTATTAAATCAAATTTTAGGAAAAGTCACAAAAAGATAAATTATCAAATACTGTCTACAAATTAGTATAATTTTAAAATCAGTATTATTTTTCATCATCGTATGAAAACTTACATTGAAAGAAATAATTAAGCAAAGACATATGTGAGCATTATTATTCCTGCAAATCAATGGTTGTTTGTATATTTCCTTTCCAAATTAGTAATATTTTTTGTTTAAACTTGAAGACAAAGACTCATTAATCATGTGCACCGGGCTGAACGCATTTATTTTGATAATCAAGAAAAGGCTTCTTTCCTTCTGAGAAATTTATCTTCTGTTTATTTTATTTCATGAAAATTAAGAGCGAAAATTTTTAAACCAATGAAAGGTGAAAATAATGTGATGAACAAACCTTTAAAACTGAATTTTAACAAGAGTGAGCATAGTCAGACAGAACATTTTAGAAAGTCGGACATTATCTTTGAAAAGAAAAAAAACTTCTTAATTTCGTGAAATCTACGATGTACAACTTCAAAAAATAGAAGAAATAAAAATAAATTAGTGGTTTACATGGGGGGCCTCCATGCTAGTTTGAGGTAGGCCTAAGGTTTAGTAACTCGCAGTGTTTATCTAATTAACGGTTGTGGGTTTTGCCCATTAGAATCGCAAAGGTTGGTTCAATGCCATTCCAATACATACTAAGGTAATATACAAGTGTTTTGTTGAAATTGCAAATATTTTCTTGAATTTCATAAAAGTGACGTAGTATTACAAAAGAGTCATATGTATCTTTATCTATCATTTCCAAAATCAAGGAAAGGGAAAGAATGTTTTAATGGGATGATAATATAAGGACACCATCTGCAAGGATAAATTCGAATAGATTACGTATTTGGAATTTTTGTCTTTTTTATTCAATTTATATTTATGTATTTCCAAAGATGTAATTAAATATTCTTAATTTCTATGTCTGTGTGTTCATTTTCAACAATAAACATCCACGTACCGTGTAAGGAAGTAATTTTGTTCCTATAAATTTTTGTTGATTTTCTAAATGACGCAGTAAATTTTTTCAAGAAATCTTTACAATCATCATGACAAAATAGATCCAACTATGGTTTCTGTCGAGATTATTCAAGAAAAAAAAAAAGAAAACGGATTCTCTCAAGCTTGAAGAAGGAACTAAATGGACTTAATGCAATATCGATGAACTTGATTGTTATCCACGGTCACGGTCGCTACAGAATAAGATAAAAAGATTTTTCCCTATACTTAATTATTTTTTATATTGTACAATATCAAAATTAGTAGAAATTACAGTTATAGGGAAAGTAAATATTTGGAGGATTTATCTTCAAATTTTAAAACGTATTTTAGGAAACCAATAACTTTCCATAAAGAAGATTATCCCTAAGTTTGTTTAATAGGGGGAGACAAATACTGTTAACATGTGGCGAAATCCATACAAACGTCCTCATTTTGTTGTTTTGTTTTAACTCAAGATATGCAATTGATATGTTCATTCAAGTCATCCTTTAAATTTGGAAGGTAAAATAGATTAATATATCAAATAACAAGAACACACATAAAAAATTAAATTAAATTAATGCAATAAAATTCTGTATGAGGTTAGCGCTCCAGTACAAAAATATTTTAATATCATCAAATATATAAAAACTTTGTTTATAGATTATAAGTAACGCGCTAAGGGGCATACGATTTCTGCAAAACCCTGACCAATTGTCGGGAAAAGCTTCTTCAACTCTAAGTACCCCTTAAAGTCTAAATCTTATTTTTTTTTTTTTTAAAACAAACATATTAATATTACCAAACCTGGAATGCCGCACCACCTTAAAATTGAAAGCAATTACTTAAAACATTTACTCAAGCCCTCTCCACATCAAAGGTTGCACTTAAAACCCTAGCTCCAATAACAACCCTAGCTGTAAAATTTAAAATAAAAAAAAATTAAAAGTGTGTCCGTCTTTGCATAATATAACCAAGAGATATTATTGAACACGACTGAGGGGGTAAAATATAATTTTGAAACTATAATTTGATTCGGTTAAAGTATAACAAAACTCTCTGTGCATGGTTTTGTCAAAAAATAAACTGTACGTTCCTGAATAGTTTATCTTATCTAATATGCTTTATATTACTGTTGTTATGTCAACCTAGGATAAGCATTAAACTATTATCCTTTATATTTTAGGGCATCACTTAAACGACGCCACGACCCATTGAAGGTGTTCTTTGTTTGTGAAAACGAAATATATTTTTTCTTCAAATACCGAAAAAAGAGTTTAATATAAAAGACCCCAAAACAATTGTTTAAGGTGTAAATATTTAGAAGTGATAAAAACTCAACTGGCTACACACGACTAGCCGAAAAACTCACAACGGGGTCGTTTTGTAAATAAAGTTGTACACACCTTCCTTAGAATGTAAGCATCATCAGAGAAAGGTTTTCGATCCCGAGTTATAAATAAAAACCCGACAATTCTTTCGTAAAAATAGCAAAGTTACTTTTGTTGAAGTTTGAAATGTATAATCACTTCAAAATTGCGAATACAGTTACAAAAAAAATCATCATTTGAAGAAATGGTTGATGGCTTTATTTTCACAACAACCAGAAATCAGCCTTATTTAGAGTGATTACATGATAAAATGCAAAGGAAAGAATGAGAAGAAGAACACTTCTAAAGTCGAGGCATAAATTTTCTCAAATTCCGTTTTCAAGTTTTAAAATGAGGCAACATATTTTTGAGAAGAATGTTACTCTAGAAGGCTTTTATTTTCGTGCTTTCAACAAGTCCACAAGATTGTGTGTAATTTTATATTTTGGAAATGGGGGAAACGATAGTCGTCGTAGAGGTTTGAAAAGGACCATTAGTTCTGAAGGGTAAGCACTGAACTCTGGGGGCAGGGGAGGAGCAAGATTTTTTTTCAGGTGAACCAACTAACGTATGAAATGATATGAAGTTAAAGACAACTTATGCTTTGCTTCGCACTGATCCTTGGCTACATACTGAGAAACAGGCTGAGCACGTAAGGCCCGAATTCAACTCGTGGAAGTGTGCTTGCTTCCGCCCATGTCACAAATTTAAACACGACACCCTTTAAACTTTTCCACCTTGCGAAATTTATCTAAGTTTCTTCATAACATGGTTTTACTTCAAAGTATATCACAAAATTTAGCATCAAATGGCAGACAGACCCTCAATAATGAAAATGAAACTCAAGGTGAAGGGGACAGACCCCTCCCGAGAAGAAGGCCCTAGATGTTCAGCCTCAACCCATCTCTGTCGGACTTACCTTACCTCTAGAAAAAGGGCGTTATCTTCGAGAATGTCCCTCTTACCATCATAACGTTATAACTAGTAGCTTTAGCTGCATGTGGCCAATGTTGTTTGAAAGGTCAGGACGCCCTCTTTTCCTCGCCATAGCGGAATAATTTATTACACTATCTTAAATCACTAAATGAAATACATGTTGGAAAATGTAAACTTTCACACATTTTACGTAAACAGAATGTGTTAAATTACCGACAAATACGCGACAAAGGCTTAGAAAAATAACTGCCAGAGGTGTGAGGAGACGACAGACATTCATGTTAGGATAAGTAGACCAGGTTACGGGGCCCACAGGGAAGAAAAAACTTGTAAGGTGTAAATTAACAAGTGATGGGGAAGTGTTTACACTGTTACACAGAATCCGATAATAGAAGAAGACAGTTGATGAGGCAGTGTATGATCAGATCATGCAAATGAAAAAGTTAAATCTTAATAAGCAGGAGAGATTCCTTCATGAAATTTCTGGTTTCGCTCACAGTTTCTTCGCCAAAGTTTCGATAATTTAAGTGTTGGTAGGAGTTTTGAGTTTCCATGGTTACCCGGTCGGGACTGAATGCCAAGGAAATCCATTGTCGGACGTAGCAGTTCTCATGCTTTTTAATGAAATAAAATAACTGGTCTTGTAATTTGTTGATATAATGTGGTATTTTTATACCACGATGAAATAATATTTGCATTGTTAGAAGAGGGGACTTTTTTATTCAGAATAATAGGCCTATTCAGTTTCAAGGTGACACACTTTCTTTCTTTCGTTTTGCAATGCAGCTTCAACAAGCTCTTAAAAAGGGAGGGGCACTTCTCCAATCAGACCACTCTCGGGTATACCTATCAAACCCTGTAGCCTAGTTGGACTCCACCTAAACAAAAATCCAAACTACACCATTGTTTGGGGATTTGTGGCACATCGGCCTACTGTCACAAATGTTCACAAAGCGCTAATCACAGAGGCGAGAGGTTCGGGACTGAGTCGCATCCCATCACCCAAGCTTGTAATGCAAAATAGTGCTGAAATTGGCAAAAAGTGATTGTTGCAAACTATATGATGCTTAGTTACATATATTGACATATACCACACCATTTCGCATCTAAAGACCTAAACAGTCATTTTTTCTATAAAGGGAAAAGGAGGAAGCCTCTTCCATTACCCTTCTCCATGTCACACTCAAAATACCCCTCCCATGTCACAATCCTGGCCTGCGTACCTAGCCATTCTTGGACAGGTATATAGGACAGACTAAAATAGGGATGAACTGCAATTGTCATTTAACCGTACCCACTCTGTGGGCCACAAATATATCTCCATGCATGGATGGATCACAAAATAGATTGGGAGGTACAATTTGGTAGACTCCCCGAACCTGATGCGATAAATCAATTCAATAAATTATCAGAAAGTTTTATCGAAAGTAGGCCTCTTACTCGGAGAATCCGAGGCCATCAGTCTGGAACACATTGGCAATGCTTAGGCCCGAAAACATCTCACAATGTTGATATGGTTGTAATCAAGTACATACTCGTGGGGGAAAACAGGGCAGCGGCAGATGCTTTAACAGTTTAATAAAAGAATGACTCCACCCTGCTAAAAAGTTTTTTAATTTAAATGAAATAATTTTTGAACATATTTCGATATTTTTCACGTTACTGAGGTAATCAAGGAATTTCGTCTGTTATAGGTGACTTAATCTGATCATGGGCAAGAGAAACTTTCTATTAGAACCCAGGTTCCTCAGAGGTGTTCCATTGGATGCGAATTTGTAGAGGTTGTCCTTAGAGAAAGCGACGAGGAGCATGATCGGTGTACACTTAGTAAAGTAGATATTGCTCTTAGATCAAAATAGTGAACTTAGTAACCAGGGTTAAAAATGTACATCCACTACACTAGAGTGTTAATTCACTCCAAGAAGAGTGGAAATTCACTCTTCCACGAGTGCCTGGCAATTGACCACTATCTTTTTGAGTGATCACTATAGGCACTCCATCCAGAGTAAAACTTGGCTCTTTTGGAGGGAATTCCACTCTTCTTGGAGTGAATTCACACTTTTCACTCTATCAAGGAGTGACTAGGTTCACTCTTTTGATTTTAAAGTGTGAGTGTTAATTCCTTTTTGGAGGCGTTTGGATCTCCCTGGTCTGTCTAAAGTAGTGTGTTAATATGACGTTGAATTTAGTGTTGAATTTTGTTGATTTCGTGAGATGTTTTATTTTTGAGATGTCAAAATCCCCCAAGACTATAATAGCATGAAATGATAGAGGCATGAATTGTAGTGAAAACGTAATTGTACTCAAGAATATAAATTCATGACAAATATGTGTTACATGGAAAGCCAAATGCACCGCCTAAGGTCCGACGAAGATGGAAATCACCTGTTATACTGTTATGTGCGTCTCGCCTACTCGAGATGATTCCTGTCAATCTCACCTTGGTGTTACGCCTATATGCTTCTTGGGAGAAAGGGGACACACCACGCCCATCCAATAGCCCCAGAACCACTAAAAGGCCCCAAATCCCGACCAGGAACACTCAGAATGTAAATTGTAATATCGAAATATTTTCCCAAATAACAGGTGATATGGGATAGCTTTCTCCAGTGTGAGTAATGTGCGGCGTGGTTGAACCGCTTAGGCAGACCTCTCCCTGTGGCTACACTCGTTTTATGAGGCATAAAGTCAAAAAGATATGAACAGTTTCGAGAACCCTTGTTACAACGCCTAATTAGCAAAGTTCCAAAACAGTCCAAAGAACTTAATTTGTTAATCGCCCTGCTTAAATTCAATGCATTATAAGCCTAGCAGGCTTTCTCTTATAGCGAAACTTTGCAAAGTGGGACGTGAAGTGGTCAGAGAGCCTCCCCCCTCCCCCCCCCCAAAAAAAAACCATACTGGGAGAACAATATTAATAAGTCTAACAGCTTACATATTTCTTTAACATGGATATATATTTGGTCTCAAGAAGAGTAAAATAGTCACAATTTCTAACAGCGACATTCAAGTTTACTTACACTTTAAAAATGTTCTATACGGCACATAAGCCCTACGTAAAAGATAATAAAAATTGCTTTTTCTTGTTAGGTTTTAAATTTGGACACAAAATTTCTTCCTTTGAAATGCTTTTGCCATTCTTTTAATCAAGGTGATTTACAAAAAAGTAGGCAATGGTCAGGAAATGAGACAAAATCAAGCATCATTCCGCATTTGAGTATTTCCTGAAACACAAGAATTAAAAGGGCATACCCTCCCCATGACGACAATAACTGGGGCAAAGAACATGCGCAGATTCCTCAGGTAGCAATTTGGCAAAAAAAAAAAAAGTAGCTGAGGAAGCATGTTAAAGCGTTTCGAATCATTGTGGTGCAACAATATCCGATTTGTCCGGAAAAACCTCAGTGTACTGTGGTTGTCTCAAAAAAGTCGGTTTGAGGAAGATCGTTGAAGCTTAATATTATTATTTTATGAGCGCGATAATGAGGAAGTCGAGATTTGGCTCCAGTAAGGAGGACAGACGACCTTACGGTCCCGCCTCAGCTTAATTTTTTTTCTCGTCAAATTTTAGAAAGCATAGATTCCCATTCTACACCGCTAGAAATGTCTATATTCATGCCCTCTTCGTACTTTGACGGTTCTTAAGTGGCTCATTAACTATGGGGGCGTTGCTGTTTGGAGTGGTATGACAATTTTTCCTTCCAAATAAAATATCGTTATTACAACTGTCCTAAACTGATAAAATGATCAACTTGACGAATTTTGCTAGGCTACAATGTATATAGCTACAGTTCCTGCGATGCTAAGCCTATGGTATTCCCATCTAACAAACTGACTGACTGACTGACTGACTGACTGACTGACTGACTGACTGACTGACTGACTGACTGACTGACTGACTGACTGACTGACTGACTGACTGACTGACTGACTGACTGACTGACTGACTACTTTCCAACCTTCACCTTCAGATTGACTACTTTCTAACCTTCGACTGACTACTTTCTAACCTTTCACTTCGCCATGTCATCAGAACTTTAAATAGGCAACCACAACGGTAGCACCGCCGTTAACATGCAAATCCGCCAATCACCTCAAAGCAACCGCAGTACTTAATACTGTATACACAATTTTTCGATTTGGGGTTTATTTCCAATCAGAAAATAGGACAGTTTCATTACTATGAATAACCCAAGTTTTTCTTGTTACTTGTCAGTTGTAAACGCTTTGGAGGATATTTATATCAACCCACGTTTCTAAAATATACCCCTTCCTTCCTAGACAGAGATAACATTTCAATTGAATGAGGGGGAAGTTTATTGAATTTAAGATCAAAAGAAAGTTCGTCTTCTTAGACGCTACTGGTTTACACTACCGATCAGTCAAGGGTCTCAGGGTGGGGATATGGGATAGAAGGTGAACCCTACTGTACACAGTACAGTACTTGCTGACGTAACAAAGTACTAGTTTAACATAAACGGTAACTGTAAAATTACAGTACTGGTTCAAAAGGAATATTCCACGAGGCATTCCATCCGATCATATCTCCCCTCCCCCGAACTCCAACCTAAAGATATGTCCCTAAAGCCGGGTTTAAACATTCCCCTTCAGTCACGGTATCACGCGTAATATATGTGTCTGTTAGCGCGGGGTGTGTCTTTACCTCTCACCCTTTATCACCCTCTGTGTGTCTTTACAAATGACTCTATTTCTGGGGTCCATTCCACAAAGAGTTACGCACAATCTTAAGTTTGATTCCCCATACATACTTAAGATTGTGCGTAACTCTTTGTGGAACGGGTCCCTGGTCAAAATCAGTAGTTAATGGTCACACTTAGAAACAGTTTCCTTGTAGTTTAAGCAGGGAGGTGTTGCACCTCCCCGGTTTAAAAAGTTGATCCAGCGCGAGTCGGTTCAACCAAATGATAATTTTTCAATACAACTGTTTTCGTGACCCTAACGCAGTAAAAATGGCTCAAAATTGATTACACAAAAGTTTGGGTTATAAGTTTCCAGCACGTTTCTCTAATCCTTATTCACCTTCCCATTTTGTTGTTCTGTAAATCTTCAGTAGATTTTTAAGTGCACAGATCCTTGAATTTATTAAAATATTAACTATATAGCCCGCTCTCTGAATAAACATGCATCTTCTCTGCTAGATTAGAACGTGCGTTTACCTTTTTTGAACAAAAATAAACCAATACATTAATGTTTCAATAAATTCACACTCGATTAACTCCTAAGATCAATTTGATGGCAAAATGAATGCATAAGTAAGCTAACGACTTAACGTCAATTATTAGAAGTTTTTTCGATTTAAAATATGTATGACATTTAAACAATGCCTTCTTCAACAGTCCATTTTGATAACCACAGACAAGCTATTTAGCAAAATAAATATTTCGAACACACTACGCATATATCACTTTGAGTTTGAAGAATATTGGATGTGGGGGTGTATGGGGACGGGGTGGGGGTTGCGGTAAGTACTGTCATACGTGCAACCTTTCACTTGTCAAACCTGCAACAATCAAATTCAGATCTAAAGGCAGCAAACTCTCACCAGCAACTTCAATTTTTGTAGCAGTCCACAAAAATTCTCAATTGGCAAAGCTCTTCGATTGACAGCAAGTTCAAAAAATGCAGACTATTGTAACTCATATTATACAGCATGTGCTGTACTGAGAGTGTAATGATTACACATTGGGGTCTTGTATACCCATCCTGAAGAAATAGACTGAAATTGCGTCTGGATGAGGATGAGTTTTAGACAGTTGTGGCAGTTTTGACAGTAGTGGGAGGGGCTTATAGGGCAAGAACATTCACCCATTTTTTTTTTTTTTTTTTTTTTTTTTTGAAGCAACAGCTTTATATCACAATTTTCTTCTTATTTCTCTTCAAAGTGTCTTTCATAATCTAAAAGGACATCAGTATTGCATATTCAATGTAAACTAAGCAGTTACTGCTAGTAAATTTCTCATTTGAGGAGAAAATATTGTCACACTCTCAATAAGAGCCAATCATAGGACCGGACAGTCTACAACGGAACTGCAAGTTGGGTGACTATTCTTGCCCTTAAAGTAAGTAGGATAGGAGAATTGGAACTTATTGAGATGAGAGGACTAGGCCTTTAAATGATAATACAATAGTAGATGTCAAAGTTCAAAAGAGTAGAAACAAGATATTATCAGTGCCTGAACTATTTTATTTTCACTTTGAGAAAGTTGCTTATCCCGCTAACATGAAACTACACAGATATTACCCTCATGCATAGAAAAATAAACTTACCAAAGATTGGTGTGAATTGGTTCACTGTTTAATGAGTTTTGAAAGTTTGAGTGAAAATTGCTACAATAATCCTGTGAATGATTATCTCGTTTACACTCTCCATCTGAGCATGCGCGCTAGCCCGAACGCTGAACTTGCTCGTTTGGGCTTCAAGTTTGCACTTGCTGGGTTATTACTCAGTGCAATTTGCAATTGAGGAAATATTTGTGACCCTTTGTTGTAGTAATCTTGATTTAGCATTGTCCTATACGCTGCTCTTATTTTCTTGTGTTCGTACTTGGCAGAGGTTAATCTGCATGTAACATTCAAATCCGCGGCTAACAAAACATATTGAGCATTAAATGGACATTCTTTTGTTTGAAATGTTTTGTCAAAACGGGAAAGGAAAACTTCCAGGTTGCAATAACGACACGTTTTAAGTTTCGATCTCTCTGGCGACCGGAAGTAATAGTTTTGTTTGCTTTATCTGATGTGTTTAGTCTGTTAGAGACAAATCCTAACCTAATTCTGGTCTTAAAGCGTCTCCAGTTTCAACCCGAACAATTATGTCAAAGTCGGGCGATTACACTCTCAAGGAAAAACAGTGGTAATATCTCCCCGAATATTTTCCCTTTATTGCTAATTTAAAAATTAAAAAGTTGGCTAGCTTTCCTTGACAAGAGGTAGGTGACAAAGTGAGGGTGCTATTCAGTAGAACTGTATGTATTGTCGGCGCTGGTCATAGGCTGAGTCTTCTTTTTAACCTCAAAATACGCTTGCCTCATGAGGGAACTAAACCAATATTCTAGGTCAAATTTCAATCTAATTTGGGTTAATGTCAGCCTCATTCGGGTTATGTTTTCATTATTAAAGGCAGTCATTCGTCACCCTAAACTACAGTTTCAGTATACATATATCAAAACTCTCAATTGGTACAGCTCTTTGATTGGCATCACATTCAAACAATGCATCATAGCTAAATTACACAGCATGGGCACTGAGAGTGTCTTGATAACACATTATGGACTTGTATGCCACTGAGACAAGCCATGAAGCAATAAACCATCATTGCGTCTGGATAAAGATGAGTTTTAGATAAATGTGGGAGGGGCTAGAAGTAAGTAGGTTGGGAGAATTGGAACTGTTTGTGATGATGAAAATGCGCCTTTAAACAATCGGTCAATTTCTACAGCGTGTAGGTGAATGCAGAGTTTTGTATTGTAGACCAGTGATGTAAAGTGGTCTGAGGGCCGTGAGGTTGGTCAAGTGTTGTCCTTCAGTGGACGTATAGCTTCTTTGGGGAGCAGTTTAAAAGTTTGGTTTCGCCGAACGGCCCTTTGCCAGAGGTCGGGAGGACTTTAAAAATAGAGTCTTGTATTGCAGTAATCTTTGTTTTTCTATCGAATCCTACAACTCCATTACTGGAATTGTACTTTGTTCTCCGCCTTTTTACTTTATAGTTTAAAAGTAGGGTAGACTGGAATTACCAATTTTATTAATATATTTAAGGGTATCTTTTGCTAAGCGTTTTGGGGAAATTTTCATTTGAAATCCATTGTGTGATTCTTAAGAAATCAGCAGTTGTGTTTGTCACATTTTCTAGCGAAGGTGAACTTGAAGCACGCAGACATAACATCACAAGCTCACATTAAAGAACACTCATTTATTTTTTTTTTCTCAAATTACAACCAAGTTTCTCCACCGTTAATTTATCATGCTATTAAAAAGTCAATGTATAAAAGGCATGTGAATCTTTCAAATTCCGTCTTCTTCCTGGGGGAGCGTCTATCTCTATAAACTGCAAGGCAGTGTCGGCGTTGTGCTATTGCGTGATTTCCGCACTCAGTTCGCATATCTCGCAGAGAAATATTCGCCTGGGTGAAATACCCAAACTGCTCCTTTGCGTACCAGAAGGCAGACTTGCATGTAGGCCCATTCATTTTCTTGCCCATTCATTTTCTTCCCCCTTCCCCCCTCATTTTAAGTCCTACCCCGACACTGCTTCAAGGGTAACACAACAGTCTCAAAAACAAAGAGAAAGGCATCGTTCTTCCTGTAGTAGGGAAAAAACCAATTGTTGCTTCAAACTCATTTTGGCTCACCAATGTACTGAGCCTTCCTTGCATTTCTTTTCGAGAACTTATTGTAAACATGGAATTGAAGTTGAACCAAACTGCTTGGCCAGGAAACGAGGAGACGTGGGGCTTCGCGGTTTTCACAGCACTTTTTATGCTTTAGGCATTTGGGGTCACCTTAAACCAGGAATTGGCACTTTGTTTTATTGACCATATAAGGCCTCTTCGACAATTAGCCGCACCACTCCAGAATTGGCTCCGCGGCCCCTTGCTATATTAATTCCTGTTTCACAAATGAAAATTATTGATAAATTAGTACACTCTAAAATCAAAAAAGGGGTAAACTTAGTCACTCTTTGATAGAGTGAAAAGTGTGAATTCACTCCATTAGAGTAATAATTTACTCCAAGAAGATTAAAATTCACTCCAAAAAAAGCAAAATTCCCTTAAAACGAGCGAAGTTTCACTCTTGATGGAGTGCCTACAGTGATCACTCTTAAAAAAGAGGGATCAATTGCAGGCACTCGAGGAAGAGTGAATTTTCCCTCTTCCTGTAATGAATTTCACTCTTTTTGGAGTGAGTTTCACTCCTCTTGGAGTGAATTATCACTCTAAAGAGTGAATTTACACTTTCCACTCTATCAAAGAGTGACTAAGTGACTTAACTCTTTTAC
This sequence comes from Holothuria scabra, assembly GCA_037179385.1. Taxonomy (NCBI): domain Eukaryota; kingdom Metazoa; phylum Echinodermata; class Holothuroidea; order Aspidochirotida; family Holothuriidae; genus Holothuria; species Holothuria scabra. The sequence goes on from CM074194.1 coordinate 32,114,441, forward strand.
TTTTAGAGTGTACTTTTCCCTTTGTGTTTAGATCAGTCCTCCCTTGATTAGCCTATCATCTGTTACGCGCATTTGCAGAGCATAATGGAAAATTTGACCATTTTCAAATGTTGTGATTTCATTTAACAATGAAGTATTCAAAGGTACCCTTAGTGTTTCGGTATTTTCCACTTCCACTGGCAAACAGATATTTTAGGAGCTTTTTATGCAGCTAAAAAAACCGATTTTTCCTTTGCAGTAACAAAAATAATAGATGGAGTAATTCATATCATCTGAAAATATTTAATTTTTTGTTATTTCGTATAGATAATGAGACACAACAAACAAAAAATAAGATATTTATGTAGCTCTAAGCTTATTAACTCTTATAGATTTATTCACTTCGGACCACGAGGAAAGTAACAAAAATCAGTGATTAGGTTAGTTAGGTGGAGGAAGGATACCCCCCCCCCCCTAAAAAAATTATATTACCTCCTGGATCCCCCACCCCAGAAAAGGACACTTTGGGCTCGGTTTCGCCCTGCTCCTGAAAATTTTTGTCCCAACATAATCCTTTGCCCTTAGTTTGCCCGCCCCCGCCCCCAATTTTGACATTCTGACGCCCCCACTAGTGAAAACGGTCCACGTGATATTCATTTCCTGTCTAACGTAGGTTACAACCTATCAATATTTGTGTTATCATTTGCGGGCTATTAACTTGCTTCCTCACCTCAATTTTTGCTGTAATACCATCACAACCCCCCCCCCCTTCCTCAATCGTCTGGGGGTTCCAAGCAGGTTTTTAAAATATCGTAAATCCATGTTGCCATGTAGCCTCGCGAAACAGACTAAATTTTTACTTCTATTTATTTCTGCAATGTATTAACCGCTTCTTACACAGATCAGTTACACAGGATAACTGTCATGCATTTTGGGCTACAGCTTCCGCGTAAGTCACGACACATAGCATTTATCAGTTTAATGATCACTTCTATGTGTCGACTTGTATTAATAACATCTTAATCAACTGAGGCATAAAATCAGGGAAAGCTCTCGTTACCCCTTCTTTTTTTCTGTCTTTCTATGCAGTCCCAGATTTCGTAGCCAATGGTTCGGGTACCAACGAAGATACCTCCTCGTGTGATAAGCAACAGAAAATAGGTCTTGCGGCTGACAACTCAAATTCTGTGAAAAAGACAAAAACCCGACAAAGACGGAAACCTCGGGTTCTCTTCTCACAGGCTCAGGTCTTTGAATTGGAAAGACGATTCAAGCAGCAAAGGTACTTATCGGCCCCTGAGAGGGACCAGTTAGCAGGGGTTCTTAAATTAACCCCAAATCAAGTAAAAATTTGGTTCCAGAACCGGCGATACAAGACTAAAAAGCAAAGACTAGAAAATCAGAAGAACTTGGAACTTAGCGCTGCTGCACTTGCAGCAGGCATGGGACCCGTACCTCTTCCTCAGGATCAATACTCCCCCAGAAGAGTCGCAGTTCCTGTTTTAGTGAGAGACGGTCGACCGTGCTCCGTTGGAAACCCCCCTCCGTACACATTCGGACGATCTAACTACACCAACTACCCGCAAAGTCCGTTCAGTCATTCATCTGCTGCTTTCAGTGCTTACAGTAACTCTTGTGTTTACTCCGGTCTAACAGCCAGTCAATTTGGGAACATACAAGGGGAGAATTATGGCCAACCATACTCGGATCAAGAAGCGAAATCGTGGTAGCGATGAAAAGATGAGGCCGTACCCATGCACATTGGTGGTCGATGGGAGAAAATATTTCATTAGTAAAACGACTTTATCAAAAATGTGTTACGTCACATGACTTCATGTAATCATCATCTAGTCATCAAAGATAACTTAATTGGAGTTTATTTCATTTCGACCTTTAACTTCACTCCGTTCAGTTTACTCACTTCGATGATTTAAAGAAAGCTAAAAACCGAAGAAACTTGTGTACTTTTGTTGTCCTGTTATCTTCACAGTGAGAGTTATCCTCCAAAACTGAGAGATATCGCCCTTCTCTCGCCCCCCGAAATCACTACCCCCTAAAAAATCTTTGCCATCATAAAGGCATCAAACCTATCTTTCATAATATAGCTATGAATATTCCTATCATTGGAAAAAGTTTCAACGTTGCTAGATTCTATACATATGCATTAAATCTGTGAAAACCACACTCCAATTGACCATGATTTTACTTAACTATTCGTCCGCCTTTTTATTTTGTTTTCAAACTATAGACGAATCCGGAAAGCAAGTAATGGTCTGATTTTAGTTGGACATATCTAGGGTCCATTACCTTTAGTCTTTCAATTTCCTTTCCTTAATGTGTCATGAATGGTTGTGCGCTGAACTGTATTTTGGTTTCCTCAATTTATGTGAATATGCATGAGGGTTTGAAATTTATGTAGAGCATAAATGAAGACGATTTGAGGCCGATGGACCCCACTAATGGCTGCCTGGGGTCACTTAACCCTTTACCGTTGTGCTCCGATCGGGCATATTTGCGCGCCTCGGGATTGGGCGGAAAAGCGGACGTAGCCCGCCCCGCATCGGCTTCCGTAGGCCATTGACCCCGTGACCTTAAACTATTGTCTCTCTCGCTGTTGTGGCCGAATTTTCGGGTAGCTACTTGCAGCTTCGAGCTCCGAGTGAAACAGTAAAGATGTGTGACAGCCGAGTTCTCCGCATGGGTCCAAAAGGACCCAAACAACGGTAAAGGGTTAACACAAGCGCTGACTGGATTCGTCTATATAGACAGATAGAGAAATATGCAACTAGGAAATTAAAAGCTCGTTAGTAAGTCACCTGTCGGGACATTTTGAGAAAATGAGGACCACAAGAGGGTGATATGGGTTAAGTGGTTGGGAAGTGGGGGAGGCAGGTGTCTGGAGAGTGTGGAAGGTGGTTGAGGTGCAGGAAGGCACTATGGGAAAATTATCCATGTTGTATGTAGGACATGGAAAATGTTTTGAAATAAGTTAAATAGGCTACAGAAGCCTAACTACATCCGAGGTGAGAGACGGTAAGTCTTGTTGAAGGTGTCTTGGCAACGTACATATACAGAACTGGCATGGGAACGATAATGAAATGTACCCAAAGAAGAGTGAAGAAAATATGTTTAAGGTTGCATGAACTGAGTCTTGATACTGTAGAGAAAGTTGAGTCACTGTGGAAAGTTAGTTCTTTCCAAGTTAGCATAATAATGCGTAAGAAATGCAAAGAGAAGTAATATTAAAAGCCATTATTCAGTTATTTATAAATGCAAAATGAGGTGTTGAACAAAATAAGACAGTATACACGAATCCGGACAGCAAGTGATGGTCTGATTTCGGTCGGCCATAAGTGAGGTCCATCACCTTTAATTCTTTCGATTTCCTTGTTTACCTCTGTTATGGATGGTTGTACACTAATTTGTATCTTAAATTCTCCAAGTTCACTGAATATGAGGGTTTGAAATTCATGTAAACAATAAATAAAGACGGTTTTAGGCTGATGGACCCCACTAATGGCGGCCTACAGTCACTAAAAACAAGCGCTAATCGGATTCGTCTATAAGTTAGCTTTACTTTTCAAGAAACAAGCTTCTCATCGAAGGACATTCAGTAACTTGTTTCTCAAGTTGTAAGCAAAAGGTTTCAAATTCAATGATGCCATTTCCATAACTCTTGCTATGCAGGATGGAGAAGATAAAGCTTTTACTGAAGTTTACTTTTGCGGTTTGGTTAGATTACTAGATAGAGTTTTCCGCCTAAAATTATAATATTCTGTTTCAATCTAGGGCGCCCCCTTTTCCCTTTAATGGGATACTGGATTGTTGTTGCCACTAATGAGAATGAATGGTTTCACAATTAGTGAAGATGTTTTCTTTGTGAGCCAAAATTTAATGCATTTTAAGGGCAACATTTTCTCTGTAGGTATTGCGCACATTTCTCATTCAGAAATCAGATTTTTCCTTAGTTCCTTGGGACCTGTCTTAGGAATATATCTTCACTGAGTGGTAGAAAAGTTTTCAGGGGTGGTTGGATGGGGTGCGGATAAGTAACTTTGTATTGTGATGTTGCCCCTCCCCAAATTAGAAGAAGCCAACGAAAGGAGAACGGTGCACGTTCAAAACACGAGGAAGTGACAAGGGGGGGGGGGCAAGAGTGATCAACTAACTGTTGAGTCAACTGGTAAACTTTAATTGTTAATGTAAGCAACTCTATAGACCTTGTACATATGGTGTAACAGAGCGGAAAGTAGCCCTCCTTTGGGGGCAAAACAAACCAACACAGAAAATACAGTCAGCTGATTTGTTAACCAGTCAAATACGCACATACATTAGTCTGCTACACGTGCAGTACGAATTCTCTCTGGGTAAGGTCTGGTGTTACATTGTACTGCCCAAAGGTGACGTCAGTGTTTCGTCAATGCATAAGGTCTATATAGCACATGTAGCATCATACAAGACACAAAACAGTGGTACAGGCCCAATGGGCGACGATTTGTTCGCAATAGACAGAGGGGACATATCCAATGTATAGGCAGGGAGGTGTTATTAGACCTCCCTGGTATAGGCCTACCACGAATTTTATCGTCTTCTTGGTTTGTTTCACATAATGTTTGCAAGCCGCGCTTCTTTCAAATACCGAAATGAGATGAGATTACAAAATGTATCAGACTTTAAGTGAAAATCATTCTTTTTTCTGTGTTTTATATTTGTTTACTTGTGTGTATCTTAAAGATAGTGTCACATGTCAGAAAAATACGATGTCTTCACTTGGCAGTTGGAGACTGAACTTTCATAAGTAACAGTCAGTCGGTATTATGGCAATATCTTTTATGGTTCTCAAAATAAACCTCCTCAAAGTTTGAATGTTCCTGAAACAACCTGTTGCTTATGCAAAAATAATGATGTGGAGTGTTAAACATTGTAGACATTTCTTTTGCTTTTAACTTCCCACAAATTACTCATCATTGGTTGTTAACACTGATGATTTTCAAGGACACAAATTTAATTTTCAAAATAGAACCCTCGGGACAAAGTTATGTTACAACTGTCGTAGAAATGAAGATTGTATAAACAAAGGATAACATTAGCCGTATATGGCATGTCCCTCTACTGACATAAAAAATGCATATTGAGCTCATGCTGATCAATGATGAAGGGCAAATCAAAAATTGCCCAGTAAAAGGGTCAATTTTTGACTGATTTTGCTTGGAGTTTCAGCTTTTTTCTCGATTTTCAATGTCTTTTGCATCGAATACCCAATTTTGTCATTTTAATGTCACTCGACCTTCAACTCAATGATATGGAAAAAAAATTAAACGAAAAAGGAATGTGTTTGCCTTAAAAGTTCTCGCGATTGCTGACAAAAGAAATATTTTGAATATTTTTTTTTTTTCGTTTTAATAATTTTTGAAATTTTTGTCTCTCTGTGTATACTGACTCAGTGTATACTGAAGCAGGCAATGGTCCATATGAAACGTTCTGACAAAAACTGGTCCATTAAAAGTCGTTAATTTATTTTGGTTATTTTCGACTGTAGAATTATTGTTTGTGCCGCCTATGTGCTACGCATGCGTTTCGAAGATGCTCAATCGAGCTAATTGAATTATAAGGGCCATGCAATATTTGTCCGAATCTTTTCGGTCATAATTTCTATAGGATTCCTACCCAAGTTTGGTGGCTTTCCAAAACCGGAAAGGACTTAATGTTCCCTGTTTCACCCCTCGACGATCTTACACGTTTGTGATCGCTGCCTGTTGAGTGGCACGGCCATGGACCGCTCGTTGAGAACCAAAATTTTATTTATAACTCAAACTTTTCCAATGTTTACTTTGAATTTATCAACACAAATATCACTTAAAACTGATATACGAAGGAAAAGAGTGCAGTTTTTGCCCGGTTCACCTCAGAGCATTAAAAAATATTTTTTCAAACCAAATAACATCTTTTCTAGCCGCGGTAAGATATACACCTTTCAACGGCGACAAAATCAAAACATTTGAACATTTTCATGAAGCGATGAAAGGTATAATGCCTTTCTTTTCTTAACTTTGGTGAGATAATTGGTTGATATTAAAAACAATTGGCGCCATGGGAGGTTGATGTAAGTTTAATTCTCTACGACTGTTGTGATGCGAGTGTTTTTACCTTATAGGCATAAACGTTTATAGGACTTTTCGAAGTATAAGTAACGACAGTTAGGTATAACTCATCACTATGATGACATTTTACCCCATATGAAATCAGAAAAGCTGGAGGCTGAGACTCTTAACTGATGTAGACACATCACATTTTACGGCTTGTAGAAAACTTTTCCGTTTAAAAATGGAAACAAACTGATGTCAAGCAAATAGTCCAGAAATATGTATCTTTCCAAAGAAAGAAAGGGCTGGGGTATGAAGTATAGTTAAACGAAGTCTGAACTAGAGTCTTGTTTTGATTTTAGAGGCGTGATAAAATTTCCATTTCAATTCATATTTCGATGGCTTCACGTTAAGGTCTTGCAAGAAAGACAAAAATATTCCAGGCCATGTCCATCAAACCCTGTAGCAACACTCTTTTTCCTAAATGAATATATTTTTCTTTAAAATTGGTTTTTTTTCTTTTAAAAATACTTTCAAACACTTTTAACAAAGCCACAGAAAGTTCCCGTGGGCACATTGTGCCAGATTCCGTTTGTTTTTTCTGTAGCATTAAATTTTATGTTTGTCCTTGAAAATTAATAGGATACTGTAACAATGTTTGAATAGGCCTTTTCCTGTAAATCCAGTGTTACCGTATATCTTAAATTATTAATATATAGCTATGTTGTTTGATATTACCAGCTGCAGCGGCATCAAAATTGTCATAGGTGCACGAGGCGGGGTGCAAGGGAGCACTCGCCCTCCCAATTCGGGCAAAAGCAGTTGTTCTATTCGGGCAAGAAATTGGCAAAACATGATAAACGGTGGCATTATTCGGGCGAGAAATTCTCTTGCCCCCTCAAAGAAAATTACCCCGTACGCTTATGAAATTGTAGATAATCTGAACGTTAAAAGTTAAATTAATGTGCCCGGATGAGATCACAGATTTTTCATAATGCAGTAAATCTCAAAAAAGCATCACTTTGAAAATTATCTTCCGAACGCTTTATGCTGTGTTGATATTGACAGCTCACTTCATCTACTTTGCTTCCAGATAAAATTAAAACTGTTTTTATGAATGAACTTGAACACTTCCTGTTTTCTTGCATGCCATGCTGCAAAGAGAGGGTTTAATTAATTACATCACCCTACAATAAGAAGAGTGTCATCACACCTTTGTACAAGGGTGCAGTAACTTTCAGAACAGGGTTGTCCAACCTACGGCCCGCGGGCCACGGTCCGGCCCGCGAAAAGGTTGTGCCCGGCCCGTCAAAAATAATCTATATTGCAAAATTATTCAATAAGCAGATTAATTGATGACAACTTTAGGCTTCGCCGTCCGCTATGGCATGCTTACTTTTGAATGAAATAATTCATTACAAATGTCTGCTACATGTAGCTACATTGGAGCGTCGTCCATAGGGACGGGTTGAGAATGATTCCGGAGGAATATGAAAAATACTTTCTCCGAATATTCTGTCCAACACCATCACTTTTCGCTAAAATAAATTTATTTGTCCAATCAAAAACGAAAATGAATCAGTGTTCCCTACGCGCAATGATTGCATTTTGGTGCCTTGGGCGTCGGGAAAGATCGAAAAAAAAGAGTACAGAATGCGGCCCCTAGTCCATTATAACCATTAAATGTGGCCCGCCGCTGCGGAAGGTTGGACAACCCTGTTTCAGAAGAACAAAGAAATGCAAAGATTGTAATTTGAGTAGTACAACAATGACATCACAAATTATTGCGCTACGTACCATTTAAATTTTAGTGAATAAACTTCAACATTTTATATTTAGGTTCAAGAAAGTCCGATGGAGATAAGAGTTGGACTGTTGTAATTCATTTGTCCATGGTCCCATCAATTCTCAACTCTGAACTCCCCAGCTCGAGACAAGGAAATGGTTAAGGAAGTGCTCCGTCATTGTGTATTTCATGTCGACCAGGCTTCGAGACACTTTGACCTAATCATACCACACGTCCATGAATAAGTGTTTTACCCCAAATTTATCTTGAAAAAAAAAGATGAACCCCACAAACATATTTTTTTTTATTTCCAATCCATAAAGAACAAAGATCAGGGTTGCAGGATCCATCTTGTTTAAGAAAGTTAGAAAATAAGGAAACAGGTGTTATGAAAACAAATGGAAATTGAAAAATACTGACACGTTCATAAGAGAAAAAATCAGATTCAGCCTTACTGAATTTAACGCACCCTTTCTTTGGTGACATGAAAGTTGTCTGTTCTTGATTACCCCTACCTCAATGTCCTACCCTAATCCCTGCTCCAACTTGCCCCAACTAAAATTCAAGTGAATGTTGCCATAACTGAAACAGCTTCATTGTTAAAGGGAATCATTCGTCACCCCAAAAATACAATTTTTACCATAGGAATATAAAAATGCTCAATTGATAGGCCTACGGCTCTTTGATTGACATCAAGTTCAGATAATAAGAGTAGCTCATAATACACACCAGGCACTGAGAGTGTTCAGATCACACAGCGGGTTTACTAAAGTTGGATTGTGTCTGGATGAGGATGGTTTTAGACGGTTGCGGGTGGGGCTAGAAATAAGTACGTTAGATTTTAAAAATTGGAACTATTTGGGGTGATAAATATATGCCTTTAATCCTGCTGATTGAGCACGTCGAGAACCAGTCAAGCATGTAGGCAGGGTGAAGGGGGCAATTTCCCTCTCTCCCTCGACAAAGTACCACAATGGAGGAAGAGGAATTGCTGTTACCTTTATACTGTCTAGTGTATTATTCCCCCTCCTTTGAAGGCTTTACCCCTCCCCACCCCGGTGCCCTTTTCTTTCTGAAAGTCTAGAATGATGTACATCGATCACTCCCACTAGGACAGCTTAATGTGAATCAACCGTCAATTCTCTTTATGAAGTACCAAATAGCTTGTGTAAAGATAAAGCAATTCTTCATCTAATTATCCCCTACGCTGTTTACCTGTATTTCAATTCAATTGGCTCAGATTTAGACGTAGCGTTGAAATTATTCATTGCCCATATACCAATCAGTCTATCCGTGTTTTTTTCTTTGTAAATTTGTTTCCCCTTCCTCACCTCATCTGATACTCAACTGCATGCAAGTGATAAGCAGAAAATGTTAAGCAACTAAAAGAAAAACCCGCAAATTACAGAAAAATTCAAGTTTCGCCGAAGAATTGGCCAGTGTGCAGTGGAGACGGCCATTCCAGCTCTAGTAACGTGTGGTGGGAAGGGTTGACGGCCTGCTACTCCATCCTTGTGTATAGTAGGTTGTATTGCCCAAATTTGACAAGTTACCTCACACTGACAAGAATGAGTAAACAGTTTCAAATTCCCCGCAAATGGAAATCATGCCGCACTTTGACCCGACCGGGATTCGAACCTGTGAAAGTCTCCTCTGAAGACACCCACACTAAATATTTTAAAGGTCACGGTACTTTGCCAAAGGATCGGTTACTATACTAGAACCTTCTCGACTAATAAACACCGATTCCGATACGTTTTTTTTTCTCGATATGTCACAGTGAAAAACCGTGCGAAGTCAAATCGACCATTAAGTGTTGCCATGATTACTAAACTAACATCTCGTACAATCATTCAGTCGTTATAAATACTTAAAAACACATTAGTCAATGTTGATGTTTGAATATCATGGGAACACACGAATGACGTCACTGAACGTGCAGTTACTATTCAAGTTTGTCACCCTAAACACACAATCTTATTTATAATACGCAATGTATAAATTTTCCCGAGCCAAATGTAGGTCTCTTTCATACAGCAAACTCAATATACAAATAAAAGTCATCTCCAAGACGAGCCTCTACAAGGAACGCCCGTTCCTCTGTCCGGCGTGCTCGACCCCGCCGTGTCAGTCGAAACGGCGCCGCTAATATATCTCTTCCCCCTGGTTTATTTAAACTTTTCTAACTCCTCCAGTTAGTTTTACTCGGCCGGGAGGTTATTAATTGCCGTCTTTGGTTAAACAGTTTGTCTTAGCGGATCAACTTATGTTAGATGGGTGATGATATATATGGGATTCAGAGGCAATAAATTATAGAATTATCACATCTCGCCCGGTAATGTGTATGTAAGGCTACGGAATTAATACAAACAGATGAAAGTTTGCCGAATTTTTTTTGCTGCTGGTGGAAGCCGGTTTCACGTGACAGGTTTGATCTGGTGTGTATGGTGACGGGGAAATGACTGTGTAAATCAGGTTCTCTGGCGCCACCATAAAACACCTGGTACCGTCACAGCTGGACTTCGTAAGATGACTGACAGCGAGCAAGAAGCCGAAGCCATGTATTTTTCAATTAATTAAAAATAGATACGATCAAGCACCGGAAACAGAAATACATTTACATGATCAGAAATCTTGCAACTCCCTGCTTTGAGAGGGTAGGGGTTTAAATGATCGTAGGGGTGATGATAAATTTAGGAGGGGGATGAGAATCCTTTGGTTACACACGCACCAAGGTTTCCTTGTTAACCAGTTGACACAAGCTTCGTCTACAGAGAATTATTTTATGAAACAAACTAGGTTACCATTGTCCGGCCTAAGGGTCATTTGCATTCTGAAGCATTCTTAATCCCTGTAATTTTTAGCTGATCAGGTAGCTCTCCCGTATACCCCCTCCCCATCACCAATCATGTTTTTATGCGTGAACGACAGGCGCGTAGCCAGGATTGTGTCGTGGAGGGGCTTTTGGTGTCATGGGGGGGGGGGGGAAGGGGAGGCTGGGCACGGTATGAGGGAAAAGTCTAAGCATAGAGAGAAAAAATCGCTAATTTAGGTGTTTTTGCATTGCTATGTTTCGTCATGGGGTTTCTAACCCCCAAACCCACCCCGTGGCTACTGCACTGGTGAATGAGTTTCATATCACGGCCCCTGCCGATATTGCTACGTAAGATTAAACACTTCTCTGGTGTCAAACACTTATATCTGACTCAGGTCTACAACCAGGGTAACCAATCTGGGGGAGAGGGAACCTCAAAGTCCTGAGTTTCGCGAACTTTGGAGAGGGGTCTACTGTCTCCATCCCCTCTAGTTCCACAGTCTTTGTATTTTAGAATTTGAATGTTTAACCGCAGATTGCTGTTTCGATTCCGCCATGTGTAGACTGGAATCAGGTGTTGGTAGGACCCAAACACTGGTCCATTACTACATAGCTACCCTCCATTTTAAATCCTTTTCGTAAGAACAACAGTCATCACGTCGGTCGTCCTGCTTGTCAGCTACAGTAGTTTTTGCCCGGCAAAAGGGACTTAGCTTGTGATGTCAGGGAAGGCACTCTTTATGCGGTGGATTTTACCTATATTCCCGTGATTCCCAGAAATGTCATCAGCTGATATCACCTCTTGCTAAAGACATAATTTTCTTATAGCCCACGTAGTGGCGGAGCTACCATATGGTCAGGGGGCGACCCCCCCCCCCTCCCCCCCCCCCCCCCCCGACGGACCAAAATTGCCTGCCGGCGCCCTTTTTAGGTTTCTAATATCCTGCTTTAACGCGACCCTGCAGGCCAGTCTCGCCCTCTCTGACCAATAAACCTAGCTCCGCCACTGAGACCACCCCCATCTTGCATCATGAGTATATGGGATTCTTGGCTACAGTAATATTCTGTTCCCATCAAGAAAGGCATATCTATCAGCAACAGAACAGGCAGAACATTGACACATGAGATTCAACAATCTCGAACTGAAAGAGATCTAGTTCTCAATAGACCTTTGGTAAGACTCCGCATAGATACATGTGAATTTTATCGGAGTACTACCTCGAGGTAGTGTGAGGTAGATTGGACGGCTTCGCTCCTATACCCAACCCATTTCCTCGGGTGGTCATCTATTACGCTGGCCGATTGCGTGCATGGGAGACGATCCGTCTTTGAAAGTGGGGGATATATTGTCGGTGTCACTTTTTAAGCGGAGCGCCACCATCAGTTGGCGCGGAGCGTACACAGCAAATTCTAGAGAAAAATACGCCTGAGATCACCGGAAATGGCCCTTCCCTGTCTGTCTAACCAGGCAGCTCTCTGCTCTTACTAGTAAGGTCCGAGGTTTGATTTCCAGGCCGGGTCATACCAGAGGGTTTCAATTAAAACGTATTTACGTTGTGTTTATTGCTCCACATAAATAAAGGAGTTGCGGATAACAATCCAGAGCGCCGCAACTAGAGATGTCAGTTGGTGCATCTAGAATAAACCAGAAGTTGAAAGTTTGGGCGTACATCCAACTTAACCTTGTTTCTCTTTTGTGGTAAGTCCACTGGTCGACAGATTCAGAATACCGCAAATTATTTTAGGAATTTCTAAGATTTTTTGTTTTAAGTGCTTGTATTTATAAGTAGTTCTTGCTCTTCCGGTAAGTTAAATAAACAATGTATTAAAGTTTGTTTAGCATTGCAATGAGTTGAAAGATGTTCTCTCTATAAGGACTACAGGAACGACCTCCTCTACTTATATTTCGAGAGCAGGCCAACGAGAAACCAGGGCGCTGCCACTGATCCTAAGTATACGGAAGGCGCATAGTCCAGCAAAAACGATACAGTGAATTGTGCATTGGTTCGTAGAAAACAAGGTTTTCCTCAAAACCTTCGGAAGACCCGAAAGGGGCGCATGTTTTGTTTTTGTTCTTCTCAATTAGCAACAGAAGTACGTCGTATACAAAATGAGTATAATCGGTACGCAGCCAAAATGAGTTTAAATCGGTAAGCGCTCGGTACGCGCTCGGGTCAGCGGTTCGCGGGTCCTTCAAAGCAACCAGTTGTAAGGCTTTTAAGTGTGTTGCTGTTTAGTGTAAATGAAAGCATTTGCAATATTGTTTTTATAAAAAGGCCCTGTTACACTGTTTCCGACAGACTACAAGGATTTGTTATGGGTATACGGATTTGGTTGCAGGCAGATAAATTACTGCAGGCAGACCAAGATTTAGGGGGAGGTTCACCTCGACCAAGCGTGCTGGATGCGTTATACCTGCGTGGATTTTGCGTGTCCTCCGTTTCACATGCGTCTCACACGAGTGAGAGTTCCATGTAAGCTCAGGTACAAATACCTGAATACGGACATTGCTGGTTACAGTAAGTCATTTTTTACTTAATTTGGGAGCGTCCAGGGGGCGGTCAACTGCATCCGCAGTTATACAGCCGTGCCACATCTACAAGTAAGGTTAGAATATCTACAGTTAGTTTATGTAACGCCAGAAAATAACTGTAATTTGCGTACAAATGAAACTCCAAAACAAAGAAAAAAGAACGAAATCGGCCCCAGTACAATAGAATTTTTATTAACTTTACTTAATTTAACCAGCTATTAGTAAATTTCTTTTAATAATATAAACCTTATAACGTAACAAAATATTTTAAACAAAATACAAATATATACAAATGCTCTTATTTACGGAGAAAGAACATAAGTCTTACTGAATACTGACAAATAAAACGAAAGAACCTAAGTTTTAACGATATTTGAAGCGGGGTTAGACAGATAACTAGCAAATATACACTTTCTCCATTTTTCTGTGGCAGGACAGTGTGTCTGCTGTTGAAATTAAAAGGCTCTAACTTTTAAATCTTGACCGGCAAGGTCTTTCCTGTCTCACATTTGATCCCCTCCCGCACCCACCACTATCACATTTATACCGGTATTTTATGTCAGTGTAGTTTATTTAATTTATACACGTCTGGCTTCAAATTTTCTTGGATGATATTTAAGCAAGTAGCATACCCAGACAAGATACTCTTTAGGGCGAGATGGCTTACGGGAGGGTTGCAGGGGCAATTTTAAGAATCTCCCTATTTCTAGCACCGACAGACCAACCTGCTAAGTAAATAGTTTGCCTGAAGACGATTCCAGATTTAAGACATTGTCTAGACTTCTAATAATCTTTATTTTAAGTTTATTGAGGAAAATACTTTTTCTTGAAATTTACGAAGACAAAGTTTCTACAATTGAAAGACACGCGTTCATTGTTAAAAAAAATAATTTGTATAAAATATTGCCTTAAATATAAACTTGTCTTTCATTAAATCTCTACATATCAAGCAAATATTCAACAAATGTTTCCGTCTAAAGAGCCAACGGAGATACAAATAACCCTACTTCAAAATGAAATACAGAGGTTCAAAGGTAGTAGCATACAGGAAATGAATGAGCGATTTGGTTTTGTTTCCAAACAATCATGTCGAATTTTACATTTTTGATGTGCAGGATTTTATGAAACTCAAAGGCATTCATTCTTCACCCTGACGACAATTTTACAAGTAGCCTACAGAAACTCTGCATTGACACTGCTGTTTGATTGACATCAAATTCAAAAACTGCAGTGAGTATTGTAGCTCACTACGCAGCATGTATTACAAAGTGTTCTGAGTGAGGGCGGTATTTACTCAACCTTGGAAGGACCTGAAGCGATAAACTGGGATTGTGTCCTGATGAGGATCAGTTTTAGAGAGTTGTGGGAGGGGCTAGAATTAAAGTAAGAAGGTTGGTAGATCTGGGACTGTTAGAGGTGATGAAAAACTGCCTTTAAAGGAGGATGGGTTGATATTTTATTATAGTACGGCTTTCTAGTTAATGTAACACCTCATTAATTCCTTTACAACTAATTGAAGGATTGATGGTCACGTGTCATGTGACATACGGCACTGACCCTCGGCTATGGGGGAGTGTATAGATTAATCTACGGCCGCAGTGACGTACGATTACATTTTGACCAAAATCAGAAAGTTACTGTTTATGTTAAGCAAAAAGGAAAAAAAAAAAACAATATTTCCATTCGTGCGAAGTCAAGTAATTGTGTGAAGTAATTCATTAAGAAAGTAGTTGCACTTTCTATTTCTATTAGACTCATGAAGTTGTTCATGTTATCGTTCTCATAATCACTCATTATTTGCGTAGTATTATAGATTTTGATCTTTAAGGCAGTTACCCTACAGCTTTACCTCTTCCAAAGGTATATACATTATATTACTTGCAAATTGTAACATCTTAGCTAGCTACAAATTTTGTACTTTTCAGATGCAAATAATAACAGAACTTTGACCTTCTGTAAGAAAGAAATTTCGGAAGCAGCCTACTGTGACAATTACAGTGTAATTTTATGCAGGGTGGTGTTTGCTCACAGCAATTCGGATCGAAGCCTGTCTTGTATAGGATGGATACACCGGCCTATATACATGGACAGAGCATGTAATGAGTACGTCCTATCTGTAGATGGTCGCCACCGTCTGGGACAAAAAAGGCGCACCAAGATGACCGCCGTGAAGCTATAAATCGTCTGATTTGACAACGACTCTGTTATATTTCTAATGAAATTTAAACTTGAATGGGAAACAATATCATATTCCTGCATTACGTGAAATGTCTTTGACATAACCTTGCCATAATTCAAAAATATTTTAACTTCTGGCAAAATATGGGGATATACTTGAGCAGGTCCAAACTTTCACACAAAATCATAGCAGACGGCCATCTTGGTGCGCTTTTTCCCACAATACGGCAGCGACAATCTATCGTGCAGTATGCTCTGCATGCTCTGTCCATGTATAAGAAGTCCGTAGGTGGATAGCAGCACGTTTTCTTGGAATTGCATGCTGGAGAGAAATTTAAATTTTGTACTCTTGGCAAGGTCCCCTTGACTCTCCAGCAAAGAGGCCTAACAGAAAATCTAAGAGGGACAACAGATTTGACTTGAAGTTCTGCTGTGCCCAGCAGGGCTGCGACCCAGATAAGACACCAGGTCTTTACACCGTCAACCTAATTAAATTCTGAGGGAGTGTAATTAGGAGATTAATGTTAAAAGAGCTTGATATATGGCTTTCACTGTATTTACACCATGAGTGGATCTACAGACAAATCCGATTTAAGTGATGGTCTCATTTGGTCGAGTTTGGGTCCATCAGCTTTTATCTTTCAACTTTTTTGTTAACCTGTATTTTATGGATGATTGAACAGTAGAATACCTCTTGACCTTCCATCAATTTCACTGAATATGAGCGTTTAGAATTGCACACAGACAATAAAAATAAGACGATTTGAGCTGATGGACCCCATTAATGGTCGACTTCACTAGCTACTCGCATTCATCTTAACCATAAGTACGCCGGGTGAAAATTTGTCCTTCAGCTTCTTACTACGAAAAACCAGAAGGACGGCAGTCCAAGGGGGAGGCACCGACAGAGGTGCTACATACCAAACCATGGAGTGCTTTCACGTGACGTCACAATCGGTAAGCCGCGCCCACTGCCGGATAAAAATCAGCAGTGATGTCGTGCAACAGTCACAAGTGGGTCATCAGATGCTTCTCAGCTGGCTAAACTAAAAGCGTACTACACTAGATTTTGTCTGTTAAAAGGAGCAAAATCATGTTAAAGAAAGCACTCTTTATCACAAGTGGCAACGTGGTACAAAGAAGACTCACGTCACGTCACGTCACATTTGGTAAGCCACGCCCACTACAGGGCAAAAATCAACAGTGTTTCAAAGCAACAGTCACACGTAGGAGGTCAGCTGCTTCTCAGCTAGCAACACTAGCTATCGCACTACACCAACACTTGTACGTCAAAAGGGCGGGGCTTGTGACCAAAGTGGAAGCATTCTGTACTCTACACCAACAGACTACAGGTGCGTAGTCTATAAAACTGGCGACAAGAGAATATTGAGGATAGGTAATAGAGTCATACAACTTGAAGAAATGTTGAAATATCCCAAACCCCACATTCGCAAAATTTTAAACCATCAAGTAAAAGATATCAAAGTATCTTAATTAGAAATAAAGTTTTAATATCTTGGGAAACAAAGAGTCATATTTACCTAATGAGCCTAATTAAGATTTATTTCAAGAAAACAGTGACGTTTTCCCGAGTTCCTGATCATGACGTCATTGGCAGGGTGGAAAACTAGTAGCTGATGGTATTTGTACAAAGACCCTTGTCGAAATAGCAGTTACTAAGGATTAATCGATATATATTTTTGATGCATTTCGTTTTCGGCCACATTAAAATACCTTTGACAAGAGGACGCATACCAAAATGCTATATCCCACAATCCTTTGTAGTTGTTTGGAAACTGCCGATTTTTAACACCAAAACAGAAGTAAAGATTCTTGCGGTTTCTTGTCGAGAGTGTCTTATGTTTCAAAAGTTGATTGAAAATCGTGACTCGTCGTTTGCCAAAAGATCGAGAGTTGCCACGTCCAAGATCAGGATGTAAAATTTTACAACCAAAGAATTGATGTAGATAGCACTGTCATTTTATAGAAAAGAGAAACGACAAAAGTTCAGATGCGTTAGCGTGAATCTTTGTCGTATAGCTTGTATGAAAATGTATTATTCATAATTTGCAACCAACTTTATGTAACCAAACCCTGATACATTGATACAATAGGTGCGTTCTGAACCATAGAATTTCATAACTTGTATATGACTTAGGGCCAAGATAGCTACCCTAATCGTATCAAGGTCAAAATTTTAGAATGTAAAATAAAGAAAAACAAGACATAGGTTAACAGAATTCATGACATCACACTTGCTTGCTTTCAGCTTCACGTAGAAAATGTGTCAACTTAAGTTGGTAATATTTCTACAAACGAGCATGGGAAATAATGAAATTTTCACCAAAATGCTTAGAATATGTTCATCTTTAAACACATTAAACAAAGATTAGTTTCTGAACTATTCTTTAAACAAAAGCTTAAGAGTACATTTTCATTCACGATAAAAGTTGATGTAAATGCATACTATAAAATTGAACTTAGTAGTGGATTTCTTTACAACTGTACGACAAATGCTATTAGCCTATTATTTAATGATTATCAATTCCAACGTACCCCTTGGAAGCATTTCTATAAAAACAGACTTACCCGAAACAAGCGCTAAATACAGTAAACTATAAGTACTCGCTGTAGCTGTAGATCCATTTCCATCGGTCTCGTTGCTTTTGCCAGATACGTGGATTTTCCAGCCAAAGAAACGATGCTGGTAGCACTGCAAACAGGAAAACATGGACACAAGGGGTGACGTTGAAGTCATGTGGTCCGTAGACGGTCACACGGACAGCCCCCTCGGGAAAAAATGTCGGTTTTAGGACCCCACGGAACAACGTTGCCCTTTTTAGGGCACTTTTCATTTTATAATTGTTACTTATTACAGAAAATGATGGTTTCATTATAAAAAATATCTCGCTACCTTAGAAATGCCTTTCCATTTAAATCTAATACTCTCACCCCAAACAGTTTCAAATCTCTTAGCTTACTTAAGCTCCTCCCACAAACGTAAGTCTAAAATTTATTCTCATCAGATACAAAAGACACAATCTCGGTTTATTGCATCAGGTTGATTATAAAAGAACCTAATGTGTAATCGAAACAAACTCAGTAAAGTAAATGCTTTGTTAAATGAGTTTCGGTACTCTGCATTTTTTGAACTAGCTGTCAATCAAAGAGATGTTCCAATTAAAAATTTGTGTGGACAACTACACAACTTGTGGTTTGGGGTAAAAGGATCAGGCTTTCAAACGCTCTGAACGAAATAAAAGAGGGAAAAAAATTCAGAGTAAAATTCTCACCTGGTAGTAAACAAGATCCGGGGTGTCCTTAGCCACGGTCCAGCGAAGTATACCCGGTTGGCGGTTTGTGTCAAAGCACATTGGTTTCAGGGTTCGGAAATAATCCTTGAAGTTTTCATAATCTTCTGGGTCTTCATTCCCGGTGTATTCACAAAGAGTGCCCTCTACAATAACAAACACCGTGCAATATTATAGGCGCATTGCCTTATTTGTTTAAGGGTCGGTCGCGTTTTAAAGTTTAAAAGGTGTTCTAAAGTTTGAAACCATTATTGTTTTAAGTTAATATGAAATCAAATGAGTCATGGATTGCACTGTTAACTTTAAATCGGTGGCGTAGTTTAATTTTACAAACCAAACATTTTCATCCTCTTTTCTAAGTATTTAACGCCTCTTTTCAGAGGTGACGTTACTGTCTTTTTACTTCTTAAGTCTCCAATTCAATATCTTGTTTCGGGAAAGATAAACACAACGCCCCTTTTTCAGCCATATTTTCCAAAAATCTAAGAACTATTTCTAAGAAATCTGACAGGACTCTTAACCACTTACCTTCAGGACGTGCGTATATTTTCTCGCGCTGAAATTTAGAAAGACAAAGAGATATTAAAATAAAGAATAATATATGCATACTAATGAACAGATGTAAGTCGGAGCTACCAAATCTTACTTCAATACGATGTTAGAACACAAAACGTACTTCGAATTTTCCAAAAGTATGGGATTTACAACCATCCGATCGACTGCATGGTCAAGTGGTTATAGAGCATTAGACTTGCAGTCTGGAGAGTTGGAGTCCAAGCCAGGTTATACTGAAGACTTTAAAAGTGGAACCTACTGCCACTGTACTTGGCGCTAAGCACAAGCAATGGATATGGGAAAACAAACCACAACTGGAAAAAAGGCCGTGGCCGGTCGACCTAAACTTATTGGTTACAAACTGTGTCATAAAACCTACTCTAACTCCTTGTAGAGGAGACTTAGTCCAACGATACGTCACATCTAACTAATCCTACCCCCTGGAATTTCCGCCGTTTAGTGTACTTAAAGACTGAATTGCGTTTCAGGTCGACTAAGCAGCGCTGATTGTGATTCCACAGGTAACCCAGTAGAACTTGGACCAATGGGAAAAGTGGCAAGCGCCCTAATTGTACGATGTTTTGAAGTTGTGGCAGACCCGTGGTTAAACATGGTATTTGAAAAAAGGGGCGAAAATATCTCTCCAATGGCAAATATATTGTAATGTGTTAAGTGAACGGCATAATTTCAATTTCTAGTGAAGAAAAAAGGTTCTATTCCCCCTTGGCTGTGGACCTAAATTGTCTGCTTAGAATGAAGCTCTTAGCAAATTGAAATGAAACTTTGTGTGCGATAGACTGGCCAGAAATGGCACTCTGTCACTCTATTTTAAGAATTTTGAACAAACGAAAGATCAATTTGATGATGCAGGGGTGTTGAGTTTTGGAGAATGGGTAATGGCAGGAAATAATTGGAGCCTTAGAATAATAATGTCAGCCTCTTTGGCTTTCATGAAGTAACCATCAAAATCATATACTTCCCACATTCTTTTTAACGCTTAGTTATCCAAAGAAAACAAAACCCAACCCAAACCTGAACCTGAACCTGTTAAACTCACCACTTTGACCCCCCTCCCCCTCAGGGCTTAGGGCCTTACCTCAGCCCCACTGCAAATAGCTTTGCCAAGTCACGAGACAAATTTGAGTGGTTCTACGTTCTAAAATCAAGGAAGTGAACTTAGTCACTCTTTGATAGGGTGGAAAGTGTGGATTCACTCCATTAGAGTAATAATTCACTCCAAAAAGAGCTGAATTCATTTCAAAAAGAGTGTAATTACCTCCATACGAGCGAAGTTTCACTCATGATGGAGTGCCTACAGTGATCACTCTTTACAAAAAGTTATCATTGCTGGCACTCGTGGAAGAGTAAATGTCCCCTCTCCCTGTAGTGAATTCCACTCTTCTTGAATTTCACTCTTCTGGAAGTGAATTAACACTCTAATGCAGTGAATTCACACTTTTCACTCTATCGAAGAGTGACTAAATTCACTCTTTTGATTTATTTGGTATGGTTTGTTGGAGTTTTACGACTCAACTTCTAACCCTGGTTTCATCTGGCCTTTTTCCTACTTGCGGATCACTCGGTTGTTTTCTAAAGCCATTTACCGAATAACTCGCCTTGCGACTAAGTATCTTAAGTTGTTTTGTTTTTGTACTTTACACTTTTTCTTTCAAGGGAGTGTTCTGCCTTTAATGTTAAGCCCCCAAGGGTTTTGTAGAACACTTCCTTTCACTACTCTGTCTATTCTATATTGTTACTATGTAACTGTTATATTATGTAATATTGAACATTGTAGTGAAAAAAAAAACAAATAAATGAAATGAAATGAAATAACCAACACTGCAGTGATCTTTCTATCGGCCCATACTTTGCAACAGTCACTCAGTTTATTCCAGCAAATGTTAAATTGAAAAGCTAAAAAAGTCTACAGACTAACCGCTTTTTCCCTCTCGCTTTTTTGATCATATCCGCCATCTTTAGAATCAGTGATATAAAAAGGATGATACGTTCCCAGAAAGCTAGGATCATCACCCCCATATATGTGGAATGTATACGTCTTACCCCGCTCCACGTGAATCTCTGGGATAAGGTTACCATCAATGTACCAGGCTAAACCCCACCCGACTTGACCTATGATAAGAGAAAAAATTGACAAAATGAATATTCATGACCGCACGATTACCAGCTAAAACTCTCACTCTTCTTGATAAAATACTTGACAGGATACACTAAGTTGATTCATGACTTATGATAAAAGATTTGATCTCAGGCTATGCATATTCATAACACTTCTTTCCTAGCCAACAAAAGCCATCCGACTTTGTAAAGAATAAGGAAAATGGTCCAATTAAAGCCAAGTAATATTCAGGTAACCTTTATTTTCTTATGGTAAACCCCACGAGATTCAACCTGTTATAAGGGAATGGATCTAAAGGTTATCACATTTTCATAACATATACACGAATCCGATCAGCACTTGTGTTAAGTGACTGTAGGCAGCCATTAGTGGGGTCCATCGGCCTTAAATCGCCTTCATTTATTGTCTAAATGTAATTCCAAGCCTTCATATACAACAACATTGAGGGAATCAAGAGGCACTTCAGTTTTCACACATCTATGCTACAGTTGAAAAATTAAAAGGTGATGGATACCAGTTATGGCCTACTAAAATCAGACCATTACTTGCTGTCCGGGTTCGTCTAGAAGCATATCTTCTTTCCCTATGTCCAACCAATTTATAATACGATAACAAAGCTGGTCTTAAAGTAACGCATTTACACAAAATTTATAATAGAACTAATACTAATATTCCTAATAACTCTTTAATATCGATGTAAAGAAGATTTTTCAATTGCCCTCTGTAATATAACTATAATATAATTAATTAATAAACAAAGTGGTTCAACCAATACTGACCTGCAATACCCTGGTACCCTCTTCGCCCACCAGCCGGACCAATAAACGCAACCATTGGCGTATCTTCTGTCGGGTTGAGCGGTTTAATGGTCCATGGATCCACAGAGTCTGGGTCAACAGTAGGTCCAGTCAAGACAGGGCAGCTGGAGGGGCTCGCAAAATCAACAGTCACCGAACCTTAGGAGAAAGATAAAAAATTTTGTTGCTTCGTGTGTAGTTGTAGCTCAGGGAGCTCCTTGAGTACAAAAGTGCTACACCCTTGTAAGAAAAATGCAGACTTTGCTAGAGTTACCAACTTGAAATAAACTTTAAAAACAAATGCGAACGTGGGCAGTATCAAACATCAAAACAGAGGCCCTTGACCAAGGGGGCCACGGGCCAAGCCAAACTGAAAACTTCAAGTTGCAATTGACCATGATATATTTTTAAACATTCGTCCTCAATGAGTTAGTAAGATGAAGCTTTAAGGCCCGTCCTCATTGAAAACGACTGCATGTCCAAGTGATTAAAGCTTACATCCGGGATATGCTATAGCCAATGAGCCACACCTGGGAAAATTGTCAATGCCGGAGCGACTTAAACCGGTTGATTAAAAACTAAGCCGTAAAATCTGTCTATCATCTAACATCTCATTAATTCATTTCGCCCCAACGTCCCTTTTGTTCCCAAGCCATTACGATCCCTTCAGTACCTTCTCTGACTGCGGCGGGCCTGCAAGTCATATCAAAACTCAAACCGAAATTTGAAGATCTTTTCAGAAGTTTAGTTTAAGTTTAATGTTGTGAGGGTCAGGAAGAACTTTTTGGCACAGCAAGGACTCCATTGAAGAAACAAAATGCATTTGTTGGAGTATTGATGGTGGATAAACCGTCGAGACTCCAAAATGTGGGAAAATAACGCACAAACGAAGGGGAAATCGTTATTTTCCCAAATTTGGAGTCTCTACGGCTTATTCACCAACAATGCTCTAAAAATGTACTCCTTAAATGCGAACATGCAAGCCTCCCCCGGAAAGTTTGGAAATAATCCTGCGGCGTCACAAAATCACACTAGTTTTTTGAAGTTGTACCAGTCTGCCAGTATGCATCCATTTAGCAACCCTGTGCAGAAATCACTTTTAATACTTTGGGTTACTTTATCCAAATGAAAGCTAATAAGCCGCTGCCAAATTTCAAGATTGTGGACAACTACTGTTCCACCCGGATTAAAGGGAAAAATTGCGTTTGTTGAACAAGAAAATTTCATTCTTTTTAAACTAATATTTATTGACACAGAGTGATAAATGATAAAAATAATGCAGTATTGTGGTCTTCTTTTCAAGAAATAAGTTTCCCTCAGATTGAAATTCAGTAATTTGTTGCTCAAGATTAATTTGTTCACCCAAATTTTCAACGTTTCAAATAATGCAACTCCCATAGCTCTTCTTGTTCATAACATTTTGAGGAGATGAAGCTATTGCTGAGATATATGGTTGACAATGAATGGTTTGACGTCGTTTTGAGCTTTTTTCTTTGAACGCTATGTTGGAACATTTTAAACGCAGTTTTTTCCCTTTATTAAGCGGTTTGGGTGTTTTGTACTTTGTAAAAAATATCTGGTGAATTTTGTCCAGATTCTGCGTCAGTATGCCACTTCACACAACCCAGAATTTTTTTTTTCAAATTAAACAATTGGTTAAAAAATCCAAAATAGACGACTTGCTAGGTCAAATCTGCCAGTTTATTGTTTAACGCGACGATGATTCCTTGGCGGAATAAAATGATGGCATATCAACACGGACTGAAGAAACTTCATCAGAATTTTTTAGGTGTTGTATGGCCTGTGCCGACAAGGAAAAACAACTTTATCCCGAAAAAGTGTATGCCATTTACAAGGTAAATCTGCTTTCGGGTCACTCCGATGAAGCTTTCAATATTCATTAGCTTATCTTTACATGGACTATGTTTGACTTCTTCTTCTGAATTATTTTGGTCATTGGTCAAGTACCATATATGAAGGAGAATGAACAGAAATGGATGATCCGTTTTCACTTTAAGAATGTATTAAATCAGAGATTTTTCAGGATTTAATCGACGATTTCTTCATCTTTGTCATTTACCGTATGGTTGCTAATTACCTGGAGGTCTGGTATGGTGTTTTGCCACGTGACCGGTCGGATTGATGAAACCAATGCCCCAAGAGACATAGAAGTCACCAGTTGTAGGTATATCCCTATCTGTAGGATCACCTGGGGAAGAAATGTATCAACAATGTCAAATGTAAAATATTTTTGTACCGAAAATACTTTAAAGTCAAAGTGGTATAGTAATTCAAATAGGATTAGCAGCGTAGCTAAATTGTGTCCATTGCCCCGTATGCAGATCTGACTTGCTACCTAGGCAGTGGCGTAGCTAGACATTGTTACAGGGGGAAAGCACCCAAATTTTCCGAATTTTGTAATAGTGTGTACACTATTTCTCTTGGGACGTTATTTGCGGTGCGCGAAGCGCGCCGAAGTTTTTACCTTTTCAGCAATTTTTTTTGAAAATATGGAGCTTGTATTGGTGAAAAGTTTGGATTCTGGGTTCCCTACGCATAGAAATGTCAAAAGTTCTGGAATTACTGAAGGAGTTTCCGAATTTTTCACTTTTAAGAGCCGGAGAAAGCGCCCCCCCCCCCCTTGTGTTGCTTCGCCACTGTACCTAGGCTTAGGTAAAGAAAACAACAATGGAGTTGAGGGGGTTTAAATTTTGAATATTCCCACTAGATAGTGAGTAATATACATTATGTTCCACACCAGACCCACAACAGTAAATACTCATACATCGATCCCTCTGGTTCACTTCTTTATATCTCTTTATATCTGCATAAATCATGATAACATGAGGCGGATCCTTGCTAATTAAAAGATGTTTTCACAAAAACGTAAAGCTGCGGTTACACTAACGAATTCGTATCGGATTTTTGTGTGTAAAACTCCTCCATTTCTGGTCGGAAAGAACCCCAAATTTCCCAACCTATGTTATTATATGAATAGTACCGGAGGAATAT
Organism: Holothuria scabra; assembly: GCA_037179385.1. Classification (NCBI taxonomy): domain Eukaryota; kingdom Metazoa; phylum Echinodermata; class Holothuroidea; order Aspidochirotida; family Holothuriidae; genus Holothuria; species Holothuria scabra. The sequence continues at coordinate 32,139,627 of CM074194.1, forward strand.
GAAATCAACTTTATGCTTATTATTTAGTGACGTCACATCGACAGACGGATTTTATTGGCCTAAGCTGTCCGATAAAATATGTACCTCGCTTTGACGTCTCGAAAACATCAGTTAGCATTTTATTTTCATAGACATCAGATGCAAATCATAAGTCTAGAATATTTGACAAATTTTGGCTCCTTCCGACAAGAGATGGAGAAGATTTTAGCAAAAAATAAAAATCGGATCGGAATCCGACCACTGCTTTAGTGGAGATACCACCCCCCTCTCTCTCTCCTTCTTCTTCTTCTTTCACTAGCAAAAACCTGAATAAGTCGTTGGCCTAAACTATTCTCCGAGCGTTCAAATTTACCTGTAGAGAGTGGTCTTTCCACAGTAATAAGTGTAACTCCGTTTCTAACTTCAGCATTTTTTAGTGTGACGTCATCAACTCCATTTGCTTGCAAAGTGTCAGGACATGCTCCACGCCCGTCATCTGGGGTGCACTACGTGGGATGTAAGAAAAAATTAGCGATTGCAATATTGTAATACTGTAAAGTGAAGGTCTGCGATACGAAAGCCAAGAAGGACGATGATTTGGATAAAGCGAAAAAGTATCTGCCCCAAATGTCACATTCACTCGTCAATTTAATGCCTTTACACATGGTAAATACTGCTTGCGTTAATTTTTCAGACCCAAGGTCTACCACTGCACCAATGGAAGAGAGAATTGGCAATTGCACTTTCCTGGGCAGCAGAGTAACGGAATGACTATTTTTTGGACTATCGCTATCGGAGTCGCGGTAATGGCCTAAAGGGAGACAATCACAGAGGCTCTACTCAGGCTGCTCCTTGAGCTGTAAGTTCCTCCATGGTCAAGGTGGCTAGAGCATCCAACTTACAGCCCCGAGATTTGAAGATCGACTACTGAACCGGTCAAACCGAAGACTTCAAATATGTAACTTTCTGCCACTGTGCTTGATGCCTAGAAAAAGCATCATAGAAGAGAAAACAAGGCAGTGGGTTACAACTAGAAGAAGGCCGCGACCAGCTTAGCTTCAACCAGTTGGTAAGAAACTGTCTACCTGTAAAACCTAATTTAGCTCCTCGTGGACCTGCCCTTGTCCAACAATACCGATACGTCACACCGGTGTGCAGGTCTAGGAGTGCATCTTCTAAAATACTTGTTCATGTCTGTGCAACTGGGTATCTGAAGCTAGAAGTAAGAGCATTACAAATTTATTCCTCATGGGTAATATTACTTCCTCTATTCGTCTTTAATAAATCCAAATGAGCTATACCTTATAGACGAATCCGATCAGCGCTTGTTTTTATGATTGCAGGCAGTCATTAGTGGGGTCCATCAGCCTTAAATCGTCTTCACTTATTGTCTACATGGATTTCAAAACCCCATGTTCAGTGAAATCGAAGGAATCAAGATACAAGTTAGTGTGTAATCATCCATGACACAGGAAGGGAAATGAATTGAAAGATAAGAGGTGATAGACCCCAGTTATGACCAACTGGAATCAGACCCTCACTTGACTGTCCGGATTCGTCTATACATACATTTTCTTTATAACATTTTGACATTAATATTGCAACACGTTTTTTTTTTTTTGAAAAAAAAAAAAAAAGCTCGGTATCCCTTCAAACACAGAACCTCCAGGAAACGTCCTTAACAATAAATAAACCATGGTTTAAGCCGCGGTCACACTACAACGAATTTGGGTCGGATTCCGATCCTATTTTTTCAGTTGTTTGTTAAAAGTTTCTCTGGTCGAAAGGAGACAAAGATTTGCCAACCTGTGTAAATACATAAGTTGTACCTTAGCACAATGAAAATTAAACTTATGCTAATTATCTCGTTACGTCACATCGATAGACAGATTTTTCCGGATTACGTCCGATAAAAATGTGTGTTGATGTGACGTCACGAAAAAGACAGTTGTCATTATCTCATCGCTCCGTGAGGAGGATGAGATATTGTAGTCACTTTGCCTATTGGGCTATATATGGCAATGCCAGCTTAAATCGCAATGGTTGCCATGGTAACGGTAAATTTTCCCAGGTTACTAGTCTCGAGGTCTAACCCATGGTTAGGTACCCCGGGGTGACTGAAGGTCCATGGCTGAGAGAGGGGTCAAAACCTGTCCGTGTGTGTGTGTGTTGGTGGGTGAGTGTGTGTGTGTAAGTGTGTGGGTGTGTGTGTGTGTGTGTCCAATTTTGTTTTCTTAATATCTTGTAAACGGCTGGGCCGATTTTCTTCAAACTTGGTAGGATGGTACCTCAGGTGGAACAATTGCATTTTGATACACAACCGGAAGTGAAGGTCAAAGGTCAAATTCGGTGAAAATCACATTTTCTGCTATATTTCAAAAACGAAACGTTCTCCTGACACGAAACTCTACACATACGATGATTGCATCTAGACCTACCAAAATACGTGGTTGCCATAGCAACAGATGTCAAAGGTCAAGTGGCAGAATGCAACAAAAAATTTTCAAGTGATAATTTGTTCGTAAAACAACGTTTTTGTCCCTCAAACTCCTCCTAGTGGGCTGGACCGATTCTTTTCAAAATTGGTAGGTGTGTACCCCAGGGTGGGAACTTGTGTCTCCCAGACCCTCGGAAGAAAAGGTCAAAGGTCAGAGTTCAAAGGTCACATTTTGCAAAAAAAACACTTTTTTCCCTATTTTGTTCTAAAACTTCAAAAGAAAACCTTCATTTTACATGAAAATTCACAAGTATAATAGGGTAGACTAGTTCTACCAAAATATGTAGTTTCCATGGCAACCAATGTCAAAGGTCACGTGACAGGGGGTCACATACTTTTTATTGTATTCACTTTAACTCTTAACGGACGCATCCCACAAATCTGAAAGTTTAAGTGTAATAGCCTAGGCATGATACTGTAAGTTGTACCGATATGTGAGGTTGTCATGGCAACCAAGGACATAGTTCACGTTAGAGATTGTCAACGGTTAAAGGTAGCATGACACGGCCATAAAAATTTTTGTGTATTGCAAGATTAGATACAGTAATTTACAAATATCATCTCACACCCTATTAAAAAACCTGTACAATTCGGCATAAATGATATTCGAAGAAAAACTGCGTTCAAAATACAATTTCGAAAAATGCCGCAACACCTCGTCTGACTTTTATGACGCAATTGGCGGCACAAACCCTGCCCTACGGCGCGCATCTAGATGTGGAACTAATGTAACGTTCGGTTAAGTTATGTTATCTTAGCAACCTCATGAAAACGATTGCATCACAATACAGAGTCCAACATACAGAGTGGAAGGCGCAGACCATGGTGGGGATTCGGAGCAAATCATTGGCCAATATGTTCGTGTGTTTGTGCGCGCGGGTAAAAATAGTTCTGTTTTATTGCAAGAAAGACGCGGTTCGGTCGTTATAAAGAACAGCAATGAATATGTGTGGGCAGACCAAAACAAGCGCGTCCCCACTACGAGCGCGTCTTTACCGTATGAGCTGTTTGATGAAGATGCTATTGGGAATACTAAGCAGTCACCGCGCAATGCACAATTCACAATGTAGTCAGCGGCCACGCTCACTGCTATTGTAGCACTGGTGTTTGCAATTATGTATGCACTAACACGCGTTACCATGCACATGATTCAATGATTGCGAGCTCCCTGGTACCCATTTTTGAGACGCGTTCACATATGTTTTTTCGCATTAGTTCGAATTTCAAATGGGCTGAGCCTGGCCTGTAATTGGGAATTCAAAACGTCGTATGTCGGTATTTATGGACATAAGTTAGTAGGGAAATCATTCACTTTATGTCAAGGTGTACCCAAAGAACAGTTACCGAGGAACTTACTTTAGAAGATTTTCGGCCGACGCATTAATCTTTTCTGCGTACTGGCCTGTGGCGAATCCTAGCCCGTGGCAAGGAATAACCCAAGATATGAAACTGTGGGTGACTAACATTAGGTTAGGCATAGGGCCTACCTATCTTACATATTAGTGCCCTGAAAACTTGGCTGTTTTGAAGCATCGCCAAAAAAGGTACGTGACAATTTCCTTGCCACGGGCTAGGATTCGCCACCGGCCAGTGCGCAGAAAAGGTTTGTGCGTCGGCCGGAAATCTTCTAACGCCACGCGTTCAACATGGCGCACACACCCAGTTTTTTTAATTGAGACGCACATGATGCGCATATCAGCGATCCGGGGCACACGTGATGTTTGCCGTCGCGTCAAGATGGAGAATACGCTCATACAGCTAGTGCCTGAATAATAACAATTACGCACTTGTCTGAAGCGTCCCCGAAAGCGTCTTACTTTTTATATCGTTGCTTTCATATCCGTATCAGTTAAGTGTAACAGTCAAGCTAGTTTTCTTTAGAGTGTTGCAAGGGGATACCAACATCTGAAAAATAAATTTGTTCCAAAATCTTAGATAGGCATACAGGATTAAAAGGCAACCGTTACAAAGATTGGGTAGCCCTTCTCCAGTTCTTTTATAATCCGGTGTCAGAATTTAAATATCCAAATGATGTTTTTTTTTGTTTTTGAATAAGGGGTGCGCCTATAGTTCCAAGAACTTGATTGGTCTGTGCCATATTCTTTCCCCTCGCTATCTTACGAAAAAAAAAACTTCCGTCCCTTGGAACGAAAAAAAAAAATCGATTCCCAAATGGACTTCAAATAGGAATTTCAAAGGATTGTGGCATGCAGCTTTAGTATGGTAATTTTTCTCAATGAAATTCTACTGTGGCATAAAAACAGCACAGATAAAACTTCTAGCACATAAATAGTTCAAGTTCTGTAACCAACTTGCGCACATTTTAGCGATGAGATATGCAACTCCGTGGATTGCCCTCTTGTTTTATTTTCACAGACATCACATGTGAAATATATATTTACACTGGTTGACAAAATTTTGACTCTTTCTGATCACAGATGGAGAAGACGTAAGCGACCCCCCTCCCCCACCCTAACCCGCCCACCCACCCAGATCGGAGCGGAATTCGATCCGAATTCGTTGTAGAGTGATCGCGGCTTAAACCATGGTTTACCAATTATAAAGTTTCGGAGGTACTGACTACCGTGCTTGTCTGAGGGAATTCTCAAAATGGGCGATGGCTTTCAAATAACCTGATACAATGAAGCCGAAACGTATTAAAAGTTCCTTCATAAAAGAAAACTTGCAAAGGACAATCTTGAAGAGAACAATAGCCGGGGATCTTGTGCATCGACGTCACTCGACGCCATTCTTGTGGGCAAACAATGAAACACTATGTGTCTATAAGTTACATTTTAAATTTACATGCTTTCTCAACCTCCGCGCAAATCGTTTGCCTTTATCTGCGGTGTTACAAGTTGTAGCGCTCATCACGTGCCCCACGGAGGGCGTAGGGACTATTGCTATGTGACAGCACATCTATTTTAGTTAAGTGGGGGTGTCCTACAGAACAAAAGACTCACCTGACTGTAAGCATTAAGATAATAATCCTGGGCCTTTGCATTTCTGGTAGCTGGATCGATCCATACCACAGTGACGTCAGAGAAGATCATTGTCGTAAACACATCGCTTCCACTTCTACCAAATGCCATGTATTCCCCCTCCTCGACAATTCCTTTAAATGTGAGCTGTATTTTATTGTTTGCTTCGTCTACCCACCAACTGATGTGGAATTTGTCTTCCAGTAGTACCTGGCAATTTTCCTGTGTTCATATGAAGAAGTAAGAAATGTGACAGAATTCAGCCAACATCCAACGCCTGCATCAATATATTTTTTTAATTGTTAAAGTGTAATGTCATAAATGGTTACATCTTTTCTATTTTTGATTACAGCTATGGTGGAATTAAACCATTCACGTGACTGTTCATTATTGAAATTTGATGGGTAAACTTTATCAACGCTGTAAAGAAAAGAGATGAGAGACAACTGTAAAAAGAGGAGTCGCCAACGAGTCTATGGGTGATGGTACTTGCTCCTATTTACATATGTGCTTCCCCTTATGCTCTCATCAATTATGCAACACGCTCTCTGGCCCCGGAGAAGGTCGGTAAATGTTCTAAAGGAGCGTCAAACACTTTTGTGCATTGACGCACCCCTCCGTCACACAATTAACACAGCTTTTCGTCAGAATTTGACTCACGTTTTTGCCATTGTACTTGAAAAATGTGGCGTATCTGTGCTACAGCACTGTATCACCGCTAAATGTTATAACAACGCTAAATGTTTTACCCACAGTTAATGTTATAAAAATTAACGTTAAATGTTATACCAACCGAAAATATTAAAAAAGTTAACGCTTAATGTAATTAACGAATCACCCTAAATTTTATAACAATTAACGCTAAATGTAATAATTCGAAACCACCCTGAATGTAATAAAAATCAACGCTAAATTTAATATTTTTTTTTCACAGTGTAGAAGAAGAAGTAAAGCTTTAAAATCACGAGTTTGGGGGCATGTATCTGCAAGTGATACAATGCTTGATTCTACTTCTCAAGTTCTCAGCAATGCTATTTGAAGGTTTAAAAAAGGAAATGGTGAACTTTGATAACATGTTTTCATGTTGTATCCCTTGTGAATGATGCATTCGCGCATATACATTGTATATGTGAGTATCCATTAAGTGTTTGTTTTTTCTTTACAGTTTTTGCATGTAAATTAGTTTAAAAATGTCTACTGTAAAATCGAATTACAGAATTGTTCTGTTTTTTTTTTTACCTTAATTTTATGTGAATTTACAGCCTACTGTTTTCATTCTCGGCGTTTTAATATTTATTATAATATCGTTTTTTTTCCTTTCATATGTTATTACGTAACATACACTTCACCATTACGTAGATCAGGTATTTGGCTTATCAACGTAATGTGTCGTTACGAAGTTGTTTTCAATCAAAACACAATGAGGATGCTTTGTTGTTATATTGTTGTCAAGTAGACTGCTATCTCTAGGAACTTTGTAATTGGAAAGTCACATTTTTTGTACAATATAATAATTGTTTTTAAAATAAATATGACAAAGAATGCAAATACATTGGTTGCAAACATTTCCAGACAAGGTAAACAATAAGTTTATCACTTCCTGATTAAAAAACGCCAAAAAAAGATATTATTCAAAGCAACAGCAATCCTTTTGTTAGGAAAATGCCTACAAAATAAGCTCCACCCATTTATGCAAAATGAGATATACGTCATAAAGTGGTAAATTTACAGACTCTTTCAAGTAAATTTGTGAAACGTTTTTAATTCGATCAAGTGCATGAGCGCCTGTGGCGATGAGTTGACATCAGTATACCAATTGTCAGTATAATAAATGTAAGTTAATTTTCAAATAGGGCCATAAATTTGCCAAAAATGTTTTCTTTTTTAACTGAAACTTCGCAGAACGATGCATGTTATATATTGAAAATTTTCTGGCTATTTCTTATTTGTTTGTTTGTTTGGGCTTATTTTTGTTTCTTTTTCAGCTTAAAAACAAAATGAATGTTTGTTAAATGACAGTATATTTATGTGAAATCAGAAAAATACAAAATACTGTTAAAATTTCTGTAAATTTACAGAAAAAGTTTTACAAAGCAGTAAAATTTGGTTAAAAAAGCAGACAGAAATGGTTTTTCAAATAAACAGAAAATACATGTTAAACAACCTTTTTTTATTGTAGCAATACAAAGTGTCTGTAAAGATACAGAAAATCTCTATTAAAAGTAAAATACAAAAAGTTTAAGTTAAAAAAAGTCCGTAAATTTACAGAAATTTTTAACAGTGTAGAAGTAGTACGCATGGCCACCTCCCCCCCCCCCCCCCACGCCCACGCCCAGGTTACAATGAGTACCGTACTGTAATATTACCATGGCACGTCATTATGGGTTGAGTAGGGATTGATCAAAATGGAGGAAGGCATTTGGAAATGACCGCCGCTCTCCTGCGATGCAGTTAGCCAAAATGGAGGCGGCATTTGGTGCAAATATTTCTATTTTTTTTTTTTTTTTCAATTCAGTGATATAATGCATGTCGTCAGCTAGACGGGGAGTTACTAATCGGCTGTTTACATGACAGTGATGAATATGCATTCGTTAAGGCGCTGTACTGGGTGTCACGCAACCTTCATGACCAGTTTAGACCAATAGTTAAGCATGCATGTGACATTTAACTAGTGTCATAATCTGATACACAGAAGACTATAGAAGTGTTGTGGGGCAGTAAACTTTCTCAATTGTTTCTTCATAATTAGTGTGTGCTTTGCTCATAATTATGTAGTGCAGTGTAAAATAACAATTCGCCCTCAAGAGTCCTAAGAACCCAACTCTTGTCAATAGAAACTAGACATGAGACGACGGGTGCAGCACTGATTGTAATATGTCCTCGCACACACGATAAGTAGCTGGCATTATTGCTCGAAATGGCTTATATGCCTAAGAAATGTGTAAAGAAAGGAATGAAAATCGGTCATTGTGAATATGAAGTAGCCACCGCACAGAAGTCTTAATGTGTGAAGAAAGCGCTGCTCCGGCGATGGATGTTTAGGTTTTTTTTTTTTTTTTACATTACGTTGTTATTACATTTAGCGGTGATACACACCACCAACTAGGTTGCTTTGACGCAACATTTGGGAAACTTTGACTCACCTTTGGGTCACAACTTGGACAAAATGACGCACATGTAACTCACCGCTGCCAGGTGATAAGAAGGTACGCTCACACTTGTACGGTAACGGCGAAGGCAACGGCAAAAATTTCATGTAAAAAGTGAAGGTTTGTTCACACTGATACGGCAACGGCAATGATGTCATCCGGCAATTGATGAATACCGCATCCGGCAAAACTGAATTGGTCGAGGAGCGATTCACTGCCGTTGCCGGATGGTATTCATGCAAATTATCACTAGCAACAATGTAACCTCAATGCCTTCTCCTCAGAACATCGTGCACCCACCATCTCCTCTTCTTCCGCCCTTTCTTCCGATCTATTTGGCACGCTATTGCCATTAAGAAAATCAGCTCCTCATCAGTGTATGCCATGTTCGATAGAGAACAAATTTGTCAGCTGCAATTTCTCGTCAGTATCATCCGGTAAAATTGTTACCGCATTCGACAATAATTTTTGCCGTCAGATGTGAACAGCTTTGCCGGATTGCCGTCGCCGTTACCGTTGCAGTTGCCGTTGCCGCTGCCGCGGTATATGTGAACGCACTCTAAAGGTGCGTTCACATATACCGGCAGCGGCAACGGCAGCGGTAACGGCAACGGCAGCGACAATCCGGCATAACTGTTCTCATATGAAGGCAAAAATTATTGCCGCATACGATAAAAATTTTACCGGATGGTACTGACGGGAATTTGAAGCAGACTTGATGAGGAACTGATTTTTTTTAATGGCAATAGCGTACCAAATAGATCGGAAGAAAGGGCGGAGGAGGAGAAGACTGTGACAGCAGAATAATTAAATTTCACAATTAAAGCCTGAACAGAACTGCGCACCTTTTTCAGTGGACAGTTTTATTTGAAAGAAATGAAGTATGGCATTAAATTTTTTTCATTAAAACAAATCGTTTTTGTTCGTAAAAAAATCGAAAAATTTAGCATCAAAAGTGTACCTTTTGGTCAATGCCGTAGGGTGAGGTGCAAAGTCCAAAATTTCGCCCCCCCCCCCCCCCCCCGCTTTCATATTGCTTCCTACGCCACTGCATTAGGCTCATTTATGTTAGAAGTCAGGTCGGGTCAGGCAAAACAGGTGTACGTTTTAAAAAAATGAGCGACCCATGTTCCTTCGATAAAAATTGCAATGCAATATAAGTCTGTTCTCAAGAGGAAATAATTCATAGCCTAATCAGGTATAATTTTCAAGCATGGCGTACGTTACATTATGGACATAACAAAAGTAGTGATTGATGTGGCTTTAACAATACTACTAACAGTACCTGCTATCAACGTAAATGGTATGAATAGTTACCATAGAATTAGGGATTTCCCATTTCCCTTTCTATTTTTCCCGCACATTAAATAATTTTACTTGATCATGGTAATCAGGATTTTTCACGTCGTATATTAATGAATGATTCTGTTTGGACAAGAATGACCAGCTTTTCTATAATCTCGGCAGATAAATTAGATTAAATTAGATCTTCGAGGCATCTTGAAGTTGTACGGACCCAAATAATTTGTGCACTGCAGTTTGGCGGACTATCACAGAACGTCTCTGCCCCGTACCGTTGGCTCCCGCTGGTCATACAGACAGGTGCTTGCACACAATGAAGTTGGCAGAATTTTTTGCCGTACGGCAAATGGCGTTGAATCGCTCCATGTGCGATCACTTTTTTGCCGGACGCATTTTAACCGGATTGCCGAACTGCCGCATTGCCGTTGCCGTGCTAGTGTGAACAGTCTTTCACTTTCTATTGTGTGGTATATTTTTGCCGATGCCGATGCCGTTGCCGTTGTCGTTGCCGTTGCCGTTGCCGTTGCCGATGCCGGACAAGTGTGAACGTACCTCGTACGTAGCTCGGTAATTCGTTCCCGCGTAGAATTGTTGGGCACAGCGTGGGATATACAAACCGAGCACAACACGTAGCGTGCAGCTTTCCACTCATACAACACTATCTGAGTGTCTAGCCAAGTCGAACGAAAATAGTGGTCTCAGTGATACTTTCCGGCAGATTAAAATGCGAATTTTTACACCAAAAAGACATTTTAGGCACAACCCACTGCACAAAACCTCACATGAGATCCCTTCTTGTGTTATGGATGGATTAACAAAGAATGATTTCACCAAATTTTCATGTAATCATAAAATTTTGGAATAGCCTTCGTATTGTAGGTGCGGATTGTTTTGATTATCCCAAAGATTTGGAGGATGTGCGCATGTACACAGCCACCCAAAACGAATTACAGAATTGGCTTATTGATGAGTGGACATTGCCTAATACCAATGTAACTATTAGGGGATATACGTTTGTAAATAGGAGATAAGGAGGAGCGAAACAGACCTGACGACTCCTACCCAAGCCAAGTAGGGGCGAATCCTCCTCCGGAAAGATGTTCGCCCTAGAGGATAAAAAACTTATATGTTATCTCACCCGTCGATTATTCGTAGCTTTGGAAGATATCCCCTCCCCTCTTTCGTACCTTGTCTGAAGAGCCGTCTGGTCGTATTTCACACAGTTTACGGCATTCTTCTACCAGTATAATCGTTCAACTTCACGATCCTATTGGCTCTTATAGAGTGCTTTCACGTTTCGTCACAATTAGTAAGCCACGCCCACTGCTACACGTGGGTTATCAGCTGCATCTCAGCTAGCTACATTACATGCGTACTTCACTAGATTTTGCACGCCAAAAAAGGCGGGGTTTTTGACGTAGATGAAAGCACTCCATAGAGTGTTTTCACTGACGTTACAAACCCCGCCCTTTCTCTGACTGCCGGGCAAAAACCGTTGTGTAGTAAGTATAATAAGCTGAAAAGCAGCTGACGACCGACGTAATGACTGTTAAGTTTTTGCCCTGCAGTGGGGGTTAACCAAGTTGTGATTGTTTGTTTTCTTTGATCCTCCCTTGTGGGAACTCGGGAACGCCCCAAATGAGGGGTACTAACGCCAAGCTGGCAATGCCAGCTTCGTGAGACAAACTCGCATTTTACCGTCTGTGATTAAGGTATAGCAGATTAACTACAACCCAGAAAACTAGACGACAATTTTAATAATCGGAGCTGGGACTTGAACACACGATTTCACGTGAGAACACTCTATAATGACTTTTCATACTCCAAAATTGAGGTGCTTACCACGGTTTCAGGAGTTGGGGAGATCGTAGGGGCGGCCGTCGGAGTCGTGGGTACAGGCACATAGGGAGGAATATTCTCAACACGTTGACTGGGGATTGGCAGATGTCCATAATTCTCTCCATCAGTGACGCTCCAAATTCCGATAAACTCTACATCTCTCACCGTCAAAGCGCCTGGAAAAGTTATAGTTACGTCCGCCCCATTGAATTCAGGTAAAACATTGGCTCTGTGAAAGAGTCGACATACACACAGGCGTTTTCATCAATGAAGAAAAATCACATGAAAGGCAACGAAAAATGAGCAGAAAATCTGCTCTTTCCTTCTCATCACAAATCTGTTGTTGTTAAAAATTGTTATTATTGTTGTAGATGTTGTTGTTGCCGTTGCTGTAGTTGTTGTCATTATTTTTGTTCCTGCTATACTGAAAATGCTGCTGTTATAAATTTCTTGCTAGAGTAACATCGAATGAGCTGAGAGATATGTCTTCCATTTTCTCGTTATGTCTAATCTCGTCCTTTAGGACTCCTAAAAAAAACGCGTCACGTTTTCCCTGCAGTTGGTGGTAGATGGCGCAATTCTTCTTTACATCGGTAAGTTTTAACCAAGCAATTAATGTAAACCAGACCTTTAGAAGATAAACCATTATATATTTTCAACCTACTTCAAATGTTAAAATAATGTGTTGCCAGCAATAATTAATATTAACCAATAAGTAGCCTAATACTTACGAATCTACTGGATGAGGAATTTTCCTGTCACTAGGATCCGGAGTCCCCTTTCCAGTCCAAAAATAGACATCTGATTAGAAAAAAGAAATTAATTCTACTTTTTCTAAAGTCCTCTCAACTTTTTTGCGAAGAACCGTTCGCAACAGAAGCGTGTAGGGAAGAGAAAATATTTTTTCTGAAGCTCTCTCGACTCTCTAGCAAAGACCCGTTCGGCGGAACTAAACATTTCTGCGGAATGAATTTTGTTTCCGAAAGAAGGTACGTTCAAAAGGGACAACAAATCGTAATAAAATCAAAGAAGCAGATAAAGTGTCCCGTGACAGCCTCCTTAATCCCCAGTCTGCTGCCAAAAAGCAGAAGCACCTTTTAGCTCCTTTAGTCACTACTCGTAATCCACGACTCCCCACTTTCTCCAAGATTATTAAGAAACATTTCCCCATTTTACAAATGCCGAAGACTTTTAAGGTTAACTTCCCACTCCCCCCCCCCCCCCCCTGCGGTTATTTACCGAAAACCTCCTAATTTAAAGTCCCTTCTTGTTAAGGCTAAAACTTCTAAAGTTTTTAATGAGTCAAGCAAAGGATGTTTTAAAACTCATTCCAATCGCTGTGTAACATGTACTGCTATTTAAGAAACTAATTTGGTACAGAGTAATTCTACAGGTCAAAAGTTCAGAATTTTTCACGACATTACCTGCGATACGGAAGGACTCGTTTATCTTGTCAATTGTTTAGATTGTAAAAAACAGTATGTGGGAGAGACGGGCGGGGAGCTGAGGATTAGGCACCGTGGGCATAGGCAAGAAATACGTAAAGCCAATACACCCCTTGGCAAACATTTTCAATCCTGTAGAAACTTTGAGCTCATTGGAATTGAAAAGCTTATTAACAATAACAAGAAAACTCGAGAAGAAGTAGAGCTAAAGTGGATTTACCGTCTGAATACCTTTGATCCAGTAGGCATAAATATTAAAGACGTCAGCCATAGCGTTTAGGATAATCTTCCGGTATTTGCTTTTTCACCTGTATTCGTTCTAATCCCATGTGCTGGTTTCTGAGAGTTTTTTCAGTGTACTTTTATACGTGATCAAGAAAAGTTTACCTTTTCGAAACGTCGTGGCGCAATATGTATACTCATTTTACCGTTCCAATGATTCAACCAGTTTGATCATCTTATTGCATTGAAGATTTTAACGATCCAGCTAACATTCTCGTTTTAATAAACTTTTATGGATTGTTTTTGATATGTCGTGCGGTGCGTCCGGTGGCTTCTTATTTTCATCTTATATATATATATATGTACATACATACATATATATATAAATAAATAAATAAATATATATATATATATATATATATATATATATATATATATATATATATATCTGGGCATAAGCTGCACAAAATATTTAACAAAAACACTGTGAAAGTCAGTTATAGTTGCATGAAAAACATGAAAGCCGTCATAAGCAACCACAACTCTAAGGTGCTTTCAAAGAAAACTGCTACACCCCCAAATCGCGGCTGTAACTGCAGGGTTAAAATTTCTTGTCCCCTTGATGGGAAATGCCTCACATCAGCCGTAGTCTACAAGGCTGAAGTCACTAGTAACGATGCCACACACTCATACATAGGCATGTCTGGCGGCCCATTCAAGGAAAGGTACAACAACCACAAGAAATCTTTTAACTTAGAACGTCATGAAAAAGAAACCGAGCTCTCTAAACACGTTTGGTCCCTTAAGAGGAGCGGCCAGGCTTTACAATTCGTTGGCACATATTAGCACAGTCAAACACACATAGAACTCCATCTGGCTTTTGTAACCTTTGTCAAGCTGAAAAACTTGCTATAGTCGATCACCGTTCCCCCAACCTCTTGAACAAAGATCGGAGATTCTATCACAATGCCGCCATCACCACACACGCAAAGAAAGTTACTCAAGCGGGCAATGGTTAAAAACCCAGAACGGCGAAGGCTTGTGTTCATTGTTAACCGAGATCCCCTGACGATCGCATTGATTTGTGAGAAACTTTAAGTAGGGTTTTGTTTGCTTTTACAGCATAAATACATGGTCGATATCCGCTCTTCTGCTTGCAGAATTGAGCACTCTGTCCAGTCTTGTTTTTGGGCAATTTATTGTATTTGTATATATATATATATATATATATATATATATATATATATATATATATATATATATATATATATATATATATATATATATAAATATAAATTATATATATATATATATATATATACCATGTATTTATGCTGTAAAAGCAAACAAAACCCTACTTAAAGTTTCTCACAAATCAATGCGATCGTCAGGGGATCTCGGTTAACAATGAACACAAGCCTTCGCCGTTCTGGGTTTTTAACCATTGCCCGCTTGAGTAACTTTCTTGCGTGTGTTGTGATGGCGGCATTGTGATAGAATCTCCGATCTTCTGTTCAAGAGGTTGGGGGAACGGTGATCGACTATAGCAAGTTTTTCAGCTTGACAAAGGTTACAAAAGCCAGATGGAGTTCTATGTGTGTTTGACTGTGCTAATATGTGCCAACGAATTGTAAAAGCCTGGCCGCTCCTCTTAAGGGACCAAACGTGTTTAGAGAGCTCGGTTTCTTTTTCATGACGTTCTAAGTTAAAAGATTTCTTGTGGTTGTTGTACCTTTCCTTGAATGGGCCGCCAGACATGCCTATGTATGAGTGTGTGGCATCGTTACTAGTGACTTCAGCCTTGTAGACTACGGCTGATGTGAGGCATTTCCCATCAAGGGGACAAGAAATTTTAACCCTGCAGTTACAGCCGCGATTTGGGGGTGTAGCAGTTTTCTTTGAAAGCACCTTAGAATTGTGGTTGCTTATGACGGCTTTCATGTTTTTCATGCAACTATAACTGACTTTCACAGTGTTTTTGTTAAATATTTTGTGCAGCTTATGCCCCGGGGGAAAGTGTTTGGCTATGAGTTTGAGGTAAGCCCTGCCAACGTTAGATTTGACTGTTTTACTGAACGGGGGGTTGAACCAAATGACCTTCCTGTGCCTTTGCTTCCTCTTTCACCTTGGGGTATGCGGGCTCTCAAAGGGGCACTTCAGTTTATGTTGAAAGCCACTGGAGTCTAGTGCCTTTTGGTAGGCAGGCGCTGCAGCGTCAAAAACTGCTTGATTGCAAGAGAGCTCAGCAATACGTTTGTTTACGGCCATGGGGATGTTTTTAAGTATGTTGGGTGGGTGGTTTGACTGGGTATTAATGAACAGGGGGTGTCGTTGGGTTTCCTGTAGGGGGCATAGGTACCATCTCTCATATTAAGCGTGACATCGAGGAAATTTACGGTATGGAGGTTAGTTTCGATAGTGATTTTCAGGTCGAACTCGTTGAAAATTTTAATGAAATCCTTGCGGGCTCTGTCAGCGAGTCTTCCGGAGCGCGTTCTCAAGGATGCAAGTCCATCGTCCCTGTAAAGTCCAACATCGGAGACACAGTCGTGCTTCCTAAGGCTGTTAAGGATGTAGAGACCGACCAGTTCACATACCTCAGCGCCATCGAAACTGCCCATTGTGACATCAAAGGAGTGGGGGTTGCTTCGTTTCGTCCAGGGTGTATTTTTACTAAACAGGACCGACTTTCTAGCATGCATGATGATAGAGAAGTCCAGTCTCGAGATATGCACACACTGCTTAGCCCATGTGAGGGCGGTAGTGAGTAGTTGCTGAGAAATGGACGGGTAGAAGTCCACAATATCAAAGGCCATAAAGGTACGGAACTGCTTATCCTTGAGGGAAGTAAACCAGTCAATGACCGCGGATGTGCTTCTCCACTGGTTAACTTTCGTGGCGGCCCGCAGGTTTACATTTACACGTTCAAGGATAATTTTACTGACTCGTCCCATTTCGCTCTTGGCAGGGTTGATTAATCTGCATGATATTTTGTTGGGGAAATTTTCTTTATGGTCCTTGATAGTGATGAAAGCTTCTCTCTCCTCCATGTGATTGATACGGTCCTGGATATCAATCTTAGAGGCAATGTCTGTCTGTTCTTTGTTGATGTCAGCAACAAGAAATGCGTCAGCAACTTTGTATTTTTGTGTAATGTTGTCATTAAGGAGCTTGGTGTAATCATCTGGGTTAGCTGCGTATAAATTTCGGGTTTTATCGGCAGGGATTAGCACTTTGTTAAGAGATGACGTTTTCTTGGCGTCATTCTTTAGTTTGTGTTGGAAGGGGGAAGGGGAACTCCTAAATTCGATATTCTCCACCAGCGTCTTTTATTGCAAGGAGTGTTGCCCTTAGAGTCAGGGGTAATTGATGTGGGGGAGGTAAGAAGTCTTCTGAGGTTAGGGGGCTGGCGCAATGAGAGGAGGGGGGACTCAGAGAAAATGCCCGAAGAGATGGATCGTCCTTAAGGGAGACAAAGCTATGTTTTATGGTGCTTGCAAGATTGTGAATAAGGGCAACACTCTAAGGGCAACACTCCTTGCAATAAAAGAGGCTGCAAAATCTGCAAGCACATTACTACCGAAGAACGTATCAATATCCCTGACATTAATTTTCCGATTATTCCCCCAACCTTAACTGTGATTCTTGTAATGTTGTATACATTCTATCTTGTAATCTTTGTAAAAATAAGTTGTACGTCGGTGAAACTGGTACTTCCTTTCGTCTAAGGTTCAATAACCATAAACAGTCTATCGGTGACAACACTCTTGGATTCCGAGTAGCGGAGCACTTTAATCTTTCGCACCATTCTATTGAGAATCTTAAAATAATCCTCATTGCAAATAACTTTATTTGCGCCGAACAACGAAAACGTACCGAACTTATTTGGATAATGAGGCTTAAGTCACACATTACCGGACTCAATAGGACCTTGGTATTTTAAATCATTACACGTTTCAACAAACAATTTAATCTTCCCTTCTGACACTGCAGTTAACTGTAGATTTCCGTTCTTTTTAATTTATGTACTCATTTTTAACTTTTGTGCTCGTTTTGTCTTTAATACTCGCTGAGGAAAGTCCCAGGGGGACTGAAAATTTCGAAATATATTTGTAATCTTTCATACTCCTTAAATCAACCAGTTATGCCCTTTATTGCATATTTTTTGTACTTTATTTATTTCTCGGAGTATACGTGGAACTTTTCTGTTTTAATATATATATACATATATATATATATATATAAATATATATATATATATATCCCTGTATTTTTGTACCACAAATTTGTAGCAATTTCAAACAGCACTTATACATTGAAAACACTGAATGTCGTCACTTTGTATTACTTATTAAATAATAGAAGATGCTTTGCCCTGTTGACCGACTTCCGATTTGAAGGAGTCGACTGTTTATTTGGTACGCCCTATTTGACCTTTTGAGGATCGTGGGCACAAGCTTATGAGAGCAGTTCCCTTAGAGGAAAATATTGCGTTTAAAATGCCCCAGCATGGCATTATAAGTAAAAAGCTCTAGCCATTATCAAATCATTCGGTCTCAACAATAAACCCCAGCAATAGCTTCATAACCTCAAAATATTATGCAAAAGAAGAGTTGTGGAAGTTGCAACTTTTGAAATGTTGAAAGTTTGGGTGAAGAAATTATTCTTGAACAACAAACAACTGAACTTCTATCTGAGGGAAACTTATTTCTTGAAAAGAACGCCACCATACTGCCTTATTTTTAATTATTTATCACTCTTTGCCAATAAATATTGGTTTTAAAGGATGAAGTTTCCTTGTAAAACAAACGCAATATTTTCCTTGAATTCTCCAGAAGGCTGGTACAGTGGCCTAATTTCTCTACGGAGGGCAAAGATGTGTAACTAGAACTGAAGGGTATGTTAATATCAGCTTGACTAATTCATCGTTCATACTAAAACGTTCTTTAGCTGTTTAGTGCAACCATGTAAATTGGCGAGGTACTTGTCAAAATTAAAGTCATCGTCAATGTATGTTTTACACTGATTCGTACATTGGTTACCTTTGTATTCAGTCTAGAATACTCTCACCTCCAAATGATTTACACTTTAAGAGTGTGTAGCAAGTAAACAATTATTTTGCCCCCACTTTTGAAACACGTTAAAATTCTAAACATGTTTAGCTATTAAATATTACATTTTATGCAGTTAAACGTGTTTTAAAACGAAATTTTAAGGAATTTTACAGGTGTGTAAAGCATCTCAACATGTTCACAAAATAGAGGCAAAAAGTGTTATCCCTAAACACCATATTTTTAGAGTGTGGCGTGACCCACTTTGTGGTGGACCTTGGGCACCCACGATTAAATCCAACCATGACCATACGATATAAATTTGCAACCTTGGGACCCAAGTGGCCTAATGGACAGTGATAGGCTGAATCGTGATACAGTATGATTCTATTGCCTCTATTATTTCCCTTCAAGTTCTTTGAGTAAACCATTATTTGTTCACCCCAAGATATTTAATGCCAACAATTTTCCAATATTTTACCATACAGCTTTGGCAATATGTCATACTCAATTGCGTGTACTGGCGTTTAATATTCAAAACTTCTTTAAAAAGATAAAGGAAGTCTCTTACCCCAAGACTACCTCCCCAGGAAGAAGGTCTGAACATTGTCCCTCTTGCAGTTGAGAACAGCTAGCTGTCTATGTCTACAGGCATGATATCTTGTGAACTGTTATCTTGCTAGTTGCATTCTGATAAATGGATACGGTAGTTCTTACGTAACCTGATGCATAGCCTGTATTTCTCCCCTGTATTAGGAGGCGACTTAAAGGGCCAAACCTCTCACCCCAAACTACAATTTTGGTACGGGGGTACCAAAATTCTCAATTGGCTCAGCTCTTTGATTGACAGCTAATTCAAACAATGCAGAGTACCAAAGCTTATATTACACAGCATGAACGGTACCGAGAGTGTTTTGATTATGTAAATTGAGTTTTTCTACACTCACCTTGAAGCAATAAACTGAGATTGTATCTGAATGACGAATTTCAGACAATTGTGGGAGGGGCTTCAGTAAGAAGGTTAGGAGAATTGGTACTGTTTGGGGTAAGAGAATTGGGCCTTTAACTTAGGGAAGGACTTCTACCTCATTTGAATGGTATTTGAGACCGAACAAAATTCGATCCACATTTGAACTGTATTTAAACTTTACCTTTTTTATCAAGTTGATACTATAACACAATTGTGTGCGTATGTGTGGTTAATCTCATCTAACTAATCACATAACCTGCCACGCACAAACAGCCATTACAATATGATCCCAATACGACAGTACTGATCTTTTATACACAGTACCGTAGTTAATATTACACAGCATGCTCAGGGAAGTATGCTGATTCCATTAAAGGCAATGTTGAGGGGGGGGGGCGGGGACTGAGTGTATGCCCAATAAATCTTTGAGAAATTGCCAGTTTACTTCGATTTCCACACGGTATCTTTTGCAGATGAGGTAATCCCGCTTACAGGGGCCATGCACCGATGCACTGCGTTGCGCACCTTTTAATTTTGCCATCCAGTTGCCGTGCGCGCGTGTCGATAACACATCTACTGCCCATGATCATAGGTATCCGGTATGCTGACGTCACGTGCACGACTTCTGTTGTGATCAAATCGCCTTTCTTGGTGATGACACATTATGGCCTTGTACGGGTACGCTCACTGAGATATGTCATTAGGCAACAAACTGGGATTGTGTGTGAACAAGGAGGGAGTAAAAAGATTTGGAGTATTGGAATTGTCTGGAGAAAATTCAGGCTGTTGTAACCATGGACTTCTTATGTACATGGACAGAGCATGTATCGTGCACTTCCTATGCGTAGATTGTCGCCACCACCTGGGGATAAAAGGCGAACCAATACGGCCGCCGTGAAGCTATGATTCGACGATGACTCAGTAATATTTTAAACCAACTTTAAAATTTGAATGGGAAACAATATCAAATTCCAGCAATGCATGCAGTGATTTTAACCTTACCTTGCATTGTTTCGAAAATATTTCAACTTTCTTGCAAAATCTGTTGACTTTAACTACTTGAGCAAGTCCAAACTTTCATACACAAAACCATTGCAGACAGCCATCTTGCTATGCCTTATACTCATACGTACGGTAGTGACAGCCTGCGCATGTGCAGTATGCTCTGTCCATGTGTATAGGAAGTACGTGGATGTAACAGACAGACAGATGTCAGCCTTTACCATTCCGTCACATTTTACAATTATAATACGTTCCATTGAGCTCGTGAACTCGTGCGGTGAGAAGCGTTCCATTGCAACTCGTGAAGTGGTGGACTGGTCAGGTGAGATGGTGTGGTGAACTGGGAATTTTTAGAGCAGCTCGAGTTGAAAATGGCGAACGCAGCGAAAGACGATAAACAATCAAGAGATCTTAGTATTCGACCCTTCCGCCTACAAAAATGATATCCAGTTGGTGTAAGCCATAAGAGCGAACAAGCGAATCATATTTTGGTAACTGATACAGTTGAAAGTTACTCACGGAGACTGCTTCGCCGTAATTTTGATGATCGATTTGCCTGTTGGTCGAACAATCTAATTTTACGCACACGTCGAGCGTACAGGCTACACTCCCCGACAAAAGTAAATGAAACAAATCACCTTCCCCGATCCCCCTTTCAATGTTGGCTACAACCTTTTAACTATCAGCTAGGACACAACATTGAAAGGGGGAAGGGGGGTTTCAAGCGAAGTTTGAGAGATCGTGAGTGCAGTTGTTACCGTACCAGCGATTTTGTTTCATTCGTTTTGTCGGGGATTGTAGGTATAATTGCTACCGTTCAATAGTGTATAGACATCCGTTTTTACCAATGGAACGCTTCTCACAAGTTGTGAACTGGTGTAAATGCACCACTTCTCCACTTCACGATCTCAATGGAACGCGGCAATAGCCTAATACATGAACCCTTTTCCAAACAGCTTTTACAAAGGACTATGGGATGGAACACTGATGTGCATTCTTCTTTGCTTCCATAAAATATCATTTACAAAAATGATAAATACCAAAAAAGTACCGATATCTCACAATCCTTTGAAGTTGATTTTTGGAAAAGGGTAAAAGAAATTTATAAGTTGGCTAATGATCTCGATAGAAATTTAATGTACCTGAACCAAGTCCATCGTAGTCCAAATTGACAAATTGTATCTGTTTTATATTCAGAATGATTACGTCGTCAGCGTGAACACTGTGGATCCTAGGCGTGCGCCCAAGCTCTCCGAGACTTTCTTGCGCTGGAGGTACGAAGTTGTCAGGTATTATCACTGATCCAAAGTCGGCCTAAAAAAATCAAAGATTTAAAAAACATATTGACATATGTATGAGTAATGTTTCACAGGAAAGTTTTTACGAAACTATCACAAAAATTCTTCTAAAGTACTTAAGTAGTCTAAACCTTCTAGGTAATAAGAAACAATTCATTCGATCGATCTAAAATAGGTTACAATAATTGTAATTTATTTCTTTATGCACTGTTAAAAAGGCTTCAAAATTTCCTTTATGAAAAGTTTAAAGAATAGCCCATACCCAAATTTATTTCTGATATGCCCAAGGGGAACATATCCTAAGTATTCTGGTGATATTTTCATTAATTTTCTTTGTTTGGTTCTAGATATATTAGCAGTTAAATGTGGCAAATTTTCTATATAGAATGGACCTGAAGCAAGCAGGCGTGATGTCATGGATTCACAAATTGTTGGTCAATGGTTTTGTTTTTGTTTATAATTTACCACATGCAACTTAACTTTGATACATTAATACCATAGGTGCATCCTGACAAATGGAATTTTGAAAACTTTACTATGTGCCGTATGGGCAAGAAAGTGTCCCTAATCAAATCAATGGGATGAAAAATAAAGAAAAACAAAACATTGGCCTTCAAGATAAATCCAAGACATCAAACCTGCTTGCTTCAGGTTTACTTTTTGTAGAAAATGTGTCAACTTCAATTGATAATATCTCGAGAACCGAATACAAGAAATGACCGCAAATTTCACAAGTATGCTGAGAGTTCGTTAATCTTAAACATTGCTTTCCAGATCCCTGAAAGTGTCATTCACCAGACCTGCCAGACTATGTGAGTTACATCGAGACATTTTTGTTCTCATTTTGAAATCTTATGTTCTGGAAATATTCTAGTTCTTAAAGTTTTTTTTTTATTATTTTCCAGGGAAGGAAAGGACGAGTGTCCCCTCTCAACAACTCCCATGTTACTTACACGGAATGGAATGCACCAGATTGATATCCAGTCAATATCTTGAAGAGCAACTCCGTCCGGGAGGGTCAAAATAAAGTTTTCGTTGGAATAAGATGAAAGTTTGTTAGTCCTGAAAGTAAGAAGATCCAATTTAAGTTGAGTAAAATTCTGGCCCAGAGTGACAAACGTGAGAGAATAGGTCATGTTACTTACAACGCTGACTGTTTTTAGTCTTGGGGCCCACTCCTGGATTAAAGAATCTGAAAAGGGGTCCCTAGTTTCTGTACCTTCGCATTTCTAAGTTCGTCCCAAACGATGGAAGAATTAATAGGCCTAAAAGGCACATCTGAACACGTTTCACCAAAAATTGGGTTTTCTGGTTTTCAGGCACGTAAGGACCGTCATGTTAAATGTCAATAAATATTAAACGAACGCTCCCACGAAATGGTACCTTGACCCTTCAATGGACCGTTTTCAAAATAGCAATTTCCAAAGTTTATTGGACAACTTTTCTGTGTGTGTGGTTTTTTTTTTATTTTGCCACAGTAAAGTGGCATTCACCAGTTGAAAAAAAAATTGTGCTTATCCTAGCTCAATCCAGCAATCCTATGGTACTTGATGATGGGCAACAGGTCTAATGGCACAGTTAATTCAGTATAACCATTGGCGGCGCCAGAATCCCTAAAACTTACCTGGTTTGGGAATCTATAAACCCTACTTACCTCATCTCTTACACATATGAACAGCTCCATCTATCGCGGAAGATGTACTGACGAAATAAGTCCTACAGAGGGCGTGCGCTAGTTAACCCTTGACCCGTCCTTGCTTAAGCGGCAGCGGAACCCGAGAGACTTCGCTTCGGAACATTTAGACCAGTGCAGTACCAATGGGTAAACCACCAAATGAACCACGGAAACCACCTGATTAACAGAGGGCACTAAAAGCAAGAAGGAAAAGTCCACAGGACTTACCGATTCTAACGGAGGATGGTTCAGGGTGTGTACAGAGTGTCCAGACATCACCGGCAGGCACAGCAGTTAATAAACATTAGTAGGTGAAGTTAAACCACCGTGCAGACGAGATTCCTAGGCGAGATCTCTCAGGTTCCAGAGTGGGGCCGGGAGGCGGGATCCAGATGAGGTAAGTAGGGTTTATAGATTCCCAAACCAGGTAAGTTTTGGGGAATCTATTTCACTCCTACTTACCTCATCTCTTACACATATGAACAGATTAGCACCGGTTGCATGGCGGGACGGCTGGGACTGGAGACCGAGCCGATAGAGGAGACTGTCTGGAAGAAGATTGTTGGTGGTGACTCAGCACTGCCTTGGCGAAAGACCCCTCAGCCGAAACTGTATCTGTGAGGTAACAGGAAACAAAGGACGACGGTGTCTTCCACGCCGCCGCCTTGATGATATCTTCCAAAGGGACACCTTGAAACCATGCTTTAGAGGTCG
This sequence comes from Holothuria scabra, assembly GCA_037179385.1. NCBI lineage: Eukaryota > Metazoa > Echinodermata > Holothuroidea > Aspidochirotida > Holothuriidae > Holothuria > Holothuria scabra. The sequence goes on from CM074194.1 coordinate 32,163,751, forward strand.
CATGAGATCTGACATCATGGGCTCTCACATGTTCTGATGGAAGTGTAAAGGGCTGGATGAGGTCCCTGATCCATCTGGAGATTGTAGCCTTTGAAGCTGAATTATAAGAACTCCTCGGGATTAGGAAGAGGTTGTCGGACGTCCTTAAGTGTCTAGTCATCTTAATGTACTTCTTGAGAGCTCTCACCGGGCATACCAGACTATCCTCTTGTACTGAGGAAACCGAATGCATAGCAGGGACGTACGTCTCGGAAGGGTTAAAGCGGGATCTGGCAGTAATCTCACGCCGTTCGGGTCAAACCGGATGAAGCCCTCCTTGACCGTGAGGGCGTGTAGGAAACTCCTCCTCCTTGCGGAAGCCGCCGCCAGCAGAAAACCGTTTTGTGAGTCAGATGTTCTAGACTGATTGAGGATAGTGGTTCGTAAGGTGAGCTGGACAGCCGACTGATAACCGAGTTGATAGACCAGGACGGAGGTAAGTGCCTAGAAGGTGGTCTCTGGTGGAACATCCCTTTCAGTAGGTGGACAATAGTTTGGTTGTCACCTATGCCCGAACCGTCTTCAAACCCATTGTGAACCGCGGCGATGGCAGATCTATAATTTCTTATTGTACTGACCTGCTTCCTCTCGTGGAATAAGGCCGTCAGGAATTCCGTTACTTGGAGAAGGGTAGCTTCCACGGGATTGAAACCATGGTCTGACGCCCATTGCCTGAATCTGCTAAGTCTGGTATCGTAAGTGCGAATAGTCGATCTTCTCCTGGATCCCGCGGCGATGTTGACAACGTCTGTAGGAAGGCCTTTCGCTCTGAGGTGCTGCTTGAAAGTAGCCATGCAGAAAGACGAAGTGTCTGAAGGCCCCGGTGGCAAACTCTGCCTTGAAGTTGAGTCAGCATACTGTATTTCCTTGGGAAGCGGTATGGTTCGTCCACCAGCATGCTGAGAAGGAGGGGGAACCACGGCTGGTTCGGCCAAAAAGGAGCTATGAGTATCATTCTGGCGTTGCAACGGCGGAGTTTGGCTAGTACTAGGTGGATGAGGTTCCAGGGCGGGAAGGCGTACAGGAACATGTTTGACCAATCCAGCGCCAAAGCATCTGTCGCCCACGCCGACGGGTTGAAAAATCTTGTGTAAAAGACCGGCAGCTTGGCGTTTTGGGGGGTTGCAAATAGATCCACGTGTGGCCGTCCCCATAAGCTGAACACGTGATCTGCCCAGACCTGAGACAGAGACCATTCCTTGTGATCCACAGACCAGCCCCTTCAAAGAGCATCTGCCACGACGTTGTCTTTTCCCGTTAGGTGTGAGGCCTTCAGCCGGATGTTTGCCTCGAGACAGAATAGAATGAGGCTCTGAACCCTTATGCACAGTGTCTCCTACCTCGCGCCCCCTTGTTTGTTGACGTAGGACACTACGGTTGCGTTGTCTGACATAACTGTTACTGCCTTTCCTGCCAGGAGGTCTTTCCAGTGACTGATTGCCTGGAACACCGCCTCCAGCTCCAGGACGTTGATATGACGGGTTGACTCCTGAGGGGTCCACTTCCCCGCTAGAGTTCGATAGTCCCAGGTTGCTCCCCATCCCGTCAGGGACGCATCTGTTGTTATAGTCACCGAGGGCCGGTGCGTCTGAAGTGGTCTGCCCTGGGTCAGACTGAGGTCGTGAATCCATCAGGTCAAATGAGGTTTGACATCCTCTGTCAACGGGATGTGCTTTTCTGGGTTGTCCAACTTGGGCACAAAATGCTTGAGGACATGAAACTGAAGTGGCCTCATTCTTAGGCGACACAGAAGCAGAGCGTCTACTAGGCTTGCCATCAACCCGAGGCACCTCAGCCATAGGCTTGCTGGATGGGAGTCCCGAGCCAAAAGCTGCAGAATGACTTCGTTGATGGCTTCCCTTCTTCCTGGGGACGGGAGAATCCTTCCTTGTTCGAGGTCGAGAACGGCCCCTAGGTAAGTCAGTGACTGAGATGGGGTTAAGTTGGACTTGGCCAGGTTGACAATCCAGCCCAGACGGCGAAGGAGGGTGATAACCAGCGTCGTCTCTGAGAGCTTCCCGTCGGGAATTTGCAACTATTAGCCAGTCGTCGATATAAGCGAAGACAGAGATGCCTAGTCTTCTTAGGTAGGCCAGGACCGCCCTTGTCACCCGGGTGAAGGTCCTCGGTGCGGTTGATAGGCCGAAGGGCATGGCCTGGAACACATAGTCTGTTCCGTTGTAAGAGAAGGCCAGGAAGCGCTGATGGTCTGGGTGAATTGGGATGTGCAAGTAGGCATCCTTGAGATCCACAGTTGTGGCCCACATGTCCTGATGTAAGGAAGGAATGATCGATGCCAGAGTTTCCATGCGAAATCGTTTCGGGTGAATGAAGGCCTTGTTCAGCGGTTTCAGATTTGAGATGGGCCTCCACGTATCCGGCTTTTTTGGCGTGAGGAAGAAGGATGATCTGTAGAGGAATGGTAATTCCTCGTGTGTGGCGAGCCGGATGGCCTTTTTCTGGAGAAGATCTGTGATTTCCTGTTCCAGAGCCCGTCTTTGGGTTGGATCTGTCGGGATTTGAGTTATCTTCCAAAGCCCTCCTGCTGGAGGGTCGCTTGTGAACTCTATTAAATAACCAAAAGTCACTACGTCGAGCACCCAAGCCTTGGGTTGAATTGCTTCCCACTCTTGTGCATATTGTTTTAGTCTCCCCCCCCCCTCCCGTCGGAAGCAGACCGGTGGGGTGGGCATCCCTAGGGCTTGGAAAACTTTCCCGTCGCAGGTCTGGATGGTTGGGGTTTCCAGGAGCCTGCCTGTCTGTTAGGGGGACGATTGTTTGACCTCATGCGTCGACGAAAGAAATCCCTGTCTGGGCCCGGAAAGGCCGGACGAGGCTGATGTAGAGGGCGCCGGGCATCCGAACGTCTGATAAAGCGTGTTGAGGACGAAGAAGTTGAGGGCCTAGAGGACGGCCTTTGCTTGAAGGAAGACCTAGGTCTGAAGTCTGCATCCTTCATATCTTTATGTCGCTTTACTTCCTGTTGCAAAAGTTCCTCGAACTTCCCATTAAACAAGTCCGGACCAAGGAGGGGAACTTCTTCAAATTTCTTTTTGATTGAGTCAGAAGGCCAGGTAAGGTTGTTTAGTATAAGAGCTCTTCGCTGCATAGAAGCCTTGACAGAAACCCTCGCAAACTGATCAAAAACTAAACGAGAAATAGGTCCCAGAAGGTTGATCAACACCCCGGTGTCCCGTCTGGAAACCAATGTCTCCTGTGACTGTCGAAATGCCATATTGACAATCTCCGCAATAAGTAATAAAGACGACGAGAATTTCATCCCTGTTCTAGCCGCCATATCAATCTTGGACAACTCGGCTTCTGAAGTTCTCCTTTCCTTTGAGAACAAGCGTCCCTTGGAATCTACAATATTGGCCGACTGAAGTTTATCTCTAGCCGCCGGTGGGACCTGAGGGGTGCAAAAAAGTTCCTTCCACTCAGCTTCTTCCACCCTGAAAGCAGTAGAGGAGCGTCTAGGAAAAGCCGTCCATTTCTTACTCCCGGCAATGGCTTCAAAGCGTTCCGTACACTCCACGTCCACCGGAAGAGCTGCAGGCGGAGGACGGCTGGATTTTTGAGAGTCAGTTTCGATTCCTTGGCCGGGGCTGCTCCGGGGGAAGGTCAAAACCCAACACCCTTCTCACTACTTCGACCGCATTCTGAAAGGCCTCAGCCGGAATATTTGTACCAGTCACAAGGTCCTCATCACCGGAGCCTTCCTCCGAGGACGAAATCTCTGGGCAAAAAGGTTCAGGGCGCTGGGGTTGTGTAATATCGCCCACATTTTCTCCCGCAAAATCTCCCTCATCGGTAGGGTTACGAGGTTCCTTCTCCGGGTCCGAGGGAGGCTGATGGTCCACATCTCGAGACAACTTTTGGCCTCCCCGCTGTGGCTCCAAGACTTGGCGGAGGCAAGAAAGCAGTTCGGACATCAAATCTGTCGAGTCCTTGTCACCTAGGCCTCTTTTTCTACCTCTATTTTCTCCCCAGTGGGTGGTATCAGAAGATTAAATACCAGTAGCCAACTGTTGAGTACGTCGCCTCAACGGAGGATCGTCCTGTGTCTGTTGTAGCAGCTCATGAAGGCCGACGCCTTCGAAATCTCTCTGATCCCCAGAAAAGGAATCTTCGTCAAAAAGCTCTCCAGCCTGCGGGGTTGGTGCAGCGGGAGTAGTTCCCTGAGAATCCCCGGAAGGGGGTACCGGGGCCTGTGAGCTCGAGGATCGACTAACACCTGAACCGGAAGGATGATCCCCTGGTTTACTGGAGTTTGCAGACTTTGATTTGGCCCGGCCTTTCACCGGGGCTTTGCCCTTCGAGGAACTAGGAGCCCGGGTAGCTTTCGCTGGAGTCCGGTTAGCAGAAGATTTATTACCCCTGGTAGGGTCAGGAGGCTTGTTTCCTCGGTTAATATTACGTGCCGTAGGTCCACGGACACTAACTGGATCAAGAGTCATATGCGCCGTAGGTCCACGGACGCTGACTGAATCCTGGTCATCTTGAGTCATATGCGCCGTAGGTCCACGGACGCTGACTGAAATATCAGATTGTACTGGGGTATCATTGGAAGCGGGCTTAGATCTGGACTGGACATACTTCTTCACACAAGCCCAGGACGTCTCATCCCAGTCAGAACAGATGTCACAAGTGTTGTCCTTCCCGCACGGGCGACATAGTGGGCAGCTGGTGTGTTTATCACAACTTCTGAAAGGCCGAAACTTGCGGCAAACCTGACAGAGAGAATTCATGTCTGAAGCCCTAGCTAAGGAAGGATAATACTGAGAGCGGCAACGAAAAAACAAAACATACATGCATACACATGAAATATAAACATATAAATACACATGACCGGGCAACCAGGACCCAACGAACCGGGAAACCCACACTGGAAAGCCCCGGGGAAAAACCCCGGGGAACCCCTAAAACCCGAGGTGGTCACCGGGAACACAAGGAGCCCCGCACAGCAATCACCGGGGAACAAACAGAAAACCTTCCCCGTAAACTCCGGGAAGAAGAAACTCACACGGAGAATACCGGGAAACAGCCTGAAAGCTCACACGAAGATCACCGGGGAACAACCTAGAGAATCCACACAAAGAAACCACCGGGGAACAATATCGAACACAAACCCAGAGTGTACAGCCGGGCCTAACCAAGCGTGACCACTAGCTCTACTTGCTGAAGCTCGGAAAATCACCGGGGAACAATACCGGGCACAAACAGCGTGTCAACGGTCGGACCTAACCAAGCGTGACCACTAGCTAGTGGCAACCAGCTAGAAAATGACGTAACAGCTAGACTAGCTAAAAGCCTAGCAAACGAACGTAACTCTAACGACCTAGAGAATAAAATACTGCTAAAAACGGTAAAGTAGCAATGTATTATGAAACCGAGACTGCGACAACAAGAAAAAAATTGATAACATGACAAGGTCTCGGAGCAAAAAAACAAGCATCAAAATATGGCATACATAGCAGTGGGAGGCAGCCCAGCCTAACCCTAACGAAACACGAGGAAACTGAGCCTAAAAACTACGATCTAAGAAACCACCCTTAAAAAGAAGGATACTCATCAAAACTTCGATGGGAAGGTTCGGAACGTCCAAAGCGTCAAGATCGTAGGTGAAAGGAACGGGCAAATCTCCAGAAGAATCCAAAATCCGAGAAAATATAACTAGCAAAAAACACGCGAGGTACATCGTTCCGCTGACGATAAAGCAAGGACGGGTCAAGGGTTAACTAGCGCACGCCCTCAGTAGGACTTATTTCGTCAGTACATCTTCCGCGATAGATGGAGCTGTTCATATGTGTAAGAGATGAGGTAAGTAGGAGTGAAATAGATTGTCAATTTTGAAAAGATTGTGCTTATCCTAGCTCAATCCAGTAATCCTATAGTAATTCCTGATGGGCAACAGGTCTAATGGCACAGTTAATTCAGTATAACCATTGGCGGCGCCAGAATGTCAAATTTTTTAGGGGGGGGTAAGGGCAAACGAAAATGTTGGGGAAACAATTTCCAGGCACAGAGCGAAACCGAGCCCAAATAGCCCATTCCTGCTGGTGGGGGTTCAGGGCGAAGATGTGGGGTTTTATCATTTCTCCGGATGAAAAATTAAGCCTCTGGGGAGGTATAATACTTATCTCTTTGATTAACGCGACTTTTATGATGGTGGGGAGGGAGAAGTGGGGGAAGGCAAAATGTGGAAGAAAATGTCCTCTCTCTTCCAGTCTTCCTCCTATCTTCCCTACCCCGTAGCGCCGCCACTGAGTATAAAAAACCTGGCTGTTTTTGTAGCATGGTTCTCAGTTGAACTATTAACACATTTAATTTGGCAACTCGGTGCATGTTCTAAGAAGAAAGACCAAAAGTTGTTCAAAAGCTTTAAAGACTTACGAGCCATTTTCATCTGGAATAATAAAACCATTTTCATTAGGCCTGGCACCGGTTCCTGCGTAGAAGTGTGCGGCTGCGTGAAAGGAAAAAAGCATGGTACATTTAATGCAATAAGTTAAGGCAGGCGTTATTTAATCAGGAAATATTTATTTTGACCCGGATATCATGGCTGTTTTCAACCAGGAAATTGATGAAGCACAGGTAAACTGGTTTGACCTTTCATTACCTTTGAATCTTGAGACTTCATGAAAGAGAAAAATATATAAACTGAAATTTTTTATGCTTCTTCCCCAGACTTCCTATAAACAATTGTACATTGACAGAGGATATGCATGAGCAGATTTTCGCTACCGTACGTGTGAATATAAGCGTAGCAGGAAGGCTGTCTGCTATGGTTTTGTGTTACAGAGTGGTCGTCAAGTCATGCATGTTATAGCAGCCATCTTGTGCCCTTTTTGCCCCAGTCGGTGGCGACAATTTATACATAGGACGTACGCGCTACTAATTTGTCCATGTACATAGGTAGTCCGTGGTATCTTCACATCTTGTAAGATTTCTTGTCTACATTTTAAACAATAATAGTAGTAATGCCCTTTTGTTGAAAAACACCCAAATTGCGCTTGTCAAACCGTCTAATTATGAAAACGGAGTTCCATTATTATTACCAGCTTTGTCAGGTTCATTGTAAAATTTAATTTCAGGGCCAGGCTGTTACAATGGTGCAGCTAAAATTTCAAAACTGGCGGGGACCAGAGCATATTTTTTTTTTGGGGGGGGGGTGGGCAAACCCATGGTGCAACTGATATAAACATAACCTTGAAAAAAAAATTGGAGGCTCTGACAGAAATATGTGGGTCTCAGTGACTTCAAAACCTAGCATTATCAACCGTCATGTCTGAGAGCAAGCCTGTAGGTACACATAGGGGTTGCCCTCAAACATAGAAATTCGCCACGTAAAAAGCTCCTATGACATCACGTGTCACGTGAGAACTATCTATACAATAGTAAGTACGAAACTCACCTGGCGCGGAGCCATCAAATGAAAATCCTCGCATCCATATTCTAGTGTCATCTATAGCGTAGATTGTACCAGCTACGTCGTGAATGGTCCGACGGCTTTCTCCAAACGCCCCAATGCGTTTCCCGTAGTAGGGTGGGGCTGGCTCTGTGGAAAAAATATTAAACACTTGTTCAAACTACTTGACTTTTGTTTTCTAGGCGGAAGTGACCAAAGTTACTAAGGAGGAATATTTAAAGGTGAAATGCAGTCACCCGATTCGAATAAGTATAGTAGACTATCCTATTTCCTGATTGGCTCTTTAGAATCATGTGACAATAATTTTCCTACGGAATTGTAAAATTTACTATTACTATGTAATATAATGTTCTGGAAAGTCATTAATGATATTTGAAGGAGAAATGAGACGAAAATTTTGAGATTTGGCTGTTGTTTCAAAATAAGTTTTGGGTGAACTACTCATGCGTTCTTTAAAGGTACTTGTCCATCACCCCAGACAGTTCCAATTTTCCCAACTTTCTCTCTTCTAGCCCCTCCCACAAGTGTCTAAATCTCACCCCATGCAGATACAATCCCGTTATTAATTCAGCTAGGGCATACCCTGGTCAGCATACAAGGCCCTTCTGAACACTCTCAGTATGTGATGTGTAATATAAGATAGGCTACTTTGCTTTTTTATTTTATGCCAATCAAAGAGTTATGCCAATGGAAAATTTCTGTAGACTACTGGTAAAATTGTAGTTTGGGGTAACGAATGACTGCCTTTAAAGGCCCAATTCTCTAACCTCGAATGGTACCAATTCTCCTAACCTTCTTACTTAAGCCCCTCCCACAATTGTCTGAAATTCATCCTCATCCAGATACAATCTCAGTTTATTGCTTCAGGGTGAGTACAGAAAAGAGCAATGTGTATAATCAAAAAATCAAAACACTCTCAGTACAGTTCATGCTTTTTAATATAAGGTTAGGAGAATCGGTACTATTTGGGGTGAGAGAATTGGGTCTTTAAGAAAATACTTCCATTTTTCAACAAAGCCACCAAAGTTTATGTAATGTGGGCACATTGTCTCAGGTCCCTTCTTTCAATTAAACGTCCTGTTTGTCTTTGAATATCTTTTCCTGTGGATCTAGCATTACCCTACACCATATAGGGGTATAGCAAACATTGTTGATTAATATTCCCTGCAGCGACATGAAATGCAATGCTAAAATTAATGTGCCGCGATGACATCGCAAATTTCCCATAATGCACTAAATCCCCAGAAAAAATTGAATTTCTGTGAAAACTGTAATCTTCCGATTGCAGATAAAAATGCAGTTTTCACTTCCTGAGAGAGAAAAAAAATATGAATATTGTAAAGTCAATGACTTTTGTCTCCAGAAAATGCCGTTAATTGCAGGAGTAAAGATAAGCTATCCATACATGTACAGTTACGTATACCACCCTCAGACATGGTATCTGTCAATTTCGTAGCTACTGGGGGGGGGGGCAAGTTGCCCCCCTGGAAAATATTTTGGGGAAATTTGTGGAACTTGGGGAAATTTCAAGTTGACGAAATAATAATTCCTTTTCCTATTTTTAAATTTTTCTCACTATAAGTAATCATGAAACATTTCTCATGCATAACTCGAATTTCCATGCAACGTATTTCCCCACATCTCATCTGCGTCACTGCAGAATGAAGCGCGCTTGACTCGCATTCCGCAGAAATGCCCTCTCTGCAGCAGCTTGAATGTTTTCTGGTACACATGCAGGGTACTTTGATCAGTTCAGCGTATACTGCGCAATACTGACAGGCTATAAGACAGGAGCATAGGATACCATCATCGAGCTAGTTCCCTACGTATTGTTGAGCTTATGTTATGTTCATCAACTTGATGCACTATTGGATAATACGTTGCTAATAAATAGTAACATAATCATAGCCTCGTGAACGAAATATTCCCTCATTTAATTATCACAATTTCCGTTTGTATATTCGATTTAAGAATGTCAGCAATACATACCGGTAGTCTTTAGGGTTTCAAATTTTTCCTTTTTATATATATTGTGAACAAATTGTCTCTTTCAGGAAAAGAAAAATATGACATTCTAAGCATGCAGTAATTAGGCACAGGGAGTGTCATTTCCTGCAATCTAGGGGTGTTTTTAGCGAAATTTCCCCTGACCGGACGCTCCGCGCGAACCGGCGCGCTCCGCGTATCACTCTCACCCGTCACTAAAATTGACAACGCCCTGAGTTAGGTTAGGTTAGGCGAGGTTTAACAGCCCAGTTTCCAACCTATTGGTTTGACAGCGCCCTGGGCAAAGTTGAAGCATTAATGGCCTCTTATCCTACAAGCTAGAACCGGTCAGGTTATAGACTGATCTTACTCTGTGTTTAACTATGTATGGAGCTAAAAACAATAGCTTACCGTTGTCTAAACATAATAACCCTGCAAACCTCGAAAAACGTGCGATGTTTACCTTATTTTTAAAGGACTGGTTCGGAAAATTAATCTATTTAATCTGTTCGGAAATTTAATTTAGTTAATCACTGGGGATAGGGGTGACAACGGGTCCATGATGACATTGTCTTAATCCTATGTATATAGTAGGCAGCTTCAGGATCTTGTAGGCCATGTATTAATTTAGGTTACATTACATGACGTCATTAATTTACGTATTTTGTATGTAATACATGCAACTCGACCATGAAAATATACTGAAACTGAAAATAAACTGAAACTGAAAAGTTTTGGGTAATTTTTCGACCTTCCACCAACCTACTAGGCGTACTCACTAAAACAAGGTATTTTCGGATGTAATATCAGAAGTGTTTTAACACGTACTTTAAGTTCCGAGCAATTTTACATTAGTGCCATTTTTATAAACTGATGTTAGAATTTGGAGGAATATATTGACTCTTTTAGTTTACCGGATGTAGTGGCTGGTGTGGACGGCGTCGTTGGTTCTGTGGTCGTTGGCTGAGAGGTCGTGTCTGTTCGTGCATCAGAAACGTGAATTTTCCAGCCGAAAAATCGGTGTTGATAGCACTGCAGTGAAAAATATTAAGATGGACTGTTAATCAGACCTTAAGAACTGAAGGGTTCCAATTGCGAGAAAGAGTTTAGAGATTACATCAGTTGTTCGAACTAGTATGCATTCATATTCAGAAAGGTTCTTCCTACGATACAACGGCCGGGTAAACAAAACAATCCGACACCTACAACACGTGTTCTAAAATTTGAGTTTTCATGAAAATTTGGTGACATCATTCTTTCTCAAAAACCATGACATAAGCAGATAAGGATAAGTATATCCTGATAAACCATCCTGTTCTGTGATGCATACTTTCCTTCGTAACCTTATAAAAGCATGTGATACCTTGGGGGAACTTATGGGAGTTCACACAGCCTTTGTTCTTGGCGTAATTAATGCTAACAACGTAGAATTGAAGAAACTTCCTCAAAATTTGAAGTTTTAAAACTGATTTTGTGGAAGTATTCATTTTTTCGTGGACTGATGGAAAAGGTCTAGAGCAAAAACTGAGGCCAGATGAAGTCCGACACCAAGATCGAGACCGAGGTCTTACCCCACCAGAATGATATACGAATGGTAGAATTGTAGTCTTAAATGTGCATCCAATAAATGATCATTCGTTTGTTACAGAGAACGCAAAAGCATATCTCAAATTTTTAGCAAGGACTAAGGAGACTTACCGGAAATGGTTAGTTTTATTATGAAGTGTAAAATATAATTCAATCATGCACACGTATAGTAAAACGATGAACTTATTACACATGCAAATTATTAGCCAGAAAACTATGCTTAACTTCTTAACTTAGACTGTAAAACTAATTAGAACTTATGCCAGTTCATTGGAGAGTTCCGGACGGATAAACCAGTTAAAATATGAATAACCGAAACTAAGTTGCGAGGGAACTGATTTAACCATCAGACGACATATTGGCCCTTTAAAAACGTATTGAAAGTATTGACGAATTCGAGCAGCTAGTGAAAGCGGACAAAAGTAAGGTCCATGAGCTTTAAATTGTCTTAATATTGTTTTCTTTATGCATTTCTAAACCTTAATATTCAGTGGATTTGAGGGAATCAAGAGATATTTTAATGTGCAATCATGAATGATACAGGTAAGCAAAGAAATTGAGAGATTAAAGCTGATGGACCCCAGTAATGCCCTACTTAATCAGAGCATCACTTGACTATTCGGATATTCAGTATAGGGGAAGTAAGTATATATGCCTGATTCGTCAAAATGTAAACTGGTAGCCATTTCGACTACTTGGCATGTATCTTGTGGGACTACGAGACGGTGTCACAAAATATTAGATAACATTAAAAAGCAATCAACTCTCAAACTATATATTTTTTGTAGTAGTCCACAGAAATTCTTTATTGGCACAGCTCTTTAATTGACACAGTGACGTTGCCAGGATTGAATTTTAGGAGGGAGGCCCTAAGTAACAAGTGGGGGGCCTGGTACCTCCGAGGGTCAGGCGCGTCAAGACTATCTAAGCGAAGCGCCACTATCAGTTGGGGCGGAGCGAGGAAAATTTTGGGCTTTACAAACCCTCCAGATGGCCGGAAACGGCACTTCCCACGTGTTTCAAGCTGCATGTACCTAGCCTTGAAATACAAATCTCATGTCTGCCACTTTTCAAATAATGAAAAAAAAATCAATCTTTGAAAAACGGTAATACATACACTTTTTAGCGCCCTCCAAACTGAGCATTTCTGATCTGTGGCCTGGAGGTTGAGACTAAAGCGAACCGGTATCTCCCTTTCTCTTGGGAAAAATTGTAAACTTCAGAAGGACGTAGATCGCATATGCGGCAATATTTGAATGGATTTCAGCTTTAATAGGAAACCCAAACTAGTTGTGATCCCCTCTGAGAAACTTTCTTTGCGTTAGATTTCCTAGATGCAAAATGGTGCTATATTTGGCAAAACTTTGAACTGATTATAGGCCTACGTTTTAAGATTTTCCTTTTTGGAAAGCATGAAAAATTTCAAAGTACTCATTTTGAGTATTTGTGGAGATTTTACAAGTGACTTGCATAGTATCAAAGAAGCAATTTTTCCGGTTTTCAGTGGTGTCTAGATGCAAAATGGTGCAGTATTTGTTCAGTCATCGGTATATTACGTGGTCAAAATTAAAATACTACGAGTAAATCTCTCAAAATATTTAAACCGCAAAGCAGAAGTAGGGATCATGTGGGAAACATAAAATCCAGACCTCGGTGACATTTTACAAATCCGCCCGGACGCCAGTGCCAAGTAGTAAAAAGAAGACTTGTCGAAAAAATCGTTCTACAGCGGCACTTGTCATGGGCAGGAGTGAGGCACGACATAGGCCTACTTGTTAAGGATGGAAGGGAAGAATTATTCGAAGGCAGTACCTTACCCTTATACGGCATATTTTGTGTATGATGAAGTATAGGAATGGTCGTGTAAGAATGGTATCCAGTGTATGATTGCATTGTTTTCAGTAAATCAACCAGCCATCCGAAAGGCAGAAAGGGTCTCAACCTAACAAAGTCACATTCGAGTTTGTCGTCGAGACGTTCGTTTCATCTTCCAAGTGAAATGCAATAAACGACAGTGTAGATTATATACGGTATCTAATTTAGTGAAAGTAGGCATTATGAAGTCATTACTTGATTTCATATGTGTGCACAAAATGTGTTTTATAAATATTCATGCATGTTTTCTCAATTGTTGCACATTTTCATTATTCACTGTTTTTGAAGAAATACTTCAAAGTTTATTTCCGTTCAAAAATAATATTTTTTCTCAATCACTTTATCAGGACGCAAAAAATATGGGGGCCTGGAGAAAATCTGCTCATACTACACATGCGGCATGTACTGAACTGTGATAGATGGAGTTTTACGGCCCAGTTTCCAACCTATTGGTTCAAGTCGAGCCGGCCACGGCCTTTTTTCCACTTGTCGTCCACTGGCTTGTTTTCCCTACTCCATTGCTTACGCTGAGCACCAAGCACAATGGCAGCAGGTTCCGTTTTTAAAATCTTCGGTATGACCTGGCCAAGACTCGAACTCCAAACTTCCCGACTGCAAGTTTGATGCTCGAACCACTGGACCATGCAGTCGGTCTGTACTGTACTGAGAGTGTATTGATTGCACACTGGGGCCATACACACCATGCAGTACGAAACTAAGATTGTGCCTGGATGAGGATGAGTTTTAGACAGCTGTGTGATGGGCTGCAAAAAGGTAGGTTCCGAGAAGTGGAACTGTTTGGGATGAGAGGATTAGGCCTTTTCACTTAATAGGGATCACTGGGAGCTTAGGTTTAAGGGTCGGGGTTGGGGTTGTAGTTAGGGTTAGGAATTAGGGTGAAATTACTGTTCCTTACATTTTGCGGCACCTTCAGTATCGAGCGTGTTATCATAGATCGTTATGACAATGGACTACGTTTTATCCCCCCCCCCCCCCGGGTTGCAATTCTGTGTCGCCATTTGAAAGCAGGGCGCACTCAAAGAACGGCTTTCATCTACTCTCCAGGACTCGGCAACTTCCAGTCTCAGTCCTAAAAACCTAACATGTCTTTAAGTGTTGCTATAGTTGTAAAAAATACATCAATATATATATATATATATATATATATATATATATATATATATATATATATATATATATATATATATATATATATATATATATATATATATATATATATAAACAAATAGAAAATAATATATATAATAATAATAAATAAAACAAATAGTAAAAATAGTGAAAACTGGTAAAACAAGAGCATATATATATATATATATATATATATACATTTTTTTTCTTTTGGTTGGTCGAAATAAGAATTGTTAGTTTGCAATGAATCCCAGTTAATGAAACAATTTAAATTTCCTACGGTTATGAGATCTAGTGAGAATATGAAAGGAAAGACAAGCAGAAATAGGAGACGGTTTCATAGTTTTCATAGTATCTTTCATACTATTTTAGTAATTATTATTCAAGGTAAACCAAACAGCTGCTCGGAGTAAATTTCACACTTGAGAAGAAAAATATTGTCACATGACTTACAAGAGCCAATCATGAGACAGGACAGTCTACTACATTACTTCACGTTTGGGTGACTGCTCTTGCCCTTTAACTTCCTGATAACTTATAGTTAATAATGCAGGTATGTGGTTAAAAAACAGTTTCCCAGTTCTGTGTACCTTTAGATACTTACAAAACGAAGAAGTGACTCACAAATACAATTGGCGTTAAGTGTGACGGAGAGAGACTTACATAGCCAAGGGGCGAGGGCTGGGGGTCGAGCTGCCATCTCCTTCCTTGTAAAAAATCCTCAGCCTTAGGAGATCAAAAACTACCATTGCCTTAAAAGCATTACAGTATACACCCCTAAACACGTTTTTCCAGAAAAGATGTACCCATCCGTTCAGGATCTCTCCTGGATTCGGGTTCGTCAAGCAAATAAATGTAGCATGAACGTAATCAACAGCAATTTAATATTCTAAAAAACTTGTTTAGCTACTAGACACCTATTCTGTCCCTACTTTGTAAACACGTTTAAATTCTAAACAAGTTAAGCTCTTAAACACTAAATGTTTAGCAATTAAACATGTAGCAAGACGCAATGTAGTAAGAATTTGACACGTGCATTTAGCATCTAAGTGGGAACAAAGAGTGTTTAAAAAAGTGTTCAACTCCAGAACACCTTTTGTAGAGTGTAGAAGTTTACTTTTTTTACTTATTTCATTCTATATATTTTTTTAAGACTGCACAGTTGAAAACCTTTCCAAGGAGATGGTGTCATATATGTTTGTCAATGTTGTATAAACTAGGAATATTTTCTATTCCGACCAGTTTTTGTTCTCATCTTCCAAAAAGTCCGTTCCGCATTGACGTCAGTGTCAGAGGAAAGGTTAGGTTAGAGCAAGTCCTCATCCTAACATTCATGGCACAACCCGAATACAGAGAAGTTGGAACAACACGACGTCGGAAGATAGAAGTGTAACCGTGCAAATAACTCATCCACTTTCTAATTCTCGGCTCTTCTTACGGGTTCTTCATTTCCAACAATTGATTTTTCTTTTATACCTTTAAGGACGGTCATTCGTCACCCCAGACTACAAATTCTTCCCTGAGTCTACCAAAACTATCAATTGCACAGCTCTTCGGTTGACATTAAATTACAAAATAAGAGAATACACGAATCCGGAGAGCAAGTGATGGTCTGATTTCAATCGGCCATAAATGGGGTCTATCACCTTTCAATTTCTTTGTTCACCTGTATCATGGATGGTTGTTCACTGAAATGTCTCTTGATTTCCTCAATTTCACTGTATGCGAGGATTTGGAATTACATTAACCCTTTACCGTTGTGCTCCGATCGGGGCATATTTGCGCGCCTCGGGAGTGGGCGGAAAAGCGGACGTAGCCCGCCCCGCATCGGCTTCCGTAGGCCATTGACCCCGTGAGACCTCAAACTATTGTCTCTCTCCATGCTGTGGCCGAATTTTCGGGTAGCTACTCGCAGTTTCGAGCTCCGCGTGAAACAGTAAAGATGTGTGACAGCCGAGCTCTCCACATGGGTCCAAAAGGACCCAAACAACGGTAAAGGGTTAAAACAATAAATGAAGACGATTTAAGGCTGATAGACCCTATTAACGGCTGCCTACAGTCATTACTTACAAACGCCGTTCGGATTCGTCTACGCGTCATTTTACGCAACGTAAACTGCGAGTGTTCTGATTACACATTGGGGCCTGGCAGGTTCACAATGGTATTAGAACCCTAAAGCAATCAAGTAGGGTTGTGTCTAGCCAAGAAAGAGTTTTAGACAGCTGTCAGAGGGGCTAGAAGTAAGTGACCTAGGAAAACTGGAACTGTTTGGGGTGATGAATAACAGTCTTTTAAGTACAATTATTTAGAGGTATGAAGGTTTGAATTAAGCTAAAAGAAACTGGATCGAAATCTGATTTGAAATCGCTGTAGTTTGACTCGCGCTTTAAAGTTGAACAAGACGACTTCTCAGGCGAGGTATACCAACAAAAAAAAATGAGAAGAAATGAATAAATCAAATTTGCAACAAAAGTAGACTTTAATCATTGCCTAATGGACCTTGAAATCTTGTTGGGAACTTAGACTATAAACAATAGAGGGGTGACATCAGCGCTATTCCAGGTCCCATAATTCCTTTGGGGAATTTAGTAATTATTTAAATATGTTATTCTGTATTTATTGTAAGTTCAGTACTAAAACATTATGCATTCTTAATGGTAGGCATAAATAAACTGTCAAATGTGATAACGCTCTAAATTTGACATATCTCTAAATCATCTGTATCAAGTTTGGTTTTAATTTCTACAAGAATGCATTGTTGTTCGTTTGCACTTTCAAATCAATCAATATTCAAAATAAACTATCAAATGTGATAACGCTCTAAATTTGACATATCTCTAAATCATCTGTATCAAGTTTGGTTTTAATTTCTACAATAATGCATTGTTGTTCGTTTGCACTTTCAAATCAATCAAACAAAATTCCCTCCCAAAGTGTGTTCTGAGTGACCACTTCTATTAAGAGTGAATAAGATTCACCCCAAACAGAGCGTTGTTTTTCCATGTGTCTGGAATAAATCTCCTCTGAGTGAGTTGTCACTTTATTAAAAGAGGGGTGTAAGTCATTACAAGATTTGGTATGTCAGAGGGGCACTTATTCTAAGTATTTTGGTGAAATTTGCATCGGAATCCGACGCGTAGTTCTCAAGATATGAGCTCTTAAAGTTTTCACATTTTCAACAAAAAGTGAACTTGGAGCAAGCATATGACATCATACCCCCACATTAAAGGGCAGGCTTTTGTTTTTCTTTAAACTTTAGAGTTGATTTTCTCCTAAAAAAAACCCACATTATTAAAATGTGATTGCCTAAGTGGCATAAGAACTTTACAAACTTTGCATCCCCCACAGGGAGGTCCTATTCCAGTTAACTCCAAGTTCAACACTGCATTTTAATAAACAAAGGGAAACAAAGCATTCCTTGTCAATGTGAGGAACTGATTTAAGCTCTGCTGCCCTCAAACTCACTTTGGAACACAAATCTACTGACTTCATTTACTGAACTTCATTTACTGAACTACATGTCAGATTTGAATGGAACTTTCACCACACAGTGTAGTTTTGGTACCTCTTTCACATATGAAAATTGAATTTTTGCTTAAACCTTTCCATAAGTGTGAAGTTCGTTCTTAGAGAGAGAAGGAGGGGGGGGGGTCGTCACTTGGCACATTCCTTTTGGAGTGAATTTGTCAGATTCGTTCAGTAATCCCGTTCTTTCGGTTTTGGAGTGTTTATATTCATTAATCAACAATACCATGACCCTTGCTTAAGCACTGACAGGACGGATCCAGGGTTGAGAAAAATGCGGACGTGTCCCGCAGTGATGACCCTACAAGGGGAGTAGGGGAGGTCTTGAGCGAAATGTCATTAAAATAAAGGCCTATTCATATGTTGGTCTCATAGAATTATTATACCTAGAACTGGTTTCGCGCTAGCTGAAAATGACATGTTTTTGATGCGAATCATGAAGAAATAAATCCTAACGCTAACGTTGTGCACAAATGGCTGACCTACCTGTACGGAGTCTCTCAAGAACGCCTCTTCCGCGCAAATCTGTAAATGTAGACCATATTATGTACAGTTGTCTCGCGAAACTGGTTTTCCATTCGTACATTATGACGCATCAATTATTTTGTTTTCCTTAAAATGGCTTCCACATATTTTTCGATATTTTTGCTTACCTTTTGACAAAAAATATGATTTTTGATTGTACCAGTTTTCACAAGAAAGCTAACTTTATAACAATCTTTTTAACCTAATGTAATCTTTCATGTAAAACGACAGTATAGGCTTTTTGTGCACAGCGCAAATTTTATTCGCCTCACAGTATTAAGTTAAGCCAGTTCTACGTATTATAATTTTGTGATTGATCTGCATTAACAGGGAATGTGCCCTCCCACGCCACTCTGACCATTCGGCCCTGCATGGTCATAATTTGCAGGAGCAACACACTAAGATAGTATAAACAAGAACCAAAAACGTCAAAACTATAAAATTTTAAGACACACAATGGTTATATATTAAAAAAAATGTACATTTAAACAAAAGGATTGGAAAGATTTCTGTTCTTAAAGAGTACTATAAAAATGAAAGATAGACTGATTTATATTAAAAACTAAAAATGTACCACGCAGCTATATTTCCAGTACTTTTGACATTGCCTACGTAAATTTTACATTTTAGAATAAAAGAAAATTTTGGCAAGACTAATAGATTGCATGTAGTAATTATTGAACTTTTACACGTTCGTTCCCTGCTCTTAATAAATTTACAGATATTTCAATTTTCTAGATTTTTTCCCTTATCAAAGGCTTACGACTTGTGAGTGTGCCCCTGCGGAGTTGAAGGACAGGCGGGGGTTAGACTAAGGGGTTAGACAATGTTTTTAACTGCATGGTTAACGGTGTCATTTCACGATGAAAAATTTGTGCCACGAATAGTTTACCATTTATTTAAAATTTTAGGACATTGAGCCCTCCCCGTGAAGGTCCCAGGCCGTTGGTTGATGAAATAAAGGAGAAAGGGCTGAAAGGAAAGGGAACATATTATATCAACACTTAAAAAACCAAAAGAATTTCGAATTTTACATTAACTTGAGATTAATAACACTTGAAGAACATCAGCTGACAATGGTCGCTTCGATGCTTTACAGTAGCGGTTTTAAACCTTGGGTCGTACCTTCCTCCCCCATGTTGCATCAGTTTGAATTTAAGGGTTTCATCCGTGAATGAACAGTTATGATACTCTACTTACGTACTCATTATTCTACTTGGTGTAATAACACGCGTTTCACTTTCCCCATCAGAGGCTGCCGTGCGAAATTTGAAGTGCTGGACTAATCACCAGTCATCCAATATGTTCAATTACATAATAGCAATTTCAAGCGGCCCAAACATGCCTTCGGCAGAAAAGTGGGGATGAGCTAAAGCCCTCCGGCCCCCGTCTCCCCGGTTCCTGCTCTTTGACTGAGTATTCTTTAATCTGGAGTCAAGGGTTAAGAACAGTTTTTCTAAGGATACATCGCACGAAGCCAGATAATTGTCCAAGTAAATCTGAGTAGTAGATGTTCATACAACTATAATTGTCTCTCTTTCTAATGAAGACAATGAATAATTAAATATTCATAACCAATCAAAAAACTTACTTGACACAACAAAGGGAACGTTACATATAAGAGGATTTAGGGGTCATTTTGTGATTACGGTATTTCCACTTTCTAATAGCAAAATTGTCGGTATTGGGTGGATTGGGTTCAATCCCTAAGTCAAAAACAAAGTGGGTCGAAGTACGAAGTACGCTTGCCTGTCACCCTAAATTTGAAGACGAAAACCACTTATTTCTTCTTTTCAAAAAAGTAAACTTTAGCAATAATTGTTTTTTTTACAGTTTGAACGATGTGTGGCACGAAAATGACTCTAAGATCAATCAAATATTCAAGATATTTTCAACTTTGTCCCTCTTCCTCATGACGACAGTTCCAAACCACGCCCGATTGGAAAAAGCCTTCTTCGTATCCCATACGTATCCTCCTAAGTATCGTGGACGTGGAGTGTATACAGACGCGTAGCCAAGGAGGGCGGGGCGACGCCCCCACCCCCTTGAGTCTATTTGGAATATCTTTACTTCTTACAACATTGCTAGTGTTACCCCCTTTGTATGTGATAAATAGGTATGGAAAGTGCCATTTCCAAAGATCTGGAAGGCATTAAAGGCCAAAGCTTTCGATTAACCCCAGTCTATCGTGTTGTGGATCGCTGAGTGTCTGTCAACGCCCCCCCCCCCCGACAAATGTGTGGATCACGATGTATGGGAGATTGTCGGTTACATCATGAATCACCATGGTTACATCCATTTCTTCAGGAGTAATAAACAGATGGTAGTTGCCATAAAAACCAAACTGCTACCAATCTCCCTCTCAGAATCACTTGTAGTGGTATCTTGAGTTGTAGTTACGGGGGGCTCCGGCGAAGAGTTTGAAACATCAACGAGAATTTTCCAACCGAAGTAGCGGTGCTGATAGCACTGAAATGTTAATGATATGATCACCAAGGTATTTGTTAGACCTTCAGTACACCAAAAGAATATTCGGCGACGCAGTCAGGGCATCATGGAAAGGAAGCCATAGACACGCAAATATAAATTGCTATTACATCACGTGGCCATACGGCTTTTGAATATTAATGAAGCAGTGTCCAAATTACCCTGATTGCGTCAACGAAAAAGAAAGACTTTTTTATGAAAAGTGAGCAGAAAAGATGAGTAGAGACAGAAAACAAGACGGAAAAGTATGGCAATGCGCACTGTCTAACAAGAAATTTCCAAACTGGCTAACGACAGCGCTAATTCCTAAAATAATCCCTAACAAAGAATACAATCAATCCAATACAAAGACCACAGTAAATCAGGAAAGTCCTTGTCATACATTGCGCATCTACCCAAAATTATGAAAGGTATTTATTTCAGAAAAATTGAAAGAATATGGTGAAAGAGAATAATGCATTTGTCAAAGTAGGGAAGATTCGGGAATATCGATACCTATAGGACTTGGGATATAAACTGATACAGATAACAAAATACTGAAATGGGGATTTTCAGTAATATCAATGAAGTAAAATTAGTACAAATAGAATGAAGCAGTGAAGGTGATGAATATAATAAATAGTTGAAAAACGGGAAAAGTAGAACAAACTTTTGTTCGAACCATTGTTGATTTTCAGGTAAGGAAATAGAGGAACATGAAAATACCTACCCAACATAATCTCTTATGAAATATTATTGCAATGAACGTAGCTACAGTGCCACAACACTTGAAAAGATATTTGATGCATAGTTTTTATAAAATGGAAGAATTTCACTCAAACCTGATAATAGACGATGTCTGGGGTGTCCTCTGATACGGTCCAACGTAGGATACCTGGTTGGGCGTTGTCTAAACACGTTAGATTCAGCGTTTGCAAGTAGTCGTCGAAGTTATCATAGTCTTCTGGACTCTCATTCCCAATGTATTCACAAAGAGTGCCCTCTATTTTAAAAGAGAAAGCATGGATTAGCTTCTCCATATGCAGTTTGATGATCTTGTGAAGGAAATAGAGTTAAAATAAAAGTCATGGATACCGCCAAAAAGTTATGCCTCAAAATGCGGGTGCCACGGGAAATCCTTAGTGCATCGGTAGGGAAAATGAGACGATTGTTCCTACAGTCTCTGCACACAAATTTTCTGGTAACGCTACTGCACCAATATGTTATAAATGCGAGTTCTCACAGATTCAGACAACTTTTACGATTGTACACGCTTTTAATACTCCCACACACCTTGAGAAGTTAGTAGTAAGTTAGATGGGATTTAACGACACGCCAACACAAATGTGCTCGGCTGTATATAGTTTCAGGTATAGGTAGAAAGGTCAAGTAAAAATACGCTTTCAAATGCGGTTTCAGCTCACGATTTAATACCATGGTTCACGTCCTCTCATTTAAGCTAGAGTCACATACAACAAATTCGAATAGGAATTCCGATCGAATTTTTCCAGTTTCCGTTAAAATCTTCTCCATCTTTGGTCGGAAAGAGGCAGAAATTTTTCAACTGGTGCAAGTATATGATTTGCATCTGAAATCTACAAAAATAAAATGCTAATTGTTTTTGCGTGACGCCACCCCACGCAACATTTTTTTATCGGACAGCGCAATCCGATAAAACCTGTCTATCGATGTGACGTCACGAAATAATTAGCATAAATTTTATTTTCATAGTCTTGCAGTACAACTCATATATTTACACAAGTTGGAAAATTGTTGGCTCTTTCTGACCAGAGATAAAGAAAATTTTAACAAAAACTCAAAAATCGGTTTGGAATCCGATCCCGAATTCGTTGTAGTGTGAAGTAGCTTTCGTTGCCTCTTACAGGACTGCAACTGGTTAAAAGACCGTGGCCGTCTTGACTTGAACCATTTGGTTGAAAAACTGGGCCATAAAACTCCTTCTAACTAACTAAATCAGGCAAGGAATACCTTGAGTGGGCATTTTCAACAATATTCAGTCCACAGGGGTAAACATCACCAATGGTAAGACAATAATATATAGTTCTGGAAAAAAAGATATTTATTTACGTACCCTCTGGAGTCGCGTATATGGTCTCACTCTGAAATGTGACAAAAAGGAAACGAAAAACGCAATTATTACGCCAAACAATTTTGCAGGGTTAAAAAAATTTAGCTGAGTGTGTGCAGTATATCATTGGAATGAACAAGTGTTAAAAGTATTGTAAAAGGCCGAGTTAATCTGTTTTAATGACGAAGATTGAACTCAAAGACAAGGATACTCTCTTTAAGGGACAGTTTGACATAGATTCTACCACCATGAATGTACTGAAGCTATGCGTTATGCATTACAGGGTTTCAAAAACCTAGCAGTAATGCTAACACAAAGAAAGAGGATAGCTGTCTAACCACGGTCTATTCTCTTCCATGGCAAAAGTACAACTGAGGCTGGCAGGTGTACATTCTTTCATATAAGCCCTAGCTTGTTTCTGTGATAGGTAAGTAGATTCTTAATCAAATCTCAACTTAAGGTCTCGTTTAATTTTTCGATTATAAACACCTCTTTTGTTGCAGTACCTAGTTTTTGCCTTCTGAACTGATCGTTTACCAGAATATAGAAACATTGAAGGGATCTTTTAAGTTAGAAGAAACGTTAATGTCGTATACTGTTGAATGAAAATTCCTGAATATTTGTCGGGTAACAAAATTTCTCACAGATACAAAACAAGACAGCCTGTACTACATTGTAACCAATCACGACGTTACATCGCGACCACGGATCATTTTTTGTTAACTTTGAGTCATTGTACTAATGTGGTGCAGAATAAAAGTTGTGATAAATTGTAAAAGCAACTCCGATTGTCCCTTTTAGTCTTAAACGCAAAATATGTCGTCCTTTCATTTTTCTTCTCTCCAACTCGTTTGTTTGTTTCCTTTTTATGTGATGATCACGTTCGCGGGGGTGGGTTTGCTCGCCTATACACCAATTCGGACAGCAAGTGATGGTCTGATTTCACTCGGCCATAACTGGGGTCCGTCACCTTTAAATTTTTCAGTCGTAGGCATTTCGATAGGGCCTCCTCACATTGTTAAAATATTATTGATCATATTTTGCAGCTTTGTTGATTAACCCCCCCCCCGCTTCATAATTCGCTGATTGTAGATTCTGAAAAGGGGTGTCATTTTTGGCTAGGGGAGAAAAGTATTTTACGCTGCCTTACTATTTCGGAGGAGCGCCACCAGTACAACGTACAGAAAATTTTCAAAACGGCGACCTAGGAAATGGAATTTCACATGCAGGATGGTAAGTAGAATCAAATCGATCTTTAATATGAGCTTTTGTTGGCTGAAAAAGTGTTTACCTGAATAAAAAATGAGCAAATTGCAGAATAGACCTATTTCCAAATAGCAATTACAAAGGATTGTGGGATAGAGTTTTGGTGTTTGTCATTTTTGTCAATGTCACTTTACTATGGTGAAAATTGACGTACATCCAAAACTATATCACACAATTTATTGTAACTGCTATTTGGAAATAGGTCTATGATCAGAAAATTATCACACAAAATTTTCCACAAACGATTTTTAGACACTGTGTTTATATCGTATACCCCCCCCCCCCCCCCGTCTGTCGGTGCAATAACAATAATTATTGTTGTACCAATTGTGGAAAGTATTGTGTAAGACTACGAAATGAGGCTGAGCATATTGTCTTTTTTTCTATGCCGGCAAACACTGTCAGAATGGGAAAGTATTTTTTGAAATCCTTTTGAATTTTCATTGAAATATTGTCGTGACTATGATTTTTTCTATTTTAGACCAAATTTTTGAGAAAATTTGGACACTTTTAAGAGTTTCTGAGTACCTAGGAATATATCAAGTTTCTGGAGCAGTCTGCCTCAGCACATTGCCCCGTAGGCCTATGGTTTAGAATTTTGAGATTACCCTATGGATATTTTGATATTTTGCTCTGAAATTTGAAATTGTGTTCTTTCAAAATTGCTTTTATTTGATGACAATTTTTGACAAATGCAACATTATG
This sequence comes from Holothuria scabra, assembly GCA_037179385.1. NCBI lineage: Eukaryota > Metazoa > Echinodermata > Holothuroidea > Aspidochirotida > Holothuriidae > Holothuria > Holothuria scabra. The sequence continues at coordinate 32,188,392 of CM074194.1, forward strand.
TCCTTCAGAAAGTAAATTGACCCATCTACGAAAGCCTTGGGAAATTTTAGGGACCGGTTGGGCCCCGCTCTAAATCCGCCCTTGAAGATAAAGTGCCCATTTAGCCCCTTTAGATGACAGATAATTTTCTTTCCGTTAAAACGTTTCTGCAACAGCCCCCCCCCCCCTCTTAAAGTACGATATGTTTTACAAAAGTGTAAATGTTGTGCCCAACCGCATGTTTTACAAAAGTGTAAATGTTGTGCCCAACCGCTTTTCAGCATGAAATTCAGTTGTAGCGATATCAATGCTGCACTACATTTAATGTGTTGGTGTGTCAACTGAAAGTGATGACGCTTTTTTATCTTTTTTATAAACTTGAAGCAAAATAAAACGGCGACTTACCTGTTTTTCACTCTCCGTTTTCTGATCATATCCGCCATCTTGAGCATCAGAGATATAGAATGGGTGATATGTCCCGAGAAAGCTTGGATCATCACCCCCATATATATGGAATGTATACGTCTTACCACGTTCCACGTGGATTTCTGGAATAATGCTCCCGTTTATGTACCATGCTAAACCCCATCCGACTTGACCTTTGGTAAGAAATAAGTCGAGATCTCTCCATGCATATTCATGCACATTCATTTAAACGCATACATATCCAGCATTCGTGTTCTTACGCATTCATATTCATACATATTGATTTCATGCGTATTCATGATCGTCAAAAAGTATAATTGTAATAAGCATCATCCGGCTTGATCTATCAACCCCATATGATACCGATAAAAATCATATTCATTTATTGTTCATCGTGGTTATAACATCCTTTTGTCGTTACAAAAAAAAACCCAAAAATAAGTTACTTGAGTGTGCCTTTAAACTGAACGGATACTCCACACCCAAGTTTGCATTCTGCTGCGCCTTTTTTAATTACTGCTATTTCCTCTTTAAAGGGCATGTGTACTTCAAGTTATCAGTTTTCTTCCCGAAAGTTGCTTAAGGTAAGCAGCCTAATATAAATGGTAACAAAATGTTGGATTACCAGGGTTCACCCTCCGTTCAAACATAACAAGTTGAACTTGAAAAAGTTATTTGAAATGCGGCTAGAATAATGCAATCGGCCGACGTTATCTCTGCCTGAAAGTATCAAAAGATGCTTAAAGAAACACCAGTGGCGTAGTGACACCCGCGGGTGTTCATGGGCAGCAGACCGCCCAAACCAATGGTACCAGTACAAGCCCATTTTCCTAAGACCTATTCTGCATGGGAAGTTACGTGTAAAGAGTTGAGGCCTTGCACACGCCAGTTCCGGGTTGGGCATGGTTCACCATATCCACGGCTTGCACCCTAGCTGAGAAACTCTATAAGAGTGCTTTCACTGAAGTCACAAGCTCCGCCCCTTTTAACGGACAAACTCTAGTACGCATCCATTCAGTGTAGCTAGCTGAGAAGCAGCTGACGACGCAAGTGCGACTGCTGCACTAAAACACTTTTGATTTCTGCCCGACAATAGGCGTGGCCTACCAATTGTGACGACACCGTGTGACATCAATATGCAACACTCACCTGCAATTCCTTGATATCCTTTTCGATCACCAGCTGGGCCAATGACAGCAATCATTGGCGTATCTTCTGCAGGATAAAGTGGTTCAATGGTCCATGGATCTACGGGTTCTGGTGTAACTATGGGTCCAGTCAAGACAGTTGGGCAGTTGGAGACAGATCCAAAATCAACGATTACGTCTCCTGTACCAAAACATAAACACTTAAAACAGTAGCATTTCCTTCAGATTTTTCAGTTGATCACATGGTCTGGAAAGTATTTGAATATAGTAGTTGAAGGTTACGCATCCATTACGTCAGCAAATTCCCCGTTTAAAATTTAGCACCTAATATTTATGCGACACAATTACGAGGTGAATATCATCCACACGCTAACTGCGGAAAGTATGTAGGCGCTAGTTGTCTTGTCTTGGAATAATTGTTTGGGGGGCTTCTCAGAGCTTGACCTTTGTTGACCTCGGATAATCTTTGAGCCCAGCACAACACAAAATGGTGATTACTTTATGTCACCTATGCCACTGTGCTTGGTGCTAAGCATAAGAACCCGAGTAGGCCGGGAAAACAAGCCAGTGAGCTACAACTGGAAAGAGGCAGTGACCGACTCGACATAAACCAATTCGTTAGAAATTGGGTCGGTGCGACAGTTTTTTTGGTCCCCTGTCCGACGGGACCCAAAAAACTGGAGTTTTTCAAATTTTTTTTGGTCCTAGGACAAGAAAAGCTAGTTTTTTGGTCTGGGGTAGGACAAAAAAAGCTAGATGTTTTGGTCCGGGTCTAGTTTTTTTGGTCCCATGCTTCACTGATCGATTTTGTACGGTGGCCGAGATGGGACAAGAAAAAAATTGTGATTTTTTGGTTTTTGTTCGCATTTAATTATCTTAGGATTCTGAGTGATTTAGTCAGAATTCCGAGACAATTAAGATGCCGACAAAAGAATCCAAATTATTCTTTTTGGTGGTTCCCTCCCGGCCAAATACTATAATAACAAATTGTATGACCAAATACAAAATATTACAGGACCCCAATCACGCGATTCTGGCGAATCTTGAGCGGACAAAATAATTGTAAGGATGGGGGGGGGGCGGACTAAAATTTATCCACATTCTTTTGTTTTACAATGAGGCTGTGGCATTGGGGAAATAAATAGGGAACATCAGTTTATGCAAAAAGAGAGAACAAGTGGCGTGCCCCTAATGGATAGGTGACACCCAGGGTTAATTACCGCCTCTTTTATTTCAGAATGAGTGTCATCCTGGTGTGGGGATTAAGGGTACCGTACAGACACATGGAAGGTACGGGTTACTGTGCTATCAGAGATTATGCGAACTGATTTATCAGTATCATTGTCATATTGTCATTCCTATTTGCTGGCTAAAGATAAAACAAAAATGCTTTCTATGAGAAGGCAGAATATATTTGTCTATGTGGAAGGCTGCTCCTTCAGCATGCGAATTGGAACCGCTTTCTCACTGTCAAAAGTGCAAGTAAATTAATTAACAAAACAAAGAAATGCGTGTGAATACCTGTTGCATATGCAGCAGGGATCCACGTGTATGCCTTTTTTATTTGTAGTTTGTTACTGTCATTTTACAGGCATTTTTCACAGTTTGGTTTGCCATAAAGGGGGAGAGTATGCATGGTTGTAGGGTAATTCCCTGCGTAGGCTAGTAGGCAGTCCTACAAAATGTTTCAGTGACTATTTCAACATCCACAGCTAAACTTGAAACGGTGTTCACTCTTTGAAATCACTTTGCAGTGAAATAAAACTGGAATACGAGGTCCATATGTATAGACTACCGGTTATTTGAAAGCACTAATCGCAGGCTAAAGGTCCTTTTTAAAGCAGGTGAACACAACGCATTAAAATATATAAAGTTTTCATACCCGGAAGATCCATGGACGTCACCAAGGGGGGGGGGGGAGTTGCGAACGACCCTCCTGTGCTTTTTTTACATAAACGTTGAAAGGATGTACCAAAAGTCGTATTGGATGTATGTAGCTACACCTTTCCATAGTATTATGATCATATATATAATAGTGCTTTCATGAAATACCTTTAAAATATGTTTTTTTAACAGAACAACCATTTTTATTGAAACCATATTAGAGCGATATGTTCATCTCTTGAATTCTGTTCATTTTGGGTGGGTAAACTGCTTCATGTCAGCATAGGCATGGGCGTCCGGAAGGGGGGGGGCAAGGGGGCACCAGCCCCCCCCCCCTCCTCTGGAAAATCAAACTTGTGAAAAATTAATTAAAAATTGAAATAAAAAAATTAAAAATCATCAACTGAAATATCTTCACTCACATCGTCAGTTTTTACTCGTGAAATATGAGGACATTTGACCAGGAATAGCAAAAGAGAAGAAGGTATGCTTAATAGTGAAATCGTTATTTGGGGACCATCATTCGTGATATCTATTGGAAATTTGTAATTTTCAAAAACTATGCCAAAATTGTACTAGTTGTCAGGTATGTAGTGTGCATATGGCATCCGACTATTGATGAATGCGTTGGTCTTGATTTGGTCCCGTCCTGATCTCAAGTGGCGACGCGCGGATGTAACTGGGATATAAAAGGTGAATATGGGGGGGGGGATATGATTCATAATTGCGTAACGGATATAGGCCTATATAGGCTGTTTGACAGTTAAAAGTTTTATCGTGCATAGGCGTGCGAGGCCGTTACCGAGAGGCAGATTTCCCTTCAACAATTTTTTTACATTGAAAATTCTAAAAATCTAAAAATTACAGGCTGGGTACATGCAGCTTATAACACTCGCCAAGTGTCGTTTCCGGCCATCTGGAGTTTTTGTAAGGCACAAAATTTTCTTGTACGCTCCGCGCCAACCTATGGTGGCGCTCCGCTTAGATAGTGCACACAATTCAATCATCCACAAATGACCTTGCCCCCCATGTAAAAATTTCTGCGGACGCCCATGAGCATAGGCTCATGGGCGTCCGCACAGTCATAAATACTAAAACGAAATTGCACCTGTGGGATATTTCAAATTGACTTAAAATCTCAATGAAGTGGCGGTAACGATATATAAGGGATAAGTCGCATTTAGCTGACTATGGTTATGGTGAATAAACCGTCTAGACTCCAAGTTGGCAAAATAAGTGTCGAGGCAAAGTCGAGTCCATTATGTTGCTAATTTGGAGTCAAGACGGCTTATGAGACAGTAATGATGAGACAAATGTGGTTTATTCCTACCTATCCATTGTCATTCATTTTTTCATTCGAGGGGGGGGGGGCGGGGGCAAGTCATTTGACTAGGGGATCCCACCCCTACCCCTATGCTGGTTACGCCACTGAAGTTTTGAATTATTCTCTAAAATTTGTTTGCATTGCAGAAGTCATTTCGCTTAAAATATCTTCACGATTTGTTATTTAAGCCTTCTCTATTTTTACCTAATTAATCTTGAATACTTCATTATATTCCACGTGATTTAAAGGGGTTTTCTTCTGGGAATCCGTTGCCTCTGGATACTACCACTCCGGTTGCAATTGGATCCACCATAGCCGCACCTCAACTTGCAGAGAAAAACTTTCTGATGATATTTTCATTTCAAGATTTAAAACTTTCTCTTTGATAACCATACATGGATTCACGTTTTGCTCTAAACCTTTATGAAATCATAATTTTGTCATTACCAAAATTTGCAATATTGACAATATTTCACCGCATTATAGGCATTTGAAATGTCTAAATCCTCAGAGCTTTCGGGGGCTTCGCCTCTGGATCCCACGCCGACGTCGTAGTGCTCGCACCAACGCGACAATAACAAGTTCCCTTTTTTCGCGCAAAGTACGACCCCCTTCAAAAAATATCTGGTAACGTCCATTCGATCTGCCAAGTTGTCTGCATGACTTGCAGGTTTTGAGCTATCATGCAAGTGAGGAAGTTCGACCACCGTTGCCATGCATTTACCAATAAAAGAGTTGCCTACGAAAAAACCCAGTGAATATCCACACAAAAAATTAAATGAATCTTATGCAAGCGACTTGTCAGGTCTTTGGGGTGTACACTTAGCCTACAACTGAGAGTTTCCACAGTTTGGCATTTTCATTTTATGCCACCTTTGGGTAATTGGTGGGGCGGAATCCCTGCAAGTGCCCTGTACACACATCACAAAACCGGCCTGCCCTTACGGCAAAACCAGGATAATATCTGAGTTGAGTTTGAGTTTGTTTCCACAGTTCAAATACAAAATGATACAACATTTAAACAAGGCGGTGGAGGAGGACTGAGAAAGTAAAGCTAATGCTAGTAGACCCCTTTACAAAAAGAAAAAAAAACAAAAACAAATAAAAAAACCCCAAATCTACAAGTCCCGCACACACATAATATGGACGACGTACCATGGAGGCATTATTTTTCCCGCCAGTCGTTCCTTTAGCCCGCATGAGTACAGTGCACCGAAGTACATAGACGACAGAAAATAGCTCTATTGTTCCTGACCACCCTAAGGTGGAATAAAAATGAAACCACAAGGAAAAAACTAGAGCAGAGAACATGAGAACGAATTACCCTAAAAGTTATAGTGGTGCCCAATTTGACTGGCATTGTTCTGTTAAAGCAGCTTATGCTGTTTGATGAAAAAAAATAACCTTCATCGTTAATCTTCAATCTTGCTCTTCCATTTGATAACAACCCGGTAGAAATCATTCACGACAGGATTTTTTCCAATGAAATTTCACTAATTAGAGCGCTAATTACAATAGACAGAAACTTCATCTACTTTTTTCGGCTAAACTCTTATGCAAAGACAACGGGCTCTTATCTCAAATTGACCAATCACAATGCAAGAAATGAATGACGTAAAATTATGCCTACCCTTTGACACGACGATGTACGTATTGCCAATGTATCACACATGTTGTGTACATGCATTACAGATCCTTTCACAACCGTTCCCAATATAATACAGAATGACACTTAGTTTCACACGTATGTAACCCAAAGATTGTTTTTGAATGCCAAGCCACAGCATCAAATCAAAGAGAAAATGAACATCATCTTGAAACTTGGGACGGATTAAAATAGCACAATCAGCGACAAAATTAAAAACTGAACGATGGAGCCGAAAAAAGTGAAAAGGAATTTGTCACTGAATCTGGGTTCACAAATGAAACGAACGAATTGCGCAGCCGGTTCGATGCGATGTGCAAATTGGACACGTAAAGGCCGTTCGAATAACGTATGTATCAATTGAACGAAATTTCACTGTCTGTTTTGTTTACGTTTTGCTTGACTCCTTCTCAAAATGACCTTCTGAATATGCATCAAATTCATTGGGCGGAGCTAGAGCAAGATAATAAGGCAGAATAGCGTTTGGAAACCGTTGAAATCTTTTCGAATTTTTTCGAAATTTTGCTCATTTTCGGAGAAAAGACTAAAGTACGTCAGTTTTTAAAGCTTTTTACATATGTATGGAGTACAGCCCATACATTTGATGAACACTGGAAACGTAAAAATAACAGCATAAGCTGCTTTAAGATCGCGCAAAATGTGGGTTCGTTATTAATTCAAAACTTTACATGCGAAAAAAAGTGCATTATTTCATTTTTATCGTAATAAAGTTGTGAACATATAGAGGGTCCCGGTCCTACGAGAACGCCATCCTTGCAAGTAACGTACCACTAGCGTAGCCAGCGGGGGGGGGGGCAGGGGGGAAGAGTGCCCCCCCTCCCCCACAGAAATTTTGGGGACGCGATGGGTGATGTTGAAAAAATGAAGGGGAGCCAAAAAAATAAAAAAAAAAATAAAAAAAAATGAACGGCAAGAGGAGTGAGGGAACCGGGGGCATTTTTTACAGTTTTTCGGGGGGGGGGGGGGGGGGCTCTTAGTCGTTACGATAAAGTATGCAGTTCCCGAAGGCGACTAGTCTCCCCGATGGTTTACCTGTTTTTTGCTCTCAAGGGACAATTTCCCTGATAAGAACCCCAAATTTTCGGCGCGCTACGCTCGCTGTAGATTCACTCCAGTTTTTTCAATACTTCCATTCTACATGTCTAGAAAGTGTAAGTCCTCTCAACCTTACCAAGTAACTGGTAGGCAGAGTACACAGGTTATGCAGAGGTCGTAAATTTTATCCCATATCACAAAGCCTAGTTGCTGTTCTCTTGTGTGTGTCATGCGATAGGTCAGATGGTGAGCCACTCACGGAGCATAGTTTGGCTATTTTATCGGGTATTCCAGGTGGTTTCGACACAATGTATGTTATTCCCGATACGGTCGACAACCCCTACAGTTTCTATTTTTTTTTCTTGTTGTAATCATTAAGATTACATAGGCTATGTTATTTTTGTGAGCCCACCAAAAAAATTTCGCGCGCTTTGCGCGCTTTGCAATTTCAAGATTCAGATTCAAAAGAACACTAACTCGGCTTTTGAAATATTAAGTGACATTGTGCAAAATGTGCCCAAGGCTGCAATGACATGGGATAGTTAGGCTCCTTCATAACACCCCCTCGACATAGGGGCTGTCGGAACTTGTGGTCGCTGGCATGGCCCGCCCCCTGTCGGGGATAACCTGTCGCCTTCTCATGGTCGGTTTAGTTACTTTGGCTTTAAACAAGTGTTATTTCTGCGATAAAAACCAAAATGTTCGGTACGCTTTGCACACTCTTCCTCAGTTCCGTTACCTAGAGCTAATAAAGTACAAACCCTTCCCATCTTTTCATGTAAATTAATAAGTAGAATAAATGGATTAATGTTCATGTCGGGAATTTCATCTCATTTCGCTAAACTTAGTTAATTATCTCTTGTGCCAGTCGTGCGGTACGGACTCGAAGAAGAAATTACAATATAATTTGTGTCCGATAGGGCCCAAATGCCGGGACAATTTATTGACCTATATAAGATTTAAATAAGTACAGATTCTCTTTGGTGTGGGCTAACCCCCAAAATTTTTGCCCCCTTTTCCACGGTTAAATCAGTGCGGAAATATCTTCCTCTAGCATATACAAATTTGATGTCGTATATGGCTCGCAATGGCAGGTATAGTGCACAGGTTTTCTTCAAACCTCCCTCACCAACTCATCGACGGCATCCTGGCTGTCGGGGCTTGGGTCGCTACCCACCCTGCCCCTCTCCCGTTCGGAGAGGGGCCCGTCGTCGGGCAAATCCTGGCGCCAAGCCTGGAGGGAAGACACATTTTTCCAGTTATGACTTGTATATGTGTAATGAAGCAATGAACTAGAAATGGAAGCTGCATTTTTTGGAGAGCGGCAACTATTTTGGAGGGGCTGTCAGTTTCACTGGGAGGACGTGTCGGCCCTCTAAAACCCCCTGTGGAGAACACTGCAATCTAGTATAAAAAGAACAAAATATAGCACCATATTGCATCTAAGCTCTTCGAGACAGCAAAACATTCCAAAATGGGAAGGTGACACCCAGGGAGACAGGCCCGTGGTCAGGGGGTTCGCACTTAGTCCCGCCCATACCTAATTTTTCTTATTTTTAATTTTTTTTATTTAAATGTAGTTTTGGCGTTTTTCAGGGCAAAATGTCAATTCCGCTGGTTTAGCCAAATAAATGTAAGCCTTATGAGTATCTGTTTTGTTCCAGTGCGACACAATTCCTTAGGGCCCCATTGACTCGTACCGAGTAACCCTCTTGCAGTCACACACTAACCCTGCTAACTCTCGAGGGAATAAGGAAAACATTGATTCAAGATTGAAAATGTCCAAAAATTCCAACTTAGGTGTTCACCAGATCGCTCAATTTTGATGTAAAATTGCAAATCTCCTTAGGGCAGGAGGGGGAAAACCACACCATCTCCCCGTTCGGTCGCTCGGCTCCTCACTTGGGCGCTTCCCTCCCTCAAGAAAATGCCACACCCCAGTGGCGGCGATGAAAAATGAAAAAGTTTGGGCTAAAGGTATGTTCAGCCCCTCAATATTTGTCAAGTGCTCCAATTAAGAAGCGGGGAGAATTTCGAAGTTGAGCTGAACATATTCTTGCTTAAAACACTCGGGAAGTGCCGTTTACGGCCATCTGAGGGGTTTGTAAAACCAAAAATTTCCTGGTACGCTCCGCTCCAGTCGATGTTAGAGTTCCGCTTAGAAAAATGTATTAACATTTTTCACAGATTGATGTTTTTTTTTTTTGCATTAATTGAGAAATATCAGAAATGAGACCCATATTTCTAGGCTGGGAACATGCAGCATAAAACACTCGGGAAGTGCCGTTTCCTGCCATCTAAGGGGTTTCTAAAACCAAAAATTTTCTTGTACGCTCCGCGCCAACCGATGGTGGCGCTCCGCTTAGATAGTCCCGTCGGTCAAGTTTGGGGCCGATGAGTCGACTTTGCCCCCCCACAAGAAAATCCTGGCTACGCCCCTGTAACGTACCCATCCCAACCCCAGCCCCACCTTATAGAAATAAGTTACCTGACCTTTTCGGGGCTTTGGAGCCCCCTGTGACAATTTGCCCCCGACTCATCGGACGCATGGTGATAGAATGGACTCACCCCTACATGAATCATCCCCATAGTCCGGCGAAACATTTTTGAAATATTTACCATAATGACCGTTGAAAGTCGCAATGCCAAAATGACCGTTGAAAGTAGCAATTTGTACGCTATTTATATATATGCTACGCAAATTATCGGGCCTTTTCGGGGCTGTGGTGCCCCTGTACCAATTTGCCCCTGTACCAATTTCCCCCCGGTCAGCAGAAGCATGGTGATAGAACGGACCCACCCCTACATGAATCACCCCCGTTATCCCCAAAAACATTTTCGAAATGTTTGCGAAAATGACCGTTGAAAGTTCGAAGAACGCTCCGACCGTGGAGATGGCATTTATCAACTTCCGTACAGCCGTTATTTGGTTCGCTCCACAGCGTTATTGTTTGCTGTCCACTGAGTAGGTTGCGGTGAGTTGTATTTGTACGTATTCACGTGCATCTTTGTTCGGAGTGTCAACTCTCTGCACTTACGTACGTGTATAGTGTCCGTATGCGTCACGGACCATTTCAGCTAACATCAGACCAATAAAACCGAGTGCGTAACCAGTGTTTTCTGTCCTAGGACAGCTTCCCAAAAAAACTACGTCACCGGTCAAATGCATCTTACTAACTATATTTAATGGATCTGCATGCTACCTATGAAGATGATCCATGCTTCCTGTTCTGAGATATGTAATCTTGGTCAAGACGTTATCCTGTCTTCTCTTAAGGAACGAACATGAAGGGCGCGCTTTAAACTGTAAATTTTTACGGGGAGATTGGCTTCAGTAATAACAACGGTGAGAGAGGGTGTACTTATATGGAAGTAGCCAGAGCCGTATATGGCTCTGGAAGAAGCAAATGCTGTACAAGCTTTTCGAGTCTTGTCACGTAACTAGGGCTGAGACGGTCAATGTTTATTCATATTATTTGTGTTCCTATTATTCTGTGGCATCATCGCCCTCATAACAGAGGTGAGAATTTTCAAACTTATCGAAAAATTTATCCTTTCCTTCATCTTGTCAAGAACTGTTATCAAAACCAATTAGATGCCCATTCAGGCATTTGATAATAGGCTGAAGGTTGACTCTTGATAGCAGTTTATCTCAGATGAAATTGAAAGGGCATCTAACCCTTCAATGCACGATAAGTAATTTGATCCCATTTTGGCAGGCATTTATTTTGGCCAGCAATTATTTGAGCCCCTGACTGTTGGGCTTCTATTGAACAAGAATGGTAATCAAAGCCATTATTCATTGAAGCAGCTAATCGGTGTAATTAACCATGGATCGGTTGCTATAATTGGGAACAAAAGTTTTCCTCTCAAACTGCGGTCGTTTTGACGGATATATCCTCAAAGATAAATACTTCGTCATGAAGGTGGTAGGGGCGTACTCATATGAGAGTAGCAAAGCCTGTAGTAACTAATATGTTGGGTCTTGACCAAACCTAGTACCCAAGGAGCTGTTCGGGGTAAAAGATCCTCGAGTGACTTACCATTCGCTCTTGTATGATGTTTTGCCACGTGACCTGTCGGATTGATGTAACCAACGCCCCAGGAGACGGCAATGTTACCAGACGTAGGTATATCACGATCTCTGGGATCACCTGAGAGACAAAAAGATGAAAAATAACGTATAGACCTTAAGCTTTTTTTCCATATATCCGTAATCCGTTACACGCCATCCGTCATTTCACCATAGAAATCCTGAGCTTAAAGGGCCAAACCTCTCACCCCAAACTACAATTTTGGTACGGGGGTACCGAAATTCTCAATTGGCTCAGCTCTTTGACTGACAGCTAATTCAAACAATGCAGAGTACCAAAGCTTGTATTACACAGCATGAACGGTACTGAGAGTGTTTTGATTATATAAATTGAGTTTTTTATACTCACCTTGAAGCAATAAACTGAGATTGTATCTGGATGAGTAGGAATTTCAGACAAATGTGGGAGGGGCTTAAGTAAGAAGGTTAGAAGAATTGGTACTGTTTGGAGAGAGAGATCTGGGCCTTAAAGCTGGAAGGAGCACGCCAACGGAAACGCACATGTCAAAACGGACGCAAATGAAGGGTTATGTGCCGCGGAAGTGTAGTATTATGGTATGTATCATCTTTTTATGCACTCGAATCGAACTCAGCGCTGTTTTTACAAGCGTATGAAGACATTGGGTACGTTGCCCTAATTGAACGCGGGTCAAGCGAATAGACTCTACATTTTAAAACCCGCTCTGGGCTTGAAGAGGGTTAAGGTTCCGCAGAATGTTAGGAACACTAACTTAACACTAACCCTAATCCCTGACCCTAATCTAACCCTTACCCGAACCCTAATCCATAAAACAAGCCCAGACGCTGACCCCCAGTAGTTCCGTGTAGTTGCGGAATTCCGCGACACCGCCGTAGTGTGAAACCTGTTTGTCATCAGACAATATTCTGCAGACGCAATATTTTGCTTGACCAGCGTTCATTTGTAGCAACATTTCACTACGACGCTTACAAAACAGCGCTCCATAGGGTTGCGTTCAAACACACAAAGTCGGTTATGAACGCAGCAAGAAGGGTGCACAAGACTAAAACTACAACCACACATTTCCATTCCCGCGGCACGAGACCCTTGTGCGTCGCCCAATTTGTTGTGGGACGCTCCTTCCAGCTACAGCTTAGGATTTCTCTGCATTTGACGTACGTCAATCGCGGTCTGCATATAAGACACGATCGATACAGTTTTTCTCTCTGTTGTGACGTTTATCATAGGAGCCTGTGCTACAAACAGCCATTTGACGTACGTTAAGCCTAAAAATACGGATCGAGTAGCAATTTAATCGAAGACGTATGACGGATGACGTATGACGTGATGGACGACGGACATATTGAAAGGGTCTTATTACGTATTTGATTATGAAGGCGAATTTGCGGATGACGCATGTCGGATGACAGATCAAAAAACGCATATGTGGTAAGGCAGCCTTGGGCACATAATATCACAATGCAAAAAGTTGGCCCTACTTTGGAGGAACAAATGAACACCAACAAATACCAACGAACTGATTGGTAAATCAATCGGCTATGCAGGTAATTTCCTACAAACGTGGGGCGATTTCTACTACATGCTGCCCACCGATGTATATATGTACTACACAAAGATCAGTGGTTCAGTCAAGTGTCCATTGTTATTCCTCCAAAATGACATCAGTGGTGACGTCATGCATAAGGTTCATATAAAGTTTCAGATATACTTGTGTATTCCTATCGAGGGCGTAGACAGCATGTACTGTAGTGGGGCGTGTATCGTCATAGTGCATGATGAAACATGTACTATCTAAGCGAGCGCCACCTTTGAACGGCGGCGAGCGTACAGGAAAGGTTTTGCCCAAACAACTTCCAAATCACTGGCATTTCGGAGCCTTTGCCCCCAAGGATGACGTCAGTGTGTCATCAATGCATAAAGTCTATAGCACCGATGGACACGTAAAACTAAAAAAAACCTGGAATTTAATAGAGAGTGACACACATCATGACGACATAGAAAACCAGCCAGCCAGCCAGCCAGCCAGCCAGCCAGCCAGCCAGCCAGTTAGTTAGTAAGTATTGGTTCAAGTCGAGCCGGCCACGGCCTTTTTTCCAGTTGTGGCTCACTGGCTTGTTTCCCCTACTCCGTTGCTTATGCGGAGCATCACGCAAAACGGCGGTAGGTTCCTTTTTTAGAGTCTTTGGTATGACTCGACCTGGGAAGCGAACCCGGGCCTTCCGCGTGAGAGGCGGATGCTCTACCGTTAGACCAAACACACGGTCTTCAAGTCAGGAGAATTCGACCTTTTGGCTAAGATCATGTGTATTGTCTATCCTTTTCATCCAATCTAGAATGGAGTCATGATAAACCAATGATGTAAATTATCAGAAGGCATTGTGGTTAGCTAGTCGTTAATTATTTGAATAGTACAACAATGACATGAAAAATTATTGTACCATTTTAAATTGAAAGACTAAACTTCTGAATTTTTTACCTCAGCTAATTAAGGCTTATAGAGATTAGAGTTGAACTGTTTGAATTTATTTTCATGCCCTTCAATATACATTTTTGAAATTTTTAGACTTGAGGTACAATTTAAGAACGTAGCTGCCTTAAAGAGCAGAACTCCTTTCAGGAGTAATATGTTTGTTTTCTGCTCTTCGGTCAGACTGAGAGTCGTGATGATTTATCAAATATCCTGGCCACTACAAGCGGGAACCAGAGCCTCTTATGTTAAAGGGGAAATGCAGTCACCCAGACTTGAAGTAGTGGAGCAAACTGGGTGTAGTAGACTGTCCTGTTTCATGATTTGTTATTGAAAATCATGTGACAATCTTTTTTCTCCTCAAAGATGAAATTTACTAGAAGTACAGTAACTGATTGGATTACCTAGAGTGTGCAATATTAAAGTCCTAAAACATTAAGTAAGTGAGCATAAACAGGAAGAAAATTGTGAGGTTTATCTGTTGCTTCAAAATAAGTTTGTGGCGACTGCTCTTGCCCTTCAGAGAAGCAGAGGAAAAATAGGCTATTTGGGAAATAAATGTAACATGCAGCATATGTAACTATGTGTACAAACTACTCTGCCTACGTAAGTTGTATTAGTTATACCCAAAAGTACTTCACGCAAGCATATCCAAACACGGTAAATACTCCCTCCCGTTTTCCACTCTCTTCTTGTAGCCCCCTCTGATTTTGATTTTTTTTTTTTAAATCCAGGCTATAATATATAGGCTTACCTGAAGTGGTGAGTGGTCTTTCAACGGTAATTATCGTAACACCATCTCTAATTCTGGCTTTCGTTAATACGACATTTTCAACTCCATTCTGTTGCAACACGTCAGGACACGCTCCTTGTCCGTTATCGGGGATACACTAAATGCAAAGACACCAGGTTGAAATGTGAACAAGATAAAATGCAACTTGCTGCGGTCTCACTACAACGAATTCGGAGCGGATTCCGATCCGATTTTTGTGAGTTTTTCTTAAAATCTGCCCCATCTATTGTCGAAACGAGCCAAAAATTTGCCAAACTGTGTGAAAATATTAGTTGTTCCGCAGGACTATGAAAATTAAATGTATACTAATTATTTCGTGTAGTCACATCTATTGACAGATTTTATCGGACAACGCTGGCAGATACGGATCTCTGATCTTACCTACGTTTACCACACACGTTTGATCTCGAGCAATGGATCGGACCCCACGAAGGCGATAAAATCAAGATCTATGCATGATCTAGAAGCATCTACGTTACTTCAAATATTTGTGGGGGAGCTGCATTAGTTTCGCCTAAAAGTCAATGTACTGTTGCCCCAAAATAGCTGTTACATTACCAACCTCCCTGGAAGGCATTCGAAACTATATCGGTTTACCGTATATTTAGCAAATAATATCCTCAGATGCAACAAAAAAAAAAGTAAACCAACCTGACTATATGCATTGAGGTAGTAATCTTGAGCCTTTGCTTGGTGGGTGTCGGGATCTATCCATACCACGGTGACGTCAGAACCAATCATCACCGTGGACGAATCCTGGCCACTTATCCCAAATGCCATATACTCTCCCTCTTCAACAACACCGCTAAAAGTCAGCGTTATTTTATTATTTCCAGCATCGACAATCCAGCTGATATGAAAATTGTCTTCCCAAAGAACCCGACAGCTTTCCTGGTAGTGGTCAAAATAAGGTGTAAGTCAGATAAAATTTAGCAAATCAAAACAGCCTACCTCAAGCACGTCAATAGAATTTTCCGGGGATTGGACATAAAAAGCAAAGAAGGCTATTTAACTGGTCCACCCGAAGGTACTTCAGTCCGGACCGCAACCGACTTCGTCGGCTGGGCGACCAATTCTAGTAGCAAGCGTAGGAAAACCGGAGTACTCGAAGAAAACTCCATGTACAACGAGTGGTATATGAATCCATGCTAATGTGAATTGCATGCGCCTGGAATGGAATACTTTGCCACTCGAAGACCCAAGACCCTGTAGGTCTTGTTTTTCATGCCTTCGAGGTGGAATTTTGAGAGTCGGCTGAGGAAGACTGAATCAATATTATAAATATTCGAAAGTTTTTGCAATTGTCTTAAAACGTAGTTGCAACTACCTTTATGGTAATTTTCACTCCAATCACATATATATTCAAATCTGAATCTAAGTTTCGAATCCGTTTGACCGATATAATTACCTTAATTTACACTTTTATTGCAAAAAGTCAAAGGCACGACGTTTGGGGTGTCACAATTGAAGAGACCGGGCCGGGTGCGGGCGTTGGAACAGGGATCGGTAATCAAAATATTACATGCTTGACACCTAGGTTTACCGCATTTACGGTTACCGGTGTCGGACCGTGTCAAATTAAACAACCATACAAAAGACAGTTAAAGATAAAGCTATTAGTTATCCAGTTGCTAAACATTGCAACCAATACATCACAACCTGTCCAATCTCAAGTATGTCACACTAGGCTCTAATCACACCGCATTCAACATTATATAGACTAAGGTGCGGGAATAAGTGGATTATAAAACTTAAAACCAAATCAAGGGATAAAACTTGGATTTGGGTGTTTCTAGTGATTTTCCCTTTGCCATTCGTGGTGAAGGGTGGCTGTCTGAGTTTTTACCACGAGTGTACTATCGAATTCAGGGCACTATAAGGTTCCCAATATATTTTTACCACTTCACTGTTAGTGCTGAATAAGGGCACAAGTGTGCCTGAAATACATACAAATATCATGTATATAATTTTTGTGTGACCTCCTTACGTGATCCTTGAGTACCTTGCACTATTTTTCATTGCTTTTGTATTTTCTGGAGTACACGTGGATACTTTTCGAAGAATATATATATATATATATATATAAGTATATATATATATATATATATATATATATATATATATATATATATATATATATATATATATATATATATATATATATACAAGCAGAATCACTGCTTAATTTAATTTTAATTTTGATATTGACCGTTGCTTTTTCCTAGAATTTGACATCTCGTTTGTGTGATTTCAATCGACTTTCTGTTACCGTGTCGAACCAACAGCAATCTCGTTTTTTGGCGATCACCATTATCTCCAAATTCATGGTACCGCCATGGGAACCAAGGTGCTTCAAAAATTTGATCCTCTGCAGGGAATAGCCGCAGTACCGGAAAAATGGCCAATGGTACAATAAGAAGGTGGATTGATATGGGACAGCCAGTAAAGTTTTTTTTTTAACGGAGCGTGACAGTAATGCTGTCAGCCAGTCTGCGTTTTGTTTCCACCACCTAAAGGATGCTACAAATTTTACGATAATGTCTTCATTTGCTCCCCGACTCATATATATATATATATATATTAAGAAGAAGTCAAACATGCATAGAAGGCAATCGGGGCAGTGTAATTTGTGCTTAGATGAAAAGCTTGAGCTGTTGTGGCAAAAAGACTCCCTTAACAAAAGAACAGAGTTGATCAGTAAGTGTAGGCATGGCAACACAAAGCGAAACCGCGACAAGCCACCGGACCGTAGCAAAAGGATGAGATGATCTTACCCGTGTATAGCTCTATTCAGTTGCCTGATGATTGCCAAGTGGCATGAAACACTGTGTAGCAACTAAAGCAGTGTGAAAAGTTATAGCATATATATATATATATAATATCTATATCTAAATGCGGGCTATCGTGGACGTTGCGCATGTAAAATTGAGTCAAATCGTGGACTTTGACATTAAGTGGACATTTTCGTGTCCACGTATTGTTCAGGCCTCTCGGAAGAGTATTTTCTGGAGATGAGTGACTCCAAAGCATGACTTCTAATAATACAGAGCGCCATCTATTTTGTGTCAACAAATGAAACCGATTCAATTACTCCCCATCAGTGGTTGCAATCAGCATGATATATATGTTGCCTGTTTCATAATGGGTCAATTTGTGGACTTCAAATAAAGGTGACACACCTTAAGTGGACACGATTTTATGTGAAGCCAACATTATATCTCAAATACAACATGGGACTTAAAAGCAGCCTCACTGCAGTACTGGAGACATGCCATAGTGGTACTAAACACCATGCAGTATCACTCTTACATGCCTGAATGGTGCATAATACATCTACCATAGTACCATAATAATATGTAGACCAAAGTACCCTTTTTAAAGCATGTCCACCTTAGCCCGCATGTAGCAGTAAATATATATATATATATATATATATATATATATATATATATATATATATATATATATATATATATATATATATATATATATATATATATATATACCTTAATGCCACCTTTGGTCGACATTCCATCGTCTAAAAGTGTACCTTAGGTCGACATTTACATAAGGTCGACAAAATCGTGTCAACCTAATGTTTATCGACCTATTACACCTCTTTCTCAACACATATTTAGTACTGTTATGCCATGTACGGTATCCCTATGGCCCGTAGTCAGTTGTGTCATTATACTGGCCATGTACTTAAAACGCGTGTTATATATTTTTGAACGTGAAAAAATGGGGGTTATATCAGCGTCGTCTAAAAATGTACCTTAAGTCGACATAAAATTAGTGCGAAATACCTTTTTATAAATAAAATATTAAATTAAAACTTGTGCATACGTCTCACATATTAAACATACCATATATATTGTTGCGGGCGCTGTTTAAGGTTACCGTGATATTTTTGTATGAAATTTTTCAACGGCCAACGTAGAGTTATATTCAGATATGTGAATGTTTACCTAAGGTAGCTTTTTAGATGATGTCGATCTAAGGTGGGATCCAGCGTTATATATATATATATATATATATATATATATATATATATATATATATATATATATATATATATATATATATATATATATAAATATATATATATATATATATATATATATATATATATATATATATATATATATATATATATATATATATATATATATATATATATATATATATATATATATATATATATATATATATATATATATATATATATATATATATATATATATATATATATATATATATATATATATATACACGCAGTTGTCGTCAGCGTTTATTTTCACTTCATCTCTGCTTTCACAGGTTTCTGCATCTCTTCGGAGATCCGCTGGCGAATAAACAATTGTGTTCAGCTGGATGGCATCAACTTTGATCTCTGGTTGGGCTTGCGTCAAACGAGAACTAGTGCTGTTCCAAAAAATTAGGCGCCTGCTCAGGAGGTGAATTGCGAGTTGCTTCATCTGTTATTTGAACGAAGGCCAAACCAACTTGGCTTCATGGCTCAGTGGTTAGAGCGTCCGCACTAGAAAGCGGGAGGTCCCGAGTTCGAATCCCGGTGGAGTCAACATCGTTTTTTCACCTCAGCCAGATTTTCCAGCTTTACCAATTTGATTTATATATATATATATATATATATATATATATATAATAAAATTATATGTTATAAGGTCGAAAAAAAAAAAAAAAAAAAGGTCGGAGCACTGTTGAAATGTGTAAGTCGAAAAGAGGTAGTAAAAAGTGCTGGTTGCTTGTCATATAATCAAAGATTTAGTTGATGTGAACTTTTCTTTTAATCGCCGTGCTCCCACGAAGTATGTCGTCCGCAGTTTACGAAAAACCGATGTTTCCATATCCGTTATTAGACACAACCCAACCTTTCCCTGGGACCAAATTTGGCCTTTAGCCTTCAACTCTAGCCTAGATAATAAACTGAAAGATTTTCAGTGGCGTTTATCACATAGAATTTTGTTTACTGGTAGTAGAAGTGTTGAGTGGGGTATAGACGATGGTATTTGCCCAATGCCTCATTGTCATTGTGTAGAATCCATAGAACATATATTCTGGAATTGTCCAAAGGTATGTGCAATGATCCTTTGGATCGAGTCGGTTTGCAAGAGTCTGGTTAACGATAACTTCCGTCTCAATGTTACCTTTTTTCTTATGGGCTTCCCACGGGTTAAACTTTCACAAACAGTTTTTAATAGACTCTGGTATTTCTTGTGTACTGCAAAATTCATAATATGGAAATGTAGATGTATTCATGTCTTTCAATCTCGTGTGCACTCTAGGAGCGAAATGAAATCTCTAATTATTGAGAACGTTAAGCAACGTATTAGAGCAGACAAGAAACGCTTTACCCCTGCCAAATTTTATAAAGTTTGGATTACTAGTCCTTCGTTTGTGTATCTAAGTGGGGATAAGCTTTCTTTTAGGCTTTCCTAGTTAAAATTAAATCTTGTTTTATTTTAACCCCTAGTACTGTTTTTGCATGCAGTTTTTTGCCGAATTTATAGATACTTGTTTATACCTGTTTATGTAGTAGACTCGGAAAGGAATAAATGATTTACCAAAAATTAATATAAAAAGGAGAAAGTAACGATTTAGACATAATGGTATATAATAAATAAGATTTTATTGAATTCTTTTGGAAAACCAGAGGAACCTTGTCATCAAAAAGTTTAGTTTCATTTTGAAGCAGCTTTTCTTTTCATTCATTCAATTAATTGAATTGTGTAATGTTAATTTACCGTTATTACATATTGCGTCATGGTACTAATGATGTAAGCTAATTATTCAACTGTAAATACTTGTATATATTATTATTTTTATCCCCTGATTTGCTGTTTTGTATGTATATATGTTGAGACTGAAAATAAAGTTCTTCCTACACAAAAAAAAAAAAAAGTGCTTAAAAGTTTGCGGAAAACTCCACGATATATATGTATATATATATACAAATATATATATGTATACACACACACATATATATATATATATATGTGTGTGTGTGTGTGTATACATATATATATTTCTATATATATATATATACATACATATATATATATATATATATATATATTTATTTATTTATATATATATATTATGCAAACATACAGCTTCATACTTTATACCACTCCTCTTTTTGTAACGTACCAGATCCTGTGTAAGGGGATTCGTTCATGGTTCGCTCCACTCTCCCCCCCCCCCTCCCTCATTGTTCAGTTGTTACAAGTGCATACATTTACCATTTTAACTCGCACATTTCTAAAATTATATCCTAGACTTACCGCCTTCGGGGGAATAAAGGGAGGGAGATTACTTGTATCTTCATCTTCGATTGGCAGATGTCCAAAATTTTGTCTTGCCAAGACGCACCAAAGTCCTATAAACTCTACATCGTTCACGGTCAGATCGTCTGGGAAAGTAATAGTCACATCCTCCCTAGTGTATCCTGGTAAATCTTCTGTTCTGTCGAGTTACAAGTAGTGAAATAAAAGGTAAGTTCAGACATGCATGACAGACCAATTATGTAAATGGTCTGAGGGCCGTGAGGTTGGTCAAGTGTTGTCCTTCAGTGGACGTAGAGTAATAGCTTCTTCGGGAAGCAGTTTAAAGTTTGGTCAGGTGTTACTAGATGGAGAATCTTTAATTTATGCTAATCCAATTAGATTTGCTTCCAAAGTGGGCACTAAATCCTTTATTTGGGGATTATTGAAATAAAGGGGGTGGAATTTCTTTGTTTAATACCTAGACAACCTTATTCATACCTACGGTGAGTCCAACAAAAGGGATTATTTAAAAGTATGCTGTTATCTGTAAGAAGTTGCCGACAAAGTAGTGCCAAACACTGTCTCGGCATTTCAAACGACTGGCTATTGCTAATGATCACAATGATCCTGGCTATAGACCAATTCCGATGATTTATGCAAATGAACAAAAGAGGAATAAGACTAAACATTGCTATCGGATTTTCATTAATACTCTCATTCGCTCGCATGGTATAAAAGGCACATCTACATAGAGTAAAAAAAACAGAGAAGCAGACAAGAAGGTTGTAATCAGCGTCCAAACACTCCAAATCGTCAAATTAATTGACATCTTACGCAACTGGCAATATTAAGACAAGGGGCAAATTTGCCGATCTGCTGCTGTTCGACAACTAGCAGACGACTTACCAGGCTTGTCCTAACACCTGCTTATACCTTAGTGTTAAGCCTATTGAGTCATAAAGAACCACACACAAAAGAGATTAGTGTCGGCAACTATTACGTCTCAGAGAGAAAGGTTTTCGATGGATCTCCATCTAATCACATCTCCTTGTTTGGTTTCGCTGAACGGCCCTTGGCCAGAGGGTCAGAAGGACTTAGAAAAAGTTCAGACATGGTAAGGTAAGTTACAAACTTAATCATGCATTTCACCCAGAAGCATTAAGGCGTGCGTCCCCTTGCCTTCTCCTCTGCACCCCCCTTGAAAATAAAGAAAACTTCGAGAAGAAAAAAAATCCTACAATAAAATACAAATGAACGATGATTAGATACAACTAAAATGCTTGGGAAGTGCCATTTTCACCTTTCGAATGTGAGTCTGAATCCTGTGCTAGGCGATTGTGAGGCTGAATCATGTGCCTGCTTCAGACTGGTGCGTAACACCCACTGTTGTCAAGCGCATTGGAACTTTGTTTGTATAAGTGTATGGAGACACATTGCTGCTCTAAATGAACACGGGACAAGGGGAATTCTGTTTGCTTCAGTTTATGGACTGATTTTCGTTAAGATTAGAGTTAGATAAGGGTTAGGATTAAGTTACTTCTCTTAATATTCTGGCACCGCCTTCACCCGGCAAGTCCAGTGCGGGTTTCAAAGTTTTGATCACCTTCAGCAATCTTCTATCAACTGTAGCCGGTCATTTCAACCCACATGCCTGCAAACACAAATACAATTCTTTTTGAAATGCCATTGACATTTACCTACAATTTACAACAATATAACTTTTCATAAATGTCGCGTGCGCATTTGTCACAAACAGACATTTGATTGAGCAAGCAAAGGCCAAACTTGTATCCCAGCGGCAAATCATAATGTTCTGCTTGACCCGCGCTCATTTGCAGCAATGTACCCAACGTCACCACACGCTTATAAAAACAGCGCTCGGTACGATTGTTTTTCGATTCGGGTGCGTAAAAGTATGATACATACTATGAAACTACATTCCCAAGGCACGTGATCCGACAGCTGCCTCCGTTTTGACTCGCGCATTTCCGTTTACGTGTTCCTTCAATCAAAGCTTGGGATTTTTATGTTACGATCTTTGTATATGGTCGTACTTACGAATCTACTGGATGTGGAATTCTCCTGTCATCCCTATAATCGGGCGGAAGATCTCCAGTCCAAAAATATGCATCTGAAAACAGAAATGAATACAACTAATATTGTGAAAGGCTTCACACAAAGTTTTGTAGTGGCGCTAATGTTTTACTATTCACTGAACATTGGTGTATGTCATGACTGGTGCCACAGAACTGGAGTTCTTATTCTCGGCAATGAATTGGTCAAAGTCTCAAAGACCGCGGAGACGGATAGGGGGCTGTGGGCTACACTTTTTCTGCCGTTCGTAGACATTTTGGCGGGCTTTCTTTGCTATTTTATTTCTGAACGTATTGTATTTGAACGTTTAGTGACTAGCCCCTCTCTTCAAAATTCCCTCCGCGTGCCCTGAGTCTGACAACGAATTTGTCCTCAGCTGCACTTTATTGTTTCGACTCTTCAAGTTGAGTTGCACTGGGTGTACTATGACACGAAAACTTTTCCAAAAATGATCTTATTTTGAAAACTCAGATTTGTCTGGAAATTTACCTGTGTTGGAGTTGGGGCCTATCTGGGCTGTATGCCTTCCAGCATCGAGAGGCATCGATGCCTTGATAGCTAGACAGTTGGTAAAATTAGGTTTCACGATTTAATTTCTAACAATTAGTTATGAGTCGGACCAGCAACCATTATTTTTAGTTGTGGCCCACTGGCTTGTTTTTCCTACCCCTTTACTTATGGAGAGCACTAAGAACAATCTCAGTAGATCCCATATTCCCAAGTCTTCGGTATGACTTGGCCGTGAGACAAACTCCAGATCTCCCGCAAACCATACAAAAAGTGTTATAAACTCCAATCGAGGCTGGTCTGGGCCTGCCTCTAATTGCTAGGCCTGGACTGCAATACTAACATTTATACCTTTCTTGTGTAAATTTAATTTGTCAAGTTCATGCCCCCAGAACGTTACACATTAAAAAGGGAAGGAAGATACTACAATAATTTTACCCGTTAGTCTACATGCATGACTTTTACCATTTGGAGTTTTACTTGGACTGTGAGAGTGTCTTTTGTTGGATGTAATTCTCTTGTGTCGGTATGAAGGCTTTGGACGTCAACAGATGGGAGTCACTTAGAGGGACATGCTGCCCACTTTTGAAGTGTATCTCTTTCCTCACTTTTTTCCAGAACCCCAAATTAAAAAGTAGGAGACGTGAGCTTTATTCCATAGCTTGTAATAGACCTGGTCCAATGCATAACCCATAAGCAACAGGAATAATGGCACCCCTCCCCCACACACAAACTTACACACACCAACTCACACACACAAAGCAAAGAGTTGCCAGCTCTCAGCCCAAACATGTTCAAGCATAGCTCTGCTCTAGAGTTGTAAACATAGTTGATAAACGCATTTTTATCTACTTTCCTTTAAACACTTCACGGGTCCTGGATATGACGCTAAACTGCACACAGTTGGGGTGCAAAGATCGTGTGTGGCGAGTAGTTTGCTCCCGACTGTCGCCTATAAAATGCACACACAAGATCGTAATTACTCATCCCACAACTGGGGAGTTGTCGGAGCCACAAAGCCGACCAAATTCCTCCATGGTTGTTCCCCTTTGGGCTAGGGGTTTACTATATTCCCACGGTTTTCCCGCCATGTCGTAAAAGATGGTTGAAGAGATAGACTTGAACCGTTTCATCTAGATGACCAGTGGCGGCGCCAGAATGTCAACATTTGGGAGGGGGCAAACTAGGGGCACAGGATAATGTTGAGGGGGAAAATTTTCGGATGCAGCGGGAAACTGAACCTAAAGCGAGGCTGGGGTCCAGGGGCGAAGCCCCAAGGAGCTATGAGGTTTAAGCATATCTCTGGATGAAAAATTACGTCTCTGGAGAGGTGTATTACTTTTCGGTTAACCTAACTGACTTAAGTTGGGGGACAAGAGAGGGAAAGGCCAAAATCTGGAGGGGGGGGATAAATCCCCCCCCCCCCCGTAGCGCCGCCACTGTATATGACACTTAATAACACGTTCGTGTTGATTTTTCGTAAAATCCCACCTACACGTACCTAACTAACTAACGAATTAACTAATCAATAAACTAAACTAACTAAGTAATTAAACACTTCAGTTTCACCCTTGATACGTATAACACCGTGCATGAATTCAAGAGTTTGACCAGATCGAACGACAACAGGATCTCAGTCACTTGACGGCAGATTAAAATACAAAGGTTTACAGCAAAAAGAAAGATTTTGATATAAAATCCACTAAGCCAAAGAACTCTTTTAAGATCCCTTCGTATATTACGGATCATTCCACGGAAATTTCAATGAAATTCGAATTTCGGAACACATTTAGGAGCGTTCGTTTGTCCCAATGATATGGAAGATATGGGCATGGACATAGGCCTACCCCCAAAATTGACGGAATCACCCCACTTGATCGTCAGCCTGCATATTTTTCTACAGAGCAGGCTGTACGACATATTCCTTGTTAAGTCTTATCCCTTTTAAAAGCATGGGAAGCTGTAATGACAGTGTCCGTTCCGCGGGGTACCTGCATATGCACCAGTCCTCCAAACCATCGGAACAAAGAAACTATTCCCGCATTCCCGCTGAAGTCTTCAAATTCAAATTTAATTTAAAACAGAAATTTGTGGAAACATTCTTTTCAATTCAAAATATAATGGAAAGGTTTTACATGCGAATTTGAAATATGGACTCTATATTAACTGCCTCTTTGGTGTAAAAACTGTATATCTTACACTGCTTCGATAAGCAAGTTGGGAAATTGGGTAAATGGGGGCCGTGCACATGCGCACATCCTGCAAATAAATCATCGGGATAAACAAAACGCCAGCACCTACAACCGTGTTCCAAAATTTTAGTTCACTTGAAGGTCTCGTTGAGTCATTAGCAAATGTTGTACAAACTGGTATTAGGGTCTTGACCAAGGCTATCCGTGATAACTGAAGCGAGCCTCTATGGTCTCGGAGATTCCTGTCGCTGGGGTTTCACTGTCACCAGACCCTGGTCCGCGCAAACAGTGTATTGAATTTTTTATAATGTGACTTGTATAGGCCTATTGTCACTGTAAAAAGAGTTTTGTCGTTGCGTTTTCTTCGGTTCCGGCTTTTTGTTAAGAAATTTGTTCATTTCGTGTCTGATTCCAAACACGCTAAAAGCTCTTTAAAGTCGGTTCAAAAGAAGTCGAATACACACATTCTAAAACTGTACGGTTACCTGGTCCAAATCCATCATAGTTTAGTCCAATGAACCTTATCTGTTTTGAATTTAGAATGATTACGTCACTGGAAAAAACCTGATGAACTCGGGGCGTGAAACCAAGTGGGCCAATACTTTTCGGTGCTGGTGGATCGAATGCTTCCGGGATGCTGACAGACCCAAAACTGACCTGAAGTGAAGAAACAGGTGATAGCAAAACATTAAGTCCCATGCCGTTTTCAGACTGGCTTAGTGCTTAACGCGGCTCATTGAGTTGGTTCATGAAATTCAACAAGGCCACAACTTTTTCCAGTTTTGGCACGCTGGCTTGTTTCCCTATACCAGCCTACCTACTCCTTATGCTGAGCACCAAGCACAATGGCAGTAAATTCCATTTTTAAAGTCTTCAGAATGACCCGTCCAGGGGTCGAACTCCAGACCTCTCGGCTGCAAGTCAGATTGCTTTAACCGCTTGGCCATGCAGTCGTCAAAATTAAGTGAACCTCAAATATAAAATGTCAAAAGTGTATATTGAAAAGCATGAAAAATGAATTCAAAACCTCTAACTCACATCTTTACAGGACATTGCTGAGGTGAGATAAAACGTGATGCAGTTTATTGACTCAATTTAAAATGGTAAATTGCGCAATAATTTGTGATGTTATTGTTGTACTACTCAAGTTGCACTCTATGCTTTTCTTTGTTTTGCTGGAACTTATTGCACCTTGTACCAATATGTGATAGCACTCTTACTCTTATGGGGTGATGTAATTGAAGAAGCCATCTATATACAAGTTGACACGCCGTGCTAAACAGGAGGCGTTCAAAGGTCACAAAATTTCATAAATTTTTGCGCAAAGGATTATTCTGTTTTAAATGAATAAATTTTAACCGTTAATACCTCAACAGTTGAACAAGCTATGATATTGGGAGTTGCATGAATATGATTCAATTTACAACCTCTGAAAATATATATTTTTAATAATCTAGACTTGAAGTACACTTTAAGGATGAAAAATGAGAGGAAAATAATCTGTCATAAAAGATAATTAAAGACGATTAATCGCTTAAAACATATGTATAATCTGAATTAACAGATTACTTATCTGTGAGAACAGATTTACAATCTATACATTATCAATCTGTTTTAACTGATTAAAATCTCTATGGAGAGGTTTTTGATCTCTTATAGCAGATTAATAATTTTTAATAACATATTAATAACCTCTTAATAGAGATTATTAATCTGTACAGATTATTAATGATGTGTTATTTTACATATTGAAAATATATACTTATACATGGCACTGTTAGACTTTCGTATGTATACACCTAGTGTATTCTAACAAAGGGACCTTATTACAAGTGGGTTCACTGAAGACGTTCTTTTATATACTGTAGTTATAACTAATGAATATCTGAGTTGTCTCTATTAATAAACGCGACAAAATAACTATAAGGATGCACCCATTGACCCATACAATTTACGACACAGAAGTGCGTAGCAACATCTTATCATCATGTCACATGACGTTAATTGTGGTTTGGTGTTTTGTGTGGGTCCTAAAATAGACCATTCAGAAGAGGTGCGGGACAATGAGAAAGCTGCCTTTGTCTTCAATGGATGCTCCCTTGTACCAGTCATCCCGAAAAATGATTGCAATTACAAGACAGTGAGTTGGTGCACAAGAACCAGACTTGAATAGATAGACCTTCCCAAGGACACGGGAGAGAAAACAAAACAAATTGCCAAAGAAATGATTATACATATAGTTTCAAAAGCCTTAATTTACTTGAGCTTTCAATGCTCGTAATGGTAAATCATTACTACTTTGGTTACGCACAAGCAATGGAAGTGACTCATTTGTAGTTACTGATTAGTGATGGCCCCTACAATTACTATCCCATGACTGGCGAGTTGTCGGCGCCACAAAACCGAGCAAGTCCCTCAATGGTTGTCCCCCTGTGGGCTGGGGGGTTGTAGAATATGCCCACGGTATTCCCTGCCTGTCGTAAGAGGCGACTGAAGGGGAGGACTTGAACAGTATTTGACCCGCATGACACTATATAACACATTCGTGTTGGTGTGTCGTTAAATCTCATCTAACTAACTAACTACAACTACTGTGCCTATTCATGAGTCAAATACAGCCAGTGGGGTATCCGAGTCAACCTGACCCGACGTTCTGGGCCATTTTTTTTATTCTAATCTCCCAAAATCCGAATCAATAACGTATTCGGCCATCTGACAATGTGAAATAGCATAAATGTTTTCTGTTTCCATATTGCACAGATGTAGTCATTACAAAGTTATTCAAAAAATGGACAATTTTAGTAAGTCATTTCATAGTTTATCGCACCCCTATAAATAGGTTGACTAATCTTCTTGTCATCGGTGGGGGACCAACAAAGATATTTCAAGCATACATAGAAGCATGGAGGCCGAAACCGAGGGCGGAAGTGCTGATCACTGATCAGTCGTTTTGGAAGCCGACAGGTAAATTGGTATCTTCTGGTAGTATAAATACGTGTGATATCAAAACATGGCAAATTTAAAAACACCATTCTTCAATACATATAACTAACATGGAAAAGTTTTTTGCTTCTTCACTCAAAAAATTCGAAATTGAACGCACAACGGGTACTGTAGTTTCAAGTTCATCGACTTACTGATTGCTCAGTTTCTATGGTTTCTTCACAGACGCAGATTTACACTCTTACGCTCTTGCAACGAAAAATCAACCAGGGCGTTCGTTTTCCAAGCACGTAGAAATGCGCGTCAATTATCCCGAAAACTTATAGAGGACATGACACGGCCAAAGTAAGTTTCTTGGTAAATTTTCTTTGGGTACACCTTGACACTAAAGTGAATCTTTTCACTACTAAATTATGTCCATAAACACAGGAATACGGCTATGTGAATTCCCAATTTTTTCGCTTTCGGATTTCAAATGGGCTGAGCCTGGCCGGTAATTGGGAATTCAAAACGCCGTGTTTCGGTATTTATGGACATAATTTAGTAGAGAAATCATTCACTTTATGTCAAGGTGTACTGAAAGAACAGTTACCGAGAAACTTACTTTGGCCGTGTCATGCCCACTTTAAGCTGTGTTTACTTGACACGCGGAATGCGGAATGCAGAACGCGGAATGCGTAATGCGGAACGCGGAAAGAATTCTTTTTTGTTTTTCCAATGACCTGTTTATTGGGCGCGCGAAACGCGGATCGCGGATTGCGGAACCATCACACGCGGATTGCGGATTGCGTATCGAATTCTCCATGTCGAATTCTTTCCGCGTTCCGCGCGCGTATTGGTGACCACGTGGACACCGTGTATAGCTTCCAGTAGGATTTCTCCACATTCCCCGGACTTCCCATACTACGTCGTACCATATACTGATAAAACGGGGGAACTTTGGCAGGTTTTTTGATGTTTTATTGTGATAACTTCTCACAACAATGGAAAAATGACTGAAACTTAAGTGCTATGAACCAATTAACTTCCAGTCAATAAGTAGTATGTCTATCAGTTTCATATCTTTATCCACTGGGCTATAGTCATCCATGAAAAACTGCTAAATGACCCAAAGCAGCTTGGGGTAACATTGGCAGGCATGTAATTTATCTGTAGAACGTCGTTTACTGGAATTGAACTATTTAGCTGGTTTTACTATAACGGAATGCGGAACGATCCGCGCGGGGTGTTTATTGGGCACGCGGATCCTTTCCGCGTTCCGCAATACGCGTGTCATGTAAACGCAGCTTTAGCCTGCTTTCACAATTAAAATAAACAGTTTTTCAACCTTTAAAACCATATAGCAATGGCAAAATCTGAAGAAAATACATGTGAACTAGACTTGTGCCAGTCGTACGCCGTGTTTATATGTACCAGCAATAGCAACACTGAGATGCTGTAATTGGCTGTTGATTGCGCCGCTCTGCTCTTTAAGTCGTCAAAGACTACAGGTAGACTTCACACAAAATTATTAACTGTCTTCGTTAAAGGGGCAATCAGAGTTTGACAGACAATATTAACATTTTGTTCCACTGAGCACCTCGTATTCCCTTCTGAACTGATTGTTTAGGTTACAGGCCTTAGGAATATTCAAGAAGTTTCAGACAGTGGCTTAGCCACAGGGGGGGGGGGATTGGGGGTTAGAAAGAAACCCCCGTGACTCAACCTTGCAATGCTAAAAACACCTAAAATAGCGGGTTTTTCTCTCTATCCTTAGACTTCCCCCCCCCCCCCCGACACAATCCTGGCTACGCGCCTACTTTCAGATTAGAAAAAGGTTAACCTTATGTTCATTACTGCTGAATGAAAATTTCCGAGTATGAGTAAAAAAGTCAACAAAGATGCGCCAGACTAAACAGCTTCTACTACACTAAAAGCAATAACGATAAAAGAACGTGATCACGGATGGTGATTTGTTTGTTTTAAAGTCAATGTACAAGTGTGCCACTTTAATAAAAAAAAAAGTGCTAACAAATATTGATCAGCACCTGGCATGTTAATAATTTCGAGTGAACACGAAACAGTATGACAATATATCTTCGGTGAAGCATAGGAGTGATTAATACATTATGGCTGCAACCCCAACTTGAAGGCTTTTACTTTTTCGCAAAAAATAGCTGGACGAAGAGAGTTCGTCGTCCGTTGTGTGGACATTGAAGGGATAGACTAGATAATAAATAAAATAAACAAAAATAAATAAAATGAAATAAATAAAGTAATAAATCGTCGCACGCGCCGCACGAAGTGGTTGCTTGTGTGATATTCCATTACGATTCGGTAGCATGTATGCTTGAACGGTTAAGTGAAGTATATGCAGTACATACAAAGTTGAAATACTGTAAACAAATTTTTGAAAGAAATCTTGTGAAGCTTTCATGGTTTTCCCATTGGCTTGGTAAACTAGCATCACTGCAGTTGCCGGTTTAGCCTCTGACCTTGCTATTGAACTTGTACAACCGGAAATAATGAAGTTATCAGAGATGTTTCTCTGAAACGTGATGTACCGTAAGATTTAGAGCTATAGGCCGAAACATAACTTCCAAATTCCATTCTTTCCAATGAATTATTGGCAAATGCATTGCCTATAACAGTGAATTTATGGCTACTTTAGCATGATATGTCTTGTGAGGTTCATTTAACGGTAAAGATAGGCGTAGGCCCAAATTTGTTCCTAAGAATGAAGAGAAAACGTAGCCTATAATAACCCGACAACCATTTTGTGTTTTGCTTTAACTCAGTGGTTCTCAAAGTGGTCCCTACCGTCCCCTGGAAGGGCGTTGAAAAGTTTCAAGGGGGCGCTGAGGAGTTTGCAAACAATAAGGGGGCGTTGGCATTGACTAGGGGGTCCCTGGAGGTTCTCATACATTTGTGCAATAAAGGAACCTAGGAGGTTGCAGAGTGATTGGCAGTGTATGTACAATCAAAGCATTTTGAAAGACTTGCTATTCAGCTATTATGCAGGTGTTTGTCAAAGATTTGACCGCAAGAAATAAAAACAAGTTCAGAGACTCCATCCTTTTGTGTTTCCCTGTTTACATGAACTGGTCTTTAGAGTATAGACTTATATAAAAATGATGGCATGTTGGGTGGGAGGGGGGCGTTGGATCAGTCATGGATGACTTATGGGGGCGGTATTTTAAAAAACTTTGAGAACCACTGCTTTAACTCGATCTCACTAAAGCCACTATACCCACGTTGCACGTTAGAAATGTGATCATTGTTTGATTGCTATATAAAACACTGGCGTGGCTAGACTTTCTTCCGGAGGGGGGGGCAAGTACAAACACTTTCCGATTTTTTTAAGTGTGAAAAGTGAAATTACTATATTAGGAACGAGCAGAAAGCTCCAAACCACACACGGGATATACAAACCGAATTACTCAGCACACATTGTTTCCCTTGTTTTCGTGCAGTAGGTGCATATCAAGTCCTGAAGTCCACATCTAAGTGACTAGCCCACTTGAACGAACATAGGGGTTTCATCCCTACTCTACGGCAGATTAAAACGCAAATTTTAACATCAAAACGGCAGTTTGATAAGTTTAATAATTAAATGGAGTTTTATGGCCCAGTTTCTTACCAATTGGTTTAAGTAAAGCCGGCAAAACGGCTGTTTAGGTATAAAATCTACTGCGCAAAGCAACATTTAAAATTCCACTTCATAGTGTGGATGGATTAAGAAGAAAATTCTCGGTAAACGCAAATATTGAGACGCTTGTTGTAGACGTGGGAACGTTCCAAAGATCCGAAGATTTGAAGGATGTACCTATATGCATACCCACCCCCCCCCCCTCCCACCGCCAAATTGAACGGCCAAACCCTCTTATTGGCTCTACACAAATCGTTTGAATTTCTGTCAGTGTGTAACTTGCTCGTGTTAAATCTTGTTTGTCCCTACTTAACTGCAGAAGTGAAGTAAAGCCAAGTAGGGGACAAAGTCACTGAATGGGGGCTAAAATTCCCCCTTTTTTGCTGCTCCACTTATATGTTGGAAGTTCCCTGTAAAAATGTCAGTACTCACACGGACGTCACCGCACCAGATTGCTATCCACTCAATGTTTTGAAGAGTTGTTCCATCCGGGAGAGTAAGAATTAGGTTTTCATTTGAGTAAAATGAAAGTTTCGTTGTCCTGAAAATAAAAAAAAATATTCAGTAAATCAACTAGAGAGTCAAGATACATGTGGTTAAAATGTAAGTGTATAAATGCCTCAAGTTAAAAGGAACGTGCAAACACTACGAACTCCCGGCCGGGCCATACCGAAGACTTAAAATATTCAACCTATTGCCGTAGTGCTTAGTGCTCAGGATTAGCAAAGTAGAGTGAAGCCAGTGGGCCACAACTGCATGGAAAAAGGCTTTAGACGGTACGACTTAAACCAATTGGTTGGAAGCCAAGCCGTAAAACCTCATCTAACTTAACCACGTTTATACGTTTATGAGGTGGTGAAAGGCATTCACCTGCCCCCCCCCCCTTCCCCCAGTCCCACCCCTAAGTTTTGAGAAAACTCACAGAAGGCAAGATATGTACGAATTTGATCAAAATTCTGCTTAAGAGGCTTGGAAAACCCGGCAAAAGTATTTTACTAGTACTACCGACCAAATCCAAATGGTCTTACATTCTACGACAGGGGGGTCATATCAAACACGGACTATACGCATTCGTCAAGCCAGGAGCTGACGATAAAGACTTATAAAACGATGATTTGATTGACAGATAAATGGAAATTCATATTTGTATTGCATAGAGTTTTGCTGTCTTCGCGTTTTATCCATGAATTTCTGGTCATACAAATGTTATTGGTGATTACCCCCGCCAAAAGGGTCGAGCGTAGTTACTATGCTCCCCAGATTTGATCGTTTTCAAACTACGAAAAAAAAATAGATGGCGGCAGCTCCAACACTTTGAAGGATGACGGTTCCCAGACTAGCTTTAGGGGTTAGTTTTTTTTCAAGTCGTTTTCTCCCTTTCCATGGACCTAGTTTCGGGTCAAAGGGAAATCAGAATTTGTTTTTGACATTTTTTTCCCAACTTCTATTCTGCACCACATTTGTACATTGACTTAAAAACTGACCAAAAATAATCCGTGATCACGTTCTAACTTTATGACTGGCTGCATTGCAGTGGAGGTTGTCTATATAGTCTTTCATCTATGTGGAATTTTGTTATATTCAGAAATTTGAATTCAACAGTAGTTAACAAAAAATAAGTTTCTTCAAACCTGAAAGACCTCTTCAACGTTCAATGTCTAAATTCTGCTAAACAATCAGTTAAAAATGGAAAACAAGGTGCTGGAAGTTAGTATGCTCTGTCTAACTCTGTTTACCCTTTCAACATCCCGCGGTGAGGCTCTCAAAAGCCTTAAGTATTTCATTTGGGTATTAAGCATCTGCAACTTCTGCCTTGAAATCATAATTGATCTCTTGACCATTCTACCCAAAAGTGCCTGATAAACAATATTAGAGAAGTCCATCCCAAATGTTAACAACTCAACAAAACAAATGTCAGAAAATTTTCATAAACAAGGTTCAACTACTTGACAATAACATTTTGGTGAATGAGAGCTTACTTTGCACCATGCACGTAGGGACGGTTCAATATGTGATAAGGAGAGATACGCCCTTCTCAAAGAGTCCTAACCCCACCCCGTCTAAAATTTTATAGAGGCTAATTGTGGTGAAGACATATCCTCTGAAAATACTCTTCATCTAGTGTCATCCCTTCCCCCCTAAACTTATGGAACCGTTCCTGTATGTGAGGTTCGCCGTAGTTATATTACTAACTAGTCGTTCTAAAGATAGAACCCACTGTCGTTGTGCCTGATGCTCAGCATAAGCACTGGAGTAGGAAAAACAAGCCATTGAGCCACAACTGGGAAAATGCCGTGGCCGGCTCGATTTAAACCAATTGGTTTGAAACTGGGTAGTAAAACTCCGTCTAACTAACTACTAGTCTTTCTACAACAGTGCTTTCTTTAATCCCCGGGCATGGTCTTACCACCAGACCCAAGACTTAAAAATGGAACCTACTGCTGTTGTGCGTGATGCTCCAATGAAGTAGGGATAACAGCCTGGTGCCCATAACTGGGAAAAGGGGCCACGGGGGTCGCTATATCAGCTAGAAGGTTAGTTGAGACGTAAAACCCTCTCTAAAATAAACTTATCTGTATTAATCCTCAGATTTGTTTGGCCTAAAGTTAATACTTACAATCCGTTTTCATCCGGAACTATTACTCCGTTTGTTGCATTCGGGGTGCCACCGTTTCCCGCGTAGAAAGTAGCATCTGTAAGAAATAGGAAGTAACACAAATGAGTCCTAAGCCCCAATGATACACTGATGTGATCAAAGTTTAAAGGGTAAAATGCAACCATCCCAGCTTTATTTTGTATATAGTAGACTTTCTTGTTTAAAGACCCAATTCTCTCGACCCAAACAGTACCGATTCTCCTAACCTTCTTACTTAAGGCCCTCCCACAATTGTCTGAAATTCACCGTCATCCAGACACAATCTCAGTTTATTGCTTCAGGGTGAGTATAGAAAAGCTCAATGTGTATTATCAAAACGTTTTCAGTACAGTTTATGCTGTGTAATATAAGCGTTGGCACTCTGCATTGTTTGAATTAGCAGTATGAATGAAAAAGCGGAGCCAATTGAGAGTTTTTGTTACCCCCTACAAGAAGTGTAGTTTGGGGGAGAGGATTTGCCCTTTAAAGGATAACTGGCCCATAAAAATCATGTAACAACATTTCTTTTCCTCAATTGTGAAATGAACTAGGAGTGAATGTTTGGTTTACCCTAAAAATGAAGTATTCAGGTCCTGAAATTTAATGAGATATACTTCAAAAAGAACGAAGATTGTGACTAGATGTATCGGTTGTTTTAACACAATTTTTTCCCTTTAAAGAGAAAGGACATTATTGGAAGTAATCGAATACATTGTAAAAAGAGTGTTTAAAAGTTAATCATTTTTGTAAACACTTTTTTGCCCTTACTATGAAAACACGTTCACAACTTTAAACATGTGTAGGAATTAAATACATCGTTTTTAGAAACTTAACACATACATCATGTTTACTGTAGGAATTGAACGTGCGTTTAGCATAATGACACTTTTCCAAAGTGGGGACAATTACAAAAAGCGTTTAATTCCTAAACAGCTTTTTGAAAAGTGTAGAAATATCTACATTGCACCCACATATAAGAAGTATATTTAAGAGATATAACCCAGGAGGAGCCGTAACAGTTTCATTTGTAAAATTTGAGCAAAAACATACGAGCTACCGAGAGCTCGGTGAAACCAAGGCAATTGTCCTATACGTACGAAACTGTTCTACTGACCCAAAATGGGATAAGACTTACAAATTTCCACTTTTTGTTAAATCATTTGAAAGTCTACTTTCGATAAATTTTGGGTTACGAAGACTGCGGTTCAACAAAATGACTGCAGACGGATCTTAAGAATTTTCATGAATGACGTTTGTCACCATCACTGTAACCTTCATGGATAGATGACAGATGCGGTCTCCTTCTTAACCAATAATAGAATGGTTAAGCTTAATGTAAACGGGATCGGCGCATGTCAGCAAAGAATAGTCTGCCACGCAGGTCTAGCACCCAAGCGGTTCTCGAACCATGCCCTTTGGACAATTCCCAGCCACGCAGCGCAATTCTAATAATTAGAGGCTCTAATATATCCGGGGAGCTATCTGAAAGGTGCTTGTAATGGGTGACGTAATTTGTCCGGGTGGGACTCAAGTCCCGAGGGTTGCCTTATTAGGCTTCACCACATACTGTATGCCATGCTCTTTTCACGAATTCCACTGCTGCAGCCTTCAGTGAACCCAATGACTTTCATTAAATGAATTAACATAACAATAGACCGATTCCAAATAACAGCAATGGCAACGTGTTGTGAGTTAGTGTTT
Organism: Holothuria scabra; assembly: GCA_037179385.1. NCBI lineage: Eukaryota > Metazoa > Echinodermata > Holothuroidea > Aspidochirotida > Holothuriidae > Holothuria > Holothuria scabra. The sequence goes on from CM074194.1 coordinate 32,225,174, forward strand.
TGCTTCACTTCCATTTTGCCAATGACATTTTACTATGGCAATCCCACAATCCTCTGCAAGTGTTATTTGAAAAATGTCGGTATAATCGTACCTGGAGCTTCTCCGTCGTAACTAAATCCTCTCACCCAAATTGTCGATTCGTTGATGGAGTAGATGGTACCAGCCACGTCATGCAGACTGTGATCAGGAAATTCACCTATTAGTTTCCCGTACTCGCTATTAGTTGCTGACGAAAAGGCTTGTGGGAAATCATACAAGGACATAGATGTTTAAATTTTCCCATTGCAATAAGGGAAAAGGTGAAAAAAGATAGACAAATCAAAACTTTGAAATGTGAATTTTTGCATTAATGGTCTAATCCTTATACCCCAAACACTTCAAATTCTCCTTACACACTTCCTTACGCCCTTCCAACTGCCTAAAATTCATCCTCATCCAAACACAATCTCAGTTTATTGCTACTGGGTTAGTATGCAAGACCCCAATGTGTAATCAAAACATTCTCATTACAGTACATTCTGTGTATTACGAGCTTCAGTGCTCTGCACTTTTGTAACTTGCTGTCAATCAAAGAGCTGTGCCAATTGAGAATTTCTGTGGACTACTACAAAAACTGTAGTATGGTGTGAGAGGATTAACCCTTTAAAGTGTACCTCAACTTAGTCAAAACATTCAAAAATATATATTAAACAGCATGAAAACTAAATTCTTACAGTCCAACTTCCAACTCCATAAGACATTCTAAAGCCGACAAATAAGATGTTTAACTTTATTCACTGAAATTGAAATGGTACGTTGCACAATAATTTGTGATGTCATTGTTGTACTATTTTGTATTTCTTACCTTTTGGAAAAGTTACTACAACTTGTACCAAGGTGTGATAGCACTGTTATTCTTATGGGGTGACGTAATTAATTAAGCCTTCTCTGTGCAACATGCTATATGCAAGCAAACAAGAAGTGTTCAAGGTCATAAACATATTTTTAATTTTAAAGAGAAACAAAACAGGTAATGTTAGTGGTACAGCAAGAAAATCACAAATTATTGTCCAATAAACCAATTTGTTTTAGGTGAATAAATTTTAACCTTTTAAATCTCAGCTTAAGAATGTCCAGTGAAGCAGTTGGGCTGTAAGAGTTCATTTTTCATGCTGCTTAATATATATTTTTGATTTTTTATAATTGAAGTACACTTTAAGCAAACTTCAGTAACATAACTGGTTCTAAAGTTCAAGGAATGTATTTTAAAGACAGTCACTCGTAAGTCAAAGCACAATTTTACAATTCCAAATTAGAACAGCTCTTTGACTGACAATCACACCCATAAGGGTCTTGTATGTTCACCAGGGTATGCAATAACGTGGGATTTTGTCTGAATAAAAATGAGTTTGACAGGCTCTAGGAGTAAGTTTGGAGAATTCAAAATGTCTCGGGTGATAAATAACTGCTATACCTTCTCTGAACAATTTTAAGCATATCTCTGCGTAAAAATTCCCAGCATATGTATATTTGGTTCAGGATTGGGGGCATGGTGATTAAAACCTTCGAGGGGGAGAAGGGGCAATTGCGTCCCCCTTGCTATTCTCTGGTGCCGTGAATGGGTACGATGAAATTAATCTTCGACAGCTATCAGTCGCCAACACGGTTTAAGGCCTACACTGTCTCCCTGTTTTTGCTCTAAATATACTAGACTATACATTTTTGCTACAGGAACCCAACATTTTCGACTCGTTCGCCCGTTGCACATTTCTTTCAATATCTTTCACGGTTCCTTGCAATAGCCAAAAACTAAGGTACACGCAATTTGCCCCTTAGCAATAAACCTCTGGAAGATTACAGTTTTATTTATTTCAAAGCCTAACACTCTCACCCCAAACTACAAATTTTGCAGTCGTCCAAATTTACTTAATTAGCCCAGCTCTTTAACTGACATCAAGTTCACAAAATACAGAGTACCAAAGCTCATATAACACAGCATTAGTGTTTGCACGGGTACTAAAAATTAGGACCCGGGTACCCGATCGCCATACCCATCGGGTACCCGGGTTACCCGGTGTTACATACGGTGACTAAAAGATATGAGCATTTTGTAAGGCATACTCCATAAGACATGCATGGTAACATTAACATCTGTATTGGATAGGTATAGCGATCACAGTTCCCAAGTTCAAAAACATTTGATTTGTTAGAAGGTTTAATCGTCTCGTTTTGTTATTGATCAAAATGACAAGCAAAAAAAAAAACGTAACAGAAAACAGTCAAATAAGAAAATAATACTTCTCAAGGCCTATATCAATTTGATATTGAATTTTGGGACGCTTTCCTACTCGAAAAGCCAGCATACTAAGAGCTCGAAGCTTCTCCTTTTAAACCACTGATTTAAAAATATCAACTAATCAGAGCCTTGTATTATGGTATTCTCTTGCACGTCAAAAATTACTGATTGTAAACAAACGACGTCATGTGTGTGAACTTCCCTCATACTACTTTGCAATGTGCGTTGGAATTATCGCTAATGGGGTACGTACGTTCTTACGTAGCTAGCCTGGTGTCGACATCCAGGCACGGTAACATAACTTTCACACATAAACTTCGTAGTCTGCTCGAGCGCCATTTTGGGGCAAAATAACTTAATATATACTGGCCTATTTAAAAAAAAAAAAATTGTGAATGTTTACGGTGTTATTACATTGATGTCGTTTTACTTTGCAGATAGCGGCAAAGTGTTGATTTGCGTAAAACTGACACCTTTAACCATTAAGAAATATTCGAGGATTATACTCGAGGTGGCATACTGCATTGATAATAAGATCGTATATACATGCAAGGCTCAGTTTACCTAGCATGCTGAACGTTACAGGCACTGTCTTTGCGAGCTGGGCGGGGGTGATACAGTATGTCTTGCTGTGTCTGCGTGAAACAGTACAATGTGATTTTGAATCGGCCGTCAGATAGCTTGCTTGCGAGTAAGTTTATAAGCGATATACATGTGATGTGTGAGAAGTAACCCACTACGTGACGATAGCGCGATCGGGCCGCACGCTGATAGAAATTTCAACTTCAGAAACGAAGTACAGACAACTATCAAACTTACACATAATTTCTAGGGGCTCTCTTCATTCTCAGTCTCGGAGAATGTTTACCAAATTGGCAAAATATTTTAGTCCATTACCGTGGGCAATGGCGTAAATGGGATGATCCTTTTGCATGCATTTTTTTTTTTTTTTAAGATTCGGGTAGTAGATTTGGAACCGGGTAATACGATGGCGGGCGGGTACCCGGGTACCCGGGTTACCCGTGCAAACACTACACAGCATGTCAGCATGTGCCATTTGAGGCACTAGTCAACTACAGTGCCGTTTTCCCAAGTTTTCCTTCATAAAATTCCGAATTTTTTCTACTGTAAGCTCCACATATGTTATTATCAGGTTTAAAAGGCAAAAGTTTCAGCGCGTTTCGCGCGCCCCAAATTGCAATCTTTAATGAAGTAAGCGGTCGCTCATGGATCAGTCAAGTGATAACTTTTCCGAGCCGCCACAGTGTCGTTCCCCTAAATTATTTTCAATATAGGCTCTTAATTTTGAAATACTGTATTTTGTCTAAAAAAGGCAACAAAATTTCGGAAGCATTTTGAATGCCGCCGGGAAGCCTCAGTCCAAACTCCTTAGATAGCATTTCGTAACAACAACGATTTTTAGTCGACAGCTATCTCAGATATATACCAATAAGAAACGCAGATTCTTCAATAGTCCCCCAATTTTTTTAATTTCCTTACAGAAAACTCTGAATCTAAACTATTTTCTGCAATGCAAGCTCCATAGCTACAAATATTTGTTTCAAAGAACCCAAATTTCCTGCGCGCCTCAAATTACGTTCCTAATACAGTAGTAACTAGGGATGCACCGGATATCCGGTCCGGCCGGATTATCCGGCCGGATAGTGAAAAAATATCCGGTTCCGGCCGGATTTTTTTTAAATCCGGCCGGAACCGGATTTTTCTGTGAACTTGGGTAGCATTATGTACATGAGTTATAACAAACATGAAAACAGCAGTAACTGTCTCAGAATTAATTTAAAGTTCATAAATTATAGCTTATTAGTGCATGTTACGGTATATAGCATTTGAACACCTTTATTTAACCCTTAAAAGTGACTAAACCAAACAGGCAACAAAGTTATAAAAGTAACTGATTTACATGTATATGTAACAAATATAACTTCAAATTCCTCCAACTGTGTGAAATAAACTGAATGGATGAAAAGACCTTTCATGCAATTTAAATAAGTCTACTGCAGTGCACAGTAGTACTGTACAAAATGGATAATCCATATTACAGTTGTACCTGAGTCACATCATTCGAGGCAGTGTTTTAGTTTAATTGCATTGGGTTGTCTACAAATACACACTTTAACACTTCACTTTATTTTACTTTTTAACACTTACTTGCCCATTAAAGTTGTGTAGTACAAGCAGAAAATGTGTTTCATCTTGAATTTCAGAAGACATTACTCATTGCAAATTAAAGTTGCCTATGGGGTCAATATTAATGTTTTCCGTCCCTAATAATTAATCACACACAAGTATACACAATATGATTAGTGTTCGACCGATCATCTGTTAAGTAATCAACATCTAGCCGATTATTCCGTCATCGGTAAATAATCGGCATTGGTAAAATTCTGGCATTCAACCGATCATTGCCACAGATTATTTGCAAACTGGAAAAAAGGGGCTAAATATCATTGAAAAAGGGCTCTTAGTTTCGTTAAAATCCCTGTAAATACTCAATCCATTAACTTCCCGCCAAAACGAGATGCATTGATAATCACAAATGTATAAATTTTTAACCCCTGCCATCGGAATGATTGTTTGATATTTTCCGCTATAACCCGTTTGTTTTACCTGAAATTAGATTGCATTCAAGGTGTATTCCTTGCTGTCTCTCAGAAAGCAGTGCGTAAGTTGCTGTACAAACTGTTCTGCACAATACGCATAGAACAGACTGGCTTATATAGCCAGCTAGCGAAGCCGGGCGAGTCTCATGCTAAATTCACGTAGAAAAGGCACCACAAATATCTGCCTATGTGGATTATGTGGGGAACTGACTTACGTGCATTTCAGTTGCAGATTCTTTTTAAACAAGACGTGAGTTTTGGAAGAGAACTGCTTAAAATATACAGGGATATTTATATCTGAAAGGAACCATAAGATACATTAATTGGGTGCAATTGTTTTGCTGCCCAGAACTGCTAAAATTATTATGATTGCTCTACATGAGGTCGGTTAAGACGGGTGCTCGAGAGTAGCAGCTACAGTACATTAAAGCAACTACAATCCAGTACAGTAAAAGAATGGAAATGTTCCGACATGATTTGGGGATGAAAACTAGACAGAGCATGATGTTGGCCTTAGAACTAAATTATCAAAGGGCATATGACACCGACTGTAAACAATTCTGTTGTATTAACAGTTGATTTGGATCTTCACTTTTGAATTGAAAATATTACCCCTACAAAAATTACCTCCCGTTTGTGAAACGAACCGAACTATTCCCAATATTTTCTATCCTAAACTGGTTACGGTATACACGATGTGCACGAGGCAAGGGGCATGTGCTATAGAGACAAACATGTGATTTCCCTCTTTCTCATAATCGGTATCAGGCCAATTGTTTAATTAATTAATCGATAATTGAGGATAACAAATTATAGCATAATAGGTCGACCACTAAATATGTTATCATACATATACTGTAATACGTAATGTCAGAATGTGTGATATACAGTATCTCTGCCAAAAAAGTTCTTGATGATAAACGTGCTTCGGTTTTTTGATATCATGGCATGTTTAAATACTAGGAAAGGTGTATAAAACAATGGTGCTGTACTGTACATAGTTAAAAACCGTAACCCTAGAGTCTTTCTACAGTACATATGAGCAGTCCATTCAGTAATCACTATCCAAGGACTCTCTTTGCCAAGTATTACTGGTCTACATAATTTGTACAATTTTTTGGAACAAGTGGTGATGTACTGCAGTTCAAAAAGAACAAACTGATATGCAAAACAACTTTCAAGATTCCCTCAGGAGTTTTCTCTACAAATACTCACTTAAGGAGGGAAAATACAAAGAGCTCTTACTTGCCCTGCTTTGCAACGGTTTTGCTGTATTTCGCTTTGCAACGGTTTTGCTGTACTTCTGCAGGAACAGTTTTTCATGCCTTTTTTCTATTATATTGCAATATTTGGTTAAAAAATTAGTTAAATACACTTGTACAACACTTGAAGACAAATTTATAGACATTTTCCATTAGTCCTTCACAAACATTACGTCACAAAGCAGAAAACTCCTATCCCAGAGTTTCTCTGCTTTCCTGAATTTCACTTTATTTCATCTGCATTGCAAAAATCCGGTTCCGGCCGGAAAAAATCCGGCCGGATTTCAAGTTGGTTCCGGCAAAATCCGGTTCCGGCCGGATCCAAAATTTTGGTTCCGGTGCATCCCTAGTAGTAACATGCAGTACCGACATTCTATCGACATTCTATCTCAGATATGCTAATGGAAAACGCAGGTTCTTCGAAAGTCCCCCATATTTTCAAATTTCCTCACAGAAAACTCAGAATCTAAACTATTTTTTGCAATACAAGCGTCATATTTACAAATATTTGTTCAAAAGAACCCAAATTTTCGAAAATTACGTTCCTAATACAGTAGTTTTCACACTTTAGAAAAAATCGGAAAATTTGGGTGCTTGCACCCCCCCCCCCCCCCACGGAAAAAGTCTAGCTCGCCCACTTGGTTGCCCTCCCTTTAAAAATTTTGAGATATTCGAGTATGACCTCGAATGCAATATGGGTGTACCCAACGTTGGGTATCATTTGATGTAATATTTTTCGTTCGATCGCATTTATCTTATAATTCAAGTGGATAAATCTTCGGAAACCACTGACAATAAACGTCGATGTGATCGTGAGGTCTGGGCATGTAGTGATATTTGGCTTATGATTGTAGAGCCCACCTTCTTTGCTACAGGATCGTATCCATAACATTTTTCACCGATAATCTGAATTTAATGCTCAGGTGGTAGACTGTTTCATAGGCTTTATGACCATAGGCGTACGAGGCGGAGGGGGTGGGCAGGGGGAAGACTGCCCCCCCCCCCAATTTTCTCAAGACCTAAAATTCGGGAAGGGATCTGGAAAAATTCGGGCAGCCGTTTGAGTCTTAAAACCTGGTTTGTTTCTACTTACATAGAAAACTCCTAGGCGCGACCGAATTCCTTCAAACACTTGGCCGAAAAATAATAAAAAAGCATCATAGTCACGGTACAATTTTCATGAAAACTCTAAAAGAGACCAAAATTTGCGACACATTCGGGCAGATTATGAAAAAACAATTTTTTGTCAGCTTCACTTCATAATTTTGCCCAAACCTTTGCCCGAAATGACACAATATTCGGGCAAAAGTTTCAAAAAAGTTCTGGGATATTTTTAATTGCCAGATTACAATGGGAGAGAGGATTTATGCAGTCCCCAAACTGTTGCCCGAACAAATCAATCAAAAGCTATCCTGTGACGCACCATATCAATAAATGACAATCACCAATGGTCACCAGAAGGCTGAAACGTACTTGGTCGAGAGGTATTTGGGCAGCATATGAATGAGATGAAGATTTTGCACTTTTCAAAATGATCCTCTTAAAATTGTACGAAACTTTTTAACCTGCAGTGCTGTGAAACCGAAATTCGGGCAATGGTGAACAAATCAGCGTAGCTTGTTTGCTCACTCATACGAATACAGTGTGAACAAATCTGCAAGTAAGTCTGCCCACAAATTCATGTAAAAACATCTAGCAACGTGACAAGTCGGGTTTTTCTCAAACGGCGTTAGTAGAAAAATTATTTATATAAAGTCACGGTCGGGAGTTCGTCCCGAGACATATAGACAGTTGTATTAATTCGGTGGAACTGGAATTCGGGCAAAAGTCGCAACCATGGGCGTCCGGAAGGGGGGGAGGGCAAGGGGGACACCCCCCCCCCCCCTAGAAAATCAAATTAAAAAAAAATTAATTAAAAATTGAAATAAAAAAATTAAAAATAAATCATCAAAATATCTTCACTCACAGCGTCATTTTCTACTCGTGAAATATGCGGACATTTGACCAGGAATAGCAAAAGAGAAGATGGTATGCTGAATAGTGAAATCGCAATTTGAGGACCATCATCCGTGATATCTATTGGAAATTTGTAATTGTAAAAACTATGCCACAATTGTACTAGTTGTCAGGTGTGTAGTGTGCATATGGCATCCGACTATTGATGAATGCGTTGGTCTTGGTTTGGTCCCGTGCTGATCTCAAGTGGCGACGCGCGGATGTAACTGGGATATACCAGGTGAATTTGGGGTGGGGGAGGGGTATGATTCATAATTGGGTAACGGATATAGGCCTATATAGGCTGTTTGACAGTTGTAAGTTTTAACGTGCATGGGCGTGCGAGGACATGACCGAGAGGCAGATTTCCCTTCAACAATATTTTACATTGAAAATTCTAAAAATCTAAAAATTACAGACATGAAATTCCTGTTTCAGGGCTGGGTACATGCAGCTTATAACACTCGCCAAGTGTCGTTTCCGGCCATCTGGAGGGTTTTTAAGGCCCAAAATTTTCTTGTACGCTCCGCGCCAATTGATGGTGGCGCTCCGCTTAGATAGTGTACACAATTGAATCATCCATGAATGACCTTGCCCCCCCCCTTGAAAAAAGTTCTGCGGACGCCCATGGTCGCAACAAAGTCACAGACAAACTGTGCTCATGTTTTTAATTTCTTTCAACAGTTTTTCCCCGAAAAGATACAAGACCAGGTAATGTTTTAATACATTCCCAGGTGCGGTATATCATTATACTATGTTTTTTCACATGAAAATGTTTTAAGGACGAACCTCTGCAGTTACCGATTGCTGGCGCGGGGAAGAATATATGAATAGTGCTCTGTCAACGCCCTTTTTTATTTAATGGGCACGGTTTGTGGGGATCAAGTGTTTGCCAAAACCGTTGATATGGACTTAGGTCGTTTGCTCACTAGGAAATAATTTGCGCCTTGCTTGGGAATCGCGCGAAAATTGAGTTAATCGGTTTTCAAGGGCCAATTCGTTGCATGGCATCCCCCACTCAGGTAACTCGGGTCTCTGAATCTGAGCTAAACAGGCTGCTAAAACACACGGGATCCTTGTAAAGTTCGACGAAATTTATGTTTAATAGGCAGTCGGAATGCGATGCAATGCCATCCTCCCTTGAAGTTGAGAAGCCTTGGGGTTTCTGAAGTTTTCAATTTTCAAAATTATATTGATGATAATCTCATGCTGCATGACGTAAAATAGTTTGTGGAACGCGCAAACAAACTCATTTTCCAATGATTATAGCTTAGTGTCGTAATCCAATGGTAGTGCCAAATGGTACATTTCATCTGGGAGTTTTCTGACCTTTTTGTAGATTTGCTCATTTTTGGTGAAAATTTTATTGCAAACGAATATCGACGGCTTTGATTCTGCTTATAAGCCTGAGAAAGGCCATTTCCGGCTGTCTGAGGGTTGCGATTTTTAAACATTTTCTGTACGCTCCGCGCCAACTGATGGTGGCGCTCCGCTTAGATAGTCTTTCGGGCAGAATTACATTTTTCGGGCAGAGAATCCTCTGCCTCCCCAAACTGAAATGCTCCCGTACGCCTATGTTTATGACCCTTCCACTGAAGCAATGTTTTCGCGGATTATCAAGATTGCTATGAAGTGACCTCTAGTTCTACTCCTTTTTCGAATGCAGTAACAAATATTGGTGGGACAACATCTCGCAGTCCCTGAACAATTTTAAAGACTTCTAGGCCTACAGTATCGAACCGGCTCTTAGGCAATGTAATTCAAAAGAAATAAGACCATTTCTTTCCTAGCTCAGTGTCATCCTAAAGCCGTCCCTTTAGGATGCCGCCCATCCAGTTATTTTCGCAGTGATAGGCCGGACGAAAAAAAGTCCTCCGCCTGGCTAGTTCTTTACAGTCTGTCTTCATTGGAACCCAATCGTAGCCCCCTCTAGCATGATACCAATGCTGAAGAGGTGGTAGATAAAATTAAATTCATGGTACATCCCTTGGGCGGCGATCCGAGGAACCCGTCGCCGTCAATATTTAAAATATCGCCAATGACTTTTAATTCACCACCCCCCCCCCCCAATAAATTTTTGAAAACTTGGTGACCTATACCCACCACCAATATTGAGAACAAATACCGCAGTTGGTATATCCCAAACAAGTCATCTGCATTTGCATTTGACTGTAGAAATGCCTATGAAAGTTTTCTGCAAAACCCACTTGTAAAATAAGCAAACAAAGAACTCCAATCAGTGGCGTAGCCACGGGGGAGCCTGGGGGGGGGGGCCTGGGCCCCCCAGATTTTCTTCAGGCCCCCCCCCAGATTTTTTGCGTCCTGATAAAGTAATTGAAAAAAAAATAAAATGTTTGAATGGAAATAAACTTTGAAGTATATCCTCCAAAACAGTAAATAAATAAAATGTGTAAAAATTAAAAAAAAAACATGGATGAATGTGTGTAAACACATTTTGTGCGCACGTATGAAATCAAGTAATAACTTCAAAATGCCTAATTTCACTAAATTGGATACCGTTTGTGATCTGCACTGTCGTTTATTGCATTTCACTTCGAAGATGAAACGAAAGTCTCGACGATAAACTTTAATGTGACTTTGTTAGGTTAAGACTCTTTCTGCCTTTCGGATTGCTGATTGATTTACTGAAAATAAGGCAATCGTACACTGGAGACCACTCTTACACGACCATTCCTATACTTTATCATACACAAAATATGCCGTAAGCAGGTAAGGGTACGGTAATGCCTTCGGATAATTCTTCCCTTCTATCCTTAACATGTAGGCCTACGTCGTGCCTCACTCCTGCCCATGACAAGTGCCACTGTAGGCACTGGCGTCCGGGGGATTTGTAAAATGTCCAAAGGTCCGGATTTCATGTGTTTTTTTTCTGCTTTGCGGTTCAATTATTCTGAGAGATTTATTCGTAGTATTTTAATTTTGACTATGTATAATGTACCGATGAACAAATACTGCATCATTTTGCAAATTGTTTCTTTGGCAGTATGTATGTCTCTTGTAAAATCTCTACAAAAACTAAAAATATTTTGATATTTTTCATGCTTCCCAAAAAGGGAAAATCCTAAAACTTAGGCCTGTAATCAGTTCAAAGTTTTGCCAAACATAGCACCATTTTGCATCTATAAAGAAAGTTTCTCAGAGGGGGACACAACTACTTTTGGTTTTCCTGTTAAAGGGTAAGGTACTGCCTGAGGTAAGCTGAAATCCATTCAAATATTGGCGCATTTGCGGCTGGGTACGTCCAGTTTAAAACACGTGGGAAGTGCCGTTTCCGGCCATCTGGAGGGGTTTTAAAGCCCCAAATTTTTTTGTACGCTCCGCGCCAACTGATGGTGGCGCTGCGCTTAGATTCAAATATTGCCGCATTTGCGATCTACGTCCTGAAATTTACAATTTTCCCAAGGAAAAGGGAGATACCGGTTCCTTTCAGTCTCATCCCCCAGGCCACAGATCAGAAGTGCCCAGTTTCGGGGGCCCTAAAAAGTGTGTGTATTACCATTTTTCATAGATTGATTTTTTATTCTCATTATTTGAGAAGTCGCAGACATGAGATTCGTATTTCAAGGCTGGATAAATCCAGCTTAAAACACATGGGAAGTGCCGTTTTCGGCCATCTGGAGGGGTTTTAAAGTCCAAAATTTTCTTGTACGCTCCGCGCCAACCGATGATGGCGCTCCGCTTAGATAGTCTTGCCGTGTCTGACCCTCGGAGGTACCAGGTCCCCCCCCCCCCACTTGTTACCTAGGCCCCCCAAAAATCTCATCCTGGCTACGCCACTGACTCCAATACTCCGTATCTTCAATGTAGAATATTAAACTTGATTCGTACGACGAATACGATTGATAATTAACGGTATACTGTAATTCACTAAGGCCAAACAATTAAATATAAAAAATAGTGAAAAAAAGAAAACGAAAAATGGCACGATTTTTAACGCCCACCACCACCGTCCCCTATACCTTCTCTTCGACAGAATTTGTACACTGTTGAAATCACTATAAATTTACAGATAAAAAAAAAAGAGATACTTAAGGGTTACAGCAAATTTCTGGCAAGTGTTTTCCAGTATCTTTCTGCAATCTTTATATATCTGTTCAGTTTTTGTTCTGTTAATTTAGAGCGATTTTTACCAGTGTACCTGGTAAGGGCACACTGTATGAGTAGTACTGAACACATAACCAGATTACGTACATGAGTTATATACACACAGTGTTTATAGCCTAGGGTTTACATAAATAAAATCATCGCATCATAGTTGTTTTAAACGGTAAAATCTCGTCAACATGCTGTATATGGACTGATCTGTGGTGTATAAACACGAATCCCATAAAGGCATAGTAACAAATGTTTCTAAAATGATCAAACAGAGGAACCGGCTTAATTTGTAAGTACAGTAAGCCAATCGGAGTCATCCAGCCAATCTGAAACAAGACTAGTCGTGCAGATAGTGTACTGACCAACTATAAGGGGCAAACCCATTTTTGTTATTCGACAAGACCTACAAATACCGAATATGAAATTTTATAGACTCACCTATGAGAGTTAAAAAGAAAACAGAAATTCTTGAGTAATTTAACCTCCACCAGTAAGACGCCATGATGAGTTGTACTTTAAAAATTCAAGTCTGTGCCACGCAGTGATATGTTTTATTGCTCGAATGGATTTCCCCGTGTGTTTGCCTTTCAAGCTTTTAGTTGTCCACTGAACCGATCGATGTGTATTCAATTGCTAACAATGGTGTCTAGCGTAAAGGCTTACTTGGAAACAGATCACAGTTATTGTGGGTGTTCACAGGAAATTTACCGGGTGATATATTGACACACTAATACCAAAGACCCTGACTGAGTTCCGTTAAAATTTTACACAGTCATGGTTTTCACGTTCTTGGTCCTCGTTTAAGACTGGTATTAACTTTATTTTAGGGCAAGAGCAGTCGCCCCAAACTTTTCTAAACAGGGAGTTAAATCTTACAATGTTCACAATTCAGTTCACAACTCCAAAAGGCTAAGACAGCCATCACAGAATTGTTTCTCTTCAAAATTTTTTTCATAATATTTTGCGACTTCAATATTGCATATTCAAGATAAACTAGCTCCCTGGGTAAACCAAACAGTTATTACTAGCGAATTTCACATCTGAGGGTAATATTGTCACACGACTCTCAAGAGCCAATCACAGATCAGGACAGTCTACAATATTATTTCAAGGTGGGGTGGCAAATAAAGTACACTGCTAAATGGAAGTTAGGCTATTCGGTGCCTGATAGCCTGACTGGCGGTAGCGTAGCCATGCACGGCAGGATTGTGTCATTGGGGTGGGGAGCACGACATGAGGGAAATTTAAGGCGAGAGAGAAAAACCCCTATTTTAAGTTTTTTTTTTTTGCACTGCAATGTTGGGTCATAGGGGGTTCACCCCCCCACCCCCCCCCCCACCCCCCAAAAAAAGAAAAAAAAACACCTCGTGGCTACAACACTGGCCTGACTCAATAGGCCTATGTTATATTAGAAAAAGCCCATGTAAAACTGAAGGTTTCTTCTGTAAATGCAATTTCTGGCAGAAATACTATGATTTTTTCGGGAGGAAGTATAGCAAAAGGCAGTTTAAAATTCAGTTTATTATATCTTGGTCAGTCTCTAAATTTCATTTTTTTTTTTCTATAAATACTGCATTTCAACTTTTTGTGTTCACTCTTATAAATTAAACTGGGAATAAATTCTTCCTAAGGAAAGAAAATCAAAACCAATCGCCCAAACTTAATTTTGAAAGAACACTAGATCCCACAGATAGGCCCCCTTAGTAGGCTGGGGTTGTAGAATATGCCCACGGTATTTCCCGCCTGTCGTAAGAGGCGACTAAAGGGAATCCAAACTTGAACTTGAAATATACTTGAAAATAAATTTTAACTATGAACTTTTTATCGAGTTGGCTGACACTATATGACACATTTGTGTTGGGTGTATCGGTAATTCTCATCTATTTTAACTAAAGAAAGGCTTCTTATTCGCTTCCGCTTCCGCTGTGTAAGGCCAACATCTTGCATGATATCAGACCTATGTCAAGCTAGACTTCCGAAGTTAACCAGTTTGTATATATAGGTATTTCAACGAATAAATCTTTTTTCATCCAGCTTCCGTTGGCATAGCTTCTTCCATGCGGCTATAACTGGTATTGCAATTGGTTCAATGAAATTTATTTTATCCTGGTGACAGAAGAAATTATTTGGATTCAGGATGTGGATTAACTGTTTGTCTGGTATAATACGAGTGTGCATCACTGTTCACTGTGAAGAACGAAGAAACTGAACGTGGTGGGAACATTGAACTACAAAATGTACTTGCTAAGCTGAAAGTAATAATATCGGGCCAAGCAGGCTAGTTGAATCAGGGAAATTGCAACACTCCCTGGTTGAATCCCGTGGTGCATGATGCAGTGCAAGCCATGTATCTGCCGGCCCTAAGTTGTGAGTTAAGCTGCTCATTGAATTGGTTCATGAAGTTCAACATTTTTTCCACGTACTAACAAAGATAAATGGTTAAACTTAGACAATCCCCATATCTTACATACAAATAACAACTTAAGGAGTGAGTTCTGAACGGTTTAAGTTCAAAAATTCGCTACCAGACACAATTTATGCACAAAACCGTTACAAGTCAGGACACTACGAAATCCAAACTTTTCACCTTCTAGTTTTCCGTTGCTATTGGAAATGAAACTTTACGTATTATGCTACCTTTAAGTATTGCCATGAACCATTCAGGTATGGACCCTTTAACACTCTCAGTTTACGATATTAACACAACGAGCCCCGGTTAGAACATCAGTTGGATTTGCAGCCGGGAGTTGCAAACTCCCTGGATGGAGTTCGATTCCTGGTCGCGTCGAACCGAAAACTTGAAAATGGAACCTACTGTCACTTGTTCTTGGTAACCAGCAAAGACAATGGATTATGGAAAACAAGCCAATGAGCCACTGTCACAACTGGGAAGAAGAGCCTCATGCCGGGGCACCAGCCGGTGGTCAGTGTAATCCTTCCCTCAAGGTGACCCTGCTTTGTTCATACACCTCGACGTCAGGGACCAGATAGCGACAAAAGTGGCTTCACGAACCAAAAAAGTTTGGTTCGCCAATCAGAAACGAGAACGCTCATTATACGCTTCAAACCTGTCTGAATACCTTTCGTTGGCATTATCGTGGACAACTTTTGAAAATATTCGGGATAGACTTTTTCAGAATAACAAAGGTCATAGGGCATTGGTATCGGTATAAATACTAATCTCGACGCTTTAGAACAGGTATGTCAGTATGTAGGCCTATAACAAGCGTGACGCAATACCTGAGATTTAAAAATAACACTGTTCTCAAAATGACCAATGATAGCAGAGCTATGATAATTATAAACATGTCTCGGCTGGATCCTCCACCCTCATTTGAAGTCAAAATTAGCATAGGCGCAGGAAGTGGGGGAGGGGGGAGGAAGTGGGGGCTGCGGGGCGACAACCCCCAGTGAAAAATCAGGGGGCGGAAGTATGCTTCCGTCCCCACTTTCCGGGTCAGAAAACCCCTTTTTCATTTGTGTGATATTCTCAACTCTTCTTTCTCATGAAATTCCGAGTTCTCTTCAATACAAGCGCCAGTTTGTAATTCCTTTTTTCAAAAAGGCAAAATTTTCCGTGCGCCTCAACGTGCAATTTCTAATGCATAAGTGCTGTCTCATAAATCAGTTTGAAAAACCTTTTCAAGCTCTGGAAATGACAAAATCGAAATTTGTCATTTGTGAATCCAGATCGTCAAGTAACATCGGCAACTTCAGTGCTATTTTTATAAATTTTCTTGCATAAAATTCAAAATTCTCTCCAACATAAGACCTTGACTTTGAAATTGTTTGTCTAAAATAGACAACAAAGTTTCGAAAACTTTAAAAATTTTGTTGAAGAGCTTCAGTTCGTAACATTATGTAGCAACAACCATCTTCAGTCAATCACTGTGCAATCATTCTCAGATTTGCCAACATGGGAAGTGCAGATTTTTCGATCAGCATCCCCAACTTTACACATTTCCCTATACAGAAAACCCAGAACCCCAAAATTTCTACAATACAAGCTCCATATCCACAAACATTTGTTTCAAAATGGCAAAAATTACTTCCCTGATACAGTGGTGTATACACACTGCAACGAAAACTCGGAAAATTTGGGTACTGGCCCCTCAGTTTCCCCTGAAGGAGTCTTTTTACCTCTCTGCTGCTTAGCTACTGTTTACAGGCCTGAGGAATGACATTTTCGACTGTTTGAGGGGTCCGATTCTTTTCAAAATGTCCTCTACGCTCCGAGCCGACTGACGGTGGCGCTCCGCTTAGATAGTCTCTCGAGCAAGAGTTCAGGCCGGGAATCATTTGCCTTCCGTACTCAAATGCTCTCATATACCTTTCATCGGACACCTTTCAACCCTATCATTTGAACTGTCTGTGAGTAGATGGATTTTTTAGCAACTTGAAGAATCAAAATGTTAAAATAAAAGTTCCTCAGTTTGCAGAGGGCAGATATACTGGAACTGTTATCTACTGTAGCATGAATGGAAAAAAATGAAGAATTCTACCTTCTTTAGTGTCCAGTTTCATTTGAAAAAAGATTTATAGCATACAATTTTTTTAATAAAAAACGTTCTTTCTGGTAGAAAAAAGGGAAAATTTTAGCATAAGAAATGTACCTTTTGGTCAATGGGGTAGGGTGAGGTGCATAGTCCAAAAATTGCCCCCCCCCCCCCCACACACACACACACATTCATATTGCCAAGGCTTCCTACGCCATACGCCACTGAAAATTAGTGTTATGTGCTCCCTTACGTCAAGGGGACTGAACAAGTCAGGGTTACCACATTTCCCTGGACAGAAGGGTTACCCTGACTACAGGATGTGATTCCTTACCTTAATGAATGAATTGAACCTTTACTCCATTAGCACATAAGCAAAATTTATCCTACTAAATGAAGTTTTCCTGCATTGCTCCATTAGCACACAATTTTCAGCCTATTTAGGCCACTTTATTATTATGTAAATTTTTCCTGTTACTCTGGTGACCCCTAAAGGACCTTCAGTTTTTGGCACCGATTGTTACCTGAAGATTCCCATCTTAAGATACATCTAATTGTTCACAAAGTTTTCAGTGTTTTACCCCCAGTGATCTACGACCAATGACCACCAAAAAACAACTCTTCTTGTCAAAGCATTGCCACACGTCAAATATGAAATCTAACCATGCTTCCTGCTGCCTTGGGATATTCTATTTACAAGCTTTTCCATGTTTGCGCCTCCTGTGGCCCTAAATGTAAGATGGTTTTCAGTGTTTGATCCACGGTGACCTCAAATGACCTTTGATCTCCGCCAAACGTACCAGGATTCATCAGGATGCACCATAACGCATTCATATACCCAGGAATGAAATTTATCCAAACTTTCTATTGAAATATCTCGTTTTCATGGTTTTCGGTGTTTGGCCTCCGTTGACCCCAAATGACCTTTGACATCCACAAAAATATCAGGGTTTATCTTTGCACTTTAACATATCTAAGTTTCCTACATTGAAAAACTGTCTTTAAACGCTTCTCGGTGTTTGACCCCGGTGGTGATCCCAAACGACCTTGGACCTCCAAGGAAAACAAGAGGGCACAGTGTGACAGTGCACCTTCTTACAATACAATGGTGGTTCTGTAAACGAACTTTCATTATCCAACTTCCCCTTGTTGAGATACAGTGAATTCGAGCTAGCGTTACAGACACAAACACCCACAGTGACACACAAACATACACACATACACAAAAACAACCTGACTACATAGGTTCCTTTGCTAAAAGCAAGGAACCGAAAAGGCCGAGGCCGGGCGACCTAAAACCACGGTTCGTTAGAAACTGAACCGTAAGACTTTGTTTAAACTTTAATACGAATAAAAATATCTGAATATAGCACAGGAGTGATACGAACATGCGTCATCAAGTCGAGGCAAATATTGACATCAAACTTCACACGAACAATGGTAGAGTGCTTGTTTATTTCAACAACTTCGGAAGGGGAATCACATGGATTATACCGGACTCTTTTATGACCTCACACGCACCCGACAAAACAGCATGTTCCTTTTCCCGTCAATATTGAACTACGCAAAAAGGTTACGATCAGTGATATAAACACGATTTGCAAACGCAGGTAAGCAGAAAATTAAAAGCGAGAGTGTCGAATACCCATATGATCTCGATTTACATCCTAAACTCGGCTTAAGTAAATTATTACCGGACAAAAAAACCGGGGGAAGGTTGACTGAATAGTTCAAATTTACATCCAAAGAATGGACAGAAAGTATTTCAACAACTTTGTCCAAGATTGACTGCAGCGTTTCCCCGCCCACTTTCGTCGACATGTAAAGGCCCAATTCCCTCACCCCAAACAGTACCGATTCTCCTAACCTTCTTACTGAAGCCCCTCCCACATTTGTCTGAAATTCATCCTCATCCAGATACAATCTCAGTTTATTGCTTCAAGGTGAGTATAGAAAAACTCAATTTATGTAATCGAAACACTCTCAGTACCTTTCATGTTGTGTAATACAAGCTTTAGTACGCTGCATTGTTTGAATTAGCTGTCAATCGAAGCTGAGCCAATTGAGAATTTCGGTACCCCCGTACCAAAATTGTAGCTTGGGGTGAGAGGCCCTTTAAAGTTACAGATTGTGTTGGGTTAGAGCGAGGTGTGTTTTCGAGACATGAGGGAAGGGACGTCCGCGTCAAATCCCAAAATATGGTTCACTGGTACTCATCCATACGATAACGTTGCTATTTGTCTTCCAGAAATTGCTTATTTTAAAGGCCACTTAACCCTATCCTTACCCCTTAACTGACTGAACCCTAACCTAATCCCTAACTGAACTCCAGGCATGATCGAACCCCTGAAACCAGGGCAAACCCTGTTTAAACAATATGTTGACGTCCTCTCCTTAGCTGATATTTTTCGAGTGAGTAATGCATCTGCTTCAATCATTCACGTCTTTCCATAAATCGGTTGCAAAATTCTTAAATCCCTCCTCGTAGACTATTAGCCTGGAAGCGCACAGGGGAGCGATTAGGAAAGGAAATAACACGTAGCAATCGTCACACCTTGCGCTTTTGTATTTAAAAGATGAGTTTTAGGTCACAACAAGTTTTGATATATGAAAGAGGTACTTATTTTAAGCATGTCGGTGAAATTTGCATTGAAATCCGAGATATGAGCAGATCAAGCTGTCACATTTTCAACAAAAGTGAACTCGAAGCAAGCACACATGACATCACATTCTCACATTTTATGGGCAAGCTTATGTTTTTCTTTAAACTTCACATCATATATTCTCCTCAACAATCCCCTATTATCAGAATATGATTGGCATGAAAACTTTACAGATTTTGCATTCGACACAGGGAAGTCTTGTCCCTAAAAGCTTCAGTGTGAACACAATAGTCTGGAAGCAAAGGGAAACGAAGCATTCCTTGTCAATGTGAGGAAGTGATATAAGCTCTGCTGCCCTTAAGGCTGTACAATTGCTTCCCTTTAAATCTTGTTGATGTGACCAGGGAGTTGCAGCTCCCTGTTGTGGCGCGAAAGCAAGAGGGCAGGAAACTAAATAGAAAGCCTATTAACCCGTAAAATGTGAAAATATGCCGGGCAATATGTCATCAGGTGATGAGCGTAACCTAGTGAACTATGTTCACACAGTCGCACGTCAGCGTGCAATGTATAAAGTGGCTGTGAACGGTCAGCACGTTAGTCTTGTCTCAGTTGCCAACGGTGGTGCATTATGGTATAGAGCAGGGGTGTGTAAATTTTTGGACCAAATCATGTTGCTGTGTACATCTGGGTGGTCCCAGTTGAGCAGATACAGATGTATATTAGGTGGCGTCTTACCGTCACCCCTTGCCCCCATCCTTCCCCCGTTAGATTGACCAAAATGGCAGGAATTCCCCATTACCTACTCTTACCCGACTTGCCAACTCTTGCAACTCGGGTAAGAAGGATTAGGCAACCTTATTGATTTGTTGGGGGAGGGCATCCTATTGGCCCAGCACAGGCTTTCAGTGTGTCATGCATAGGTGACTTTCAACTTGTAAGGTCTCAGAAGTCAAGATGAAGTTCATGTCTGCCAGGAAGTTGGGCTAAGCAGAGATAAGAGGATCAGTTGTGTTGGACTTTTTCTAAATTCTGGCTAACGGGCATTTCCTGTAATGAATGTGCCAAGACCCACATGCATACCCCTGGTATAGAGGGACAGCGATAAAAAACGACCATGTCGGAGAAACACAAAACGCATCTTACAATATTCAAGTACGTTTAAGGTGTTAATTATGATGCGACACGTAAGAATTGAAGCCCTTGTATACTTGTTGATTTTGATTTCTATTGTTTGTTGGCATGTAAGTCTCTGAGTCTGAGCTAATCAGGCTGCTCAAACACATGAGATCCTTGTTAAGTTCGATAAAACCTGTAAAGGCTAGGTAGCCGGTATGCGATGCATTGCCATCCTCCCTTGAAGTTCAGAAGGGGTTTCCGCCGGTCAATGACGTTGCTCGAATTTAAATGTTATACTCTTCATAATCTTATGTCGCAAGGTAGTCAAATAGTTTGTAAGATGCGCATACAAGCTCATTTTCCAAAGATTTCTTTCCATTCCCATTTCACCCAATTGGAGTGGTACCTTTTATCTGGTAATTTTCTGATCATTTTACAATTTACTCTTTTTTATTGAATTATAAATTCTATATTCGTTTCCGGCGGCTTTCTGGGTGGTCGTGATTTTTTAAAATTTTCTGTTCGCTCCGCGCCAACAGATGGTGGCGCTCCGCTTGGTCTTTCGGGCAGAATTAGATATTTCAGGCAGAACATCACAGTGCGTTGTAACAGTAGCGTACGGATGGGGGGGGGGGGGGGCAGTACGCGAACTTATTTTGAAGTGAGCATTTTATTTCAAACGACAGACGAAAATAGCGACTGCTTAGATTCTTCGTATGAGTTTGGAAAATGCTTTTTCCAGCCATCTGAGGGTCTGATTTTTCAAATTTTCTCTACGCTCCGCTCCAACCAATAGTGGCGCTACACTTAGATAATCTTTATGGCAGAGTAACGTTTTGTGGCCAAGAAAAAAACACTTACTATAATGCTCCCGTTCGCCTATACCGATCGATGCTCTTTTATTTTGACTCCTAAAAGTACGCAAATTTAATGACAAGTTTTACTTCGAATGGTTGCTTAAATGGAATAAGACTGGATATAGAGACACAGAAGCTTCAGTTTTATCCTCATGAAGAACCACAATTCAACTTTTAACACTGTTCCCGTCAAAGTCGAAAATCTTGCACTATTTTGCACCTAGGGTCCTTGAAAACGCCAAATATTTTCAAAGGGGAGGGGGACATGCCTTAAACCCCTCCCCCAACACACTGCATGAGCTCCCTTCAGAGAAATCCTGCTTACCCCACTGGTACGTCCCCATTGCCCGCTTTCTCTAAGTTCACCCTCCCCCCCCCCCTTTTTTTGAAATGTCTGGATCCGCGCCTGTTAACTCCTTATCTGCAGATATCATATTAACAGAGTACTTTACCCCTGTTACCTGGGGTGACTTTTGACCTGTGGTACGGTGTCCAGCAGTAATCTTATACAAAACAATTATGAAAGTGTAATGTGTATACAAGCTATTGAACGACGTTTTCGCAGTTTTACCTCTTGTTACCTCAAATGACCTTTGACCTCAACCAAAAAAGGTAAGGGTTTTTCTTCTCAACATGACAAATCTATATAATATGAAAAAGTGTCAGTTATTCCATCCTTGGGACATTATCATCACAGATTTCTTGCCTTCCTTCGGCAAGAAAACCCATTGTTCTACAAAAATATGGGCGTATGCCCTCGGATCTTCCCCTTGATCCAGCACTGCATCAAATACAAATTCAACACAGATTAACTGAGTTTATAAAGTTTATTTCAATGGATAGAAAGGAATAAATAGAAAAGAAACATAAGTAGGCTAAAACAAACTTTTACGCTAAACATCTTCTTTCAGACCTACCAAAAAATTAAAAGCACTGCCTTCTTCCAACTTTCCTAAAGAGTGCTTTCACTTACGTCACAAGCCCCGTCCCTTTTGACGGGCAAAAGGAGTGAAATACATTAGGCTAGTGTTGCTAGTTGACAAGCAGCTGGCAACCAGGTGCGACTGTTGCACTGAAACACCGATTTTGCTTGGGCCGTAGTTATCAATTATGACGTCACGTGAAAGCACTCTATATTTCCTCATTTACTCTCGGACATTTCTTTTGAGATTTTATCTCAAGTGAAAAATGTTTAAAAATTGTAATATCGTAACTAAATATTTGTTAACGTGATTTTAATTCTAACCACTAAGTGGTCACCTTACAAATTACATGCTACCAGATCATTCCACATTCTGTCTCCATTTCTTAGTATATATTTTTTCTTGGCAGACTTACCATAGGAAGTCTTTGATTTCAGTATTAAATCATAAAATAAGTAATTGCACATGGATATTCATTTCACCTAGATGAACCTGGTGCATGGGGTTTTGAAATAAATTCTTTTGCTAGAATTATCAGCACCTTAGTCACACCCCAGTTGTGCACCATTTCACAACATTAGAAACTTTGAAGTGGTTCAAACTTTTGGTGCATTTCAGACAGAAGAAATAGCCACTTAACTGCATGTCACTCAAAAAATCCAATTCCAAAAAGTTTAAGTGATGGCAATTCAGTGGGTAAACTGGGTTGACAATGTCTAGATTTCATGGGCCATGGTTCAGGGCTCCCAACCAACCCGGAGTTGGTGCATGCAAGGTCCCGGTCTTGCATTTTACCTCCATTAAGAATGGAAGCGTCTTAGGTAAATGCGTTGTCTCTTTTTTAATGTTCCGAAGGTCTGGCTATGCAAATGTTGAAGAACAGGAATTTGCTACCCAAGTTATAATGTTGAGCATACTCATCAACATACCTAAGACAAAATGATTTCAAAAATGAAAAATAATATCTTTTAAGCAGACTTAATTTTCCACACAAATCAAGCATATTTTATATGCAGGTAATTAATTTTACTTCCTGAAAGGAACTTTGAAAAAGAAAATATATATATTTTTCCAATACTTCTACCAGATTGTATTCTTTGAGATTTTCCATCGCTGTATTGAATGCCTCAAACAATAAGATTTATTTTCCATAGGAAAAAAATCTTTCATCTTTATAATTAAAAAGACAGTAATAGCCAATTTTGACAAAACCAGAATCATTTAATAATGCATTGCAATCTTACGCACAATGATCATTTATATCAAGCAGAATTGAGAAACTGGAATGCTACTTGACATCCCCAATCCCTCTGCCCCAACAGGTAAGGCAAACCAGTTTGTGTATGTAAGCCAACCTGATGTTTCAGCCAAAAGTT
The DNA here is from genome assembly GCA_037179385.1 of Holothuria scabra. Lineage (NCBI taxonomy): Eukaryota > Metazoa > Echinodermata > Holothuroidea > Aspidochirotida > Holothuriidae > Holothuria > Holothuria scabra. The sequence goes on from CM074194.1 coordinate 32,248,814, forward strand.
TTTGTCATTTACACAAATTTTAATACATCAGATATTTCTATGTAGTCTTGTTGTTAATACTTACAACATTATAAAGGTGTTCCCTTTCTATGTATACACAGGTTATTCGCGCAGAGCACATGTCAGATGCAGGCATTTAAAGTGCATTTTGCGGGCAAGGAACAGTGTTGGTACTGTCAACTTGCGGTCACAGGGGTATGGAGGGAGAAAAGTGAGGGCATGTTGCGGGCACGTTACTGTCTCCTTGCTGGTACTCCGAGGGCTTGCTCTGGGCAAGTTGCTGGCATTCTGCGAGTACATCTGCCTTGTTAATATGCCTGCAATCAGCACGTGTAAACCTCGCACATTACAGGCAACTCCCACGCAGGTGACACCTAACTGGCACGCAGGTAACTCGCAGAGGCCGTAAGTGTCCCTGAGCTAACATGGAACTCTCCTGCGTGTTGCACACGTCACACGGAGAACACGCAAAACCCATGGAAGTATCAAGCATCAAACACGCAAGTTTCACCTGAAACTCACCCAAATCTTGACTTACCCGCAGAACTTTTCCTGTGTGCAACAAAATCCTTGTCCGCAACAAGTCTGTAGAGAGTACCTGGAATAGTGTGACATTATTTTTGAATTCTAGCATTTATTAAAGGGGTAATAAAAGTTCGACAGGGTTAGAGTTAGATAGAGTTTATTGGTTCAAGTCGAGCCGGCCACAGCCCTTTTTCCCAGTTGTGGCTCACTGGATTGTTTTCCCTACTTAAGCGGAGCATCACGCACAATGGCAGTAGGTTCCTTTTTTAGAGTCTTTGGTATGACCCGACCTGGGAAGCGAACCCAGGCCTTCCACGTGAGAGGCGGATGCTCTTACCGTTAGACCAAACATGCGGTATTTAAAGTCAAAGTTCGATGAACCATTTGTTCCAGCACCTTGTTTTTCCTTTCTGATCTGATTTTTTAAACAAGAATACAGAAACACTGAAGAATTCTTTCAAGTTAGAAGAAATATTAATTTTGTGTTAATTGCTGTTGAATATAAAATCTCAGAATATTTGTCGGGTAATAAAATTCCACAAAGGTGTAAGACTAGACAGCCTCCACCAATCACAAGTTAAACTGATCATGGATTATTTTTTCCACTTTAAGTCGATTTACAAATGTGGTGCAGCATTAAAATTGTGACAAAATTGCAAAAACAAAGTCTGATTGCAATTTTAAGTATGATTTCATGTTGCTCTGACTTGAAGGTTTTACGTCTTTCTCCATTTTGTTACAACCCAAATCTCTTTACAAACCTCTACAAGATATGAGCTGACAACCTCATAAGATTTTATAAAGTACCATATTTCATTTTGCCTTGCTCCAACTGTTGATTTTAGACAGTTAACCCACATAGTTAAAACACTAAATTGAAAACTGGTGTACAGCTAAAATGTTGTAAAGTATAACACATTACCTAATGATTCTGTAAATAAAAGTGTCACCTTTTCTGCCAAAAAAATTAAAACAAAATTTTTAAAAATGAACACAAATTTGTAAAAACAAAGATAATCAAAGGCACCCATGGTGCAGCTTTTGCTTATGAATCAAGGTATAGGAGGCAAATTGAAGACAAAACCTGATTACTTTTGAAGAAAGATAAACATTCTCACTTCATTTCAAGAACTAGTACTTCTTATGTCTAACAAGAAATCTTTAAACATGTCATTCAGCCCATTGTTTTAATATTGAATGGGCTTTTACCACTCAGTTCGTGAAAAAGTTATTTATACCATTAAAGAATGGCTGATAATCTCCTACTGTGACCATTGTTTATTGTTTTATGAGGAAACAAAACAGTTGAATGATTTAAAAAAAAAAATAACGCTACTTTAGCCTGCAGCTACATTTGACTACATGAGTTTGTTAGTTAGTCAGACAGAGTTTTACAGCCTAGTTTCCAACCTATTGGTTCAAGTTGAGACAGTCACGGCCTTTTTTCCAGTTGTGGCCCACTGGCTTGTTTTCCCTACATGAGAGAGATTGTTCAAGAACATTATTATCAGAGATCCATTAGCAGTTGTTACATTACTAATTTGTGACTTCAAATTAACCCTGGAAGACTTTTGAGGTTAATTCAGGACCACATTGTATGCATGATTCATCATACTTTTGACAGTGGAAAAAAGGATTTCTCTCAGCATTTTTCAATCCTGACCTTTAATTTAAAGTTAATTGAACATTAAATAAAGCCAGCTATGAGTTGTTTCAATGGGCTCATTTATATTGATTACCCCAGAAAAAAAAAACAAAAAACATGATACTATTTTGCCAGCATACCTGTATCTGTGAAGGTTACAGGCTTCAACAAATCTCCCACCAGACAGCTTTGGACAAGTAAAAAATTACTCCAGTTGATGCATTGCTCTATAACATACCCCACCAAGCAAGTACCCTAGTGAGGTCACCACAACAAAGGAGTTCAAAAATACATCAACAATCAGGTTTGAGACCTTCCAGGTTTGCTACAAATCAATTAAGGAGTGTAGTAGGTGTGCTGTTTAATTAAACTTAAATAGATTTACAAGTGCTCCCATTCTTCATCTAGGTGTGCAAAAAATCACACTCCTCACAGTGATTTGAGGAGAGTGATGGTGTGTGATCGCACTTGCAAGCTTCAAAATGCAAGACCTGTATTGAAAGTGGACGAGTAGATATTCCATGAGCACAAGTAGACTTATGGACCAGATAGCCATGATGGACAAATGATAAAAAAAAAAAAAATCTGTTGAATTGTGGAAAGAGGCAACCCACGTTTTTGCCTCTTTTTTTATGGGGCATTCACCCAAACCAATGAGTTGTTAGCAATTTCTAACCCAATCGTAATTATGAATAGCCCCATACTTCTAAAGACAGCTGATAAATGCAATTTGATTGACATTCATTCAAAGGTAACTCTGGTCAGGAATGACTTGCGCACTCAGTTATGTTCCCAATTAAGCATAGTGCACACAGAATATGTCAATATAGCTGCAAGCAATTGAAACTGTGCAGGCTATTGTGGCCATGGTCAAAATAAGCCTTCAAACTTTACAGCTAATCAGGCCTCTCTCCTGTAGAAGCTACAGGACTCAGCAAATTTTCAGGGGCATGGGGTCCTCAGGTTCTTGTTACTTAAACCCCTGCTTAAAGGTGTACTAGACAAGTGTTCCGGTTTTAACTGCATAAGGGGCTAGGAATAAACTTAGATAAGAGAATTTTTCAATCGATTTGAGATTAAAGAGCCATTAAATCACATTGGTTTAAGTTGATGCAGTGGGTTTAAGTCTACCAGCTCGGCTGGCATGTACTGAAAGAAATATTATGGACGAATACAAAATCAGCAGAAGAATGCAGGCTAAAATAAATGAAAGCACTATCACTCTGTTACATCTCCTTCCCTGACACTGTCATCATACTCTATGGCCCTTGTGGACCGCTTGCCTATAACAGAGGCAATGTCTTCAGGGGCCAAGCCCTTGGGCTCTGCGACTTTGACAGCAAGCATTTCTGCAGTAATCACAGTCCCAGATGGAATGTCCTTGGCTGCTACCAGACTCTTCCCCAGCTAGAAAATGACAGAAAGAGAAATCTTTCAAAATATTTACATTTGCTGACTCTGATCTTGATGGAGAAATGTAAAGCTGAGTGGTAATACCCTTTTGAAGTCGTAACAAGAAGCATACAATTTATTAACTCCATTCCTGATTCATTCATTCATTCACTCATTCATTGACTGATTCGCAAAAACCTCTGCAACTCAACATCAATTACATTTGAAGGTAAACTTTCAAAATCCAATTTCGAAAAATGCCGCAACAGGTCACCTGACTTAAATGACGCAATTGGGGGTGTACTAATACTTAAAGGGGGCATGACATGGACAAAGTAAGTTCCTCAGTAAATATTCTTTGGGTACACCTTGACATAAAGTGAATGTTTTCCCTACAAAGTTATGTGCATAAATAACTTAATACAAAAGTTGAAAATTCCTAAATGCAGGCCAGGCTCAACCCATTTGAAATCAGAAAGCAAAAAAAACGTATGTGAGCGCGTCTCAAGATGGTGACATCATGGAGGCATGGTTAGCAACACGGTACCAGGGAGCTCACAATCATCGAATCATGTGCATGGTAATGCATGTTAGCGAGTACATCATTGCAAACACCAGAGCTACGATAGCAGTAAGCATGCATTTGTGCGGGGACTGCTTAGTATTCGCAATAGCACCTTCACCAAACAGCTCATACAGTATTAAAAGAGGCGCTCGAAGTGGGGACGCCCTTGTTGTGTACTGTCCACACATGTTTATAGCTGTTCTGTATAGTGCCCGAACCACGTTTTCCTTGCACAAAAACAGAAATGTTTTCACACGCGCGCATATGCACTCCAACATATTGGCCAATGATTTGCTATGAATCCCCACCATGGCCTTTCGCTTTGTATGTTGGACGAGTATTGTCATGCAATCATTTTCATAAAGTTGCTGAGATAACATTAAACTTTACTGAGTGTTACATTTCAACAGTTTTACATCTAGATGCGCCCACGGCTGGAAAAAACCGAAATTTCCCGGCAATGAAAGAATTATTTCCCGTGTGATTGTAATTATTTACGATCTAAGCGGAGCGCGACCATGGGTTCGCGCGAAGCGTACAGAAAAATTTTTGAAAAATGAAGCCTCTCAGATTGCAGGAAACGGCCCTTCCTGGCCCTGAAAGCCCCTGATGAATGAACGCCGTGGGAGGAAAATTATGTAGCCCATCGGGTTTTTCGATAGCTTTGGACACGATTTTGTTGAGTCCGACCTAATCATGAATTCAAGCACTGGGAATGAAACTTGTTTGTGCATTAACTGCTAATGTAAAGCTTTCAAATTAGGTAGATTTCGAACGAAATAAAGTTGAATTCCATTACCGAATCTCTCCTTCCTTCAAAGTTTGTCCTACTCTTCTCTTCTGTCAAACAAACTAATTAACTTTCTAGCCAAGCAACTTGTCCATTGAGCGCCGTCGCGTTCAGCTCAGCAACTACTACTGTTGTGTGTATACATAAAACACTCCTTCACAAACAGCAGCAAGTCACCGCTGCTACTACAGTACTACGTCGCTATCACGTTCTTTACTGTGCTGCACAAATGAAAGCAAACAGCCCAAATGTAGCTCTCTCATTGGTCGCCCCGAATAGCCCGACAGAATGGCAATATGTTTGTTTAATACAGCTATGCAATGAGGATGGGACGAACTTTGTCACTGTGTTGTGTAAAATGTGTCCTTTACTCAGGCTTCACAAAGGGGCAAAACATAATCATTCAAGAAATCATTTAGGCCTACGGTACGCATAAAGGCTAGGTCTATATACTGGGCATATTCTTTAACCAAACTTCTCCGCTATTCCCGCTAATGACTACCCGCTCTACTAAACGCTTTTTTCTAAAAGTCCCCACAACTCTCTGGCGAAGAGCCACGGGGCGAAAACCAAACGATTACTCCCGGAGGAGTTCTGCTCCCTTAAGGAGCTTAACGTCCCAAATGGACAAGTACGCCCTCCAAAGGGCAAACACTGAGTGGTCCTGCTCTAGACTGGCTGAATAGAACAGAAGCCAGCTCTATTAAACGCTCACGATATTCACCTGCACCATCAAAAAACAATTACACATGTGGCCCGACTACTGATTTTTGAGCACCGATTTGTTGAAACAAAGGAGAATAACACGCCTCTTATTTTTAAGAACAGGGAGATTCCTTCATACTGTGGCTACATGCATTATCACTTCAGATGTACTACACACAGCGAACGTTCAACCACGTGCATTCATTCATCTGTTATAACTCAGTGTAGATTCATCAGCCAGCTCGGCCGAAGAAAATGTCGCGCATTCTGATTGGTTGTTTTATCAGCACAGACTGTGTACAAAACATGCAGAATATACACAGTGTACGGTACTAATTGACCCACTCATGGCAGCATCACGCTGTTTCTCTTCGTAGTGCTTGGAAGTTGTAGTTTATCCTCGGGATATCCCAATTGAATTTGCTTGTATAAATGAACGAAAAACTTTTAAATATTCTCTGGTAGTTCAAGTTGGGGAGTGCAGAATGTGTTGAAATTTTTAGAATGAAAGCTAACAAGGAGCTTTTATTGACTTATTCTGACAATACGATGATCAGCCCGACACCCATTTTAAAAGTCCTTTGAGCAAATTTCCCGCGAGTGGGTTGGATTTCCCGGCAATGACCTTCCCGTATTGCCGGTTTTTTCCAGCCGTGGATGCGCCTTCTTAAATAAAGTTGGGTTTGTGCCGCCAATTGTGTCATTAAAGTCAGGTGACCTGTTGTGGCATTTGATATAGTATAGAGCCGAAAAGTTGTTTCCAGTAAGTGAAAGGTTACCATTAGAGCTTTCAGCTCTTTACAGCAAATCCGCTGCACTTTGCCTATATCTCTATATGGTGTGTACTGCACATTCACACTTATCCAATATAGAGAAAAATGCAGTTATGTCTGGAAAGTACAAGTTTCCCAACATCAGATTTTATTAATATATGCACTTATTTCTGAAATTTAAATATTTGGTTAAAACAGCTGTATATATCCATACTATCCATTATTACTGGTTAAATATTTCATTCTGCTGGCTACAGTATGTGATCTGCAGAATTTGTGAAATTCCATGTTCACTTCTGAGATTGTGTAGCACACTAAGAATTTCAACAGCAACCTAATACTTTAACCATATACACAAAATGGCCGACATGAATGAAGCAGACAACAATTGAAATATCTTCCCACTTTTCCTCCCAACCTTCAAACTTGATGGGATCATTCTTGCAAGTTGTAAATTTGAACATGCAAAATTATATTTAAGTGATAAACTTTGCTGGAAGTTGGTAATGGAAAAATCAAAGGGTTAAGGCTATAAGAAATCAAAACACTGCTCTAGTGCTGCATAATTTACCCTGGAAGTCAGAAACTTCTTTTTATGTGCTAAAAACAGCCGCAGCAAGACCAGGGAAAGGAATATCATATGGCCAACAACCAATAAAAATTCACAAACAAAACAACAACAACCAACACCTCTTCTGTGCAGCCACAAACACCTGAAAGGGAATGACAACACCAGACCAAACCACCACCACCACCCAACAAACAAAAACCCAACCATCAAGAACACAAGACCAAACCACCATGACCAACAGCAACTGCCCCAAGGGGCTACAACCCCAAAAGGGCACCAGGGACCAGAGTTCAATTGCTATTTTTACAGAATATACAGTATATACACTTATTTACACCCAAACAAAAAGCAAAGTCCTGAAGAGACAGGGTCCCAGCATGTCCGCTCTCTTCTAACACCTGAACTGAAGTCATGAAGTCAGAAACAACAATTCCACAAACAAATGAATTAGCACAAGAGCTGTTAACCTTAAGAGGATAGAGATTCCATTTTAAACTGAGAACCAAAGACAGGCTGCAAGCATGTGAATCTGGGTCACTTTCACACCACCTGAAAAAGCATTAAACCCAAAATGACAGCTACAGTAGAAGAAGGCAGCAGGACAAAGGTTCAATTTGTCACACAGAATGATTGACTAAAAAATTCTGTGGTGACATGAAAATAACAAAGTTGGGTACTTTAAGTAAGAAGCATTGAAATCCTAGAAAAAAGCCATTTTACAGGATAATTTCTGACTGGCACTTTAATCATGCATAAACATTAGATAAATATGCAAATCTTGTGTTTCAATAACCGATATGCCATGAAAGGTTAATATATTATCCTGTGTTTTTTTCAACGTTCTTTTTAAGGACAGTTGTTATATAAGGATGTATTGAGTGAGTTATTTTATGAAGTTTCAATTGTGTCCATACTGTAAACTATCTACACTCTGCAACATTCCATATCATCACGGACAACAAATAAGTCCTGAAAAACATTCCCACAGTTTTTTCCTCAGGATATTATACCCTTTCAGAACCAGGTAAACTTAGAGCACTTAGCTGACATGTGGCTACAAGGAATTCTGCAGTGAAAGGTAAACTGTCAGAAAAATCACCTGACCTGATTATGTCCAAAACAAAGCAGAGCTTTTGTTTATTAAAGACACACTTTACATATCAAATTAAAAACACAAAACTGTCTCATACCTTATTAAATGTTGGTAGCTCACAAGCTCTCATTTCTTTCACCGTTCCTCCCATTGCTTTCTCCAAAATTCGAATTTGAGTCACCAAGTCTTTTAGCTCATCAGGTTCTTCAATGAAATGTACAAAAATAGAACTTCAGAAAAATTGTAACAGTTTTAAATTTTCACATGTCTACTTAAGTTTCTAAAAGTTAATTCTACAAATTACAAAATACACTACATTTTCACAGAGGTGTAGGTTCCCACCTTTCAAAATACCAAAATTCAAGAGTGTTCCCTTTCTGAAGGCTAAAATGGGAATACTTAATACTCCAAGATTTCATACAAAATGGCCTTTTTTACAAGTTTACTCATCATGGAGGTGTATTAAGAAAACCACAAGTACCAAAAAGTGTATGAAATCCAATTTCAAGACTACATGACATTTTTTCCAGCCAAAACACTCAAAGTTCATGGATTTCATATTTCAAATCATGATAAAATTGCAGACTTTTTCCAGACTTTTCCTTCCTGCATGGGAACCCAGGGTATTATGAAATTGTCTCTTGGCTCTGAAATGAAAACCATAGTACTTTCCCATAGTTTTGTATTCCAAAGTTCTCTGATTAGGAAGTTTTCTTTTGACTGCTAATTTAAAAATGAGTAACTCTGGATTTTAGACAGCAGTACACAGTGTGTGCAGGACTAATGGCTAAGGCACCAGGCTAGCATTCCAAGGGTTGTTGTTCTGAGTCCTGCTGGGTTCATCTCATTGTATCCTTTAGTATGAGTCCATATCTAAATTGTCTGAAACTCTCTGATCAGAACATTTTCTTTTGATGGCTAAATATGAGTAACTCTGGACTTCAGATGGAATTACATAGAGCATGGTGGACTAATGACTAAAGTAGCAGACTAGGGATTCAAGGGTTGCTGGTCTGAGTCCAGCTTGGGTTCATCTCATTGTATCCTTCGGCATGAGTCCTCATCTAAATCGATTCTCTTCCAAGTCCCCCCCCCCCCAACCTTTTTACAGAGAGTTATAATCTTAATTAGTCTTTTGCTTTCATCTGTGCTGCAGACACTGTATTTAGTTTAGGTTTTTAAGCTTTTATCACGTTCATCCTTTGTATCTACATCTAGTTTTACCTCATTTTGCACTTTATCTTATTGTATTATGTACTCTTTAATTTGTTATGCGCTTTGAGCTTTTTAAGATAAAGCGCACTTACGAGTGCCTTTTAATAATAATAAAAGTAAGGAAGGAATTAAATCCAGTAACCCACAATCGGAATGAGACTGTGAGTGCAGTTTGTTTCACAATATATGTTTCATGCAAATAAATTTTGGTTACCTCCCTTAAGTTTAATGTTAATTATAAATTGTATTGAATTTTACAGGTTTTATCTGAATGTAAGGTGCTTTGATACGGTAGTTGTGTGTACTGAGGTCGTAAGCTCTGCAGTGAGTGTTAAACTGCCATCATCATATCCACCCCCTCCCCCTCCCCCCCCTTTTGCGGGAACTTGAACTTTCACCATTTTCAAAACTGTATTAAACGTCTACCTTCCTTGATTTAGATGACGCTTTATGAGTCATTTGCGTGTCATTGAATTTCATCTTACTTAATCTATCACCACACTCACTCAAAGTCTTCCTCCAGTAGGAAAACTTCTAAGAGACAGATTGCAATAGCAGCTTAAGTGAAAAGCTCATTCTTATCCAATACCAACTGCATGGTGAAGTGGTTAAAGCATCAGACTTGCAGGTCAGGAGTTTGACTCCTGGTCGGGTCATACCAAAGACTTTAAAAGTTGAACCTACTGCCATTATGCGTGGTGCTCAGCATAAGCAATAGAGTAGTGACAACAAGCCACTGAGCCACAACGGGAAAAAAACATGGCCAGTCTGACTTAAACCAATTGGTTAGAAACTGAGCCATAAAACTCCATTTAAATACTATAAGTCATCAAATACCAAGAAACAAAAAAATCATTCTCTGTGTTTTATGTATTGCTGCACTGAGAAACTTGCCATCCATTGATGATGCAGCTAAAGTGTGGTTTGTCAAAGGATGACAATAGGTGTGTCACCACTGTGGGGTTAGTCTGTGACATGCCACTTCCCCATGATAGCAATGTGGTTGAGTGAAAACAAATTTATTGCCCATATAATGCACATACTGAAGTGTTGAAATCATTTACAATCCAGCAGTGGTCACATGTGGTCACAATGCAGTCAACTGTTGTTTAAACTCCAACTTTGCTAGAGTAACAAAAAGTCCCAGATGACTGCCCAGTAACCCATTAGCAAAATTTTTAAACTTTGTTCATTGATAACTAACCTAGTGAAGCCTCATGGTCACTACCCTTCCAAGTTTTATCCATGGTGATATGACGTTCAACTACTTTGGCTCCTAGTGCAATGGCTCCCAGTGTGATGGTGGTTCCACTCTCGTGTCCAGAGTAGCCCAAGGGAATGTCTGGGAATTCCTTGCGGTATGTCTGTTTTGATGATATTGGACAAAATTGAAAGAAAAAGCTCAAAATTGTCAAAAGAGATATATAGTTTAGGAAATTGGACTGAAAAAATTCCAAACAAACTTAAATCAAATAATAAATTTCTCAAGATGTCAGCAAATTTAAGTTTCAGCTGTATATTTGTGACCCAAAGTGTGGTTGAGGCAAGCAAGACTTATATCACTTCCTGGCATTAGTACAAATACTTTGATTGCTCTGTCTTTCCGTCTGCTGTGCTGCACTTGAAGATAGGACCTCCCATAGGGAATGTGAAGTTTGTAAAGTTTTGATATTTTTCATGCAATCACATTTTGATAACATGTGATTGTTAAGGAGAAAACTGGTTGTTTAAGGGAAATATTACATTCAACATGTTCAAACAGCATTAAAAGTAAAAAATTCTAGTCATTTTCAAATCAGTTAGTCTCAACAGTAAACCCTAGCAATAGCTTCATGCCCTCCAAGTATTATGCACAAAAAGAGTTCTGGAAGTTATTTCATCATTTGAAATGTTGAAAGTTTGGGTGAACAAACTATTCTTCAGCAACAAACTTGTGAATTTCTATCTGAGAGAAACTTATTTCTTGAGAAGAAGGCTACCATACTGCTTTTTTGTAATTATTTATCACTCTTTGCCAGTAAATATTGTTTTTAAAAGGATAAATTTTTCTTGTAAAACCAAATGCAATATTTCCCTTAAAAGCAGCAAAAGCAGTAGTTTGTTTTACAGTTTTTCACAACTTTAATTCTGCACCATATTTTTACATTAACTTAAAACTAACAAGGCTTGAAATAAGATTCAAAAGGGGCATAGCCAAAATGAGCAAAGCGGCTATCGGTCTATGTTTATGTCAATGGGCATTTTTATGGGGCACAACGGCCATCACAAAGGGCCAGTAGCCATGGCTACTGGTGCCGTAAGTTATTTCCAGCCCTGAACTAACAAAAACTGATAAGTGATCACAGTTTAAAGGGGAAGTGTAAGCAAAAATTCAATTTTCATATGTGAAAGAGGAACCAAATCTACTCTTGTTTCCTAGCTCTAAGACTGACAGCAAGATTGTAGTAATTGTATAATGATGCTGTTACCTCCAAAACACGTAAATGGACGTCTTCTGGTTCCAAAGGATAGGCACTTGTGCACTGTAGAAAACAAAACTTGGCTTCCTTTTCCTTTAAGATGTTATACACCTGTGTTGTTCAAACAAGAGAGGGAAACTTCTTTTCAATTCTAGTAGATTGGGTGAGATTAGGTTGAATGGAGTCTTACGGTCCAGTTTCTAACCCATTGGTTAAGCACGAGCCGGCCACCGCAATTCCAGTGGAAAACTTTTTAACAAAAAATCTGCAGCTTCAAACTCCCTGCAACACTTGCAATACCCTTATCACATTGGCCTAACCCCAACTTTCTTAGAAACAGATTATTTTTCTAAATACATTTAGGTAGATGGAGAGAAAGTTCATTATATCATTTACAAGTTTGATTCTGGATCATTGTACTGTAAAAGTGACATGTAGTCATGTTGAGAGATGTCACAAACATTTTTTTCTCATGACTACATTACACAAATAAGCACGAATGTTAAGGCATATTGAGTTGATCACTGGCATAGGCAGGGATTTTGTTTGAGGGTGGCCAACTGCAGGGCCTCAGGAGGAGTGTCCCCTCCCCCTTTTAAAATGCCCTTAGAAGCAATCAGGTACAATAGTTAGCATCACTTCAGGTTCTTTCTTTTGAATTTCAATCTTTTCAGAATTGATTATCTGCACTGCTACCATGCCCCCCCAACTGACTATGCCAATGAGTTGATGTTAATAACTTTTAGTGTTTGCACGGGTAACCTAGGTACCCGCCCGCCAGCGTATTACCCTGTTCCAAACCTACTACCCGAATCTTAGAAAAAGAAAATGCATGCAAAAAGGATCACCCCATTTACGCAATTGTCCACGGTAGTGGACTAAAATATTTTGCCAACTTGGTAAACATTCTCCGGGACTGAGAATGAAGAGAGCCCCTACAAATTATGTGTGAGCTTGAAAGTTGTCTGTACTTCGTTTCTGAAGTTGGAATTTTTATCAGTGTGTGGCTCGATCGTGCTGTCGTCACGTAGAGAGATACTTCTCACACATCACATGTATATCGCTTATAAACTTATACGCAAGCAAGCTATCTGACGGCCGATTCAAAATCACATCGTACTGTTTCACACAGACATAGCAAGACCTACTGTATCACCCCTGCCCAGCTTGCAAAGACAGTGCCCTTAACGTTCCGCATGCTAAGAAAACTGAGCCTTGCATGTATATACTATCTTAATATTAATACGGTATGCCACCTCGAGTATAATCCTTGAATATTTCTTAATGGTTAAACGTGTCAGTTTTACGCTAATCAACACTTTGCCCTATCTGTAAAGTAAAACGACATTAATGTAATAACACCGTAATCATTCACAATTTTTTTTTTTTTTTAAAACAGGCCATTACTTATTACGTTATTTTTCCCCAAAATGCCGCTCGAGCAGGCAACAAAGGATATGTGTGAAAGCTATGTTTCTGTGCCTGGATGTCAACACGAGGCTAGCTACATAAGAACGTACATACCCCATTAGTGATAATTCCAGCGCACATTGCAAAATAGTGGGAGGGAAGTTCACAAACATGACGTCGATTATTTACAATCGGTAATTTTTGACGTGCAAGAGAATACCATAATACAGGGCTCTGACTAGTTGATATTTTTAAATCAGTGTTTTGAAAGGAGAAGCTTCGAGCTCTTAGTTTGCTGGCTTTTCGAGTAAGAAAGCGTCCAAAAATTGATTATCAAATTGATATAGGCCTTGGGAAGTATAATTTTCTTATTTGAATGTTTTCTGTTACTTTTTTTTTTACTTGTTATTCTGATCTAAAACAAAACAAGACGAATAAACCTTCTAACAAATTAAATGTTTTTGAACTTGGGAATGTGATCGCTATACCTATCCAATACAGATTTTAATGTTACCGTGCATGTCTTATGGAGTATACCTTACAAAATGCTCATATCGTTTAGTGACTGTAACATGTACCAGGTAACCCGGGTACCCGACGGGTATGGCGATCAAGTACCCGGGTCCTAATTTTTAGTACCCGTGCAAACACTAATAACTTTACAAAGCGTTCAAGGGTGCTACCAAATAGAATTGCTTATTATCAGCATATTTGGTCATAATTAAGATCCAACAGTTCCACAAAATTAAAAATTTGACATGGAAAATTTTCTATGCCCTGGATTATAATGGTTTTGTGCATGATTTGGAAAAGGATTTGATTATGAACTTTTCAAAGCCAAATAAAAAATTGTTTCGCCCATGAAACATTTATTTGTAAGTAGGATTTGAGGACTGTCAAAATTTGACCATTTGTTACTTATGGCTGAAAAATTTTAACCTTGGAAAAATTTGATGAATTTCACTAACCAAATCAATGCACCACCCTCTGTAAATGACTTACCTTCTTCATTGTATCGAGGGACTGCATGCCTGATGACACAACCATGGGACGACCTTTCTCTGCTGTTCTGCTTATGTATGGGAGATTGTTGGTGTCACCTGATCCAACTTTGAAGAAAGGCACACCAAGTTCATGAAGAAAATCCACAGCTTTCTATGACAAATGTATATATCAGAATTGTTGCGATATTTAATTACATTTAAATTCATCTGTAATGTATGCTCTTCTAACATATGCATTTAGCAGATTTTTAGATAAAGAGCAAATGAAGATTGCAAAACTCTACACTTTATACCTGTTTGTTGACATAAAAACCTTACATGGCAAACAAATAAAGTGAAAACATAACCAGAATGCAACATGGATATTTTGGTTTCAGTGATGCCTGTTCTTTCCAAATATGCCATGATGTTTCATTTCCCTCAGTCACTGGTACCTTTTGGGGATTATTCATATTTGATCTTGGGATCTTGGGGAAAATATTGCCTTCTTACCTTTGCTGATAGCCTGATGACCTATGACCCCACCAAAAACAACAGGGTTTGGATTTGATTTGTGAAATCAACATACTGTACCAAGTAGGAGGGCTGAGCAAAGTTTCCCTTTATATCACTTGCACATGCAAAGCATTACAAACACTCCTTAACCTTACCTTAACAATAATCTGTCAATTGGTAGGAAACCAAAATTTGAGAAATCTATTGAATTTTCTACCAAGGACCTGGAAATCTATTGTTTAGGACCTTGGTTTTGTTCAAAGATAAAGCCACACACACGTCATCGTGACCACATAGACTTCTCTCTTCATCAAATCAAACAATTCTGCCTGAGACTGCCTGTAAGGTGAAATTTTAAATCATTTTTACCTCATCCATTCCTGAGGCTGTGAAGTAGATTCCAATTTGGTTGGCATACTCCTGGAGTTCTCGATATTGGTCATGAGTAAACTCTAGGTATTCCTTATGTTCACCATATGTCTTCCCCCATGAGTTCTTCGTTAAGTATGGTCTGGCAAGCGCAGCCTTATTGAACTTAAAACTCAGTTCACTTTTTTGAAATTTAGCACAGTCAGCACCTGCATCCTGTTAAGAAAGCAGAAGAATATCAATCTTTTTTTCTTTTTTTTTTTATCTGTAAAGGATCCAAACATTCACAATGATCATAGGATTCAAATGAAGAAATGTACTTGGCTTTCATTATTCTGGAAATGAACTTGGAATGCCCAATCCTCTCACCCCAAACAGTTTCAATTTTTCTATTACCTACTTACTGAGGCCCCTTCCACATGTCTAAAAATCGTCCTCGCCCAGATAAAATCTCAGATTATTGCTTCAGGGTGGAGGTAAAAGACTCCAATACATGTTATCAAATCTGTCTCAGCACAGTGCGTGCTGTGTAAGATGAGCTACAAGTACTCTGCACTTTTTGGAATTGTTGTCAATCAAGAAAATGTCTCTGGACTGCTACAAATATTGCAGTTTAGAGTGAGAGTTGTCTGCTTTTGACAAATAGTATTTAAAAATGAAAAAACTGCATGGGCATATACAATTTTTGCCTAGATGTGATCAAAGCAGCCTTAATCTTCACAATCTTGTTCAAAATATATACATGGTCTTCAACCATCTTAGCTATCGATAGAAAGGGTGATTCTCTGATTTTCAAACAAACCTTTGCAACTTTAATAAGGTCTTTTGCAATCTGAACATCTCCTTGATGATTCTGTCCTATCTCTGCAATTATAAAACAAGGGTTGTCACCTCCAATCTTCCGTCCTGGTGCTATCTCAAATTCAAGAGGCATTTTTGTTTGCTGCTGAACACTGTTCAAAAAGAAAATTAGGCTTATGTTAAAGGGGAGGTTTAAGCAAAAATTTAATTTTCATAGGAACCAAATCAACACACTGTGGTGAAATTTCCATTCAAATCAGACAAATATTTCTTGAGATATTACCAAATGAAGTTACTAGTTTTGTCTTCCAAAGTGAACTTGAGGGCAGTAGAGGTTTTATCACTTCCTCACATTGACAATGAATGTTTTGTTTCCCTTTGTTTTTCAGACTGTTTTGTTGACCTTGGAGTTAATAGGAATACGACCTCCCTGTGGGGAATGCAGAGTTTGTGAAGTTCTCATGCCACAATGCAATCACATTTTGAAAATATGGGATTGTTGAGGAGAAAATGGGCTGTAAATTTTAAAGAAAAACATTAGGCTGTACATTAATATGGGGATAGGATGTCATATATGCTTGCTTCAAGTTCACTTTTTGTTGAAAATGTGACAACTTTACTTGCTCATATCTTGAGAACCACACAATAGATTTTGATGCAAATTTCACCAAAATGCTTAGAATAAGACAAGTACATCTCCAACATATCAAAATCTGATATGATCTTAAACCCTTCATTTAAAGAACTAATACTCTCAGTCTCTCACCCCTAAAAGTTCCAATTCTCCTAATCAACTTACTGAAGTCCCTCCCACAATTGCCTAAGATTTATCCTAATCCAGACACAATCTCAGTTTATTGATTCAGGGTGAGTATACAAGAACATGGAGTGCCACAATCAAAACACTCTTAGTATAGTTCATGCTGTGTACTATTCATGAGTTACAGTATGGTATCCTGCACCTTTTTAACTTGCTGTCAATTAAAGAACTGTAAAATTGAGAAATTTTAAGGACTAAAAAAATTGTAGATTGCAAATTTCAATGTAGTGTGATCGATTTCAATATAGCCTAGTGTGATCAATTATGACACAAAAGAGTACAGAAATACATCCATTATCGTTGCTCTTAACTACTTTGTGCAGCTTTGTGCACATAAACCAATGATTCTGGATGAAATCAGATGCGTGGTTCTCAAGATATTAGCATGTAGGCCTACAGTTTTCACATTTTTAACAAAGAAAGAACTTGAACCAAACACATATGACATCATGACATATCCCCAATAAGTACACAGTCTTTTGTTTTCTTTAAACTGCAGAGTCTATTCTCTCCTCAATAATCCCATATTATTAAAATGTGATTGCATAAGAACTTTACAAATTTTGTTTCCCCTCATAGAGGTCCTATTCCTATTAAGGCCTAGCCTACTTCAAGGTCAACACAGCAGTCTGATAAAACAAAGGGAAACAAAGCATTCCTCGTCAATGTGAGGAAGGGATATAACTTTGCTCTCTGCTTCCCTCAAACCCACTTTGGAACATAAATCCACTAAGGACTAGGCTAGCCTATATGTTACAGTAAAAAGGCCTAACGTTAGTTAAATAAGTAAGACAGCCTGGCCGAATTGTAAAAGCAAACGTTAAATCTAAGAACAGTAGGCTAAGAAGTTCTTTGAATTTTGGCACAGGTTATTTGCCTCATAATTCAAACCTTATTTTGACGGGTTAACGGGCGAAATGTACTGCTTTGATAGAATTGTGCTTGGCTCTTGTCCCCCTGGACTGGTCCACGTAACAATGTTTGCTTTGGTAGGAGTGTAATCAAACAAGTAAAATCCGGTTCCGCGAAAATAAATTTTAGACGAGGACCGCATGCGTACCACTATGGAACGCCAGACGAATATTACTTTGACTGAAAACTTACGTAGCGATTAGCGGTTGATCATGTGTTAGGCTATTTCCGGGTGATTGTATATCAAGAATTAAAAACACCATTGATACCGATATTCTGTATACAAAAAGACATTGACAACTTGTGTCAATGGGAATCGATTTGGCAAATGAGGTCCAATAAATCTAAATGTTTCACAATGAGGGTCACCCGTGGGATTATAATTCGGTAAACGTCTTTGACCACTTCTTCTTCTTCTTCTTCTTCTTCTTCTTCTTCTTCTTCTTCTTCTTCTTCTTCTTCTTCTTCTTCTTCTTCTTCTTCTTCTTCTTCTTCTTCTTCTTCTTCTTCTTCTTCTTCTTCTTCTTCTTCTTCTTCTTCTTCTTCTTCTTCTTCTTCTTCTTCTTCTTCTTCTTCTTCTTCTTCTTCTTCTTCTTCTTCTTCTTCTTCTTCTTCTTCTTCTTCTTCTTCTTCTTCTTCTTCTTCTTCTTCTTCTTCTTCTTCTTCTTCTTCTTCTTCTTCTTCTTCTTCTTCTTCTTCTTCTTCTTCTTCTTCTTCTTCTTCTTCTTCTTCTTCTTCTTCTTCTTCTTCTTCTTCTTCTTCTTCTTCTTCTTCTTCTTCTTCTTCTTCTTCTTCTTCTTCTTCTTCTTCTTCTTCTTCTTCTTCTTCTTCTTCTTCTTCTTCTTCTTCTTCTTCTTCTTCTTCTTCTTCTTCTTCTTCTTCTTCTTCTTCTTCTTCTTCTTCTTCTTCTTCTTCTTCTTCTTCTTCTTCTTCTTCTTCTTCTTCTTCTTCTTCTTCTTCTTCTTCTTCTTCTTCTTCTTCTTCTTCTTCTTCTTCTTCTTCTTCTTCTTCTTCTTCTTCTTCTTCTTCTTCTTCTTCTTCTTCTTCTTCTTCTTCTTCTTCTTCTTCTTCTTCTTCTTCTTCTTCTTCTTCTTCTTCTTCTTCTTCTTCTTCTTCTTCTTCTTCTTCTTCTTCTTCTTCTTCTTCTTATGTCCTTATGGACAGAGGCAACCTTTTATTACATTGAGGGGGATGATTGCGACAGAACCGGCCGCTAGAACTATGGCAGTAGGGTTCAGGTTTCCTCTTTTTTTAGTTTTTGTGAATTGGAAATCTTTAGCAACATTCAGATCAATTAAACGGAAAATTTTGAAAAAAAGTCAACTAAAATAAGGGGAAAGGTGATAAAACGAAATAAAAAATTTCTTAGGAAATTTAAAAGGACATTTAAATTCGGGCCACCGTCTTTAAAATTTAGTTATTGCATATCATGACCCTTTAAATGTATTAAAATTTGGTGTAGTTGGACTATTTTTTACTTAGAATTGATGATGAATTGTTGGAATTGTCAGCACAAGCACGATAAATTCGCTTAAAGGCCACACAAAGCTTACCCCAAAATACAATCATATAATTTTCATGGTAAATGCTGAAGTACGATCGCATTTTTAAACGTCGTTTTTAGGCATCGGGACCATATGGATTTTTCCAAAAATTTAGTGAATGATAACTTATGATGTTATGTGAATGATGAGGGTATCGAAAAGCCAGCACAAAGACGATTTGTTAGCCAAATACACCGGTAAACATACAAAAAAATTATCATTACTTAGGAAATTTAAAAGGACATTTAAATTTGGGCCACCGTCTTTAAAATTTAGTTATTGCATATCATGACCCTTTAAATGTATTAAAATTTGGTGTAGTTGGACTATTTTTTACTTAGAATTGATGATGAATTGTTGGAATTGTTTAAAAATCGTTTAAAAATGAGGGCGCAACTCAGCATTTACCATGAAAATTATATGATTGTATTTTGGGGTAAGCTTTGTGTGGCCTTTAAGCTAATATATCGTGCTTGTGCTGATAATTCCATCAATTCATCATCAATTCTAAGTAAAAAATAGTCCAACTACACCAAATTTTAGAACATTTAAAGGGTCATGATATGCAATAACTAAATTTTAAAGACGGTGGCCCAAATTTAAATGTCCTTTTAAATTTCCTAAGTAATGATATTTTTTTGTATGTTTATCGGTGTATTTGGCTAACAAATCGTCTTTGTGCTGGCTTTTCGATACCCTCATGATTCACATAACATCATAAATTATCATTCACTAAATTTTTGGAAAAATCCATAGGGTCCCGATGCCTAAAAACGACGTTTAAAAAAGCGATCGTACTTCAGCATTTACCATGAAAATTATATGATTGTATTTTGGGGTAAGCTTTGTGTGGCCTTTAAGCGAATTTATCGTGCTTGTGCTGACAATTCCAACAATTCATCATCAATTCTAAGAAAAAAATAGTCCAACTACACCAAATTTTAATACATTTACAGGGTCATGATATGCAATAACTAAATTTTAAAGACGGTGGCCCAAATTTAAATGTCCTTTTAAATTTCCTAAGTAATGATAATTTTTTTGTATGTTTACCGGTGTATTTGGCTAACAAATCGATTAAAATAGGTAGGCGGTGGCATTATCTGATACTACGTATGCAGTCCCTTGTTTCAATTTTTGAATTTTTATGCGTTCTTAACGACTATTCTGTCTTGTAATTAGACAGGTAGCATCTTTGTGCTGTGGGTGGGATTGAAGACCGCAGATACTTTGAAGTACTGCTCTGTTAGGTTTCTAAAACCTTTAACTAGACATGTTTCTGCTCTTGTTTTTTAGATGTTGAGCTTCATCAGTGGTTGGACTTTTTAGTTTGTCCTGGTCTTAATTCGATAGAATATTTGCTCTTTCAGAGCGCCTCGATGAGAGAATTTTTGTTTTGTTTTTTTTGTTTCCAATTCACCGTCATTTAATTTGAACCTAGAAATAACTAGGTATTGTTTAGTTTGGGTGCCCTCTCAAGGGCTATGACCGGTGGTGTCGGAAAATTTGACACAGATTCGGATTTTTCCGATATTAAGTGCCAGTGTCTTAGCACTGCAGGTTTTGGCTTAGCTCTTTGGTTTTTATACAGAGTATATCGTATCCTCATTGATTTACTTGAAATGGTCCTTTGAGGACTATGAGGCTTGACATTCTGATGGCAGGATGGGGTATAGCTTTAAACTATCACCCCTTCCTAGAGCTATTTTATAATATATATTTATCCGATAGAGATCTATCGGAGAGGTTGTTGATGAAGTGCTCGGTTTGTTCCGCCTTCAGACAATAGTTGGCAGTTTTAACTTCGCCTTTTACGGCTGTACACTTAATTCGACACTTTTGAGACTTTGCACAAAGTTTCTCCCCTTTTGGAGAGCTCGGGAAGTCTTCCTACTTTTTGCGGAGGGACTTCTTGATTCAGTATCCTGTTTCTCAATTTTATCTTTTGAAGATGGATAATGCTTTTAGCAAAATGAGCAGGATTACCGTAAAAACATGTACACAAGTTATGTGCTGGCTAATTTCACCTCTTTTAAGAGTCCTGTGGGTTTCACCCTTTGGGAGTTCTTGACAGACTTATACTTTAAAAGGCTAGCCCAAAACTGAGGGCAAACGGTATGGGTATAGGCTTTTCATTAGGTCTTCGCGGCCAAAGTAAAAACAACTTCCCGCATCACGTGCCAATCACAGAAGGGCAGCGTGTGCATCCTGTTTGTGTTTTGCTCCGATTTTGAATTTCCAAGGTTGCAAGAAGGCGACCAATCAGGAAGGAGCAGGGTTACACAGGACGGAAGTTACGTTTTGGAGCCTGGTCGGAAATTAGTGCACAAGGGATTCCAAAGACGGGTTAGCAGAGCTACCATACACTTTTAGTGTAGCCAATGAACATTACAGCGTGGAGGCACTAAGATTTTTCGAGATACACTGTAAAAAAAGTAAACTAAAATAAGGGGAAAGGTGATAAAACGAAATAAAAAATTTCTTAGGAAATTTAAAAGGACATTTAAATTCGGGCCACCGTCTTTAAAATTTAGTTATTGCATATCATGACCCTTTAAATGTATTAAAATTTGGTGTAGTTGGACTATTTTGAACTTAGAATTGATGACGAATTGATGGAATTGTCAGCACAAGCACGATATATTAGCTTAAAGGCCACACAAAGGTTACCCCAAAATACAATCATATAATTTTCATGGTAAATGCTGAAGTACGCCCTCATTTTTGAACGTCGTTTTCAGGCATCGGGACCCTATAGATTTTTCAAAAAATTTAGTGAATGGTAATTTATGATGTTATGTGAATCATGAGGGTATCGAAAAGCCAGCACAAAGACGATTTGTTAGCCAAATATATTGGTTACCATACCCTAAGTATTATTACTTTGAAATCATTAAATTATTTAGTGAATTTTTTTGTTTATTTAGCTAATTTTTTTAAAGGACGTCTGAAGCATCGGGACCCTATAGGTCTTTTTAAAAAATTATTGAGTGATAATTTAAGATTTTATGCAAATCATGAGGGCATTGAAAAGTTACCCGAAGGAGACATTTTTCAAAAAAAAAGTAATAAATAAACTTGTCATGCCGTACACTCCACAAACAGATTTCACTTAGTAGGTAAAAAAGTTGAAAAAGTGCTAAAAATGGTCCCAAAATTAGAAAAAAAAAGGTTCGGGAATAACAAATAGGTTACCCAACCCATTTTTTCTTCTGAATATTACGAGAGAGGAACTAGTGGTAGGGCGGGAGGGACTTTGGTGATATTTAAGCTAAAATCTTCCAAATTGGGTCAAAATCTTTCAAAATTTGTGATTTTAAACCAGAAAACTATGTGTCTGAAAATAAAATCATAAACACACAACCTTAAATTCGATTATACTAGGAATGAAAGAAAAACCGTTTAAATATAATATCCTGTACCTTTAAACACAAATCATGCGGTTGTAGATAGTTTTTGTATGAAGAAATGACGAAAATGATTACGTCACCTAATTTGCATATTTGCATTGATAATGGCTTAAGTTATGCAAAAAAAAAGATTCATTTAAATTCACCAACCTTGTTGTATCCATTAATATAGTTTCTCATTCCTCTTAATTAAATTGAAAAAAAAAAACACTGCTAGCCGAATCCCTGCCTACCATTTTTAATTGGGAGGGGGTACGATGGGCAAAAGTGGGGTACATCGTACTTCTATTATTTCCCCGTTATTAGATATGGGCTAAGTTGTGTTAGTTTAAAGAGCGGGCCTAGTTAAAAACTGTCTCTTTCTAATTTTCTTAATTTCTAGCTTGAAACACTCCTTTGGCGTCAGGTCACTTTTCACAGGGGACAGACCCTCCATGGGAACACATTTTCCTGTTACACAGTACGAAATAATACTGCCAGCAGAACATCAGGCTATCTTAAGGAAATATAAGGCAGAATATTCTGCCAGCAGAATATTCGGCTAACTTCAGGAAATCTGCGGCAGAATATTCTGTCGGCAGAATATTCTGCTAACTTCAGCTGGGTCGAGCGGACAGGAGGATGTACAAGTGTATGCATTGATGACCGAAATTCTGTCCAGAAAAAATATCTGGTAAATTTAAGGTTGATTATTTTACAATGTTCTATTTTTTAATTAAAGTTAATTTGTTATAACAAATGAAAACTCAAAAAAACACTGTATGTTTCTACTTGCGGGCTTGGGAATGATGCCATTGAAGGAATTACGTCATTAATTTTCTTTACGCCCAACTAACTGGGTGGCGGTCCGCTTAGAAAGCGGACAGGTTGTATCCTCACCCCCCTCACAAACATGTAATTCTAATTCAGCACCTCTCTTATCAGAAAATTCTGTTTATTCTTATGTACGGACCTGTATTCCATTAAAATTTCAAAACTATCACTGAATTCTTCAGTGAGCTAGGCCTAGTACGCGCGTGAGATGTTTTGGTTGCAATTTATTTTGCATCCCCAAACTTTTTTAGAGTCGCTCTTGCCTTCCAGCTTCTTGCCTTATTTGCTATAGTCGAATAGTACACTAACCCATCATGATCTGTTAATAAATTGAAACACCGAATTTTACATCCCTGGAAGGATCAATCATGCAAGACCTTTGCCGGGTCTTTAGAACTTTATCCCCAAATCTATAATAGTTTTGCCCCAAAATTTGACCTTTTCACAATTTTGGAAACTTTAAAGATAGTCTACCTGCTCACCTCAGACTTAATGCTGGAACCTGAGGGTGGTATGAAACAGTTTGGACTACGAAGCGGTTCTACATGTTGCCTAAGTAAAAGGGTGGGTGACAGTGTAGGTTCTTTGCGCCATATGGAATAGGTTCGTTCCAACTGAGAAAACACGCCCTTACGCCATGCTAGTAAAGTGTTAATTATGGTAAATTGAATAGTAAATAATGTGTCGATCTCAATAATAACCTTTCGGAAATATTTTTGTAAGGAAAACAAGTCCTTTGTTTCTCAGACTTTAAGACAGTGCATTCTTCAAGGCATAGGTTTTGAGTCATTCCGTCCGAAAGCCAATTGAGGAATGTTATGATGGAACGATGCCTGTGATGGTGAACTCATGACACTAATTAGTTCGCGTAAGTATGGCAAGCCGTTTTAATGTTACCTCGCAGTTTCACTTAAGTGGAATATATTCACTTAAGTGGAATTCGATTTTACTCAAGTGAAATGCATTTCACTAATTGAAATTGAATTCTATTTAAGTAAAATGCATTTACTTCAGTGGAATGTATTCGGAATTCAATCGCACTTAAGTCGAATTCAATTCCACTTAAGTGAAATATATTCCACTTAAGCGAGGTAAATTTTAAAACGGCTTGCCACAGAGGCCTTCCCAAGTGCCGTCCCTTTGGCGCAAATCATCAAGGAAGTTGCAAAGCTGTTTGGAATTGCTGGCATTTAAAAAATAAAGCATTATATTTTTCAATTTCAAAAATCATTTACAATTCAAATAGGCCTGTACCACTATTTGACCTTCAATTTTTTTTCTGTCCAAGTTATAGTTCCTGCTCCGTAGGCACCCACCTGTGTCCGGGTTTCATAATGCAGAACATTTCTGAGCGGGAAGCTGGAATGTTTCAGCTTCCTTGTTTAAAGGGAAGTAAGAAAATTAATATTCTGAGGGTTTCCCGGGTACTAAAACAATGAAATCTTTAGCACGAAAAATGTGTTTGAGCGAAGAGCCGTGTCAAAAGTAGAAGTTTTTCGTATCTTTGGAAATATGAATAATAGAAAAGCCTAAAGTCTCATCAAAGAAAAGGAATGGCAGCTCACTTTACGACGCACCCCATCCATTTTCGAAACCGAAAATGGTACTAACCTACTAAGTTGCCTTTTATATCCTGAATTCGATGTGATAAACTTGAAAAGCTTGCTTGAAAATTTCTGCTAGGAAGAGGAAATGTGTTAGTAGTACACTTTGTGTTGCGTCGTTGGATACAATGATAATTGACGCTTTTACAAGGGAGTGTCCTGCATTCCAGGGCGCCGGAAAGTTATATTGCAAACAAAATCCCATTTTTCTGACAGACTGGACCTTCCCCCCCCCCCCCCCAAGATGTAGGGAAATTGCACATTCTCTTAGTCATTTGCTGAAGATGGTACTCAACCCTTACAATCTAGCTGATTCAAGAAAATGTTACAAATAGTACCGAGGAACCGTTATCGTCGAGGCTTTGCAAGTTTGCAGAGTCTACAGTGGGTTTACCTTGACTAGCTGGGAAAAAGATTTGCAGATGTCCTTCAATGCTTCACAGTGTTTCACCATGAGAGTTACTCACAAAAAGGTTCCAATCACAAACAACTATGATGGGCAACACTGTTCTTGAAGAGGTGAAAAATTATCCCTACCTGGGAGTGGAACTCAGCAATGATGTAAAGGGGTCTACCCACATCAGCCTAATTACTACCTAGGCTAACAAAATGTTGGGGCTGCTGAAAAGAAGTATCTATTACTGCAGCAAGAATGCCAAGTCTATAACTTACAAATCATTGATGAGACCAAAATTGGAGTAACCTACTGTTCCGCTATTTGGGATATCCCAAGCATAAAAATTCAAAACAGAGCTGCTAGATTTGCAGTTGGGGATTACAGCAGGGATTCGAGTATCACCAAAATTGGCCGGAACTCGCAGACCATTAATGGGAAAGTCTACGTGATCGTAGGACTAGATGACGCCTCATTACCATCTATACACGGAGACGCACGGTCTAATTCCTAGCAATATAAACAGCTTTCTCCAACCTCCTCGCTCTGAAATGCACCCCCACACTAGGCAAACCGGAAATTTGAAATACAACTTCATAATCACTAATAAGGATTGTTACTTTTTATCCGAGGACAATTCCCGAATGGAATTTGCTTGATTTGGACACTCGCAATGCCCCTAATGTCAATTCTTTCAGGGAAAAATTAGACTGTTTGGACATTAAGGTACTCTCTTCTTAAGCCCATTTTGAAATTTAACTTAGCGACCTGCTCCGATCCTGACCCTTACAATATACGCGACGACCTTTCATTATGGTGTTTGTACCTTAACGGCCAGATACAGATACAAATACAGAAACAGAACCTTAATTCGGTGACTCCGATAACATAACATAACATAACATAACATAACATAACATAACATAACATAACATAACATAACATAACATAACATAACATAACATAACATAACATAACATAACATAACATAACATAACATAACATAACATAACATAACATAACATAACATAACATAACATAACATAACATAACATAACATAACATAACATAACATAACATAACATAACATAACATAACATAACATAACATAACATAACATAACATAACATAACATAACATAACATAACATAACATAACATTACATTACATTACATTACATAACATAACATAACATAACATAACATTACATAACATAACATAACATTACTTAACATTACATAGCATAGCATAACATTACATTGCATAGCATAGCATAGCATAGCATAGCATTGCATAACATTGCATAACATAACATAACATAACATAACATAACATAACATAACATAACATAACATAACATAGCATAACATAACATTACATAACATTACATAACATAACATAACAGGGTGAAGTGCAAAGGAGGTGTTAAAGCCCCATAAGATGCCCTGAAGTCCAAACCCTAATCAAAGGCCAAACCACCAAACCTAGACAATTAGCCCCAATTACTAGATTCTACCACAGTCATGGAAGAACTTGTCAATGTTAACCTTAGATCTGGATCTGTATCTGGAAAAATACTGCACAACACTCCTGGTGGAGTCAAACGTGCAGGGTTGAGTGTGCGCATGTAGTTAGTCGTCCCGTCTGAGGATCCTCAAGGCTGCGCTCTTGAATTGCTTGGGGTCCTCGAGATCTGTAATGTTCTGGGGGAGTAGGTTCCAGTCTCTGACGGTCCGAGGAAAGAAACTGTATTTGTAGCAGTCCTTATTGGTTGGTATATTTGTAAAGCTATTAGAATGGTGATGCCTGGGGGGCCGCCGGACCGGTTGTAGGTTGTTGATTGGCAAGGCTAGGAGGCCCAATCTGGCTTTGTGAAGAATTGCTAGCCTGTTGGCAGTACGCCTGTTTTTTGAGACTATCCCACCCTAGGTCATTTAGCATTTCAGTCACACTACTATGGGGGGAATAGTCATTATAAACAAACCTAGCAGCCCTACGTTGAATTTGCTCAACCTTATTGGATAGGGAAGTGGTGTAGGGATCCCAAACAGAAGATGAATACTCCAATAAAGGCCTAACAAGCGTGAGATAGGCATTAGCTTTGACACTCCTGGGGCAGGAGTATAAATTTCTTTTAATAAAAGCCAAAGACCTATTTGCTGACGAAGTGATACGATTAATATGTCTATTCCAGGTAAGGGTATTAGAGATGTCAACTCCCAGATAAGTGTGGCAGTCGGCAGACTCCAGGGTATCGTTATCTAGAGTATAATTAAAAAACTTGGGTTTCCCTGAGTGAGTAATCCTCATGCATAGAAAAGCACTTCTTGGTATTAAAGTGCATTTGCCATTTATTTTGCCACTCAGAGAGGGTGTTTAAATCATTTTGGAGTTGAACCTGGTCAAGATTATTCTTTATCTGTCTATAAATTACACAGTCGTCAGCAAAAAGTCTTACTTCAGAAGAGATATTATCGGGCAGGTCATTAATATAAACTAAAAACAACAGGGGACCCAAGACTGTACCTTGGGGAACACCAGAGATAACATCCACCCAATCAGAATTAGATCAGTGAATATATCGAGCACATAATCATAATCCGTTTACTACGTAAAAAGAACTTATTTTGAAGAATTTGTGTTGAAAAAAAATTAAGTCTCGGTAGGGAATACTGACTATGTGACTGTTTTGAAAGTGTTTGTATTTGACGGTTACGTTTGTTGCTTTTTTTATTCAAATTACCACATTTTCCTTGTTGGCGTTCCATACTACACAGTTAAGAAAAACTAAAATGGCAGCAGACGACGACGTCGAGTCATCTTCGGAGGAAATTTACGTATTTTTCAAGGACAGGCCCGAATGGAAAGATGTTGTTCCAGTACAACAAGATGATGGTCCTTATGCTGTTGTCAGAATAGCTTACTCAGAAAGATGTTGGTTTATGTCCTATACAGTATTAGGTTTTTAGTAGTTCAACCGTAGTAACGTTAGGCCTAACGCTGGGCTAACGTAACTTAATGGTACACCCTTACTGTACAGTCACTGTTACTGCTATCCCTTAATCATAGACGTTAAACTGTGAGTTTGTCTCACGAGACTGGCGTTGCCAGCTTGGCGCTAATACCCCTTCATTGGGGCGTTGCCGAGTTCCCGCAAGGGAGGATCAAATGAAAACAAACAAACAAACTAGTTTTTAGCCTACTTAACATTAGGTCTGTGTCACTGTCAGTGTGTGCAGTAAGTAAATTTAGACCTAGGCCTAGGCGGTAGCCAGACGTTTTGCCCCCTTGCCAGTTCGCCCCCAACCAGTTCGCCCCCTAAATACCAGTTCTCCCCCAAGCCTAAACCAGTTCGCCGTAAGACCTGCCAGTTCCCCCCAAAGACCTACCGGTTCGCCCCCTAACGTAATCCTTCTGAAGCAGGTCCCTTTAAAACAAGTGAATATTTTAGAACAAACGATGTCCACGAAGTGAAGTTTGTCATTTAATTCCTCTCAGGATGAGACTGAGTTCATTTTTAAAGGTGAAACAAGTTGTTCATTTGTACTAACTCATAACGTTACTTAGCCCTTGAACAGGGCTGTGTGTTACGTTACATGGCCTAAGCTCATTACACTCCACATCACAGCCCTTGCCCCGCTAACACAGGGAATCCCATCATTAGGCTTTCAGAACAAAATGCGTTCTAAACTGGTAAATATTTCACACATCGAACTTATATTACCACAAAATGATGTGCAAGTGACTTTCAATTGAAAAGTTAGCAGTAAATCGGCTTTCATGGACAGTCTGAGGTCAAAATGCAGCAAAATGACACTTCGATTCTGGTTAGAAACTCTGTCGTTTGAATGAGCCCTCGTACAATAAGTGTTTCTACATGAACTTGCAAATAGTCAAAAATCATTCCTAGAACGTTGTAACCATTTCACCAAATCGATAACTTTAACGATCATTCCACCTAATGAATGCAAATTTTATATGAAAAATTCTTTTTCGTTCGTATTTGAAGCTTCTAAGTGTTTTTGAAATTGTTGAAACGTTGTTAAAAATTCTCTAAGTGTGAAAACTTTTTGAATAAGTGGGAAACCCCTGGTATGACCTTTGACCCCAAAGTGGATATCACGAAGACGACGAGTCCCACTATTCCGCGCGCTGGCACTCGCTGACACCCACTGGTACGCCCTGTCTCAAGTTCCACGCGCTGCCGCACAATTTGTATGGCAGCGCGTGGAACTCAGTTGTACGACAGCGCATGGCGTTTCGCGGAACTAGTGGAAAACTCAGGGATCCATTCTAACATGTGTAATGATTAGCAACATTTTTCGAACAAAAGTAAAAAATTGGCACAATGGTCCTTTGTATTTTACTTCCTAATCAGTAATGATAGCATTTAATGAAAATAATATCAGGCTTATCAGCGTTAACTAAATTAACATCCAGCGTGTCAGCGCATGCCCGGGAACACAAGGCATAGCCAGGCGTGCCAGCGCATGGTTTAGTAGGACCGAAGACCGACTACTTAGTCGTTCGAAAGCTTGCCAACATGGCGCATTGAGTTAGTGTTACGTTCAATTTTTCGAGGCAAAATACACCATTATAACATCGAATCTGGGTGAACAGCTTATGCAGAAAGGTGGATGCATTGCCAGAGGTCATCTGTGTAAAGTTTGGTGAGAAAACAGGAATTTGTGAACGTGAGAGGTGACGACCCTGGCCAAGGTCGCCTAGTGATGGGATTCCCTGTGTTAGTGGGGCAAGGGCTATGATGTGGAGTGTAATGAGCTTAGGCCATGTAACATAACACACAGCCCTGTTCAAGGGCTAAACGTTACTGTACTCTCGTGTGCAATTGTTAAGTGTTAATTGTGTTGTTTATGATTGATAGGGCATACAAAGTTGCATAGCCTAATAAACATGGCGGTCTATTTAGCCGTGTGGACCGTGAATTTTTTCTGCAGTGCAAATAGTTCAAATCCTTGTCTTCTTTTATGTGCTGTTCAAAAAAGTAAGGCACATAATCACCATGCATTCAATTTCCCTGCATGACATAGGTCCGCACCTCCTGCCAACAAACTGTTAACCTGCTGGGTGCCGTCTCCTGGAAAAATATAACAGCTGACTTCTAGTAAGTATTCATTCAGTCTGCCCCGAGACAGTAGTGTAACCAGTGGGGGGGCAGGGGGGCCGGACACAAAAAATGGGAAGGGAAGAAAAAACGGGAAGGGAAGGAAGGCAAGGAAAGAAAGGAAAAAGAGGAAAGAGAAAATGAAAAAAGAAAGGAAGTGGGCCAATGATTAACATCAGAAGCAAGATTAATCTTCATTCTTGGAACACTGTTTTGGTCAATGAACATTCATTTAGAAACATATATCAACATTCATTTAGTCGCCTAAAGTTAACAAAATAATATCTGAGGTCCACTTTATCCGAGGAAAGACTTTCCTCTCTTGCTCTCTGCCAGACAGTCGGGAGGACTTGAGAAAAGCAATCATTCTCAGATTTGCCACCTATATTTGAACGCAGTGCAGATTCTTCAGTAATCCCCCCAACTCTTTCAAAGCTTTCTGCAATATAAGCTTCATATCAATAAATTGTTGTTTCAAAAGGGCAGAAATTATGGTGCGCTTCGCATACTGCAATACATCCCTAATACAGTGGTGTTCTCATTTGCAAAAAAAATTGGAAAACGTTACTACTTATAAGCTGGAGACATGCTATTTCCGGCTATCTGAGGGGTCACTATTTTTCAAAATTTTTTGTAAGCTCCGCCCCAACTGAAGATAGTCTTTCTAGCAAGACTTCATATTCGTACTCAAATGCTCTCATACACACTTGTCATCAGATACCTGTACCTTTCAACCCTGTCAGTTGTGTAGTCTTACAGATGGATTCTTTAGTTATAAAAATGTCAAAATTTTATCAATGTTCAATGTTGCAGAGCAGTGGCATAGCTACAGGATGCATGGGCGATTGTGTCCTTGCATGAAAAAGTGAAAAATTAAAAAATTTGTCATTTGAGACACCAGTCAAATACATTGCGGCTTTCCCAATTTTCCTTCATAAAATTCTGAATTCTTCCTAATGAAAGTTCCATATTTGAAATTATTAGTTTTAAAAAGGCAAAATTTTCCCCGCACTTCACGCATTGCAAGCTATAAAGCTGTAAGTGATCACTCATAAAGCAGTCAGTGGATAATTTGCCCTAGCTGCTACAGTGCCGTTTCCCTCAAATTTTCTTCAATATAGACTTTCATTTTTGTCTACAAAAGGCAACAAAGTTGCGAGAGTGTTTTTGATGTCGACGAGAAGCCTTAATTCACACTCCTTAGATAACATGATCTTCAGTCAACATGCTATCTCAGATATATGCGAATAGGAAACACAGATTCTTCGATAGTCCCCCAAATATGCAAATTTCCTTACAGGAAACCCTGAATTTAAAATATATTCCATACAAGCTCCATATTTACAAATGTGTTAAAGGACCCCAATTTTCAGTACGTACCTTATACAGTAGTATTCACACTTAAGAAAAAAACAACAGATTTATTTTAAAAAAAGTTGTTCTCGCTTGTAGGAAAAAGCAAAAACATTTTGCATAAAAATGTACATTTTGGTCAGTGGGGTGGGGTGAGTTGCATGGTCCAAAATTGTCCCCCCCCCCCCAACACTTCCCTTAAGGCCCTAAGACACCCACAAACTAACACAGCTCAACTAGTACAAAATCTGAAAACTTCTACACCACTGCTCCCCGGGACAGTCAGGTCTGGTTACGCCACTGCCCCCCAGATGCTTGTTTTTTGAATGACAAGTACAGGCAGGTAGCCTGGGGAGGGTATGTGCCTCCCCCCCCTGGAAAAAAAATAAAATTCAAAGTATGGGTTGAAATTTTATTGCTATGGAAGAATGGAACACAAACAACTTCAGCAACCTACTACTGGTACGGCACATATCTTATCATGATACTGTGTCATCTGTAACTTTAGTGAATTTATGTCAGAAAGTGCACCATTTTGCATCTTAGCCCTCTCAGATAGGCAAAAATTTTCCCCCAGGACAGTAATCGCTAATCCATTATGCACCCCAAAAACACTGCCCCCTGGCTATGGCCCTGTACAAGCATAAAAATAAATTCAGAGAAAGGCAAACTTTTCCTCTGTATTGTCATCAATATAGGTTTAGCTAAAGTTAATGTTTGATTTCGCCTTTAATTTATGAAAGAATGTAAAACTCCGTTTTGCATGTATTATTTACTGGAGAAGTATTTGTTCAGCTTAATTTCATGAAATATCATACGTGTGAGCATTTAAAGATCTCTAGAACTGTGGTTATTTGCATAATAGGGAGTATGAAGATGTGACAGCCCCTCCGCAAAAAAGGCCGTAACCCTGCTTTCCCAAAATGAGTTTGGTGGTCAAGGAAAGAGGCCTTGAAAATAGAGTGTGGAGTCAGCATTTTCACTGGCCAAAACCCCCACCTCATCATCTGATATCTTCCCAGTGATGAAAATTTTGTCACGGTATAGTACAGGACAAATTTTGAATATCCCAGTTTGAGGTACCAATCGCCAGGTTTTGTTTTTCGAAAATCTCAAGGTTTGCTATTTTGGAGGTTGGCATGTCTGTGTAAAGCCTGTGCCAAAGGTATTTCAAGGTTTTGGTGATGGTAGGCCAGGATTTTCTCTACACATGCAATGCTACATAGCAATATGGAGGTGTGCCTACATATGTACACTATACTGTACATGTGTGTAATGCATACATGATCATCATACATTTGCAATGCATGTATAGTACATACACCAGAACAAGTAGCCTAAGTAGCAATCTGTGAGTGATTGGACATACATGTACTTAATTCATACATTGTTCATTGGCAATATACTGTAGGCCTATACCATAGTGTATGTAAGTGCGCCATACGCTGGAGATCTGCGGCCTAGACTTGCCATTTCAGTTGCCATGGAGGCTCAGAAACTAAAGCCTGTGCAGGCTTACCAAATTTATTGTGGTGTAGTAGGCTTACTCTATTGCATAGCAGTAGACAAACAGTACCCTCAGTCACAGCATACTGGGGGGCATAATTGGTCAACTCCGGCCAATGTGTTAACGTACAGCACAGCTAGTACAGTACAGTACAGTACTGTGCCTGCCTTTGTACTGTCAGTGAATGGTGTATGCATTGCCTACATATATACATATATGTGCCCACAATAGCTGATAAGGGATTGCTTACTTGTTCTAACATGTACACAGTGCTATATACCTGTGTGTGCATTGCCAGTGTATAGTGACCGTGTATGCATCACAGTCATGTAAAGTATACTGTGCATATGAAAGCACACCTAAGGATCGGTATGTATTGTATTGTACAGTATATGCATTGCACAGTACAGAAAATCCAGGCATACGATCACTTGGCGTATCTCCAGGGCAGGATGTACATGGAATGTATAGCAAGGTGTACAGTACATGATCATACGACAAGAATTAAGTGGTTTGCTGGGATTTGCTGGGAGTACAGTTGGCCCTCTGCCACTTAGACCTGAGTCAATGCTCCTGCTGAAAACTTTTGTGTTGTAGTGCATGAAATGCAGACTGGATTATACAGCAGAGTATCAATCAATGTCAATAATTCAATGATAGTGTCCTAGCCATGAAAGTATGTGTCTTGTTTGTTTACCAAAACCTTCCAATCATGGTGAATTAAGGTCAATAAGCCAGTTTGGTAATTGGTTTTGGTGGCTTTGCACAGGCGCACATCATCCAAATTGTCAGGATAAACAAACCAATCCCGCACCTACAACATGTATTCCAAAATTGGAGTTAACATGAGAATTTGGTAAAATCATTCTTTCTTAATCCACCCATAACATAAGAAGGGATCTCGAGTGTGGTTTCATGCAGTTGATTGTGTCTAAATTGTGTAAAATTTGCATTTAAGTCTGCCGTAAAGTAGCACTGAGACCCCTTTTTTCATTCAAGCTGGTTAGACACTTTCATAGTGTTGTCTGCACGCCATGAGGAAAACAAGGGAATGCTGTTCGCTATGTGCTGAGCTCGGTTTGTATATCACACTACGTGCCCCATGATTCCATGCGGCAAGGAATTACCGAACTAGCTTATTAAGCTGATTACTCTGTATTTCACCTAACACTCTATATTATCTTTTTGTCCATACAGTCCAAGATGTCTATGACTACTTCAGAGCTGTGCTGAAGTCAAATGAAATGAGTGAGAGGGCTTTTGAATTAACTACAGAAGCAACTGAACTCAACCCAGCCAACTATACTGTTTGGTAAGAGTGTGATGATTTTAATGTTGGTTTTCCAGTATCCAATTCTAATGGTCCAACTAACATCCTTGTAGGGCATTTTTTTAAGCCAAGATATAAAATGTTGAAATTTAGTCACTCAAAACAAATTAGTCCATTGTGCAATAATTTGTGACCTTCTTGTCGTACAACTCACATTACTTATTTTGTATCCCTTTAAAATTAAAATGTTTTATGACCTTGAAGAATTTCTATTTGCCTGCATACATATTGCACAGAGAGGGCTTAATTACATCACCCCGCTAGAGCAAGAGTGTTGTCACACCATGGTACAAGGTGCAGCAATTTTCAGACAAAGACATACAAAGATTGTTATTTGAGTACTAGTACAATAATGACGGCAGAAATTATTGCACTTTGAACCATTTTAGGTGAATCATTTTAGTTTGAGTTAATGAACATCAACATTTCATACCTCAGCTCAAGGATGGCTTAGAAATTGTTTTACCTTTTCCATTGCTTGCAGAGCATAGTGCACAGCAGAAGTAGGTTTTCCTTTTGAAAGTCTTTGGTATGATTTTGTCAGGAAATTAAACCTGGACCTCCAGGGTGGTGTAGAACCAGTCATTCCTACTTATTTTGAAGCAGCAGCTCTATTTCACCCCCAAAAACTTTGAAGAAATGGAATTTTTTTAATGGTTGATTCCTGTCTTCCTTTATTTGTTCCTCCAGGCATTACAGACGAGAACTCCTCAAAGCCCTAAACAAAGACCTTGCTGTTGAACTTGAGTATATTTCAGAAGTAATACAGGATCATCCCAAGAATTATCAAGTTTGGTAAGTATCCTTGAATCAAACAACGAAATAAGTTAGTTGTTGCACTTATTGGAGTTGAACCAGTAACAGATTGTCCAATCTTATTTTCTGACTATCCATTACAGGGATCCAGCCGGAAACTCAAAAAAAAAAGGGTGGGGGTGGGGGTTAGGATTTGTATGTATCTGTTAAATCCCAAATTCAAATTGATGCTGCCCTGGATCAAAGCTACTGGCAGTTCAGGGGCAAAAGCCTGCTTCAAGTGCTCCATAAACTGTAAAGTGAAGAGTTTTTATGGCTAAATGTAAGTTGGAACATTGTTGCAAAAGTGTCCTCTTCTTTTATAGGAAACCAAGATAGTGGTATTATTTTTTATTTTCATGAAATTAGGAGGGGAGACGAATCCTCCTATATCACCATTCATGGAAGCCCTGCTTTAATTGTTAATGGTACTTATTTTTTCTTTTCACATTATATGAATAAGCCAGCTAGTACTGCTCGGTGAAGTCTGCCATTAGTGGGTGCTTTAAACCTTTTGCAAACTGGTTGCTGGGTCTCAGTTGTGTGTAAAGTGCTCCTGAACACTGAGAAAAAAATATGTGCATGAGGAAGACACTCAAGCTCTTGCTATTCACTTACTAATTTGTTGCTCAAAATCATGTGAAATCTCTTGAAATAGTAGTTTACAAGTGCACCATTGGCCAAAGGTTCAATTAACAGGCATCAGTCACTGTTTTGCCCTCCTACATTCCTTCCAAACAGCACCTGTTAAAACTAATCTTAAAGGGCTAATCCTATCATCCCAAACTACACTTCTTGTAGGGGGGGTACAGAAACTCTCCATTGGCCCAGCTTTTTGATTGACTGTTCATTCAAACAATGCAGATTACCAAAGCTTATATTACACAGCATGAACTGTACTGAGAGTGTTTTGGTTATACACATAGAGCTTTTCTATACTCACCATGAAGCACTAAGCTGAGATTGTGACTGGATAAGGATGAATTTCAAACAATTGTGGGAGGGGCTTAAGTAGGAAGGTTTGGAGAATTGGTACTGTTTGGTGTGAGAGAACTGGGCCTTTTAATATTATCGATTGAAGCTGTATAAGTCTAATACTTTTATTGAGTCCTGAATAAATTGTGAGATCCATCAAATTTTCCTCAGACTCTTGAAAAAATTGCAGGTTCCAGGGCTCTTGGGTTTTTAGTCAGAGTAAAAACACTAGCCATGTGTTCTACGTAATTTGAAGTTTAGCATATTTCATGACATATCTCAGACTTTTCTGTGTATTTCAGGCATCATAGAAGAGTTCTAGTGGAATGGATGAATGATGCCAGCAAGGAGCTACATTTCACTTCTCTAATTCTGAGATTAGATGCCAAAAACTACCATGCTTGGTCTCATAGACAATGGGTGATACAAACATTTAACCTCTGGGATGGAGAATTAGACTTTGTAGATAGCCTTTTAGATGAAGACTTAAGGAACAACTCAGCATGGAATCAACGATACTTTGTTATCAGCAATACTACAGAGTTCGATATTGCAACAGTAACACATGAAGTTAGGTGAGTTTGTTAGTGTACCAAATATTGAAGCTAGTTCCTTGAAATCAGTGTCAGAGTTGAAAATAAGTAGGCCAAAAGGCCACAAAGGCCATTGGCTTTTTATTTTTGGCAATGGTCCATGTGCATTTTCTATTCTTCCTCCCAAAGTTCATCCAATATTCCAGACTCTTCAGGCCTTGAATTTTGAGGCGTTTGAGTTTGATTGCACGCCATCACTTACTTTAATTTCTGTGAGGAGTGTGTTTTTATAGCACACCCTGATGAAGATTTAGAGTTCATTTATTTATTAAAGGTTAATAAAACAGCAGGCCTGCCACACACCAAATTTCTGAGGTGTGTGATTTAAAGCACACCTGGAGGATCTAAAACTCCAGTCTGGAATCTTCTGTTTGGAGTTGAAGGTTCTAATTTGTCTACATTCTGCTTGCAATCCTGACATCGCTGCATTTGCAAAAGCTAACATGCATGTGCTTTATGCGAACTGACTTGCAGTCGGTAGGTGTGCAGTTTCAAGCCCTGGCTGCATCATACTAAAGACTTTAAAAATGGAACCGATTGCCATTATGCTTGGTGCTCAGCATTAGCAGTAGAGTATCGAAAACAAACCAGTGAGCCACAACTGGTAAAAAGGTTATGACCAGCTGGACTTGAACCGATTGTTCAGAAACTTGGCCATAAAACTCCATCTAACTAATCTAATCTGTACCAACTACTTTCCAACCACTGATGTAACCATAACTGTGTTAATTTCCCTTTTAAATGAAAAGAATAACATTTGACCCCTGAAATTTAGATTTTTTGCAAATGTTAACTTATATGACATTTATGTATCATGAATTTCTTTTCCAGTTGCCTAAAGTTCACATGGAATGTGTGACACTGTTACAAGAATTCCTTTCATATCATTTGTCTTTTGTTTCAGATACACTGAAGGTTTTATTCAAAAGGCACCCAACAATGAAAGTTCTTGGAATTACTTGAAAGGGTAAATACTTGTTTTGTATTGTCAAAACAACAAAACAACCTTACGTGAAAGACAATGAAGTCCCAAAAACAAAAACAGTCACCCCCGACTTACTTTAAAAGGCCAATCCTCTCACCCGAACTACAATTGTTGTAGCGGTTTACCAAAATTCTCAATTGGCTTAGCTCTTTGACTGACATCTTCCTCAAACAATGCAGAGAACCAAAGCTTATACTATGCAGCATGAACTGTACTGAGAGTGTTTTGATTATAAGCACTGCACCTTTCTATACTCAACCCAAAGCAATAAACTGATATTGTGTCTGGATGGGGATAAATTTTAGACAGTTGTGGGAGGGGCTTAAGTAAAAAGGTTAGGAGAATTGATACTGTATGGGATGAGAGGATTGGGCCTTTAAAACTATAGCTAAATCACACAAATTTTATTCTGTTAACTGTACTCTTTCAAATAAGTTTCATGTTATTTCATGACATAGATATTGGATATTCAGGGCAACTGAAGCAGTGACTCTGTGTAAACAGAGCTGGAAAAAATGTTTATTTCCCAGGAAGGGAGCAATATTCTTTCCAGGAAGGGAGTAGGAATTTCCCAATTTTCTCTCTATATTTTCATGCACAGAAATGGAAAATTTCCCTCCAGATCCCCAAATTTCCTGGGAAGGAGCCCACCAACTTCCCAACTTTTTCCAACCATGCTTGTAAAGTTCACAATTGAGTGAGAAAATTGTCATCACATGCTTCTCAAGAGCATTTTATGAAAAAGGCTGCCTATTATTCTTAGCAAAATTGGGGTGATTGCCTTTTTCCTTTTACTTTGGTTTATCATGCAAAAGCCCATTCGAAATAAACTTCTGATCATGTGTTAACTCTTTATCAAAAAGGTCACAAACTGACCAGCAGAGACAACATCTGCCTCTAG
Source organism: Holothuria scabra (assembly GCA_037179385.1). NCBI lineage: Eukaryota > Metazoa > Echinodermata > Holothuroidea > Aspidochirotida > Holothuriidae > Holothuria > Holothuria scabra. The sequence goes on from CM074194.1 coordinate 32,287,687, forward strand.
CTGTACTAATAATGCACTGGAATGGCAGGTATCCTCAATGGATGTCACAACTTCATATCAGTGCAGAGAGAGTTAATTGAGGTAAAGAATTATGTCTATTAAGGGCATTTAAATACTTACCCAGGCCAGAGTTCAATAAACTGTGGATGCATGACAAGTCCTGTGCCTGGAGTTCATTGAACCAGTTGTATGCTTTTGTCCATGTTCAACTCCCTATTGACAGCTTGTATTAAAGGCGTTAACGAATTCACTGTGCCCCCAATCAGTTGTTTACTCTGCTTTACTTAAATTTATTGTTAAATTCAAGAGTTACATTAAATGTATTGTTAAAATTCAAGAGTTACATTAAATGTATTGTTAAAATTCAAGAGTTACATTAAATGTATTGTTAAAATTCAAGAGTTACATTAAATGTATTGTTAAAATCCAAGAGTTACATTAAATGTATTGTTAAAATTCAAGAGTTACATTAAATTTATCGTTAAAATTTAAAAGAAAGTCATACTTTTACATTAGACTTTTCATATTCCTTCAGCAATGCATGATTCAGAATTGTTTCATTTGTGTTATATATTCCTTCATTTAGCATCCTCTCAACAAAGGATAAAATGTTCGACTTCCCTGGCGTGGAAGAATTCTGCCAAACAATGTACAACAAGAATATCAAGTCACCATACCTCCTTGCTTTCATGATTGATCTCTGTGAAGATAAATTGGAGTCTGCAGACAGGGATGAAGCAACACTCACAAAGGCCACTGAGGTACAGTATTTTATGATGTGTGCTTTTCATGCATAAAAAAAACAATCAGGGAAGGAAGTTTCTGGCATTCCTGTTTTTTCTTGATATGTGTCATTTTGTCTTTGTTCTCTGGACTTGTTCTGGAAAAAGAGTAACTTTGATGCACACAAATATGTTTTTTATTACCCTTTTTTTAATCATCATTTTTAAAAACTTTCATTTAAATCATGGAAATGTGGTAATTGGTAGGGCTATGACCGTGTAGCCATTAAGCACTAAACCATCACATGTGGAATAAAAGTTTAGTACAATGTTACTGGTGATTAATCGTAAACATATTTTTCGTATGACATTCTTCTCAATACTCTGTAAATTTTTCCATCTTTTGCCCACCCTTCATTGGGAAGCAGTCAGTAGTTTGGATTCGCCAAACGACTCTTTGCCAGAGAGTTGGGAGGGACTTTAGAAAAAGTTGAAATGGAAAACGTCCCCTGGCGTCTGTTATCCTAGTAGCTTAGGCTTCTAACGTTGTACTGTAACTAATCATGATTAATCACTATACCATCACAAAATTTTGGGATTAAACGTTTTGTTAAAATGCTACACATTCACAGCCCCAGTAATGGGCAACTATGGTGGCGTATGAATAAGAAAGGGTTGGGGGCAGGGGGATTGGTGGAGGATAAATGGCATAGAAATTATGGTGATGCGCAGTGTCATTGATCTTTACTTGAAGGTGGGGAGACATTGCTGCTTTTAACTTTCTAAAAAATGTACTATGTGGAAATCTCAAGTCAATGGGTGAATTTCCAAAATGTGGGGGTGTGTCCCCCTTCCCCCAGGATTGACACCCACCATGGTGGGTGGATAAGAGGGGGTGGTGCAATTGCTAAACTGTCTTTCAAAACCTTTACTGTAGTCACAATCCAACCACAAACACATACTTCCCCACTCTACAAATATAGCAGCATAAAACACATTTAAAATAAACTTGTAATTCCTTGTGGTTATCAGTGGCCAAAAGTACACTGGTTTGTCAGAAAATTCCTCCCCCCCCCCACCCACAAATGCAAAAATTACGCACAGAAATATGTTTAGGATGGCAAAAGTTGACCAACCCACCTTCCTAAATAATGTCTGCAAAAAAAGTGGCCTGAATAAACCTTTAAATAAATTCATTAGGGACAATTTTTCCAAAATGTCTGCTAAGAGACCCATTCAAAATATATAGAGTATAAAAGAAGAAAGTTTGAAATGTGGTGGAGATGCTTTTTCTAGGTTTCATGAGATTTCTTGGAATTGTAAATCACTTGTAGGAATTCATTGGTCTCCCAGCCTGTAGCATTTCATTCAACTATTAGATATTTAGTTAGAATTTTACGGCCCAGTTTTCAACCTATTGGTTCAAGTCAAGTCAGCCACAGCCTTTTTCCAGTTGTGGCTCACTGGCTTGTTTTTCCTACTCCATACAACTATTAGAATTTTCTCTGGCTTGTTTTTCTTACTCCATACAACTATTAGAATTTTCACTGGCTTGTTTTTCTTACTCCATACAACTATTAGAATTTTCAGTCAGTATTAGGATTAGAAAATGCATGCCAAGGAGCCTTCTTTTTAGAATACTTTGTACAGGATTTTTTTTTTTCATTGAAGTGGGTATTTTCGCAGGCCTTGAATTTTGAGACGTGCAAGTGCGATCGCATGCCATCACTCACCTCAAACCACTGTGAAGAGAGTGACTTTTTGGACACCTAAATGAAAAGGAGAGCTCATATAAATCTGTTAAAGTTAAATAAAACAGAACACCTACCTCACTCCTTACTTTCCTGAGGAGTGTGATTCAAAACAAACTTCAAAAATCAAATCTCAAGGCCTGTTGTTGTGTCAGTGGCTGACTTAAAACTTATGGCTTCAATAATTTGTAAAGGTGAAGGAATTTCTTGCTGGCAATCATTCTGTTCCTGGGATGATCCAAACTCAGGGCAGAAATCCAGCACATGATCTTGACTGTTTCTCTTTTGGTTCACACTGACCTTTTTCAGGATAACAGTTATACCACACATGATCTTCAGCATGGATGGTAATCAACACATCATTATATAGTGGATCTAAGTTTCATCATGTTTTTGTGATACAATTTATTTAGGAAACACTTTGCAGGCTTTGAGTTTTAGGTCATTCAGGTGTGCTACAAATTACCGTCCTCAGAAAATTAAGGAGGGTGGTTAGACATGCTGTTTTATTATACCTGAATAGATTTATTTATATGAGCCCGAATTCTTCACCTAGGTGAACAAAAAATCACACTTTTATGGTGACTTGAGGTGACAGATGGTGTGTGATCTCACCGGCATGCATCAAAATTCAAGGCCTGATTTTCTCATTTACATCATAAATTTTCAGCCAAACACTGTAGAAATAGAAAAATTTGCCATTAAACCTTTTTGCATAGTATACTAGGAGGAATCATCTCTCTTCTTTTCTAATGGCTGTGGAAATTTGCAAGTAATTTTTACTATGTGTCATTTTTTTTTTACTCTTGAAAATTTCAAAGCATGGCATGAAGTATTTCGTTTGTTTTCATCAGGCATTTGACTGGCAACTCCTTAATGTAGAGAAAATAATTTGGAAAATGATCAATGGCATGCATGCAGAAGGTTCTGTACTCTCTTGGTTTGGTGCCTGCTGAAGGGTTCCCCTGGTGGCATTGAAGTGATTATAATACAGAATGCTGATTCGATAGAACTCTGAGGGCTTTTTGAGCAAGTTTAATAGCTGAGATTTATAAAGACATGGCAGAAACTTTCTTTTGGGGGCCCCTGACACGAAAAAGGGGAATGGACAAAAAGAAGAGGACAAGTAAAGACAAAAAGTAGAAAATCATCTTAAAAGAGGGAGTATCACATGCCTGTAACCATGTAACCATGTCATGCTTTCTGTCCCATGTCAAGGGAAAACAGTATTAATATATTTTTTGTTCTAATATGGATATTAATTTCCAATTTTCCAACAGCTGTGTGACCTTTTGGCCGAAACTATTGACCCCATCAGAAAGAAATATTGGAATTATTTCAAGAGACGACTAACAATGCGTTTTGGTCAGGAACAGAAGGGATGAATATGAACTTCTGGTGTGTACCTTTGTTGGGTCAGAGTGTGCTGTTGTAATGTTATTACAGTTGTTGCTTACCTAGATACATATGATATTTTATATTGGAATAGCAGTTGAAAAATATTAGGAATGTGAAAGCACCTTGCTGAAAGTTTGGCTCTGCAGGAAAATTTGGTTTTGCACTCAAAAATGAAAAGCTGTGGAAACCACTTTGTTAGGGAGGGTTTTGCTGTAAAACCATTACACTTCCTGGAATAGCTTTATATAAACCTATGGTTTGTTATCGTGTAGAGTAGAATTCTTCCTGTCAAGACAACATTATTTCCAGCCATTTATAAAAGAGAAGACAGAATATGGTAAAATAGATGGATTAAGCTGGGGTCACTCTACAAAAGCTAATTCTAGTCTGACGTTTGCAGGTTTAGTTGATATCTTCCCTATGTCTGGTCGGAAAGAGCCAAAAATTTGCCAGCTTGTGTAAATGTATGATTTATATCAGAGGACTACGTATGAAAAATGAAATATAAACTACTTATTTCTAATGCCACATCAGTAGCAGACAGTGATTATTTGGACATTGTACAAAAATGAAACTTGTCTTTGAACAGATATTGCTCTAAGGGATGTAAGTTATGTAAGGTTAGCAGAACGGTATATCATTAAGCAAATAAGGATGAGATATCGATATGGCTTGACAATCCTTTAAATAAAAGCTGAACACCAGCTGTTCATCCAGTTTTATAACTTGATCAGATTTCAGATAGAAATTTGCTGAAGTGTGACCTGGGGGCCGTTCCACAAAGAGTTACGCACAATCTTAAGTTTGATTCACCATACTAAAGCCAACAGTAAATCATACTTAAGATCGTGCGTAACTCTTTGTGGAACGGGCCTCTGCTCCTAATTATAGTAGTTTTGGCGTTGTGAAGAAATGAACAAATTTTGATAACCAAGAAATGATAGGAAGTATGTACATTGTACAATATCATGTGTTCTGAACCCTACAGAACGTTAACTGCATGGAAAGAATTTGTCAGTTGCTGGAACTTAACCACTTTGTTAGGGAGGGTTTTGCTGCAAAACCATTACACATCCTGGAATAGCTTTATATAAACCTATGGTTTGTTATCGTGTAGAGTAGAATTCTTTTTACATGTGTGCACCCCCTTAGGTTATAGCCTACATGATTTTGGTGGCCTCCATGCAAAAACAAAGCAATGACATACTGTGATCTGCATAAAGTAAGAGCAGCTCTAAATACAGGCCCTGGCCAATGGTAATGAAGATATCAACAAGTTAGAACTCATTAACGAGGAAGAAAGTATGAAATATTCTTTAGAATTTGATTCTCAACATAATTTCAGTAATTCTAACCTAGAACTTAAGGTTTGCCAAACCCGTACAAACATACCTTGTATAATTATGTAATGTAATATACACAGCTCAGTATGGAGGGATGGCCCCCTTCAGTGGAAATTAATTGTATAGCCTATTTTATTTTTGAAATTGTATTTTATGCAGAAGTGTGCTGAAAGGATCATTCCAAATCAAGTTGCTGTTGAAGTGTGATCAAAATTTTACCTGTGAGAACTAAAAAAAAACACATACAAACATGTACCATCACTAAAACGTTTTACAGAATTTGCATTTTTATGCATTTTCTAAAATTTTGTATGTTTAAGGTCAGACTTTTATTTTGGTCATAATAGTAAAAATCTGTATGCATTGATGAAAAATTGAATAATACCAAGTTTACCAATACCAAGTTTTATCAATTTTTAGTATCTTACAGATAGGCCTACTGCTCATCAATTTTGTAAATTTCTGCAGAAATTCTATGGAGTTTTGACAGTTGTACATTTGTGTTACAAGTAATGTGATTTACAGTACAGACAACACTGTCTTAAACTTTTAAGGGGAGTACATATTAGCAATGTATAGACAGTTCTCATATGATGTCATAGGAGCTTTTCACATGGCATATTTCAACCATGTTTGTGTGCAACCTATATATGTACTTCTGAGGAGGGCACCTTTTTAATTTGGAGATGGGGGTATAACAAAGAGGTTGTAAAGCAAAAGCAGTGGGGCAATTTGCTTGGTGTAAAGGATATTTTTTACATGATTAATACAATACCTGTGTATTCAAAATACAAACTTAGGATTTTTAGTATGCACACATTGTAAGCAGACATAGACCTCTGTTTGATCACATGACACCTGTGTAAAGCTATTTATTCAGAGCTTGTTATGACCAAAAATGATATGGTTTTACAAGGAAAGTTGGTAAAGAAAATTGTTACTACTTGGGTGAGGCTAAAGAGCCTTTAAACTTTAAGTGAAACTTGATTGGCTGAGATTAACTGAAAACTTGGCTGCATGTGTTGTTAGAAGCTATTTTGTTCATTTTGTTGTGTTTTGTGATAAGATTCAACACTTCCTACCTTTGTATATATTTGTGTTATCATGAGATATTTGTCATACCAGGACTCAAAATTAGCAGTTGTCTGATTGCCTCAGAAAACTAATTTTTGCTTGGGACAACCAGTATTTCCTTGTTGTCTATTGGACAAGCACTTCTTGTACACCTATACCTTTGTACACACATTAGGCATAAGCTACCTCTTTGCAGTCAGGGCAATGTTTCTTTACACAATTTGTCATGCTTCAGTGGCTGCACAACCAACTTACATGTGTCCAAAAAGATAAGCCTATTGTCCTGGTCTACTGAGGCAGCTCTGGTTGCAAACTTGGCTTGCACTGATTAAACAGTCTCTGCCTTTATGAATGAGGTTTTCAATGGGACTCTTTGTTTACACAGTGCTGGACATGGCAGCTACTATTGACAGAAAGCTGATAATAGGAAGTCGGGTTGACCTTGCTGTAACCTCACTTTTTGAACAAAAAGTGGGGTGTCGGGTATAAATTGTATAGAGGCAACCTTATGCCTAAGGTACCTCATGTTGACAGACTGCATGGTCCAGTGATTAGAGCATCAGACTTGCAGTCAGGAGGTTGGAAGTTCAAGTCCTGGCTGGTTCATACCAAAGACTTGAAAATCAGAACCTGCTGCCATTGTGCTTGGTGCTCAGCATAAGCAATATAGTAGAGAAAACATGTCAGTTAGCCACAACTGGAAAAAAGGCCCCACTTGAACCAGTTGGTTGAAAACTGGGTCGTAAAACTTCATCAAACTAAGTACACATTTTTTTACCAGAAATTTGAGCCCTGCGTACTCTTTATCAAAAAGAAACTATGGTTTTCCAGCCAAGATTCTGTCATGTATGTTTTATCAGTTGCATAGATGAATCTGGTAGCCAAGTTGTGATGAGAAATTGCTGTGGTCCATCAGTGTTAACATTAGTAGTCATAATACCAAGACCATAGATGGCTGCGAGTAATTTAATACCACATAATAAGCAGACTAATTTCAGGTTTAGAATTGGTTACAACTTTTCCTGGTGCAGTTCGACAGAAGAATGAGAAAATCAACCCTCAAAATGACCAACAAATCTTGTTTTACTTGGTTACCAGATTTCTCCATAGCTTGTCTGATCATGTATATTGGAACATGTAAACAAAAGGTGAATTACACATCTTGAACTTTAATTTTTATTTTGTTCAAAGCTTTGTCTTCACCATTTCAAAGTTTTCATTTTCTTTTCAAGTAATCATCATTTGACTTGGAGAGAAATTTTAATGTGTATGGGGAGAAAGTTTAGTAGGGTAGTACCAAAATAACCATTCCCATTAATATGTATGATAAAAGGTAGAAAAAAGTTTTGAAAGCGATATATCCCATTAAAATGTGATAGTTCTACAAGATTCTCATTTAATTTTAAAAGACAAAAACAATCAACTGACTACATACTAGTGATGTAAGGAGATACGCATAACATGCTGTTCAATGGCCCTCCAGAATTCTAAATTCTAAATTCCTGATATCTGGGCCCTATATTGGATATAATGCAAATGGTCCCTCCACCCATCTCTCCTAAGCTTCCTTGTCCTCACCCTTCCTGTCTCCCCCCCCCCCTCAAATTCTGTATCACTTTTGCTTTCTTTAAGTAATAATGAACATTGTAGATAGAATAGCAATTCTTTACATTTAAATTTAAAAAACTGCATTGAACAGTTTCTTTAAAATTCCTCAAATAAAAAATGGAGAATCATTCTGCTATATGCACATTGATTAGCAATATGCATATTTGACACCAGTTTCCAGTTCTGCAACATTGTTTTACAGTGTATTATACCATTGTGTTCATTCCAAGCATTGTTTACCAGCACTTATTTATAAAGAGTACTGCCCCACTAGCAATGGCACAAATCCATGAATTGGTTGTTTGCATCCCCCCCCCCCCCCCATCCCGTCCCACATTTGAAATTTAAGTTTGTGCCTCTGTCTAAATGCAGGGCTTGAGCATATTCAAAATGTTAAAAAATCCCATAAGTTTCAAAGACCTTGGCCTAATGTTCCCAAGATCTTTAAATACGATGTTATCCCAAGTTTCTGTCTTCTTAACACTAAACAATGTATCTGAATACTGAGATAAGAAAAAATAGCCTCTTTCAAAAAATTACCTGACTTTACCAGGCCTTTTGAAATATCTTCCGCTTTTCTGGACAAGCCAGGAATGGATATGCAAATTCCAGTTTTCTTTAACTTTCAAAGATTTCCAGGACCTGTACAAACCCTACATAGACTTTACAGCTTGCAAATGTACAGAAACATTGGTACAAGACCACTTTTTAGACAGCATTTTCATTTTCTCAGGCTTTGAGTTTTTCATTTCTGGGGTGTGCTACAAATCACTTCAAGTTCCTCTGGGGCCAGGAACAAGAAGTTTTCTAAAAATCAAATTCTGGATTTAGAGTTTTCAACTAGAGATGATGGCCAAAACTTAATTGCTATTTGTTTTGAGTGTCATAAAACATGCATCAACTGTTGACCGTCTCAAGAGTTACCTCAGAAAATGTGGAAATCTGGATAAGTATATGTCATATGCACTTTAAAATATGGGGTCTCTTTATTATATTGATTTGACACTAACACTACTGGATAAACAGCATAAGTGAGGACTTTCACAGGAAATGTCAGAGCAGAGCTTCTATACCAGTGATGGCTGTACAGGGGGCCAGGGGAAGAGGGGGATTTGACCCCCAGATTTTGTCTTTGCCTGCCCACTTACCCCCTTTTGCTGCACTAGAAAATTTTTGTCCTCCCATTTTCCTTTGCCCTTACTTTTCCCCTCCCCCCTCCTCCCAGGCCTTGTTTTGACATTCTGATGCTGCCACTGGCTTCTACCATTGTTACCATAGATGGTCTTCATGGGTTGTATCTATGGAAATCATCTTTCAAGAACTGGATAACATAGCAACAGCAGAACTCACCTCACTAGACCCCACAGGCATGGAGAAACCATCATCAACCTTAGGGATAGCTTGCAGACAGATTGCATAAATATGGAGTCCTTTTGATGGCATATCAATGTCACCATAGTGCAGGATACCTGGAGCTGTTCTCAAAATTCCCCCCTCAAAAATATCATGCAAAGGGGGGGTGGGGGGGTGGGGTGAGAGTTCCCCCTATCTTCTTCAAGAATTAAATATAGGCCATTTACTTCTGCTTGGCTCCACACAAAACTCACAGCAAGTCTTTGCCTACAATTGACACTACAAAGTGACCACCCATGATGTTCTGCTTATATTACAACTCCCATGCACAAGCTGACAGTGTAAGTACAGAGCACATCACATTGTGCAATATGATGAAGCAATTACATCCCATGCTACAACCCCATCACCAAATTGAAATTTACAAATTCCCCCTTTATAATGCAAATCTTGCAAATCATCTCCTCCAAGAGAAATGTGTTTAATGTGAATGGGAATTAACCTACTGTACCCAACATTCAATTCCTTTGGGTAAACACTGTCATAAATGTTTGTTGAAAGTTTTGGTAGAATGCAATAACTGTTAATAAAAACAAATACTCAAAATCTCATTTCTTGCAAAGAAAAAGCTTTATTTCACTGATTTGACATGAAAACAGCTTTCAGTGTACTTTTAAACTTCAGCTAAAATTGAAGCTTCTGAATTAATTACAGGAAAGAAGGCATGCAGTGCTACATAGAACTGTACACAAGTATAATACAGAAATACACAAGAATGTCGCAATTCTGAAAATTAAATGAAATTTTAAGGCAACAGCTGGTTAATGATTCATGCTCAGAAAATAACTTACTATGCTAAAAGTGCAGAGGTTAAAAAGTCATTTGAAAATGACTGACGGAATGTTCGGTGGATTAAACAAAACAAAAGATATCATCAACGGCATTAAATGTAAACCAATGCTTGAAATGCTATCAAGCATCTAATGTTTTGGAAGACAAGTGCAATTCCAAGAAGTTTTTCTCACAAGCATACCCCAAAACCCATCCTCCTGCCCTCCCTGCCAACCATCACACTCCCCCCCCCCCCAACAAAAAGATTTTGGCACAAATTGACAGCTACACTGCAGCAGGCTGCTCCTTGGGCTTGGGCATCTTCGAAGCCTTTCCATCCTCTGCCAAAATCTGACTCTGCTTCCATACAACACCAGATAAAGTACAATAACCAAAGTAATTTCAAGCCATGACTCATTACAAATTTTTTAAAAGGGAAATAACTGGAGAATTTTTTCAAAAATTTTCTCATGGAAATAATGCAATGACTTGAGACACATAAAAGTAGTACATGACACAACTCAGCTGCAAAATTTGAGTGACTTGTTACAACATCGACAAAAAGCTCATAATCTGTTTGTCATACTGCCAAACATGAATGATGGAGAGCTGAGTGCAAACAGTAGTGAACTTTTGGCAAAAGGCTTTAGAAAAACTTGCACCTCCCCAGTCTATTATACCCCAACTTTGAGCAGCACCAATCAAAATTTGAGTTTCCAAAGAACAAGACTGATAGACGCCATGTGAAGCAATGTGTAAGTTATGTGGGCATTTTCTCTGTACATCTCATTACCTGAAATGACCCATTTCTCACCAACCTCCTCCTACTCCCTCTGAGACTACAGTTTCACGCACAAAATAAACAATTTTAAAGCAGCTCATTCAGTTGTCAGCCACACATTACCCTTCCAATGTTTTCCAATGCATGCTACATGACACATACCTCCATTTTGAAGTATGATACCCTTCTTCCATTTTGTGCAAAAAAAATCTCTGGCGCCTGATTGGTTAAACTACTGCAGCATTACAAATTGCAGATTCCAGTCTGGAGAAACCAACATGTTTTGTTTTCCACTACCAAAGGTGACACACTTCTCGCTACTGGCAACAGGATAGTCCAGCCAATTTGCATTTTGCAAAGTAGTAAAGCAGGAGGTTAGTTTTATTAGCTTATTTGCAGAATTTGGAACTGCAAATGAAGAGTTCTTGAATGTTATGAGGTTACATTTGGCCAATAGATTCGCTATCACCATATAGTTTTGGATTATATAAATATATGTACAACTGAAAAGGGTAATTTCATGATACACCAATTGGTTGGGTGCATTGGATGAATAGTTTAATAGGTAATGAAGACAAGTTTAAAGTGTGAAAATATTTAGGAATATCGACCATTTTGTTTGAAGTTAAACGACACAAAAATTTGGATAGGCCAACTGTGTAACACCATTGGGGGTAATATCGTTCATTATTGTGCAAAAAATGTTTATATCCCAGGAAGGGAGTAGAATTATTTCCATGGAAGGGAGTAAAATTTCCCACAGTTCTCCCTATATTTTCATGTACAAGGAAAAGGAAATTTCCCTCAAGCTGCCTAAATTTCCCTCCTGATGTCCAAATTTCCTGGGAAGGAGCCTCCCAGCTTTCCAACTTTTTCCACCCATGATTTTTCTCTAGGCGTGACTAACACTGATATGTTTTCCCCAATTTTTACAGTTTCCTGAATGGACATTATAGTTGAGGATGAGACGTAAATTCCGTGTTATCACTGTGCATGCAAATTTACTTCAGGTCACAGGTCACAACGATACATAATGTATGTGTTTCGTTGCTTAGTTGTTCACCATGCAGGGTAATAATTATTCTGAAATATCTCACTGGAAGCCTTTTCAAGTTTAGTTTTGTGCAAACATCTAAGATTACAAATAGCATAATGTAACTTACCATTAATACTCATAACGATATTGCACCCTGCATGCATTGTGCCTCTACGACAAATGACCTGAAGCCAATGTGCGTGGGCACTACTAGGCACAGGTAACTCTGAACTTGCTTTACACAGCATGATTGTTACATGCATTGTATTCAAGGTTACGGCCCTAAATTCCAACACCACTTAATTCCGACAAATCCATAACGTTCCAACACAGGCTTTGTTCTGACACCCCTATGTTCAGACAACTCGATAGCTGATGAATATAGAGATTGTCGGACCATAGAGGTATCAAAAAAAAAAGGGGGGTGTTGGCATATAGGGCAGTCACCTGTATTCAGTTATATTTTAAGATTTCAAATACTGTAATCTGTATTTTTATTCCATTTTACAACATTCACAAAAATTTGAAAACCAAGAATTCTGAACCATGTAACATTTGAAGAAAAACTTGTCACAAAGGTTTGGAGTGATTGAGGGTTCTGCACTTTCCGAATACTACAGTCTTTCAACGTTAAAAAATAAAAAATAATACTGGATATGCTTACAGCAGCATATTGAGTTTCTTTGTGAAATTCACCAGTTTCTTCTAAAGGTGTAGTTATCTCCACATACTAAGAACAAATGGTCAATCTTTGACACCATGCCCACATACAAATGAATACTTTACATGGGAGTAAAATATAATTCAATTCTGTTCTCAAAAATTGATGACCAAACACTTTTTCAAATTATGCACGAAACCTTACAAGCAAAGATAAAAATTAAATCAAAATAGTTACTCTTTGCTTGCATGGTTTGGGAGTGAAACATGACACATTATGCTAATGATGGCATTATGGGGTAGTAGATACCATCCAAACACCCTAATTTAAGTTATCCATGAACTAAACATGCCCCTTAAAAAATATATGGGCCACAGCAAGCCCTACCATGCCTGTAGCACCTAAACGTCTGTCCCAAGCACCTTACATTCTGACTAGAAAAAAGTTCCATGAAAGACAAAAAAATCACCAAAGTGTAATTTTTGCAAAAGGAAGGCAACTCGATATACAAGCAATACTTTTATGATGAACTTCTAACTTTTTGTGCCAAAACAAAACAAGCAAGCACACATCTGCCCACTGAAAGGGCTCTCATACTTTCCTAAAATCTTTCATATTTTGCGACAACAATAAATCACAACACCTTAGCAAAATAATTACTAAGGCACATTTAAACTGTTGCCAGAATAACAAGATTTTGATTCCTCTTATTTTTACATGTGTATTCACACTAGCCCTTTAAAGATGGAGCGTCGTCATGAAAAAAATTTCACACAACGCAAGCCTTTGGTAACCATTTCACAGATTACGTGACTTCAACTAATTAATTTTGAAGTCATGTGGTTGTGACGTTATCCGTGAAAAGGTTACCGAAGGCTTGCATTTTGTAAAATTTTTGTATGACAACACTCCATCTTTAACATTTGCAGAGACTAACATGTACACATTCTTTGGCATGCTATGCTAGAGTGCACACAGTGCTGTAACCATAAACAGCCTCACCTACTTCTTATTTCACCTCTGTGCTCCTAGAATACTACGTTGTACATACACTCCTGTGTTAGGCTAGCTCTACAATCTACAAAGCAGTGCTTAACAACACACAAATATATAATGTATGAATGTATGATGTGTTGGTTTGTATGATGACTTCATCCTACCTGAACTTTTTTATGACTCTTAACTTTTTACAAGATTACTTACTTGCTACTTGGTATAAAAAAAAAAAGAAAAGAAAAATAAAGAGCCGTACCCTTCCATAAAGACATTCAGGAGTTATTCCCAACTATGCATTGTTTTCAAGACAAAATTTGATCTTTGAAACTCACAACTCAACTGAAATTGGCTAACTTTTGTACAATGCCCATTTGCAAGAGTCTTTGAACAAATACATAAAAACTTGTCATAACTACATCATTTGTCATTTTCATTGACTTAAATTGAGAATACTTCTTAAAATATCTTGCAGCTAAAAAAATACTTCTTTTTCTAATGTCCTCTTGACTTACTGGCAAAACGCTGCTAGGCAAAACCCAAACACTTTCTCTAGAAGGAGTTTGCTCCCGAATGAAGCTTCAATCTCAAAACGATTTACACTTTACAACTGATCAACTTCTAGGCTGTCAGAACTACATATTTACATCATTGGTCTGTCATGTGTGGCTCCATTCTTGACCTAAAACATGTGAACAATACCTTTTGGAGTTAACACTTACATTTTCAGGCAAACTCTTCCTACACAAATACATGCCTAACCCCAACAATACTACATGATTCAGAGTGTATGATGCATTTCGACATAAAACAACCAGCAAAGTTGGTTTCAATCAATCATGCTTTGGTCTTATCCATTAAGAACCATGATCTATTTTGAAGTACAACCCAAGTCTTTGCTTAAATGACTCATGGAACAAAACAAAAATAATTAAGGTGATGATAATACCACTTACGGTCAAAACATTAATGAACAAATTTTTTGGACGGATATTCATGAATATTTATGATTCACAGAGCCAGTTACATTCAACTTCATTTGGTTTCCCATCTCGATATTCATATGTAAAATCAAAGCAAGGATGTCCAAATAGAAGCAAAACCATAGGTCACAATCTTGAACATTAAAATGTACCTCAAGTCTAGAATTTTTTAAATTATATATTTTAGAAGGTTGTGAAGTAAATCTTTTTCATCCAACTCCCATTGACATTGCTGAGATATTAAATTTTGAAATTTATTCAAATTATTAAAATTATTATATTAAATGGAAATACTTCTCGACACCATAATTTGTGACTTTCTTGTTGTACAACTCACATTACTTGCTTTGGTTCCCTTTGAAATAAAAAAAATGTTTGTATTAACCCAAGCTTTTCCTGTTTTCTTACACAGCATGATGCACAGAGAGGGCTTTTTTAGTCAAGTCTCCTCATAACTGTAAAATTGTTATCACATTATGGTACCAAAAGTGCAGTAGGTTTCCATTTATAGACAAAGAAATACAAAGACTGTGATTTGAGTAGTACAACCATGACATTACAATATACTTTTTAAACTGAGTGAAGAAATTTCAACATTTTACATATTAGCGTAGGAATGTACTATGAAAATGTGAGTTGGACTATTTGAATTTATTTTCAGTTCTCTGTACTTAACTACAGTTCAGTTTCTAACTAAATTATTAAGTCAGACCGGTCACAGCCCCTTCTGCCTGATGGGGCTCTCTAGCTTGTTTTCCTTCAATTACTGCTTATGCTGAGAACCAAGCACAATTACAGTAGGTTCCATTTTTGAAGTGCTCTGCAATATTTATTTTTGAAATTTCAGACTTCAGGTACACTTCATCTTTCATTATTATAGAGTTTCAATGCTACATGCATTAGATTTAGTTTCTTGAAGCATGGAGCTATTTCAGATGAAGACAAAGCACCTCTTTCCTTTTGAAGCTTGAGAACAATAAATTCTCTGTTTAAAACTGTTTAGCCCTTAAAAGAAGGGTTTAATGTCACCTCGAGTTTTGATATGTTAGAGGGGTACCTATTCTAAGCGTTGTGGTGAAATTTGCATTGAAATCAGATGTGAGGTTCTCAGGACATGAGCAGGTAAAGTTGTCACATTTTCACTTAAAAGTGAACTTGGAAGCAAGCACATATGACATCACATCCTCAGATTAATGAACACTTTTTTGTTTCCTCTAAACTTCATGACCAATTTTTTCCCTCAATATTTCCATTTTATCAAAATGTGATTGCATTTGTGGCATGAGAACTTTACATACTTTGCATCTCCCACATGGAGGTCCTGTCCCTATTAACTTCAAGGCCACAAAACATTGAAAAAGAACGAAGGGAAGGAAAACATTCTTTGTCATTGTGAGGAAGTGATATAGCCTCTGCTGCCCTCAAGTTCACTTTGGAATACAAATCTAGTGACTTTGTGTGCTAATATCTTGAGAAATGTATGTCCCATTTGAATGGAAGTTTCTCTATGCTGTGTATATTTGGTTTCTCTTTCACAAATCTTTGCTTAAACTTCCCCTTTAAAATTTTCTGACCACATACATGGGAATACAGAGAAGATGTAGAACTGTTCTTGCCATTTCTTAGATCTCAAAAAAGTTTGACATAACAACAACCATTACTTTAATTATGCCAAACACCCCCTCCAAAAAAAATGTGATTTTACACAAGTGCACACTTCTTGAAAAGATTTGGCATAATATCACCAATAGGCACATATTTTAATATTCTAAGAACAATCTAGGATTGCTCCAAAGTTGATATGAAAAAGTAAGATTTTATGCCTTACGAACCAATTGAAAATATAAAATAACACAGGGGTTTGATCTCGTACAAGTTCATTTATGGTCCTTCATACTTACAGATTGACAAAGGTTTCACACTCCAAACCAAACCCAGATCACTTCAAAGAATTGCGACTATCAAATCCTTGTTTTAGAGTTAAATTGATATGAACAGATCGTACTATCATGATGTGAAACCAAACAAATTGAGAAGAGGAATTAAAGGGACAAATCTAGGGAAGGTGCTTCCCAGAAAAGGATTAAAATACTCTCCATATGTATTTTCTGATGAAATCGGATTAGACAGGGTGCTTCGTCCCAGTCCAGAATAATTCCATGCTTGAAGCTAACTTCTGATCTAAACTCTTGGAAAATGGGAAAACTTATTCCAAGATTTATTTCATACTTCTAACAAAAATGTAACAACACATAACAAAGATTGAAGATTGGACCGTATGACTCTTACTGCACATTTACACTGTCTGACTAGAATGTAACCACTTTTGAATGATGCTCATGTATAATCAACGCTAAAATAAAATGTCTTCGAAAATTTATCACACCCTTGATAGCACAAAATATGATGATTAAAATAAAATGCATCTGAGAGATTTGTTATTTAATAATAGTTTAAGCACTACTGATTAACACAACGGTAAAAAATCTTTACAAACTGTTCCTCTACCCCTTTGATGGTTAGGCAACAGGAAGGGTTACCATTTTACCGAAAAACTTGCCTCTGCATGTTGTGCAAAAATCTTCCTTTGATAGCATCAGGAGGTAAGTTAACTACTTTTTCTTTAGCGTTCAAAGTCTCGATTTGGCAGTTAAACTGAGAGATCACCTTGGCCAACTCCTGAATAATTTTCATAAGTGTCTCGTCCACAATGTCATCTGCAGAAATGGTGTTACTCTCAAAAGGAGTACCGACCACGGTGACAAGGAAGCGAAACTTCATATGATCCACAAACATGCCCGTGCGATCCTCATCACATTTAAAATTGGTATACACACCTGTTAAGAACTTGTCACTTTGTCGGAAAAACTCTTGCACGATTAAGCTTATCTCATCTTTATCACTGGACACTTGAACCTTCCCTTCGTGAATGCTCTCATTGATAACTGGTGGAAGATACACTCCTTCTCTCAAACCGGTCTGAAATAATTCCTGAGCCATTCTTGTAGTTTCTGGTGTCCCTTGGGACGCAAATACCCTGACCATCAAAACAGTATTAGTTTTGTCAAGTATACTCAGTTCTTGAATTGCTGGGAAGACTTGTTCAAGAGCAAAAACATTTTCATCTCTCTCAAAAGACTTTGTAAACAAGAGGTTAAATACCTCTTTTGTAACTTGACGATTTCGCGTGCTTTTACCTCGTGCTGGCATACCTGAAAGTCAAGAAAAACAAAGCAAAGTTAAATCTTTGGTTTCCCTTTCAAGGCAAACTAATGACCAACATCCAAAATTGTGACACTAGAGAATTTCAACAGGCATCCATTAAAATCTCTATCACAATACCAAATATTGCAAAAACTTCTACACAAGGTTATCCTGTGAAGAATGAAAAATTTTGAGAGCAACAAATGTAATTTTCATGAATGAACATGAAGTCAGTCAACTTGTTATTTCCTAATTATCAATAAGTTAAGATTCAGTCAAGACATTTTCTTTTTTTTTCAGCACATATTTATTTCTCAATTTAATGTGTGACTTCAGCAATTCTGAAAACCAGCATTTCTGAGAAAATCAGCAGGACTGCAAAATTTCTTAACAGACAAATAGATTTCTGTAATTTGTCCTCTGGACAACCATTTTACTTTCCATAGAGGCATAAACTAAGAGAGAAAGGAAACATTTCAAAACATTTCTAGTTATGTTCTAACTTCATCAGCTTCAATAAGCCACATGAGCATGCAACACCCCCTCTTGCCACCCCCTCCCTCATGCCATCCCCACATGCCCCCCCCTCCACATACACACATACACAATGCTTCTATATTATTCAAAATACCAACTGATACCACAAACAGGGTTCCTGCACCATAAGGAAAATGAAATGTCACGACTTGTCCATGAATTTTGATAACCT
Source organism: Holothuria scabra (assembly GCA_037179385.1). Lineage (NCBI taxonomy): Eukaryota > Metazoa > Echinodermata > Holothuroidea > Aspidochirotida > Holothuriidae > Holothuria > Holothuria scabra. The sequence goes on from CM074194.1 coordinate 32,306,134, forward strand.
TAACATGACTATTTCATGACCACCTGCTCTTTTTGTATTGTATTGCTTGTTTCTAGTTATTTTCTCCTTCATCAGCTTCAATAAGCCACATGAGCATGCAACACCCCGTCTTGCCACCCCCTCACTCATGCCATCCCCTCATGCCCCCCCCCCTCCACACACACACATACACAATGCTTCTATATTATTCAAAATACCAACTGATACCACAAACAGGGTTCCTGCACCATAAGGAAAATGAAATGTCACGACTTGTCCATGAATTTTGATAACCTTAACATGACTATTTCATGACCACCTGCTCTTTTTGTATTGTATTGCTTGTTTCTAGTTATTTTCTCCTTCATCAGCTTCAATAAGCCACATGAGCATGCAACACCCCGTCTTGCCACCCCCTCACTCATGCCATCCCCTCATGCCCCCCCCCCACACACACACATACACAATGCTTCTATATTATTCAAAATACCAACTGATACCACAAACAGGGTTCCTGCACCATAAGGAAAATGAAATGTCACGACTTGTCCATGAATTTTGATAACCTTAACATGACTATTTCATGACCACCTGCTCTTTTTGTATTGTATTGCTTGTTTCTAGTTATTTTCTCCTTCATCAGCTTCAATAAACCACAGGGGCATGCAACACCCCCTTTGCCACCTCACCCTGTGCCCCCCTTTCCCCACAATACTTCTATACAATTTAAAATACCAATTGATACCACAAACAGGGTTCCTGCACTATAGGACAAATGAAATGTTATGACTTGTCCATGAAAGTTTCATGACCTTCACATGACTATTTCATGACCAGCTGCTCTTTTTGTATTGTATTGCCTTGCCTATTGCACTAACTTTTCCATGACTTCTGTCATTCTTACAATTTTTTTTCCATGCCTGGAAATTAAAAATAAAATTTCATGACTTTTCCAGGTCATGAGAACCCTGCATAATGTAACATAAAACCAACTTAAATAAATGATTTTGATATAAATTCTTCAAAAACTTACCACCTACGATTGTTCTTATAATATTTATTAAAAGTCCCATTCATATGCTACTTAGAGGTGAAAATTCTACCTTACTCCTAGACACCATGAACACCCCGAAAGAATTGTCCTACTTTTGCATTTGAATGAAAACACAAAAGATTAACTCCAGCATACAGCCCAGTCTTCTCATAAATATTCATGGCCCTTTTTTTACCAACATAATGAGGGGACATGCTAAAGGAAGCCAAAATAACACTGTAATACAAAAAGCATACATGAACTCACCACTGGTAAAATTCCTTAGAAGCTGTAAACATTCCGCAAAGTAACCTGCTACAGCTAAACGCTTTGCCAAATCTAAAACTGTCTCCCTCCATTTCAAGCTATTGGTGATTTTCTTCCAAAAATCAAAGTTCCATTCTCCGTCTGTGAGACTATTCAGAACTCTGACAGCCTGCAGGATATCGCATGCATTAATGTAACAACTTATCACTGCGTGTAATTCACCATAAATCATGCTATTTTTGTTTTGTCGTTCCTTTGCCATAAACAGACTTTGAATCGATCTGCCATCAAATTCTGACATAACTTCTAAAACCTGATATGCAATTTCTGCATGTTTATTTTTCCATGATCTTTGAAAAATAATTTTGCCGATACCCAAGGCAAACTTTCGCTCTGCAACTCCAGTACCTGCAAATAGTAAGACAAGACAACTCATATCAAAACTGATCACAAGAAAGTCAAAAGGCTAAGAATTTTCATCTTGGCAGGCAAATAGCCAAATAAGGTGCGGAAAGCCCAAATGGTGTTTAGCAGGTGTGGGTTAGTTAGTTAGTTAGATGGAGTTTTACGGTCCAGTTTCCAACCAATTGGTTCAAGTCGAGTCAGTCACAGCCTTTTTTCCAGTTGTGGCTCACTGGCTTGTTTTCCCTGCTTCATTGGTTATGCTGAGCACAAAGCACAATGGCAGAAGGTTCCATTTTTAAAGTCGTTGGTACGACCTGGCCAGGACTCCAACTCCCAACCTCCTGACTGCAAGTCGCATGCTCTAACCAACTGACCTATGCAGTTGGTTTTAGCAGGTATGGGAGCAGAGGGGACATGTATACAAATTATCTGGGTGAGAATTTTCAGCACCTTCCTTGCCTCCTCCCCCTGATAAAATAATGAAAAAGTGAGTCTTTTACTCCAAATAAGGTACTTCTTGAAACCAATATACACATCAAAATCACATCAGCTTTATATGAAAGAACAAAATTGTATCAAACTTACGTTGGTCACTGACAACACTATGCACAAATTTTCTGTAGAGATGGCAATGATTAGAGGGTGCCATTTTGCTTATGGTGCAAGCAAAGCAGTCCTGGATTCTTGTATCGAGGACGTGAGTCTCTCCAGACCCAACTATTGTAAGAAATAACTGAATAAGTGTGTCTATATCTTTGGCTTTCTGAAATAGAAAGGAGCAAGAAAATTTAAAGAAAGACAGCATTTAACAGTAACTTCAGTGGTATGAAACTCCTAATGTAATTTTGCATAAATGTTCATTTAAAATATTATAAAAACTAATCGTTTTAATAAATTTGAAAATTATTAAAAAATGCAGAGTACTGTAGCTCATATTACAGAAAATGTACTGCACTGAGAGTGCTTTCATAACACGTTGTGGATTTGTAGAAAACCTTAAGCTGCCAAAGTGCATGATGCTCTGCATAATCAATGAGGTAGGGAAAGCAAGCCAGTGAGCTACAACTGGAAACAAGAGCCCAATGGGCACTGTGGTTCCTTGCTGGATATTATAAGAATGTACAGCCAGTCTCTGAAATAGAGCTAAGCAAAAGCTAATACTCAATGTTTGCAACATCTTCACAAGGGATATTTTATTACTCATATTACATGATTGTGGTCTTACTAACCTTCAACTTTTGTAATGCTTGGTGATCCTTCAAAATTATTTCCTCATTTCCTTATGTACAGTATTTATGCTTGTAATCAAACTTGATATTATCATCAATAAACAATACACAATGTGGTCAGAGAGAGAAAAACACCCCTTGTATTTCTCTCACAATTTATTTTTACCTGCTCTCAAATGAGACTTGCTATTACTTTAAGACAATCTACCATTTGTCCCGTTTGCTACCTCTACACAGAAAACAGTGTTTATTCAGCAGTTAAGCAGAAAGCAAGTGGTTAATGGGGTGTGATAATAGAATGAGGATTAGGTTACCCCCACAGAGCACAGCAGTATTAAATAGATATACTGTATAATCCATGCATTGCTTCCACTGGCAGAGAGACCAGTTTAATGCAGAGTGACCTGTGTTCAGTGAAATCTACAGATTTCAGTTATTGCCATCTTAAAACTTTGAATGATCCAAAATATGTGTACAACCCAAAGGAATCATTACTGAACAAACGCAAAGGCCAAATTTCTAAGGTGTTTGGGTGTATAAGCATGCAAAACCAGGTGAGATAAAAAAATATATTGAACCTATCTTTATCTAGCTTACAAGATTTTCTAAATAACATTTCCAGCGGTTGACCTCCAGTGACCTTGATGACCTTTGACCTTAACCAAACACAGATTGATTTGATATATGTCCTTTCTAACTTAAAATACTGTGTTAAAACTTTTTTCAGTGTATGACCCCTGGTGACCCCAGATGACCCCTTGACCTTCACCAATCATATCCAATTTCATCCTTATACCATAACACATCCACACACCAAGTATGACATTTATCCAAGTTTCCTATCTAGAGATATCGTGTTGAGAAGGTTTTTAGCTTTTGACCTCTGGCGACCCCAAATGACCTTTGACCTCCACCAAAAACGATAGGGCACACCTTCTCCCTATGACGAATCTATGTTCCAAATCAAAGTTCCATCCAACCTTCCCTTGTTGAGTTAGAGCGTACCGAAGCAAGTGTCACACACACACACACACACCCACACACACACATACACACACACACACGCCAACCTGACTACATAGGTTCCTTTGCTACCGCAAGGAACCAAAAAGGCAGTGACCAGCTTGACATGACCCAATAGGTTGAAAACTGGGCCGTAAAACTCTATCTATCTAACTTACTAACTTGTTACAAATTGAGATTGTGTCTGGATGAAGATGATTTTCAGACAGTAGTGGGAGGCACTTAAGTAAGAATGTTAAGAGAATTGGAAGCATTTGGAGTGAGAGGTTTAAGGCTTTAAGTTTATAGTTGGAATCCCTGCAACTCATATTAAATGTAATAAAATACATGATGTAGAGTGATGGTATCTTAAAACAGTCCGTATCTTGAGTTGGTCACTCGCCAGAAAACATATGGCATTTACACAATGTACAACACCTATTCATTGACCGACTAATGGTAAAACAATAATACAATAAGTGAAGCATTGCTCCACACTCCACAACATTGTAATCTCAGAAAATGACACTGTGGACACAAGTGCTAACCACGATGGGCTCATTGGTCAAGGGGGCAAAACTCCCATCTTTCTCTCAATTATGTTGAAATCACTTTGGTGTATGCAATGATTGACATTAGTTTTGCAAAGTCATTGGTTCTTTGCTATTTTCTGATCACTTTTGGTGCTACTGTATTTCTAATCCTTAAAATCAGAAAATAGGAACATTCTGATTTTTATGGGAATTAAAACAGAACAGGTGGCAAGTATGGTAGCTGTCCCAATACTACAATGGTACAAAACAAACTTCTAAAGGACTTTTGTTGACTTTGAAACCATTTCAAAACTCCTTACATTACATATAAATTGCTACACAGAGTCCCCATACTAGTTACACTACTTCGAAGATAAACAAGCAAAAAGTTTTCTGGAATCAATAAGCAGTGTAAATGTAAGTCTATTTACTCATCTCAAGTTATAACCTTAAGCAAGCTTTTCCATTCCCCACTACAGTTTGTCATTTTTCATCCAAAAAAAGCTAGGAAAAAGTCAAGACAATAGATGGGGGGTAGCACAAAATTTTGAGGAGAAACTTCAAAACAAGTGACAAATAACTTTTTAACTCAACTCAAAGCACATTCTATTCCATTTAAAAATGAAACTTGTACCTTATCTATTCATATCCAAACAAGCTCAACAGGCGGTTAGATAGTTCCATATGGTTTTAAACCTCATCTTACATTCTTCTGGGGCCTGTTCCACAAAGAGTTACACATGATCTTAAGTTTGATTTACTGTTGGCTTAAGTATGGTGAATCAAACTTAAGATTGTGCGTAACTCTTTGTGGAACGGCCCCCTGGTTTATTATACTGGAACCCCTCCACTTTTTTCCAGTTGCGAGGCACTGGATTGTTTTCCCTAGCAAAATTTTAAACCTGAAAAACCCTGCAACGAAACCTTGGAAGGAAAACGGGACACGGTCTAAGGAATGAAAGAACAGTAAGATGAGAAAGTAAGCAACACATCCAAGTGTTAAGCAACACATCCAGGTGTTAAGCAACACATCCAGGCGTTAAGCAACACATCCAGGCGTTAAGCAACACATCCAGGCGTTAAGCAACACATCCAGGCGTTAAGCAACACATCCAGGCGTTAAGCAACACATCCAGGCATTAAGCAACACATCCAGGCGTTAAGCAACACATCCAGGCGTTAAGCAACACATCCAGGTGTTAAGCAACACATCCAGGCGTTAAGCAACACATCCAGGTGTTAAGCAACACATCCAGGCGTTAAGCAACACATCCAGGTGTTAAGCAACACATCCAGGTGTTAAGCAACACATCCAGGTGTTAAGCAACACATCCAGGTGTTAAGCAACACATCCAAGTGTTAAGCAACACATCCAGGTGTTAAGCAACACTTATGGAAAGACCATGAAAAAGTTGAAATTTCACGACTCACAAATACCTCCCAAACAGTGCAGACTTGTGAAGAAGAGTTATGAGGGCGATCTACTAATCGATCAGAGGGAAGTGGGGGTGCAGTGCTCGAAGTTCTATGAGTAGCGTGAGGTGCACAAGTAATTTGCAACTAAGATATAGCAAGGGGTTAGTATGTGTAAGCAATGTGAATTTCCCTAGTCCATTGAATATATGAAGCATCACACACAACGGCAGAAGGTTGCATTTTCAAATTCTTTGATATGACTTGACTTAGGAATAATGCACTTATCAATTGCAATCCTGACCCCCCTTGACCCGTGGATAGTTGGGTCTTGGCAAGAACTTCATTTTTGAATTTGGTAAATCTCCGGGCAGAGCCAGCCATGTCCACACAGGATGGGACATTGATCAAGGGTAAATCCTCAGCCAGGTCCCTACACCTGACTGTTGGGCAATACGTATGCCAAGAGTTAACGCCCGCACAATTTCCCCAGCCTTTCAGATTGTGTGAAATCATGGCACAAGTTCCGCCCCCGTGGGAAAAAATGACTGTCAAGTCCCCGGCCAAATCCCAACTAAAGCCTGACCATCTGAGTCTGGGGGGAGGACGGGTTGCAATCAATAAGTGCATAAAACCATAGCCTCCCATGTGAGAAGCAGATGGTTTCCCACGTACACCAAAACATAAGATCTCAACAACGTGAAGAAAGATTTTATAAGTACCTGTATAATGGTTGCAATTTCCCTTGTTTCTCCATCAAAAGAGTTTCTTCCAGAAGACACGTTTCTGGCAAGAGGGTAAAAAGAAAGTCTAGCTCTGAGTAGAATCTTCTTAGGAATTTTATCATACATACAAACATTATATGTATTACATTACACCACATATGCATCTAATGCTTTACCAGCATGTAAAGACTCGGGAATTTTAAGAAGAAAAGCTTCCAGTAAAGGGGTATGTGAGTTCATCTCTGTTGGGGTGCGATCACAAGGGGAAGAAACTTGTAAGAACTTTTACATATGAGAGCAATCTACCATGTTTTCTAGTGTTTTTCTTTCTTTCTTTGTTACATAGACTTAAGTAGTCATTACAAGCGATTGTGGGATAGAGGTTTGGTACACATTGGTGTGGTCAATGTCAGTGAATATCCCTGCAAAGGACACTTGAAGTTCTATTAGCACAAATTCAGCTACCCCAGTCTGATTTAGTGTATTAAGTCTCAATGGTCCTCCATGTCAAAAGTTCCCAATGTCAATTATAGTCCCCTGTCTCATTGTTCCCCTGTGTCATTGGTCCCCCATCTCATTGGTCCCCTAACCCTAAACCCTTACCCTTAACCTTAACCTTAACCCTAAATCATAAACCCTAACCCATAGGACTAATGAGACAGGGACCAATGAGACAGGGGACCAATGAGACGAAATACTAGGGGGGACCAACGAGACGGGGGACTAATGAGAATAACTACGCTAAATGAGGGACCAATGAGACGGGGGACTACAGAGCGAACCCCCAGCTGACAACCAATGTGATGATTGCAGGTATTTGTCCCTACAGTGGGCATGGAAAACCATTTATCATGTCAAAAGCATATATAGTAGACTTATGCATTTATTTCATTATTGTACAAAACAGCTATCTGCCATTGTGGGCGTAGGTTGCAAGAGAAGTGCATACCTCCCTAAGAGGACGCACTCTCTCCTCTTCAGTGTCATATGCATAACACCTACATGGGTAACCATAAAAAGGATTTGCCAAAAGAAATTTCCCTAAACAGCAATTGCAAAGGATTATGAGATAGAATTTTGGTACGTCTTTAATGTCAAGTTACTGTGGCCAAAGACAATGCACACCCAAAATGCTATCCCACAAGTCTTTGTAACGGCTATTTAGAAAATGATCAAAGGGGAAGACACAATGATAATTATGTTGTGAGTATTCAAAAGCAGGAACAAATGAAGTAGTATCTCATCCCAAAACTAAATTACACTTAACTCCCCACCCCCTGGAAAAAAGTGGAGACTTACTCAGGTAGATGAGCTGTCTGATTAATCTCAGGAGCGGGTGCTTCTGTTAACTCTATTTCGTGTGGATTAACTGAACACATTTCTACCAAGCTTTTTTCGATGCTGTCCAAGGGATAAAATTTTCCCTTCATCTTCAAAATTTCTAGACCTTCATCAGTGTATTGCGATGATACTGCTAGGCAGTTCTTGACACCATCATACAAACTTATTGGCAGCCTTATGTTTCTTTCATCTATCTGCTCAGACAAAACCAGAAATATCTTATTGCAACTTTCTTTAGTACACTCTCAATTTGATGTACATTTCAGCATTAAAGGTAGTGTGACATGTCAGCAAAATGCCCTGTCTTTACTTGGCAGTTAATAAAAGAAGGGTTAAAGGTCATATCACATTTCAATATGTTAGAGGGGTACTTATTCTAAGCATTTTGGTGAAATTTGCATTGAAATCCAATGCATAGTTCTCAAGATATGAGCAAGTGAAGTTGTCACATTTTCAACAAACAGTTAACTTGAAGCAAGCATATATGACATCATATCCCCACATTAATGTACAGCCTTTTGTTTTTCTTTAAAATTTACAGTCTATTTTCTCCTCGACAATCCCATATTATCAGAATATGATGGCATATGCAGCATGTCAACTTTTCAAACTTTTGGAATCCTCGTTGGGAGGTTCTATTCCTATTAACATCAAGGTCAACACAACAGTCTGAAAAAACAAAGGGAAACAAAGCATTCCTTGTCAATGTGAGGAAGGGATGTAATCTCTGCTGCCCTCAGTCTCACTTTAGAACACAAATCTAACAACTTCATCTCCTGATATCTCGAGAAATACATCTCCGGTTTGAATAGAAAATTTCACCACACTGAGTAGATTTAGCTTTTCTTTCACATGTGGAAATTAATCTTTTGCTTAAATTACTTCCCCTTTTAGAAGAAGGCTTTAAAGCTCTCCTAAGGAAAAGTCATTTGGAATTATGTCAGTATCTTTAGTGGTTCTCATGGTATCACCCTTCTACAAGTTTCAATGTTCCTGAAGCAACTTGTTGCTAGTGTTAAAGGGGAAGTTTAGGCAAAAATTTAGTTTTCATATGTGAAAGAGGAACAAAATCTACACAGTGTGGTGAAAGTCCCATTCAGATCGGACATGTATTTCTTGAGATATCAGTAAATGAAGTCAGTAGATTTGTGTTCAAAAGTGAGTTTGAGGGCAGCAGAGCTTATATCTCTTCCTCACTTTGACAAGGAATGCTTTTGTAACGTAGCTGTGGGTGGCTTCGGTTCCTGAGAGGTGGCGCCCTGTCAGTTTAAACAGCAGAGTAGTTCTCCCGCGCTTCCACGAGCCACGTGACATCCGGCCTGCGAGAAACACATGTGGACATGCTGTGGGCGGCAGATACGGTCTCAGTTGTTGTACCTTGAAGAAGGAAGGCGAGGAGCAGTGGGAGATCCGTAGTGAGAAATAACGGCCTTGAGACGTTTCCTTTCGGGAAGAACGTTGGGTGAGGAGTTTGCTACATTATTATTAGAAGTTAAGGATACCTAGTCAGGAGATTTTAAGGGTAAAGCTGTAAAAGTTGTTAATAACCGACTGTAATACTTAGGGTCCCGCCTACGCTGGCTACAATAGCGTAGGTAACGTGAAGCTTAGGCTGTAAGCCTAGGCCTGCGAGCATATAGGTGTAACACAACAGCTGAAGTTAATGAAACCTCCCAATTACTGCTTTTGTCTTGGAGGGCTAATGTATGCTACTCGAGAACCTTACCCTGACTAAAATGGTGTAATTGTGGACTAGGATAAGCTTCTAGGACTGGGTGTTGGACTACATTGTTGAACAACAGCACAAGAGAAGATATAAGCCGAGATCTAAGGCCATAAGATTTTGGTAAACCCCAAGACGAATGTTAAGGAATTCCCAACAATAAATGGGACATCAACTGCTGATTCCTGCCCCCCCCTCCTGTACCCAGAGATAGTCCCGGGACACCTGCCTAGGTTGTGAGTATACTGACGATTAGCCGGTGAGCACGCTCGGGTTGAGCCGGCTGAGTTAATCAGCGTACTGGAGATTGACGGGTGAGCACGCTCAGGTCGAGTCAGCTGGGTTTGTGAGCATACTGAAGATCGGCAAGTGAGCACGCCCTGGTTGAGCTAGCTTAGGGGGTCAGCGTACTGAAGACTGGCGGAAGAGCACACCCAGGTTGAGCCAGCTTAGGTGGTCAGTGTACAAAACATTGGCAGTTGGGCCCGCTGTGGTTGAGCCGGCTGTGTTAGACACAGTAGGGAGCTGCACTGAAGACTGGTGGATGAGCACGCTCGGGGTGAGGCAGCGGAGTTTGTCAGCATGCTGAAGGACTGGTGATCAGCGAGCTGTGGGGGGATTCGTTGTGTACTGAAGTATGTTTCCAGGTTAAGGCCTGCAGTGTGATAGCTGAGCTGACTTGGAGGTCCAAGTACCATTTCTACATAATTCGTTTAATCATATCGCCATAATCATTTGTATATTTGTAATTCTGACATGTAATTTTAATAAGAAGGAAACAGATTACTTTTGAACCTTAAATTTGCTGGTTTTCTCTCCTATTTTCGCATTGTGTCCTCTAATCTCTTCTCACAGTTCTCTTTAGTGTTTCTTTAACAGAATAAGCCTATCCCTTGGAACTCGACGCGGGGCCCGCGTTACACTTTGTTTCCCTTTGTTTTATCAGACTGTTGTGTTGACCTTGAAGTTAATAGGAGTATGACCTCCCTGTGGGAGATGCAAAGTTTGTAAAATTCTCATACCACTTATGCAATCACATTTTAATAATATGGGATTGTTGAGGAGAAAATCCAGTACAGAGTTTAAAGAAAAACGAAACACTGCCCATTGATGTGGGGATGTGATGTCATATGTGCTTGCTTCAAGTTCACATTTTGTTGAAAATGTGAAAACTTTACGTGCTCATTTCTTGGGAACCACACATCCCATTTCAATGCAAATTTCACCGAAATGCTCAGAATAAGTACCCTTCTGACATACCAAATCCTGTTGTGACCTTAAACCCTTCTTTTAAAATATGAATGTGGAGTGTTGCACAGCGTTGACATTTCTTTTGTAATCCTTTAACAATTATCTCTTAATTACTCATCAGATACTACAGATAGTTTACAGTTTGGTTATTGATACTGATTACTGTTTTAGCACATTCACAATCTCCTCATCATATAAACATTAAAATGAAGCTAAGATCACTACTGTTTCTAATGATAATAGTCATCACCACTATGCCAATCATAAAATAATAATACCTTGCAAAGGTTGACACAAATCCTATTTTATCCCATGATGTATTTAACTCTTTCACAATTCTCATCTTTTCATGCCTCAAATTGGTGCTTTTTGATTTATTGCCTGAAACTTTTCATTCACATATCTACATACTAAGTATGACATTCATCAAAGTTTCATATCTTAAGATATCCTGTTAACAAGGTTTTCAGGGTTTGACCCCTGGTGACTCCACATGACCAACCCCACAAAAAACAATGGGGTTCTCTTTTGTAATATGGGGCATCTATGTACCAAGTTTGAGAACTGTCTGACTTTCTGTTCCTGAGATACCAGGTTAACGAGAAGTGTACAAACACACACACCCATGCATACACACATCCACACACCATCATGATCCATAGGTCTCTCCAAATATTCAAACCAAAAAGATATTTTTTCATACCTTTTTCATCAAATTCACCAGGTCCTCATAGTGGTTGTTCAGGACATGATATTTGGAAATAACATCTCTCAGCGAACTCAAACTTGGCTGCAAAAAAAGGAGAAATTGAAATGAAATAAAAAGAATAAGCTCCTTTGGTAATCATTGATGCATGGACTTGTGGGGAACAGCATGGGATACACAAACCGAGATCAGCAGGTGGGGCACGGGGTTTCCTTATTCTTGTCAGTACATGCATACAACACTATCTAAGTACATAGGAAAGTCCAACAGAAATAGGAGTCTCAGTGTTTCTTTACAGCAGAGTAAAATGCAAATTTTTACATAAAAAAAAACAATTTAGACACTATCCACTGCACCAAACCACACTTGAGATCCCTCCTTATGTTATGGAAGGATTAAGAAAGAATGGTTTCACCAAATTTTCATGTAAACTCAAATTTTGGTATACATGTTGTAGGTGCGGGATTGGTTTGTTTATCTCGACGATTTGGAGGAATGGAGGATGTGCATGTGTACATAGCCACCAAAACAAATTACCACTGGCTTATTTGGTAATTATTACATCTATGGTAGTTGTCCATCAATCACCTCCTTATGTAGGAGTATACAGGCCTTGAGTTTCAAATTTTTCAGGTGTTCTTCGAAACATGCTCCTCAGGAAAGTAAGGAGTGTGGTAGGTGTGCTGTTTTATTTAAATTTAATAGATTTATATGAGCTCCCATCTCCATTTAAGTATGCAAAAAAAAATCACCCTCCTCACAGTGATTTGAGGTGAGTAATGGCATGCAATTGCACTCACATTCCCCAAAATTCAAGGCCTAAATATATTTCTACATCTAAAGGAGAGATGCAATCACCTGAATTTGAATTGATGTTACAGTCTGCCATGCTTCATGATTGGTTCTTGAGAGTTGTAACATTTTTCACACTTCATTAAGAAATTCAGTGATAAGATTGATTCATTGGTTTACCTTGAAAATGCAAATATTTGAACCTTGAAATACCATGAAAGATACTTGGAAGTAGACTTGACCACGAGTCTGTTCTAACGGTAGGAGCATCCGCCTCTCACGAGGAAGGCCCCGGTTTGCTTCCCAGGTCGAGTCTTACCAAAGACTCAAAAAAAAAGGAACCTACTGCCGTTGTGCATGATGCTCCTCATACGCAGCAATGGAGTAGGGAAAACAAGCCAGTGAGCCACAACTGGAAAAAAGGCTGTGGCTGGCTCGACTTGAATCAATAGGTTGAAACTGGGCCGTAGAACTCCATCCAACTAACTTACTAGCTGGAAGTCTGTGGGATCTGGCTGTTTTTTCAAAATAAGTTTTGGGTTACTGCTTTTGCCCTTTAATGTAGGTTAGGTTAGATAAGGGTTTACCACAGACATCCTACATACATGGACAGAGCATGTAATGCTTAGGTCCTATTTGTAGATTGTCACCACTGACTGGGACAAAGCCACCAAGATGGCTGCCATGAAGCTATACTTTGTATGATTTGACAATTACCCTGTAATACTTTTAAAAAATTTAAATTTTGAATGTGGCACTATACCATATTCCTTCAAAATGTGAAGTGAATTTGACCTTACCTTGTATTTTTTCCGAAAACATTTGAACTTCCTTGCAAAATCTGTTGATTTGGACTACTTGAGTAAGTTTGAGTCATACCAAAGACTCTAGAAAAGGACCCACTGCTGTTGTGCATGATGCTCCACATAATGGAGCAGGGAAAATAAGCTAGTGTACCACAACTGGAAAAAAAGGCTGTGGCTGGCTTGACTTGAACCAATTGGGTGGAAACTGCGACATAAAACTCCTTCTAACTAACTAACTTAACCAAGTTCAAACTTCACACACAAAACCATACTGGACAGTCATCTTGCTATGCCTATACTCACAGGTATGGTAGCAACTATTTAATGTGTAGTATGTTCTTTCCTTTATAGGGAGTCTGTGGGTTTTACACCTCAACTAATCCCACTGGTTTCATCTAGTGGTGCCCAGAACTGTTTTTTCCAGTTGTGGCATGCTGGATTGTTTTCCTTAATCTATTGCTTATGGGGAGCATTATGCACAACAGCAGTAGGTTACATTTATAAAATCTTTGCAATTACTTGACCTAAATTAGTAAATTTATCGTCAGAATCAGTCTAGAGTGCAGCCCACCCATGACAGACCTGTAATGTTTATTGTCTGAAATATAGCACAAGTGGTTCAGAAGCTCATACCTTCAATAAGGGTCCCTAAGTTGTCTTATTAGTACAAGTGCTATATGAGTTTATTCAGTATGTCACAGATGTTCTGTTCTATTGTTAGCATGATTTGTACACATCCCATAGAAACCGCTGGGTATCATTTACCATCAACACAGCACAAGAAAATTTGTAGGAGTTTAAGGCATTTTGCAGATATCATAAAATGAGTCATATGGTAGGGTCCAGAAAGGACCTTTAAAAAAAACTTCCAAAATACTCTATAAACAGATCAACAACCAAGCATCATTACATAAGTCTGCACACTCTTTCAACATTTACCTAAAGAACCTGGGGTCCATCTTGGACCTTGATTCCAATATTTTTGACCACTTCTTTGAGAGTCCATGTGGGCTGCATGGCCCATTGTGTGAAATTCTACAAAAATGTTTCTCCTTTTACCAGTTGTATTGTGCATTGTTAATGGTTTGTAAATCAAGTTCCATTACTGTGCATGGTCACCACTGCTGACATTGATTGATGAAATGTGTTATGTATTTTGCAATATTTCATACAATGGAGCTTAGCTGGTATGAGCTAAAATAATATGCACCTTTTATTAAAAAAAAAGAGGGCAGCTACCTTAAATCCTTTGTTCAACTGCAAGGAGACAAATGTTCCCAGAAGTGACCAATGAGATTCTTGGATGAGTTTTTCACTGAGGCTGTTCAATGTGGTATTTTCTGCTCCAACTCTGTTCTGATTTGGCACACAGTCTTTAAATACACCCACAGCTCTGAAAAGAACGGCAGAGTGAAAATTGAGGAAAACACCAGAATAAAAAATTGAAGAAGATGGCAGAGCTAAAATAGATGTAAACAGTAGAGCAAAAATTGAAGAAATTGGCAGAGCAAAAATTTGTTAATGGAAATAGAGCAGCTACGCTGCAGAATCTCAATATATGATCAATGCCAATCTTGTAGCAGTGGAACTATGCATTGAAGCTTTTAATGATAAATCAGAAAAGAGAACATCATTTTGGTGATCAGGTACAGTACCATGCATAAAAATTAATATAAAACAAACTTCCTTTATCCCATATAGTACAGGCTGGTTAGGCTATTGGAGTGACGTCATTTAAATATCAACAGCCCAGATTTATAAAATCCTGATATTGTTCATTTTTAGGACGAAGAATTGTAATGGTTCTATTAAATCAAGAATTCAATAAATAAGCAATTATCAAAAGTGCTCCGATCAGTCTTACAGGCAAAAGCTGCTTCTAACCAGCTCCAACAAAACTAGTTTTCCTACTGAGTTTGACTTTTCACTCTCTTTGTTCAACGCCACTCTACCTAATCCCTTTTAATTTCATTGAAAGCTATTGGTAAAGAAAACGAAGTTTGAAGGTTGACAGCTAACATCCTAATTAGAAACTATAATTTCTTTGCAAGCTATTAATTAAGAATGCAAAGTTTGAAGACTGAGAACTAACATCCTGATTAGAAACTCAATCAACTGCTAAAGACATTCTGGGCAAACATCTCGGTCAGACCAGACAAGATCATCTAACAGTTGTTGCCTTATGCTTAATTATGCTTGGTATGAAACCAAAGACAAAATAGCAGACTAAATCCACACAACATTGCATAATGGGAAAAAAGGATTACAAGCAATGGGCTGCAATGACCCTATTTTCTTTGCACAACTGTTTGACAACTTTCAGCCAAAATAACTCAAAGTTATCAACTTAACAGATTATTAAGTTCAAACTTGACTCTTATATGGTGCTACAAGATTTTATGGCAAAAATGTGAAACCTCACTTGCATGGCCATGATGAAAAGGATATTTGGCTATAGTAGCAACTGGCTAGTGTGATCATATATCAATACATGTTATGTATGGAGATAACTAGAAAATGGGTCAAACTATCAGGGTCCTGTAAGCTTGATGCCCTTAATAATTTGCTCAAGCCTGCAGCTTCTACAGGAAAGGGACCTGATTAGGTCCAAAATAATTCAAGTCTAGGGTAATTGTGGAGTCTGTACATGAACCTCTCTTTGCAATGCATAGTCTATGTATTTCGTATATTGAGTGTCAAATCTGAGTTATGAAAATGTTCACTGTATTTATAATATGCATCAACTGGTTCTGGTCTAGTTTATCAGTCCCTTTTTATTTACTTTTGTGACAGAGTTATGAAAATGTTCACTGTATTTATAATATGCATCAACTGGTTCTGGTCTAGTTTATCAGTCCCTTTTTATTTACTTCTGTGAACTCTTCTTGTTTGGTCCCCCTAGATTTCACCACCTATGGATCCAGTTGGCTGCCAACAGTTGGCTGCTTGTTTTGATTTCTGCCAGCTAGAAAACCATGGACTGGTCTGGAATGAAGATCCACCTGACCACCAGGCAGCCGAGAAAAAAACACCCTGCATCTCCTGGAATGTTGCCTCCAAAAACCAAAACATTTTTCAATTCACTTCATGCTTGAACTAATTGATGTAGTTTTCTAACTTTGTTTTGCATGTAATTTAACATTTTCGAGGGTCAGAAAGCCATTTGGCTCATCGAGAACCCTATGCCAGAGTGAGCATGGATGAACACCAGCGAACTTCACCTTCTCTTCTCGACTAGTGCTCAGAGAAAACGAGGCAGGCGTGTACTAATCACTCCCAATCCTGCTCTCAGGATCGCCATTTAATGTCCCCATCGGACGGAGGTGAGCGTATCACCAGTCTGTAGCCACTTTCCCAAAGGCTGGGTGGGGGTAGAGGTTACTTGCTCTGCACCACTGGTCAACAGCTGAACTGAGCAAGCAGACAACTTCCCGAGTCAGACAACTTCCTGAAACGGACAACCAAATTCACCAATTTTTTAAACCCCTTCAGCATCACTGTGAACAGCTATGCTTAACAAGCTAAGTTTTAGATCCCGGAAAATTTCCAAGTGGTTCCACCAGGATTTGATCCGGGGACCTTCAGCTTGCAAGGCGGTACACTCAAACCACCGAGCCAACTCCACCCACAAAGCAAACTCAAAGACAAAAAGGAACCAAGAATAAGTTAAATGAGAAAAAAAACCCTATTCTTACTTGACACTTTAATTCATGTTCACATTATTGAATGGGAACTTACATTGGCAGGGGATCTTCATAATCTTCGTCGTCCTCTGGGTCATTTTCTTGAGAGTTGCAGAGATGTTGAATGATCTGGAGACAATGTGGGGTAATATCTCCATCAAATGTTTTCCCAAACTCTTTGAGGGCCTCTTTGCAATCCTGTCATAAAGAAAACATCAACTCATACATGCCCAACATTTTGTCTTAAGGAGCATAAAACAAAGTTCGACCATCATACTTACGTCCCACGCAATTTGAGTGTTTGAATTAAATTTCTTGGGTAATACTTCCAGCACAACCTTTAACCTACTTAAAATGTAAATTTCCCCTAAGATACTGAATTAATTTGAAGGCACTCTTCAACTCTGCTTCAACAAAGCCCTTTGGGTAATTAGCATGCAAGTGGTGGGCACTCCTTCAATACAAATGTATAGCAGTTTAAATATTCATATCTTGTGCCCTTACAGCAGCATCTGTCACACAGAATGTTAAGGGTTAAAACAGGCCTTGAATTTTGAGGCGTGCGAGTGCGATCGCTCACCCTCAATCACCTCAAATGACTGTTAGGGGTGTGATTTTTTGCACACGTAGATGAATAATGGGAACTACATATATATTACAGCTTAAATAAAACAGCCCACCTACCACACTCCTTAATTTCCTGAGGAGTGTGATTTGTAGCACATCTCGAAAATCTAAAACTCAAGGGCTGTAAAACCCATTGTAAAATTCCAAAGTCTTCTAATTTTGGGATAAAAATAAGAAACACAACAACAGGTGCTCCTCACTCCCCACTAAAATAATCAGTGGAAATTAGACTGAAGAAAGGTTGTCCTTTGGGAGAGTGAGGGTGCTATCCCACTGCTAAAGGATCTTGTGCCAGATGGACTTACAGGCCAATAGAGGAATTACATGTGTAAACAGGAAGTGATGAGGAGCAAGCAAGACACTAGAAACCTAAGCTCACATGATCTGATTGAGGGAATACTGCCCGTTGGAAGAAAGAGTGCACTATCTTGGCACTAAAGGGTCTTGTGTCAGATAGACTTTGAAGCACGTAGGAAAATTTCATGTGTACATAGAAGGTTAAGAGGAGTGAGACAGATACTTGAAACCTAAGTTCACATGATAAATAGACTGAAGGGAGACTGTCTTTTGGAAGGGAGAGAGCACTATCGTGGTGCTAAAGGGTTCTTGTGCCAGATTTTGAGGCACATACAAGAATTTCATTTGTACATAGAAGGTTAAGAGGAGCAAGGCAGACACTTGAAACCGAAGTTCAAATGATTCGACTTAAGGAAGACTGCCCCTCTAACGAGAGAGGGCACTCTCCTGGTGCTAAAGGTTCTTAAGTATAAAGATGGACTTGCTGGAATGTATAGGAATTACATGTGGCACCTTGAAGGTTTTAGAAAGTTCTTGGTCAAGCAAGAAAGAGCAGACAGAAAACAAGACTGGTTGATAAAATGGCACTAATGTGGGGGTCTTATGCAATTTTATGACACAGCCTTGATGTGATTTAGGGTATGATATGACATCCAGGTGGTCTATGAATAGGGAACAGAAGAACTAACCTTGTCACCCAAAAAGTCCAAAAATGGCATAATCTGACCAACCTAGCCACCAGGGCACAATTTCTCTTTTTTTACTGTTTTGAACCATATTGTAGCAGAGTCATTTCTTTTAAAAACTTAAATCTTAATTCCTTCATATATATCGTAACTGACAATCTGCTGGCTTGCTTGAGCCTCACGAAAGGTAGAATGAAGGCAGTAGTAGCAGCTGGGGCATTTAGACAATTCAAGATTGTCAAATTAAGAAAGTAGTGCAAAAAGTTTGAAAATCACTGATATAAAATATTTACCTTCCATTTCAATTTAGAAAATCTTGCCGATGGGAATGCTTGTATGATTTGGAGCAACAGTTGTCGATCAGGCGCAAAACCCTCCTGTTGTGTTTTGAGTCTATAAACATTCCATGCGTCACTGACTCTCTTTTTCCTCAGGAGATCGTGGACCACTGACAAAGAGCTGCTTCGACTTGTAGGTGGAATACCTCCATCATTTCTTCTGGCAGCTGTGCCCCCGGGAATGTCCCTCCTTGAGTTCAAATGATCCCCACTGGATTTTACATTATCCCTTCTTAAAGAATCATTAGTTTCATTTTGTAATAACTCGCCATCCTTTGAACCAGTTTCTATGTACGTCAAGTATTCCTCCATCTGGTGAGGAAATGGAGGGGGTAAAGAAGATTCCAAAAGGTCACTAGAAGAAGATACTCCTACTTGAGAGCCGTCCCTAAATGTTACTGGCTCTGGCAGGAGGGGTCCTTCTTCAGGGAAAGGTGAAATGCTCAAGGTCCTTGACTTAGAACTCTCCCCTACAGTGGCCGGTTTATTAATAACAAGCTGCATAAGAGGCGGAGGTTGTTGAACACCTTGCATCAGAGAAGGAATAACGGACTGCTGTGCAGGTTGCGATGAATTTCCATTATTCTGTAAAGTTAGAAAATGAGAAGACTGTAAATTGGCCATAGACGCTAGCAGCATTTGCTTCCAGGGCCCAAAAATTTGGGCCACATGATAGTTTCAAAAGAAAAACAGTAGTTGCAAATCCACCCAAATTACAAGCAAAAAAAGAAAAAAGGGCCGTGGCCGGCTCAACTTGAATCGATAGTTCAGAAACAGGGCCACAAAGCTCTTATCTAATTAACTAACTAATTAATTGCACAAAGGAAATTACATACTTTTTTTTTTTTCATTTATCCAACATTAATTTACAAGATTCTTGATTACGATAAATTTCAGTATGGGGTTTCTCTTCCCATCCTTGAAACTTGTGAGTTAATCAAGTACAGTGTTGATGTCCCTGGGGTAACTGTGAGAAGAAGTGTATTTTAATACCAATCCCCACCACCACATGCACACCCTTGGACCTTGTGTTTCAGAAGCACACGAGATACTATTACAACAAACATGTGTAACAGTCTGAGTGACATTACACAGTGTTTAGTATGTAAAGAAGTCAATTATGTGGTCATGTTTGCCTTAGACAGTGAGGGCTTCACTCGTCCCTGGAGCAAACAACTCCTCAATAGGAGACTAGTAATAATTCCACTTTTCTGAGCAATGTTCAATGAAGAAAAAAAACTACATTTTATTGTCTTACTTACTCACAATTTTACAGAAGTGTCAATCATATATCAACACCTAAGTTAGTTTGTTACACGGAGTTTTATTGCCCAGTTTTCAACCAATTGGTTCAAGTTGAGCATGCCATGGCATTTTTCCAATTGTGACTCACTGACTTGTTTTACCTACTCCATTGTTTATCAGAGCACCAAGCACAATGGCAGTAGATTCCGTTTTTTAAGTCTTCGGTATGACCTGGCCAGGACTCAAACTCCTAACCTCCCTACTGCAAGTTTGATGTTCTAACTACTTGACCATATAGTAGATATATACATTTAAGAATGGACTAACATAAATCCATGCCTATATGGATTATCATTTCCCTAAAGGGATTATTGAGTTCATATCAATAACTTCATGAGAGTGTCAAAGGGTCGCCACCACATGGCAATGCTTATAAGTTAGCATAATAAGTCAAGTTTCACATGCAGTACTTATGGAAAAGATTAGATTTTTAATTTGTGGTCTCTTGACTTGTGACAGTTTTGTGCATAATTTGAAAAAGTATGTGTTCACAAATTTTTGAAAACCAAATTGAACTGTGTTAGTTACTCAATCATAAAACAGTTATCTTACTGTAGGATATGGGGATTGTCTAATTTTGATCAATTGTAATTGGTTTGTGAAGAAAGTTTAACAAGATTGGAAAAATTTTCTTAATTTAAAGAGCCAACTCAATGATCAGCATTAAAGTGGATTGCTAAAATTCTGCCAGAACTGGGCTTGAAAAGTCCAATTAAGAAATGTCAAAAATACCCTAATCTGCAGAAACGCAAAATATGCCTCAAATTATACAATCAAACATTTGCCAATTCAATTGCTTACCTCTTCTGGACGTGGGATATCTTTGAGTAGCACATGTTTGAAGCGACAGGTTGCTCCATAATGACATTTTCCAAACTCTGCAAACTTGTAACAATAGCCAGGTGGGCATTTCTAAAGAAAATAAGAAATTGTTTAATTAAAAACAACAAGGTGTGTAAGGACAGGACAAGAACAGTTTCAATCTTAAACACAGTTAAACATTAAAACCAACAACATTTCCGCCCCTAAAGAAATTAAGTGAAGAATTTTGAAGATTATTAGTCCAATGATTTCCCTTGAACCATTTTGTGGGAGCTAATTGATAACATTACAAAATATAAATCAAAATAAATGAAACATTGTGTGTTCTCATTTCATAGGGGGCTGGGGTTGTGGGTGCAACTCAAGATCAGGGGTTCTAATTGCCACTACCATCCTCCCCCTACCCCAACAATCCTGGCAGAAACCCTGCTTTCTTGATTTCATTGTTTAATCTTGTACAACCACCCAAAAAGATGACACATTACACAGGAGAAAAACAAGGACACACTTTACCATGACAAGGCTTGATATCAAACACAAGTTTTACTTCAACTAAAACTGATGGCTGGACTTCAAAAGACAAAGTCAAATCTCATTTGATAGACAATTACTCTGCTTAATTTTATGCCAAGTTAGACCCCCTCCATTTGCCAGTTCCTTCTGGCTTTAATACATGTTAAGTTTTTTGTTTTCCGATTAGTTTTATCTTTCCTTTTTCTCACTTTAAAGGTTGCGAGCTATGATAAATATATTACTGTTTTTCTAGCATCCTGTTTATACCTCTACATTTCACCATGCATCTTGTTTTAATACCCATCTTTGTGAATGTGTTTATAAAGGAAATGAACTGAACTGAACTGAACTTCTGTTTTAAGTATGTCCTCAAGAAAGAGCTCAAGCAAATTCCTGAATCTCCCCTTACCATTGACCAAATTATTCAAGATCATGCGCCTTGTTTTAATTTGGCCTGTCCCATTTAAACATTTTTTCACATTCCAAATGTTCAGTCTTACTTTTATGGGCCATTTTCATTTTTAAATGACTGTCTCATATTGCCACTGAAGCAAACAATAACAGCCCAGAGGCTGACACAAGTTCAAAACACAATTACTTAAATTATAGCCTTTTGATTTTCATTTCATTTCCTAGTATATGTGGTAGAATGATGGGTTATTTTCATCACTGCACCCTGTTTAAAGGGGTATGTTGAGTTTTCTTAAGGAGGGTGTTGAAGGATATTCCCAAACCAACAAGCTCATACATGATAAAGTGTCCTGTGAAAAATTTACCAAACTGAATTGAATTATTTCCCAGTCACAGATAATTAACTATCTGTATGTAGGAAAGGGAGATTGTCTAAGCTTGACTATTTGTTATTAGTTTGGGAAGAAAAGTTATCAGGCTTGGAAAAATCTGGTTCATTACATAAACCACCTCAATGTACCTCTTTAAATACACTGACAATTGAGGTTTAGGATAATTCCTGCAGTCAACTGTTACAAAACTTACCAAACTGGTGTTGTGGGAAACGTGAATTTGAACAAATCGGGGCCTTCTCCATCAATTGTCCATCATAGCCATAATGCAATAACCGTTGGTTTTACACACAAAATTTTAAACAGAAAAATGAGCATTAGACACCAAAAGGATCAGGGGAAAAAACCTTAAAGAAGAACTATGCAAACAAAGAAGTCCATTATCCCACTGGAGATGAATTAAGGGCAAGTTAGAACAGCTTCCAACAGAAGATGGCGTAGCGCCACGAGTTTTATCACCTGTGATCATGACGCGATAGATGGACTGTCCAATAGTAGTTAAAAGCAAGGTGAGTAGGAGTGCAATAGGTTTATAATTTTTCATCTGCATAATAAGGAATCTTGTATCACAGTACATGCCCTTCAGTGGCATAAAGTGCACTTTTTGAGCTTTTAAAGTCAACAGAAAAAAAAATACTCAAGAAAATTTATCTCCCCAGGACTGCTTGAAGGGAATCTATAAAGATCCGCCTCCCAGTATTATCTTCGTCCCCATCAGAATAATTATTATTCACATTTGGCACAAACAGTAGTGCAAGTACCAGGTGAGAGGGTGTTGTCCAGAGATATAAAACACTCACTGAAGTGTATGCATCCCTCCCCTACAGTAGTTAAGGAAAACTAATATGTAGATAAGTAATGATCATGAAGTCTTTTACAAACCAGAAAGCCAAAAGGCTTAGTGATTCCTTGCCGCTGAAATGTAAGGCCTTTTTTCACATTGACATTGCTTGGCAATGTTTTTCAATTAACAGGGCTCCATAATGTGCCCACAAAGTACACATGCAAGGCATCCAATCTTCCTACATTGAGATCCCCCTTGCCCGTTGTGAACCCAAATGACATTTGACCTCCACCAAAAACTTCTGGGACCATGTATTCACTATGTGCCATCTACAGGACAAGTTACAGGACCCTACAAGTGACATTTCTTGAAAGACTGTGCAGGAAAGCTTGTCAGGCTTTGAACATGCTGACTCCAAATGAACTTTGACCTTTCAGAAAATCAACAGGGATCATTTACTCAATATGACCAATCCACACACTAAATATGAGCACAGTCACATGTAACTCTTGAGATATCGTGTTTACGAAGTTTTGACCTTTTGACCTCTCATGACCCCAAATGACCTTTGACCTCCACCAAAAACAATAGGGATCATCTACTCAATATGGCCAAGGCACACACCAAATATGAGATTAGTCACACTTACTCTTCTTGAGATACTGTGTTTACAAGCAATTTTTAAGGAATTTACCTATTGACCTCTCGTGACCCCAAATGACCTTTGACCTCCACGAAAATCAATAGGGATTATCTACTCAATATGACCAACCCACACACCACATATGAGCATAGTCACATGTACCGTTCTCGAGATATCGTGTTTACAAAGTTTTGACCTTTTGACCTCTCGTGACCCCAAATGACCATTGACCTCCACGAAAATCGACAGGGATCATCTACTCAATATGACCAACCCACACACCAAATATGAGCATAGTCACAAGTACCATTCTCGAGATATCGTGTTTATGAAGTTTTGACCTTTTGACCTCTCGTGACCCCAAATGACCTTTGACCTCCACCAAAAACAATAGGGATCATCTAATCAATATGACCAACCCACACACCAAATATGAGCATAGTCACATGTACCGTTCTCGAGATATCGTGTTTACGAAGTTTTGACCTTTCCACCTCTCGTGACCCCAAATGACCTTTGATCTCCACCAAAAACAATAGGGATCATCTACTCAATACGGCCAACCTACACACCAAATATGAGTATAGTCACATGTACCGTTCTCGAGATATTGTGTTTCTGAAGTTTTGACCTTTTGACCTCTCGTGACCCCAACTGACCTTTGATCTCCACCAAAAACAATATGGATCATCTACTCGATATGACCAACCCACACACCAAATATGAGTATAGTCACATGTACCGTTCTCGAGATATTGTGTTTCTGAAGTTTTGACCTTTTGACCTCTCGTGACCCCAAATGACCTTTGACCTCCACCAAAAACAATAGGGATCATCTAATCAATATGACCAACCCACACACCAAATATGAGCATAGTCACATGTACCGTTCTCGAGATATCGTGTTTACGAAGTTTTGACCTTTCCACCTCTCGTGACCCCAAATGACCTTTGATCTCCACCAAAAACAATAGGGATCATCTACTCAATACGGCCAACCTACACACCAAATATGAGTATAGTCACATGTACCGTTCTCGAGATATTGTGTTTCTGAAGTTTTGACCTTTTGACCTCTCGTGACCCCAACTGACCTTTGATCTCCACCAAAAACAATATGGATCATCTACTCGATATGACCAACCCACACACCAAATATGAGTATAGTCACATGTACCGTTCTCGAGATATTGTGTTTCTGAAGTTTTGACCTTTTGACCTCTCGTGACCCCAAATGACCTTTGACCTCCACCAAAAACAATAGGGATCATCTACTCAATATGACCAACCCACACACCAAATATGAGCATAGTCACATGTACCGTTCTTGAGATATCGTGTTTACGAAGTTTTGACCTTTCGACCTCTCGTGACCCCAAATGACCTTTGATCTACACCAAAAACAATAGGGATCATCTACTCAATATGGCCAATGCACACACCAAATATGAGATTAGTCACACTTACCCTTCTTGAGATACCGTGTTTACAAGCAATTTCTAAGGAATTTACCTATTGACCTCTCGTGACCCCAAATGACCTTTGACCTCCACAAAAATCAATAGGGATCATCTACTCCATCTGACCAATCCACACACTAAATATGAGCATAGTCACATGTACCGTTCTGGAGATATCGTGTTTACGAAGTTTTGACCTTTTGACCTCTCGTGACCCCAAATGACCTTTGATCTACACCAAAAACAATAGGGATCATCTACTCAATATGGCCAATGCACACACCAAATATGAGATTAGTCACACTTACCCTTCTTGAGATACCGTGTTTACAAGCAATTTCTAAGGAATTTACCTATTGACCTCTCGTGACCCCAAATGACCTTTGACCTCCAAGAAAATCGATAGGGATCATCTACTCAATATGACCAACCCACACACCAAATATGAGCATAGTCACGTGTACTGTTCTCGAGATATCGTGTTTACAAGATTTTGACCTTTTGACCTCTCGTGACCCCAAGTGACCTTTGACGTCCACCAAAAACAATAGGGATCATCTACTCAATATGGGCAATCCACATGCCAAGTATGAGATCCCTCGGACTTACCCTTCTTGAGATATCGTGTTTACAAGCCAAAGCGTCACATACGCACACACACACACACACACACACACACACACACACACACACACACACACACACACATACACACGACATCACCATCGCATAGATTCCTTGCCTGCCTACGGCAAGGAATCAAAAATCTTCAAACTAAGAATTTCTTGCAAAGCTAAAGGAAGACCCTTCCAGTCTTGCAAAATGCAGAAATGCCAAAATTTACATCCAAAAATCAGGGAGGTTTCACACACGAATCAGGGAGGTTTTTTTAGAATTATATGCAACTTAATGAGGAAAAAACTTTCTTGAATCAGGGAGGTTGTCATATTTGCTATCTGGAATGGAGAAAAATTGTTGAATTTTAAGGGCGCCTCCCTAGGAATCAGGGAGGATTGGCATCTCTGGAAATGAACAAATGGGATTAAGACTTATTGAACCACAAACCTGTCGAGCTTTATCGGTCAGTTGCCATCCAGCTTCTGCAGCTTGTTTGGAAGTCGGTGCACTCAAACCACTCGTTGACAAAATTTTCCCAGGTTCCATCACCACGCTTTCACCATTAGAAGAAGATGGTACAGGTAAGCCTGGATGGTTCTCTCCAGCAAACGAAACTGTTGGAATATCAGGATGCAATTTGCGAGTGACGATGGGAGGGTGAGGCCCATCTTCTTCATTATCAGCCACCATGTCATCGACAGAATTACTTTTGGACTGACTGGCATTACGAGTGGTCACTGCTGCTATTATGGCTGCAGACTTTTTCGGTATCCTAGGCATGAGTTTCACTGGTAGCAAATCTTTTGGAGGTGGGTCAACAGAGGTAACACCTTTGACTTCCTTAGACGAAGAGGCTACCTGCTTTTGAACTCTACAGCCATTTGGCGATCGACCAAGGTTGTCATCACTACAAATAAAGAGAATAGAGTATATATCACATGTGTTATCTGTAAGACAAATTAACTTGCAAATAAACAAAACAAAGGTAAGAGGATTTGAAGACATCTTGCTTGAAAAAAGTAATTCCGAAGGAGCGTGGTTGACACAGCTCTTTTAGTGAAATTATGATTAAATGTAGGTATACAAAACTAACAATAAACAACACTGATATACAGAAGACCAAACAGTTTTAATTTCAAAGTTACAATTGTTTTCTTCTTTTGAGCCATTCTGCTTCATTAAACTGATGCATCTTGTTAGATGGAGTTTTATGGCCCAGTTTCCAAACAATTGGTTCAAAGTTGAGCCACCCACATCCTTTCCTCTAGTTGTTGCTCACTGGCTTATTTTCCTTGCTCCATCATTTATGCTGAGCACCAAGCACAATGGACCAAGTTCCATTTTTTAAGTATTTGGTGTGTCCCTGCCAGAACTTGAACTCCTGACCTCCCGACTGCAAGTCAGATGCTCTACCAATGTATCTTAGATACTACATTATTACCTTGAAACTGTCTCATATTCTAGCCTGGTATCTGATGCCTCTGATGCCTCTTCTACGGCTGGTTCAGCAGGTTCACATTCTTTGACGGGTTCTGTTTCCATCTCCTCATCTTCAAACTCACTGAGTAAATCAGTACATTCAGCAGTGATTGACAGGCAATCATCATCAATGAAGCCATCTTCATCTCCTTCTACAATACAATGAAACAAAATGTTAGTTTCATTTATTTGTTTCACAAATCATACATATGTACATACCTACATACATAACAACAATGGTTGTAATAACATATATATGAGGTGAAACACAGAAAACCCTTCAGGGGATGAGAGTACTTCCTTGAGACGCAAGAGTAGGGCTGTGAACACGTAGTGATTAATCA
This sequence comes from Holothuria scabra, assembly GCA_037179385.1. Classification (NCBI taxonomy): domain Eukaryota; kingdom Metazoa; phylum Echinodermata; class Holothuroidea; order Aspidochirotida; family Holothuriidae; genus Holothuria; species Holothuria scabra. Next base: position 32,333,741 of record CM074194.1, read on the forward strand.
CTAAACAATCGCATGTGTATTAAACGTTTAGTATAAAGCTACAAGCGATTAATTGCAAAACTTGTTTTTGACATTTTGATAGAGTATACAAATGGATAGAAAAAAATTTATATCCAGTTGTATACTCAGATGATCCCTGCTTTTTGTAAAATGGAACATTCTGGGCATATCTGAACTTTCAGGCTTCAAAGTTTCAGTGTAATTTGATTTTACCATGCAAGATAACAACAATTACTACTTCTGCATTACATTCATATCAATCAGTATATACTGAAATTACTTTTTTTTTGTGATAAGGTAACTGCAATTAATAGCTAAACGATCGCAAATTTTTGAGGTTAAAGGTTTAGTTATTTTGCTAAACGTTCACAGCCCTACGCAAGAGGCAGAAGAGCTCTTCAAAACAAAACACACAATGGACGAAAGACAACAAAGGAGTTAAACCAACCCACAGAAACTGGAGAAACTCAAGAAGTTAGAGGATAATTTCTTCTTTGTCATTCCAAAACATTACAACCACCTTCACTGAGACAGGGCTGCCACTTACTCCTGTGAGATAGATCTTGTATGTATCTATTGAGGTCCAAATAACATTCTTTACAGCCAGTGGTCAAAAGTGTACTAAGACATAGGTCTGCAGCCTACCAAAATAAAATTTGATCCAAAACATAAATTCAACAACTGGTTAATAAATACCACTGCCAAAAATAAGGAAACAGTGAAAAAAACTCATCTCATACATTCGACAAGAGTAACATCATTTTTTGTTTTTTCTCTCTCCACCCCTCCATCCCATCTGAAAAAGTATCATATTCAGCTGATATGTTTTACCATATCTGGAGACATGACTTCTCTATATTCTAAAAGCCAAGTTATGCTTTTCATGTCAGTTTGAACAGACTTGCCTTGAAATAATGTAGCACCAAACAGTGGTGTATGCATGATGTTGAAGGTGGACGGATACAATCTGTTATTCCCTCCACTGGCACGGATTTTGATGACCTTCCTTTTTTTTTGTTTTTTGCTTTACCATTTTTACCATTTTTCTGGTGGTTAAGGTTTGAATGCTCAGTGTATCTCTCCAAAATTTAAACTTTATATTTTTTCCTTGAACCCATAAATCCCCCCACTGAGTGATTTTTCCCCCACTGACTTTGGAGGTGGATGGGCCTGTGTCCCCTGGCCCCTCCCCTTTAAACACACTGCTGGTACCAAAACATCAAGTTCTGTGTTCTAATTTAACCAACTGCCCGATCTGATCAAGTGGATAGAATATCTGGAGTAGTACCAGAGACTTTGAAAATGGAACCTACTGCCATTGTTTTGCTTGCTGCTCAGCATAAGTCATGAAGTAGAGAAAACAAGTCAGCATGCCACACGGAGACACAAGACCTCATCTAATTAACTTCTTAAAATAACAGAAAACTCCTGTCTATAGACAAACCTATTCTAAGTACTACATAACTCACTTTGTTTCTCAGATGCTTCAATATCTTCCATTTCTTCTTTATGTGCAGTTTCACCTCTACCATTCTTGGGAAAAATCTCATCAGAACAGCCACCTGCCGCGTCCTCATGATTGCATTCACCCTCACCGTGGCCAGAGGCAACATCCATCTCTTCTTGACTTTCATAAGCCTCCTTGGCAGAGCCAAATTCCTTTAAGATACCCTCAACCTCTTCCTTCTTTGCTCGGAGCGTTACTTCAAGTTCTTGATTATCATCACAACTTGACGAGTCTCTTTCAACTGTAGATGAGAGAGAATCTCTCACCCCATCTGTATCAATGTCTCCTTTTGCAAGAGCATTGTCAGTTTTCATGGACTTTTCCTCTTTTTCTTCTCCCGTCTTTTGCTTCTTCCTTCTCTTGCCTTTCTTCTCTCTCCTTTTTCTTTCCTCCTCTTTTCTGTGTTTCAAATCACAAGCATCACTGGAAGCACTATCATACGACATCTCAGATGCCTTCTTCACTTCTCTTACTGATCCTACTTGAATTCCACCGAGGACTGAATTCAATTTCCTTCTCTTCCCACTTTCATCCTTTTCCTCCTCTTTTTTCTTCCTTTTTCGATGTGTTCTCAACTCTAACCTAAGGTTAACATCATTCCCAAGTTCTACACGATCCAATGGTTTCAAAACAACGAAGCATGGTCTTAATTTCACAGATAAGGGCAACTTTTTGACAAAGTCTGTACTGCTTTCACTTGCAGAACTACCACCAAATTGCCCACATTCCCTTTTAAGATGTGGGTCATCAGCTGATTCTGATACTACATCACTATGAGCAGTTTCTATATTCTTCTCCCCATGTACTCCTTCTGTTTCTACAATATTACGGAGTACATCACCATTCTGATTCAAATTTAAGGATATCTCTTCGGATAATCCTACAGTTGTATTTCCAAAATTCAAATCATTTTTATCCAGAAAATCTTTACCCAATTTCACCAATCCACTTTCACAAACTTTTTCGTTCACTGTAGCACCCTTTTTCTGAGACACTCTGGTTTGTCTTGTTGAAATCAAGTTTTCCTCTTCAATCACATGTTCACCTGAAACATCAGATTTTGTCAAATCTGATTTCGGACAAATATCCTTTTCTGGGGATTTTTGCTTCTCTTTTGAAGCACACGTTTCCTCTGGCAAATCAGTTTTCACACCATCAGTTTTTTCCTCATTACATACTGCTTTTGTTTGAGACTGTAAGTCATTTTGTAATGAAATCTCTTTTGAAAGACTATTGCAACTCTGGACTGAATCTGACTTTTGATCTTTAGAATTTACAATGCTATTTTCATCATGAAGATTCTGCTTATCAAGCAGCTTCTTCTTCAAGTTGTCCCCATTCATAGGTAATCTACTCCCCTCTCTTACAACAACTCCATCAAATTCTCCATTAAATGGAGGTATTTCGTTAGTACTTCCATCAATCAACGCACTGCCTACTTCAGCCTCTTGTGAATCTCCCAAAGACATATTTTTTACACCATTTTCCCCCAAAGTTTCAAGGGTCTTATCCATCTCTTTCTTACCACTATCTGAAAAAACGTCACTTTTTCCCTCATGGACGGAACTTTTCCCTTCATTCAATGCATCTCCTGAAGTTAATTCTTTCTCAGTGACTGCCTTCCTACCTCCTCTTCTTTGTCTCCCTTTCCTTCTGGGAAGAATGTCTTTCAATGCCAACTTTGATTTCTTTGTTTTACCAGAAAAGAAATCTGGCTGATTTACTGGCACGGAATGCAGAGAATTATCAACCCCTTCCAACTCCTTGGGATTCCCCCCAGGTTTATCCACAACCTCCTTGTCAGAATTTCCAGTTGTTTCATCCTGTGACTTCTCCTCCACATGGCTTGTGGTATTCATTTCATTTACTGGTATTGAAGGTGCAATGGTTCCACCTTTCGGCTGAGATAAATTTTCTAGCCTCTGCACTACTCCCTCTTTCTCGACAGTCCCTGCATTGTCATCTTTCACAAAATTACTGTCTTCCTCCTCTGTGCTGACGTCATAAACCACAGCAGAAAAATCTATCACATCTTTATTCCTATGTTCATTTTTATCACCACCGTGACCTGTAACTTTTCTTCTTTTCAAAGTTTTCTTCTCAGCTAATTTTCTAACAAACAGATCATTCTCACAGCCATTATCTGATATCAACTCTTCAGAGTCTTGATCTGAAGTAACCATTTCATCACCTGAAACTATGCAAACATCAACAGACTCAATTTTTGGAGAATTTTGGGGAGAATTCTGTGCAGATTTTTCATTCTGTATCTTATTTTGCTTCGGATGATTGATATTCATATCACTAGAAATATCTTTCTGAGATGGTGTATTCCTTTCTTGCCTCTTCAGTGGGCTTGACATTCTTAAAATATTTCTGTATTTCTCCTTCAATTGACTCTTTTTATCTTTATCAGACTCCTTTGAAATTTCAGCAGCGATAAGTGAAATTTCCACTTCGCTTGAAGGACTTGTTTTACCTGATAGTTTTCTGAAATCAGTAAGCACAACTTTTGGACTCATGGGATACTTTATCAACTCTGAAAACTTTGAGAGGGTGGCAGGAGATAAAATTTCATGTACTGAAGGTTCTGGCTTGTCATTAGCCTTCATTTCCTTCACAATCTCTTGTAAACCAACCGAGTCATCTCGTGTCACAGGCGAAGAGATCTCTAAAATTTTTGTTCTCTCATTGGTCCTAAATTCCTCCACAATTTTCCCTAAACCAACTGAGCCATCTTGTATCCCTGATGAAGTCATCTCTGACGTATCATCCACAATCTCTACCATACAATATTTTCTGATTGGTACCCCTCTGTTACAGTTCTGTCTTTGATGATACTTCTTCATCCTCCTTGCACGAGATTTTTCCGATATTTGTCGAATCTGCTCATACTTTTTCATTAAAGATGGAGAAAACGTTTGTTTTAGATTCTTTTTCCTCCTCCCATATTGGAATTCTGGCATATCCTGATCAATTGGCAATGATGTCGAATTTTCCTTTTCTGTTTGGTCATTTACCCCTAAGCCCTTACAATCTTCTCTTTGTGTTTTTTCACTTGATGGCTGCTGATCTTCATTGCCCTCTGAGCACTTATTTATATAGTCAACAATTACAGCCCTCTTTTCGTCAACCAGCCCATTGTTCAAACTTATTCGCAGAGACTGGGAAACCACACTACATTTACAATTCGACCGCCCTAACCAGTCCAATTCAGAAGCGTCTTCCACAGAAGCCTGTAAATATGTAACTGGTTCATCTTCAGTCTCACCATCACTCAGTACATTGCTTTTGACTACCTCAAAGATAACTGAACGAGCTGAGCCCTCCTTTTTCCCGCTGCTTTCACTATTGACACCTTCCCATTTATTCTTTTGTTTCAAATCCTCATTGGGTGAAGAATTTCCTCCTTCACTGCTTTCAATGTTAACACCTCCCAATTTGTTATTGTTTTGTTCCAAATCTTCATTGGGACAGGAATTTCCTCCCTTACTGTTCTCACTGTTAACATCTTCCAATTTATTCTTTTGTTTCAAATCCTCAATGGGAGATGAATTCTCTCCCTCACTGCTTTCAATGTTAACATCTTCCAATTTATGCTTTTGTTTCAGATCCTCATTGGGAGAGGAATTTCCTACCTTATTGCTTTCAATGTTAACACCTTCCAATTTATTATTGTTTTGTTCCAAATCTTCATTGGGACAATTTCCTGCCTCATTGCTCTCAATGTTAACACCTTCTAATTTATTCTTTTGTTCCAAATCCTCATTGGGATAGGAATTTTCTTCCTCACTGCTTACACTGTTCACACCTTCCAATTTATTTTGTTCCAAATCCTCACTTTGACAAGAATTTCCTCCTCCCTCACTGTTTTCAATGTTCACACTTTCCAATTCATTTTTTTGTTTCAAATCGTATTTGGGACATGAATTATTATCTACATTTTCTACGACTGGTTGCTGGGACACAGTGTCAGAATCATCTGTGATCATTATGACCTCTTCCGTAACATTTTCAACAGTCTTGTCACTAGAAAGTTGTTTCATCACCTCGTTCTCCTTTCCCTTTGAAGCACTTTTTGCTTCGGGTAATTTTTGCACGTTCTCCTTCCTCAGTTGGTGAGACAACCTGTATTCCCTGAGGCTCATAGAGTCTGCATGTTTCTTCTTAATATTTCTGTCACTTGGTTGACTCAATATGTTACAGTAACTCAATTTTTCCTTGTCAGGTGTAACTTTGAACTTTTCTTTTACAGAACACTGTGAAGATTTATCACAGGTGATTTCAGTGTCCTTCTCTCTAGTCAAAAAGCTCTTCCGTACACCTGACTCCATCAAATGTGTCTCTTTGTGAATTCTACTCTTTAAAATATTTTCTTTTCTTCTAATTGGCAAAATATCTTCACTTCTTGCATCATTTTCCTCAATACCATCATCAAATGTTAGCTGGTAGGAGCAGCTGCGACCAGGTTGTGGACGGTAATTACTTTGCACTCCACGGCTAGCAGTCGTCCGCACCTGGTATTTCGTTCTTTTTACTTTCATCTGATTCTTGCAAGTACAACGCCTACTTCTTTTTTGACAAAGTTGGCAACGAATCTTTGAAGTCACTTTCTTTTTACTTTCACCAGTCTGGTCAACAGCAGAACTCTCTGATTCAAACTTTGACAGAAGAGCTTCCAAATCTGGTGTGATAGCATCTTTAGCAATCACTGCAGTCCCTTGCCCTCTTTCCTCTTCTTCTTCCAGATCTGATCCAGTCCTTTTATTACCAAGACCTGCAACGGCACTATCACTAGAAACTTGTCCCTTGTCTCGGCCCAGAGCTCCAACAGTCTTTTCTCCTTCAAGAGCCATATCTATTCTTTGTCCAGAGTCACCTGATCTCAATGGCTGCCGAGACCACTGGGAGTCATCTGATGAGCTGAGAGATGTAAGAACCTCGGCAGCTTTATGTATCTCCTCTTCCTCCGACACCACTCTTCTTCTTTTTGGCAATCTTTTGGCTCTTTTCTTTACAATTCCTGCATCCTCCATCTCCAAGTTTTCTTTCACTTTTTTAGACCTAACTCTCTTTCTCTTTGGCGATTCCTCAACAGATGCATTATCACTCTTGGCAAAGACCTTTGCAGGGGTTTTCCTCCCCTTTCTGACATACCTTGATTTTTTAGGTGTTTCCTCAGCAGGCAGGTCCTCAATCGTTCCAGGTGGAACAAACACACCCCCTTCCTCAACTTCTTGCCTCCCATTCAAAATTTCCACCTCCATTGCAATAGCTGGCACAATGTCCTGATAATCTGACATGGGGAAAGATTCATTCACTGGTTCTGGATTATCATACTGGGGAATAATTCTGAAACCTGGAACAGGGATATCTGTTGAAGGAGAAGTTACTGTCTCGTTTGTAGTATTCACCACATGATCTTGAGAGGGTATTTCTACCAAGGCAGCAGTGTCATTTGCAGATGCTGACCTAAAGGAAACATGTTCACCATCATTTATGCCTTGTTCCTCTTCTTGTAAAGTTCTGTTTTGTGCTTTCTCTTTTATTCTTTCAGAGCGCTTTAAAATGATACCTCCTTCGCATTGTGACGCTTCCCCTTTCTGCTTTCTCGTTAAGTTCTTTACTTTAGTCTTCGATTTTGATGATTCCACGATATCAGCTAACATTTTTGTCAGTGTTTCCCCTTTTCCCTTGGATTGCAAATCCGGTACTAAAAGAGCTGGAGAATTATCTTCACTTCCTAACGAGTTGCCTTCATACAGCTCACTTGCAACTTCATGACCATCAATATTTTCAAGTATACTGGCTGGATCAGGGGAATCTCTATTTGACGAAAAAGACACCTGGAAGTTACTGTCGCTATCACCGAAAGAATTCTCCACCGGTAAATTAACAGTTTGGTAACTATGTGAAACTGCTGCCAGGGTATCTAACTGTGACATATTCTTGAAAGGTGAATTCCTAGAATCCCTGCGCAACTCATCTACAAGGGGTATATTTTCACCATACATCGCATCTTCCCTGTGCTTCTCCAATGGGTTTGCTCTTCGAGGAGGAGTCTTAAAGAGAAGAGGCAGGTTCTTAGAATCACTTGTGGCATCTCCTGATCCCAGAAGTGTGTTAACATCAGCAGATTCAATGGTCACTTCATCTTGATGAAGTGCATACAGTTCATCTACCACACGCATAAGTTCACTGAGCTGTTTCTCCGGTGATGTAGCAATATTCTGAGGAATATCTCCAGACCCTGAAAGATTGCAACTGCTGTCACAGCTAGCAGAAGAGGTCAGGGTGTGTGTAATACTTGAATTTGCCCCTATCTGACTAGTTCTTATGGGTGACAAACTCGTTAGGTCTGTAAAAGTTGTTTTAGGAGATGAAGTTTGCCCCTGAGTAACCATCACATCTTGGACATCATCCCGAATGCCATTGCACCGTATACCTAGGTCTATGCTTGAATGTGGATGCGAATCACTACTTTCTGTGGACTGCTGGGTTTCTTCCAAACACTCACCAGTTTCTACCATGTGAACATTTCCTTCAGTCGTCAAAGAGGTCAGTTTCTTCACGAGCTCTTCCCCTGTGGTGAAGGTTATGGTTCCTGGGGCATTCAAGAGGGCCTCCTCCAAGACTCTGTCAGCTGTTGCTTCACTGCTCTCATACAAGCTTTCTTTTCCACTTTTTCCACTTCGTTGACTGGTGTTCTCTGCTGTCTGGGAGTCTTTTGGGACATCATTCTGCCTCTCACTTGGAAGTTCTGTAAATTTATCCTCAACAATCACAGCAACAATTTGTGATGTCACCTCACTCTTTAGATGTTCTTTATTAGCAAGATTTGCAGTTGTAGAACTACTTGGTTCAAACTGATCATGGCCATCACTGGGTATTTGCTCTATAGGCCCAGGAACTAGGTCAGCTTGTGATTCTACTTGTCTCTCTAAGCTCTCTGATAGCTCGCCAACATCTTGAGTCAAATCAGGTCTTTGATCTTGAGTAACCTTTACACATTCTTCCTTCTCTCCTTCAAGTGAGAATTTTCTTCTGCCTTGGTCTCCTCCTTCACCAAGTACATTTTCCTCAACTTTTGCAGCACTTTCTTCTCTTTTTGCAGCTTTTTCATCAACAGGTTCCACTCCTCCACCTTCAGGTGATCCAGTAGTAGGCCTACAATCAATTTGTTCAATCCGATCATCGACAGCACTGGAAATTTGACCTATAGGCCTAGGAACTTGGTCAGCCTGGAGTTTTAATTGCTCACATGAACTCTCCCACAAATCACAAACATTAGGACTTGGGGGTGAATCAGATTGAGATGTTTTATCTTGTGAAACATTTGTTCCTTCAACAGGTGTTTTTCTCTCAACTTTTTCAACTTCTGCTTCTTCTTCTTTTACTGCTCCACCTTCTAGAAATTTCTCTCCTTCCCCTTTGGGTGATTCAGTCATACAACTACTTCCTTCAATCTGATCATTGCCATCACTTAACAATTTCCCCTTAGGACCAGTAATTAGGTCAGCGTGGGGTCCTTCTTGCCTCTCTAACTTCTCTGACAGCTCACCAAAACCAGGAGTCAAATGAGATGTTTGAACTTGAGCAGCATTCACACTTACTTCTTCTAACTTTACTTCAAGGAATGTTTTTCTTTCAACTTGGTTTCCTCCTTTTAAAGGTATGCTTTCCTCTACTTTTGTGACTTCTCCCTCTCCTTCTCCAACATCTTCATCTAAAACTTTCTCTTTTCCTTCTCCTCCTCCATCTGATTTGGTTGTACAACTTTTTGCTTCAATTTGATCATTGCCATCACTTGACAACTGCCCCTTAGGACTGGTAATTTGGTCAGCGTGGGGTCCTTCTTGCCTCTCTAACTTCTCTGACAGCTCACCAAGAGTAGGCATCAAATGGGATGTTTGAACTTGAGCAGCATTAGCACTTACTTCTAACTCTCCTTCAAGAGATGTTTTTCTTTCAACTTGGTTGCCTCCTTTTAAAGGTATGCTTTCCTCAACTTTTGCAGCTTCTTCTTTTCCTTTTCTGAATTCCATATGTTTTAACTTCTTTCCTTCTCCTCCATCTGATTCGGTCGTACAACTACTTGCTTCAATTTGATCACTGCCATAACTAGACAATTGTCCCATAGGACCACTACCTTGGTCAGGGTGGGGTTCTTCTTGCCCCTCTAAATTCTCTGACAGTTCATGAACATCGGGAGTGGAATGAGATGTTTGAACTAGAGTAACATTCACACTTACTTCTATCTTTCCTTCAAGAGATGTGTTTCCTTCCACTTGGTTGCCTCCTTTTAAAGGTATTTTTTCTCCCACTGTTGCATCTTCTTCCTCTCCTTCTCCAACATCTCCATCTAGAACTTTCTCTTCTTCTTCCCCTTCAGCTGATTCTGCTGTACAACTACTTGCTTCAATTTGATCATTGCCATCACTCAACAATCGCCCCATGGGACCACTATCCTGGTCATCATGGGGTCCTACTTGCCTCTCTAAATTCTCGGAAAGCTCTCCAAAATCAGGCGTCAAAGAAGATGTTTGAAATTGAGTAACATTCACACTTACTTCTGTCTTTCCCTCAAATGATGTGTTTCCTTCGATTGCATTGTCTCCTCTAAAAGGTATTTTTTCCTCCACTTTCGCATCTTCTCCCTTTCCTTTTCCAACTTCTCCATCTAGCAATGTCTCTTCTTCAGCTTCAGCTGATTCAAGTGTACAACCACTTGGTCTATTCTGATCATTGTCACCACTGGATATTTGCCCCACAGGCTCAAGAACATTATCATTCTGGAATTCTCCTTGCCTCTCTAAACTATCTGAATACTCAAACACATCAGGAATCGAGTGAAATGTTTCATCTTGAGTTATGTTCAAACTTACTTCTGTCTCTCTTTCAAGTAAATTTATACATCCATCTTGAACCTCCTCTTTTACAGATGTTTTTTCCTCAACTTTTGCAGCTTCAACATCTAGCAATTTTTCTTCTTCAGTTTCAGTAGATTCAGCTATACAGCTACTTGCTTCAGTCTGATCACTGAAATCAATGGATATTTGCACCAGAGGCCCAGGAAGTTGGTCATCTTGTGATCCTCCTTGTCTATGTAAACTCCTTGAAGGCTCAACAACTTCAGGTGTCAGGCAAGGTATTTGGACTTGGGTATCCTGCACACCTACTTCAGCCTCCTTTTCAAGTGATGTTCTTATACCAACTTCGTCCCTTTCCTTGACAGAAATTTTTTCCTCAACTCTGAAAGTTTCTTCTTTTTCTTTTGGAAATTCTGCATCTTGAGATCCCTCTTCTTCACCTACAGCTGATCTTAGATCGTCCAAACAAATGTTTCCATGCTTTTCCTTGATCTTGTCCGAACAAGATCCATCCACCTGGATAGTTTCACAACTGGTCTGGTCTACATCAAAGATTTTCCTTCCATTATTATTTTTTTCACAAGTGGTCCAGACCCCATCTACTCCACATTTTTCTGTGAAAGTATTAGTTTCGCAGAAATCATTCCTGCCCACATCACTAATTTCTCTTATCTCTACATCTTTTGTTCCGGGTTTACTCAATATCTCTGCATCTACCCGCTTCTCCTTTGACAGAAATCCGAACGGGCTGGCACTAGCCTGAATCCCAAAGAATGGAGCAGGTTCACCGAAGGACTCCTTCTGGGTGTAATACTGATTCGTTCGTCTGACCTTCTTTACAATGTTCTTCCAAGATACATTGGAACTTGCTTCATACAGGTCCTTTTTTCTTAACTGATCAGGCAAACAAAACCTTGTCTTTGGAGCATCTCTGGAATGCTCCGCTTTGCCAACTGTACAACGTGCTTGACTTATTCTCTGTTTTTCCATCCTTTAGAAGAAATTCATGTCGTCTCTGTTCCATCCCTGACCTTCTGAAAGAAACAAAAGAAAGATCAAAGCATCAGCACAAGGATAGAGATCAACACTATGCGATTATCATTGCTTGGAAAGGATGACCACAACCTGGTACAAGTATAGAGTACTTTCACACTACGTAACTACCCGTTAAGCCATGCCTGTGTCAGGCAAAGATCAACAGATTTTCAGTGCAACAGTCACAAGTGGGTTGTCAGCTCTTCTCAGGTAGCTACACTAGGTAACAGAATACTACACTGATTTCGGCCCATCAAAAGGGGGGGGGAGGGGCTTGTGACATATATATTCAACCTATAGGTTGTCAAGTGCCAGAAGCTGACACTTGTGCAGCAGAAGAACAAGGGTAGCTTGGAACATCTTAAGGCCTGTATACAAGAGCAACATTTGCTGAACATTCCCAAAATATTTCCAAAACATCCACTGGCAACAAATCCAAAACATGCTTGTTTTCGGTTTGTTGCACAGTGTAGACTGGGTACACAGCATGTTTTGAAAATTTTTTGGAAATGTTGAAAAAGAAATGTCCTGTCAATTCTTTTCAACACATTCTCAAAACATTTTCAAAATGTTTTCAAATTGTTTTTACTCTGTCTACACTGTGCAACAAACTGAAAACAAGCATGTTTTGGGTTTGTTGCAGGTGAAGTGTTTTGAGAATGTTTTACAAATATTGCTCGTGTATACAGGCCTTTAGAGCTGAAATGGAATCTACAAATTGGTATGTGTTCATGGGGGTTGGGTCATGATATGAGGGAAAAGTCTAAGGATAGAGAGAAAAATCACTATTGCAGGTGTTTTTTGCATTGCAAGGTTGGGTCATGGGAGGGGTTCTAACCCCCAAAACCCTCCCTGTGGCCATGCCACTGTGAGCAAAACAAAATGAAGGCGGAAGATATTCCAGTTGTTTTTCCAGTTTTTCCAGTTGTTGCTCACTGGCTTACTTTCCCTGCTCCACTGGTGAGTTTAGGAGAGCATGCATTTGATGAGATGATACAGTAATAAATCTAAATCTTGCTAATTGTCAAATGAAATGTTACCTATGCCAGCAATTTGAATATAAGTTTATGTACAATCATTCTGACCATTATAAACTTTTAAATGAAGTAGCAGTTTACTCAAAACGTTATCACATTTTGACTATGACATCAGGACACAATAAAGAGTGAGATATGTTATCATTTTTCAAAGCTTCACTCTTCAAAGATTGCCAGGCCATGTAAGCTATCACTGCAAGTATTAAAACACTGGGCAACACAATCAGCAAAGACTTTTATGTTCAAATTTAATCAATCTTTTTTCCCTTCATCTTCTCCAAAATGGAAGCAAACTTGTACTACATACACCTATTCCAAACTGGTACACTATCATATCGACAGCAATGCCTCTAAAAGTAGGAGACCATAGGTTTAGAACATTTCAAACTGTTTGTTACACTTTTTCTAGACTTTTTAGAATTTTCATGTCAATATATAAAAGTTGTGAAGGCACTGTCCATGTACTTCTGGAATAGCTGCAGTGTCATAATTTAGAAATTTCAAACAGAGGGAATCGTGCTTCCTGGTATAAAAGTCCCAAACAGTCTTGCACATTGGATATTGAAATATCATACAAACAGGCCCGAATTTGCTAAGCTAAACCCTCCTCACCTTTCAGATGTAACTTATTCAAATATGGTCATTTTCACGGTAAAGGGTGTAACTTTTGATTTTTGACACCAAAATTTCAAAGTGGAGTTGCACAAATTTTTTTCATGTAATCATGTGCAGAAAAGTCCCAATTATAGGAAACAACAAGTTCTGGAGCTTAAACTCTTTGGTAATATGTGATGAAAATTTGTCCTATGTGGAAAAACAAGAGAAATCTGACAAAAAACAGCATTACCATCCAGGGCTGAATGACCAACCACTACAGAGGTAATACATTATAATTGGTATTTTTCAATTGCCATCAGGATGAACTTCATGGGCCAAGAAACTGTTTCTATCCAAACTGACCCGGTCACACAAATATTTTAATGATAAGTTCAAAATTGCATAAAAACCTGGCCCTTGCAATATATTTTTCTTGTTCACCACATGAGCTTTGATGGAATGTAGATCAAAACAGCACAGCAGCATCAGTACCTAAGGGGTACTTACCCACACAAATATTAGTGTAATTGCATTAGTCTTACCAAACTTGTAATTTTCAAGATAATGTGTTTCGGAGGCTTCAGTTAACAAATATGACATGTTTCGGAGGCTTCAATATTGTTAACATGGTACAAAGCCAAAAGTTCATCAATAAGATTCAACTTTTGTTTCAAAAACATGTTCAATCATAAGCTCAACACCTTCAACATTTGTTAATAAGCAAGGTTCATGTTACCTCTCACATGTATCAACAAATTTCTCAATTTTTAGTGCAGCAGTCAATGATTACAAGGAAAGGGTAATTGGAATATCTGCACTATCAGACATTAACCATGAAGAAACTCAGAGCTGTAGAAATTTAGAAAGTAATTCAGCAAACTACTAGAGCACAAATCAAGTATATCTTTATTTGGAACATGTTTTTAAAGGTTTTACAGTTACATTCACCCATGTTTCGGAGACTTCATAAATGTTAACATACTGGCTACCGTGAAATTGTCAGTTACTGAGGAGACTTGATAAATGATAAGATATGACATATAGTCTATTACATAGGAAGCCAAAGGTTTGCTGCTAACAATATTGAAAATTTCACTGTTATCAAATACTGTGCCACTGATTAAGCATATTCTTCATGGAATATATTTAACGGCACCATGGGGGTAACATTCACCTATGTTTAATAGACACTGACATAGATAAGGTTGTTACAGATTGTCCATTGTGAAAAACTGGAAGAAATGAATCTTTTAATATCATCAGAATCTCATTTAGCCTCTTGAGGTTTTAGCCTATTTTGTATCCAGTATATTTTTTTAGAAGAAAGCCATTTAAATTACAGAATAAGGTCGTCTTCCTTATTGTCTACATTCCGCAATACCTTCCACCAATGTACATTATATGGATCACATGGCTCTTCAGAGGAAACCTGGGTTGTATTTTCTGAGCCCAATTGTAATGTTTGTGACTTAAATCAAGTTGACATCCAATCAACAAGTGTATTGTTTGAAGCAAATCCAACTTTAACATCAATAAGATGTTTTAACTTGCGGTAGAATAAAGCAACGTGAACAATTCCACATTAAAAAGGGATCATTAAGAACTTTGGAGAAGATTTGTTGTATTGAACAGAGTTCTCTTAGATCAAGCTTAGTGTTTTGGTAATGCTCCCATTTGACAGATCAAACTCTAGTAAGGGTACAGAATCACAACATTCACAATGAAGATCCACCCATTTTGATTGACCCACTGGGTTAGATCAGATCAACCTTGATTGTTTTACTTTTGGCATGGCTATCACAACTGTACAACATACCATCAAGAAGACTACAGTCTCCTTGAAGCTACAGTACTTACTTAAACTGAAATAGCAAGTTACGCATCGACATGCTAAATGCAATATAACCGAAATGAAATTGCATGCAAATTGCAAAGTAATTATGACATTTGACAAAGGAAGAGGGATTTGCTGTTTCAAATTATTCAGACTACTGTACAGTACTTATAAAGCCAAAACTGGCAGTTGCAAAGTTACTATTATGAACAACTCCCTAGTCATATAGCCTACCGTAACACTCAAACTAATTAATGGTCTGGACTATACTGTACTGTACATTTACAGATATTTTGACAAAGACAAAGTTTGTGAGCCAACTTTTGATGAATATCTTTAGTTCATGGGTCCACAGAATTTGTACTCAGGTGTCAAACTTCCCAACTAAAATTCTTCAAAGCACTGCCTCTGAATTGAATACTGTAACTTGTTGTTTGCTGACATACAGTACAGTACCTGTCATCAGAGAGAACATCCCTTATTAAAAAGCCAAAAATTCATGGACTGCTTTCAATTGTCTTGCTACAAAGCAAGAACTGTAAAAAGAATACACTAGGCATGTTTTAGAAATGTTGGGGAGCCAACCCTTCCTCCGAGAAATCCTACAGCACTGGATATATGGTATCTATGTAAACATATAGGCCTACCCTTGGCTGAGGCACTAAATGCACCCTAAGGAGCCCCAGGACTAAGGAGACCATTTGAAAGACACTGTAAAGCCTTTTCTCTCTCTTTCAAAATTCTTTCTTGAAAAGAACTGTTTTGAATTTAAAGGCCAATACTTCAATACAAAAACCTGGATGTGCATACTATACTGTAGGTGACCAGTCCTCACATGAAATCTGTAACAAATATTGTGATGCCTAATGTAGACTTTAAAGTAACGACAATCCATTCCAACATATATAAATGGCTACAACACAGGGACGGTATTGTACTGCTCAAAGGTGCAGTACTGTAAGTACTGTATTGTACAGTAACTGCATTGATCTGAACTCTTCATAAATCATATCGATTACATGAATTCATCCTTCTTTGAAATTCACTAGAAGGTCACAAAACTCAACTTGAAGTTCAGTACAGGTTTGAAACTTTTTTATCCCTTGAAGCTTAATTTGCACTTTTGCAAGATCAGAAGTGTGGAGATATTCACAAGAAAAGGAAAATGAATAAAAGAAAGTAAAGCCAAAAAAAAAATGAAAGGGTAAACCAGACCCTCTAGTGATGAGACCAATTGTCCAGAGAAAAGAAAACAAGAAATTTACTAAAAAGACTTTTTACCATCAACAACAGATATTTACCCAAAGCGATCACCTTAACTGGAAGCCACTGAACAGCATCGAATATAAGGAAAAATCTCTGCAGCCAAAAACAGAGCAACAGCCCCAACACTAATTTGGAAACAACCTATACCTCACACATCAAACCAACATGTCTTTCCCAACACTGCTTCTTTAGTTTACAGTATGAAAGTGAAGTTCAAAGACTGACTTGTAAAATTAAAGTTTACCCCAGGCCAGGAGTTGAATTAAACAGAAAATTATAATGGTTCTGACATCTTATTGAGCATGCTTATATTTTAGAAACTACACCCTACAGTACTGTACTGTACCTCTGCAAAGACCAATTCTGACCATGTTCTGTGTACAAAGGAAAGAAAAGCTGTGGTTGGTTTCTTTGAACCTCCTGCAGTAGGCTTAACTATCTCATTGAAAGTAAACCAAACTCACTTTTGCAGTACATCATGTACAGTAGAACATGTCATGTAGCTGTGTTTCTAAATTATTCTCAACTGATATAACCTAGTAGAACATGATGTTTATTGGGTATTCTACCTTAAAAATGTAACAGTTACACAACTCAATATCATCAGATAGTGACACTGTCTCCTCTCCACTTTCACTGGTATGATCACAAATGCACCAACAAACACTTGTAATAGACCATGAGAAAAGAGAATCAAGGGTGGGGGTTAGTAGAGCTGAGACAATTTCATTTACCCTCAAGGCCAGTCTTTAAAATCATAACACAGATCTGTTAACATATTCAATGAAGCCTCCAAAACAGGTCAAGAGGTATTTTTGGGCACCTAAACATCATGGTGAAATATATTCTACATTACATTAGGTAATTACTGACATATTCTTAGAATTTGGCTGTACCTGTATGCCCATTATGAAATATTAATTACATCTTTTTGTAACTTTTTTAACTGGGACAAGATGACTGGCAGTACTTTCATCCTTTGGAAAATATCAATTTACTAGGTTATATCAGTTGAGAATAATTTGGAAACACAGCTATCAGCTCCAAATTGGTTTCTTTCCATTACCAGCATGCAGTATCAGAACATGAAACCAAAAAACATACCTCAATGTTGATTTCAAAGACAACACTATCATTAAAGATGATGTTAACACATGTATGAAGTCTCCGAAACAAGTTTTTACAGTCATTGACGAGTCTATCAAACATGCATTTTAAAACAGGATTTTGTTTGGTGTTGGGCAAGAATTCACCTCTCTGCTGATAATTTGAAAGCAAATTATGAATAAAACATTTAACTTAAAATGCAGAAATATGAATATTATTGTAACTGGTGTTTCGGAGGCTTCATTGTGTTTCGGAGGCTTCAAGTGTTAACGGAAAGTTGGTATCGACTCACTTTTCAAAATGATGAGGCAAATCTCAACTTTTTATGAATGAGTGAACAGAGGGTCTAGAAGCATACATTTGTGGAGGCAAAGTAGAATACCTTTGTATTTCCTGTTCATATGGGAGAGTCAAACAGTTTGTTTCGGAGGCTTCAAAAATGTTAACGGAAAACTCACTCTTTTGAATTCTGCTTTCATAAAATCCATGAAAGTCCTGGGATCTGGTTAAGTTACCTTCCAACTGGGAGTAGTGTTAAAACACATTATATAAAGAATGATTGAAGAGCTGCAAGCAGTGTTTTATCATTGTAACCATACTGAAATGTCTGTTAACAAATGTTAACGGAAAATGAAGCCTCGAGAAGCGACAAATACAGACGTCAATTACTCAAAATTGGAACGTGAGTTACAACTGATATTAATTCTGTAGTTTCTGCTGGACGTCTTCTTACAAATAATACATAACACACATAATCCATGAAGTGTTTGTAACAGAGGCATGATTTTGGAAAAATGACTCAATAATTCTGTCATAAAAAAGGTCAGATTTTGGGTACTTATAGCTCCGTAAAAACTGAACATATTAAGCTCTCAAAAAATGTATGCTACCCAAGGTAGCTGCCACTCATGTAAGTTACCTGGTGCAAAATGTTTTGATTCTGAATCTTCCTTAGCTTACTACAGTTCAAAATGTGTCAAAATCCAAAGTTACACCCTTTACCGTGAAAATGACCATATGGGAGTTCCACATCACATTTTGTCTTTTTATGTTTTAAACTTTTAATGCCAAATCATTTAAAGGTTAAGTAATATAGTTCTATACTCCTTAACTTACAACCTTGTAATTTAATAGAGTAGGGCTCACAGCCTTTTTTCAGTTGTGGGGCACTGAAAGTTTATCCCTACTCAGTGGCATATGCAGAATTTCAAAGGTGGGGGTGGGCACAACCTGTGATTCCCCTGACTGGCACGGATTTTGAAGACTTTTTTTTTTGCTTTTCTACACTTCAGTTGTACTTCTGTACTTCAAACTTTTCATTTCCTTTCCAACCCATAAACCTGAAAAGACTGAGTGGTTTTTTTTCCCCTGAATAACTTCGGAGGTGGGGGAGCCTGTACCCCGCCCCCCCCTATACGCATGCTACCGTCCCTACTACACTGGTTACCCTGAGCACAACGCACACATTGGCAGAAGGTTTTTTCAGTGCCTTTGGTATAAACTGGCCTGATAATCGAACCCTTGATCTTCCCAGTTAGAATGGGATTTTCTATTACTTCATCACACACACGTCTACAAAATGATCTGACGAAGGTTAGGTTAGATGGAGTTTTACAAATCTGAAAAAGGATGCTTCCTTAACAAATTTGCAGATGACACCACTATGGTAACATAAACTAATGATTGGAATGACAATGCAATCAGATTCCAATTTTTTTAAATTTTGCAATTCAAATTTTCTCCAAAAGAATGGTTCAAAGATCAAAGGACTGTAAATGGAATACTAACAATATCCTCCCATGTCCTGTTACTGCAGCAGGACATGTTTCATAAACTTAAATATCTTGGTGTTGTTCTGAACAACAGATTGACATGGGGTTATGGGTTCATATTTTGATAAATAATTAAACACTAGGTTATATAGTCTCTGCAAATTGTCATATTTGAATGTGAGAACTAAAGTTGTACAAATATTTTATAATGATGCTTGAAGCAGATTTGGTCATATTGTCTGATATATTGGGGTGGTAATTAACTTTAACAGTTCAAATCCCATTGACAGTACTACAATTAAGGAAACTGGAAAAAAATAATCCCATCTGTCAAATTTATCTACCAGTGCCAAATGTAGTTCAGGTCACCATCTGTCCTGATGAAACAAGATTGTCCCATCTTTTCTAAGAAAAATTGCTGGTAAGGCAAAACTGTCCTGATTTTCTAAAAAACAAATATACAGTAGGCTGGGCAAGCAGCAGGACAACACTGCATACTGGTTTATACTTGTACTACATAGACTGATGCAACCTACATGTACATTCGTACACTAACTGCTGGTAGACAGACAATTTAGTGTGGTGCTTTAACCTGGCTACAGTATACTGTATTCATATGAGTTGTTCCTGTAAACTTTGAGTCAATATTGTTTCATATTTAATGCTTCTCTTTCTGTCACTGGGGAGGCCATATCAGAGGGGGTGAGACTACACATGCATGATGCAATATGCCCAGATTGATCAAGTATTAAATTTGTAGTTCTGGTCTGAGTAGTAAATGTGATGCAAACCCAGTTAGCACATGCACATAGCATCCTGAAATTGTCCCAATGGATAGGTTTATGCCACAGACCTCCTATATACATAGACAGAGCATGTTAGATTGTCGCCACTGACTGGGGCAAAAAAGGTGCACCAAGATGACCACCATGAAGCTAAACTTTATATGATTTGATAACAACTCTGTAATATTTTAAACAATGTTCAGTTTTTAACTTGAATGAGAAACAATATATTACTGCAATACTTAAAGTGATTTTGACCTTACCTTGCAATATTTCAGAAGTATTACAATTTTCTTGTAAAATCTGGGAATTGACTTGAGCAAGTCCAAACTTTTACACAAAATCATAGCAGACAGCCATCTTGGAGCACTTTTTCTGACACATATGGAGGTGACAATCTACAATCCTTGACAAAAATACATGGGACAAACCCCGCTCCCCGTATCAGTGTTGAAGTTTCAGGACGCCTTGGGCTGCCACAACATTGAATTGGAAAGTGGGGGATGGTGTTCCGTTCATTGCTTGTTTTGCCCCATCATTTTTGTCGAGGATTGTCGGAAGCCTGTACAAATGTATATCAAGAATTTTTTGGTCTCAGGCAGCGTAATGGCAGTTGGTGAATAAAATTTGTGCAGCCTGAAAGGATTGATTCGATGACAAATGTCACGGCGTAAGCATTATGAAAAAGCAATTGCTGCATGACAAGATAATAAAAGCGGCTTTTAAATATTTCACGGGGAAGAAATGTAACTTATTACGTATTATGGACTTCTGTCCATATTCGGTCTTTCTAATTAGGACAGGGAAGTGATCAAAATAAGGTACCCATGGGTGGTTTAACGTCGATAATTTTGTCATTAACCTATTCAGAAGACCTGTTCCCGCAGGGAACCGAAGGGGGGAGGGGTCACTTGCAAGCAAGAAATATTTCTTGGGGAGGGGGAAGATCAAAACAACCTTCAGGGGAGGGGGAGAACAGATATTCCAGGTGACTTACAGGACAAACGAGGCATTTTAAATTTTAAAACCCGAACTGCTACAGAAAGCTCCGAAAGCGGGCTTTATAACACTTAATTTATTCATTATCCCGATGTAGAACTCGTCACTGCTCCCTATTACTAAGAATATTTAATTAGCGCCACAGTTTACCATTGACCTCACCATGATTAACCATTGACCTCCACACTATTTCAATGACTGTCGAGGGTTAATCGTGCAAACAGAAGATCTCTCTATTTATAGGAAACTTCCATTGTGCAAAAATGGTTAACCGTTTCAATTTCGAGATATCTTTACGTAAATTGTCACGTTCACTACCCCTAATTCCTACATATAATTTCGTCTATAACTAGATTGTAGTTTGAATCATCATTCAATGTTTATTTATGCGAAAAAAGAGAGAATTTTGTGGTTAACCATTGGGTATATCGTGAAAAATGTTACCCCCAACCCCTAACACAAAAAATAAGACGGAAAAAATTCTTTGTTTTTTCCCCATTACAGGACATGAAATTTTTAAATTAAATTAAACCTCTCACCACCCAGAGTACTATTGCCCCCTCCCCCCTTCCTCGTATGAGCTACTTGAGGAAGACAAATCTTTATTCAAGCGCCCATCGCTAATCTGACACGCCAGTATACTGGTAGGACAAATGTAACTTTTACTACTTTCCTGTAGCTTGAAAAAGAAGAAGGCAACCTACTTGTTTTAGAGCATTTAAAACGAAAATTTGGAAACTCCTATACCTTTGTACAGGCTTCCGACAATCCTCGACAAAAATACATGGGACAAACCCCGCTCCCCGTATCAGTGTTGAAGTTTCAGGACGCCTTGGGCTGCCGCAACATTGAATGGGGGAGTGGGGGATGGTGTTCCGTTCATTGCTTGTTTTGCTTGTTTTGTCCCATCATTTTTGTCGAGGATTGTAGCGTGCAGTATGCTCGGTCCATGTATAGGAAGTCTGTGGTTTATGCAAACAACTTGCGAAATCTGCTTCAAAATAATGAACCAATTGGCGTCTTGGTACATACGTAAATCCAAATTTTCAGCAAAAGCCCAAGGGACAGTGACAGACCACTCTACTTAGACCCCTAACCCATACTTGTCTTAAGTACAAATACCTAAGTACAAGTACCTTACATGCATGCAGACCAAACCATACTCTCTACATGAAATGATTCCAGCCACCCTCTATAAAGTATGATTTGATACATGAACCAGAATGCAAAAATGCATTGAGGTTTCAATGATACATAAATTTTCGGACTCAAATAATCATATCATGTAGGAATATCTTCTCATCCAAATGTTATACTAACAAGTTCAAAAAATAATTTTGTCCTCCCACATGACCTTTGACCTGCACCAACAAAAATAGGGGTCATCTTCTCACCATAATAAGCATTCACAATACTGTACCATATGGGAAATCTATTTTAAGTTTCCCACATTAGGATGTGTTAACACCTAGCAAGGTTGTAATTCACATTTTGACCACCAATGACTCAAGATAACCTTTGACCTCCATAAAAGCCATAAATAGATAGATAGATGGAAAAACATACAGACTGCTATCTTGAAATATTGCATTTCAAAAGGTTTCAAGACTACGACCCCCACAAAAAACAAAAGGGACCATCTCCTGACTATAACGCATCAACATGCCGAATATGAAATCTATCTAAGTTTCCAATCTTTAGATACTTTTTAAGCAGATTTTCAGACTTTGACCCCTGGTGACCCCAGATGACCTTTGACCTCAGCCAAAAACAAGTGGGTTTTTTCTCTCAATGTGGTGCATCCATGTACCAAGTTTGTAAACTGTCAGACATTCCTATCTTGATATATTGTGCCAACATGCGAAGTGTCACAAACACATACACTAACACACATACACATGCCATCATGATTGCATAGATTTCTCTTATAAGTGAAACCAAAAATAAATAAAGTGAGGCACTGGTAGGCTTAAAGGACCAGTTCTCTCACCACAAACAGTACCAATTCTCCTAACCTTTTTACTTAAGCCCCTCCCAAAATTGTCTGAAATTCATGCTCATCCAAATACAATCTCAGTTTATTGCTTCAAGTTGAATAAAGAAAAACTCAATTTATATAATCAAAGCACTCTCAGTACTACTGTTCATGCTGTGTAATATAAGCTTGGGTACTCTGCATTGTTTGAAATAGCTGTCAATCAAAGAGCTGAGTCAATTGAGAATTTTGGTACCCTGGTACCAAAATTGTAGTTTGGGGTGAGAGGTTTGGCCCTTTGAACTACCTTGTTTCAAAACAAACAAACACCACAACTCCTTCGTTCGTTTTTTTTGTTTTAATGCTTTTGTTACTTTGGTTATAATAATGTTTTTTTTTTGAAGTACATGAATTTCCTTTAAACTGAGTAAGAAAGTGTTCTTAACTTATTTGAGTGCAGGCAATCAAGAAAACAAGTGGGAACACAATTGGTCATGAAGGTGCCCCAAGATCAATGATGTACTTCTGCAGCACAGCTCCCCACACTACACAAACACGACCTGCATACATAATTTCAATGATGCAACTTCCTTTCACTTGAACCAGAGGAGGCCATCTGAGGGCAGGCAATCAAATGGAAACACTCTTTCAGTTGGTCACGAAATTTTCCAGTTGATTGAGCTTGGAGGGATCAGCATCATGGGGTTATCAAGTGGAAGCACAGCATTTCTTTTCCATTTCCCTATTAACTCTGTGCATAAGTCAAAACATCTACTCTCACTAATTACTATGCTCCATCATAACCATACATGGCTGGAAGAGTAAACATCTCTGCAAAAATTCTAATCCTATTCTTGTACCCATCTGAAATGCTTATCTTAACCTAATCCAATTTAGCTTGGTCTTGGGCTTCCTGTAATAACAAGTTACAACACATAAAAAAGTTTTTAAGTACACTGAGGGAGGAAATGGCAACAGTTTATTTTGTTGTATATTAGACCAACAGGACAAAAGTTTTTCACTGGCCATAGGATTAAGTGTAATTCTAAGAGTGACAGCCTGACAGGGGTTTCTTACAACAAAGGAATGCATCTAAAATGCATCTGATTTTGAAGCAGTACTAAACCATGTGTGCAATATGGACAAGACACTTTTTTTTTCACTCTAACATCTTGTTGTAATGGGGTGATGTGACTTTTCTTAGACCAAGACCATTCCTAACTAAATGGAAAATCCTCTCATCCCAAGCTACAGTTTTTGTAGTGGTCTGGCTACAGAAGATCTCAACTGTCAGAGATCTTTGACTGACAGCATGTTCAAAAAGTGCAGAATACTATACTTAAGCTCATATCACACAGCATGTACTGAGAGTGTTTCAAATGATTGAACATAAGGGTCTTAGGGAGAAATCTATCCAAGTTTCCTAACTTGAGATATTGTGTTAACAAGGTTTCCAGACTTTGAATGCTGGTGACCCCAGATGACCTTTGGCCTCCACCAGAAGCAACAGGGACCACTGGCCTCTCACCTCTCACTAGAAAGTACTCTCATTCCACACATGAAATCTATCCAAGTTTCTTATCTTGGGATGTGTTAACAAGGTTTTCAGCATTTGACCGCTGGTGAGCCCACCGGACCTTTGACCGCCACCCCCAAAAGCAATAAAGATTTTCTCAAACATTTTCTCACTACAACATATCCACATACCAACAATGACATGCTGGGCATCTATGTACCAAGTTTGAAAACTGTCAGATGTTCCCATCTTGCAATATCATGTTAACAAGCACAGTGTCATAAACACACCCAGACACACACATGTGCCTACACACATACATACTGTACACATACCCTCATGAGTGCTTTGGTTTCTCAAAGACACCAAAAATTTTAGTTTGGTTGAGAATTGACTGCATTTAATACTACAGTACCATCCCATGGAAGAATCCTCACTTCACAGTTGAAACAGTTACACCCTCCAATAGTATTTCTGTTGGAATTTTTAAATACCTCTTACCCTGCTGCCACCCTCAATTAACCGCATCCATCATTCCAATCTCAGCCCTTCAATTCTGGTTGAGTGGCTCCCTTCACTACCACATCAGTACCAAATACTCTAGAGGGCAGCAATTACAGAGATAACAGGAAGAAGTATGGAAACACCTGTTCTCTACAAATGATGGGGACAAGACAAAATGTCATCCTGGGTCACTCAGTATCCATAAATCAGGAGAAGAATAAATAAACCCATATGGCTGTGAAATGAGCTGAATGGATAAAATCAACTTTCCAGAAGTTAAATACCTACATCACAAAAGATGCTGAAAAGAGGGAAACATGCCTCTATAAAGAAACTCATGCTATAATTTGCCATCCATGACAAAAGTAATATACATACTGTGCTCTTAAAAATCTGAACAACACTCACATCCTCCTTGAATATAAAATGAGTCAACTAAAGTCACAACAATAAACACTCTCACAGAGTCATTCAAAACACAAGGGAGTTCATTATAGGTACAACTTCACCTTTTCAGGAAATAGGTCAATATGACCGACCACAGATCAATCTGTGGCTACTTCTTACCTGACATGTTTATACAACACTGGACAGTTTGCTAACATACATGACTGCTGGCTTCTTTTAACATGTAGGCAAATATGGGCTGATTGTAACCTTAAGCCCGGTTCACACCGCCACTACGACCGAAGACACGATGGCGACCACCCAACGCGTCGGCTGGGGTATGGGCGGTGTGAACACTCCCACGACTACGATTCCGTCGGGTCGTATGCCGTCTGCAAGATTAAACATGTTCAATCATAGTTGGGTCTAGGCGGTACTCGTTGTGTTGGTGTGAACTCGTCTTCGACGCGACAAACAGGCCTCATGCGGTTTGTCCAATCAGAGCGCAGCATTCACCCATGGTACACAGTTCAAGTTACGGCATGTTTTTATTGCGCAACACCGAGAGCAGGTATTATCAGGATTTTAGTTGATGCAAACTTCTGCGTGCTCGGAAAACGAACGCACTTATAAAAGTGCGTCACTTGAAGATACTTTGCACAGAAAAAGACGGAACAAGTCCGTTAACTTCAAACCAGTCATTGTGCGTTCATGTTCAAGCATTTACGTAGGCCTAGAATACCGAGCCAATTAGAAATTACTTCCTTTTTAATGGGAATATTTTTCTTTCTATATTTATTTTCAAAATAGCAAGTGTTAATATCTTTGTAAGACATTCCTTCCCCTACGAAGGCTGGCACATAAATCTGCAATAGCCGACTATTCATCCTCTTGCATGTAGGCACAAGCGTGCTGGGTGGAGACGGCGGTCAGAGCAGGGAGGTGTTAGAGGTCCTAACACCTCCCTGGTCAGGGAGTAGCACCGTAGTCTTCTTGAGCTTCTTTTTTCGCCTTATGTTTTTTGAAGAATTCTTTTGACTCATTTTGAGTGGAACTCCAGCAGGTGCGGGGAGGTGCGTCCGCACGCACCCCCTCCTCCAGCCTACGTCCCAGGGAAATCACAGCCCTTAAGAGAAGCAAGCCAATGAGCCACAACTGGAAAAAAGGCCATGGCCAGCCCGACTTTGACAATTCGGTTAGAAACTGAGCCGTTAAAGCCGATATAACTTACTAATTCATATACCGAGTTCAATCTTTTAAGGGACACGATACGCAAACTTTGGACAGTGTTAAAGGCCTACTTTAGAGCCTGTACATGCCAATAATTTCTTAATTGCGACCCAGAGGCCAAAAAATGAACCATTTCAAATTTATTGTAGGGCCTAAATCTCAAACCTGGAATAACCTGATTGATGGCGCTCCACGTGCAGCGTCGCTCCATCGATTAGTGTCGGAGCGGTGTGACATGGTATTTTCGTGGGTTTAGGAAGGTGCCAGAATGTCTACAATTTATGCAGATTGCCTACGACAGGTGAAGTCTTGTCGCGTCGTAGGTAGTCGTGGCGGTGTGTACCGGGCTTAAGTGTGATAGGTAGGACTAACTGGTGCATCTTAGGTTTGAAATTTGGTTGCACCTTGAGTTTGGCTCCCTCTAAATGTGCTCTGGCATACATGGCAAATTTCTGATTTTATGGTTTCCAGAGCTCGGAAAAGTTTACTTCAAACTGATATACATACAAACAATACTCCATTAGGAATTTTTTAATTAGTTAGTAAATCCTGGGTTTTACAGCTCAGTTTCTAAACAATTGGTTCAAGTCCAGCCTGCCACAGCCTTTTACTCAATTGTGGAATGTACAATAGCTTGTTTTGCCTCCTCCATTGTTTATACCGAGCACCAATAGCAGGGATCTTCTGTCAGTGTATGACCCAGCCAAGAGTAGAACTCCAGACCCAACGAACACTGATTGAAAAAAATGCGGCCAACCTGCATTTTTGCCTTACTGTAAACAGTGCATAGTTACACTAGTGTAAATGAGACCAAACCTAAGGAGCTTTTCCATCTACATGTCCTTGGTGTTGTGATCAAAGGGGATTTCAAAGGGGATGCATCAGGGAGGTTTTAAACCTGAATATGTCATTTGGCACTGTCCTCCTATCGTGTTTAATGAATAGCACCAGTTTAATGAATAGCTCTTTTGAAATTCTTGTTTGTTGGATCAGAGACAAAGAAAGTTCATCTAACTGATCTGTTTTGAGCTTGGTTTATGTTTGCAATTTGAAGAGCACCCCAGTTTGTTTCAGTGAGAAAAATGTATACACCTCAAAGAGTTAGTGAGGTGAGATCATGGAAGTACTACCTACTTTAATGGTTACGTGGAGTTTTACTCAACAGTAAGAGTGTGGTAAGTTAAAGGGCAAGAGCAGACACTCCAACTAGGAGCAGTGTAGTAGTAGATGGTCCTGTTTTGTAATTGGCTGTTTAGAATCATGTGACAGAAATTTTTCTCTTCAAATGTGAAATTTACTAGAAGTAACTGATTTGGATTGTTTTACATTGAATATAACAGTTATAAAATATGCTGAAAGATAAAGAGAAAAACTGTGGTTTAGCTGTTGCTTCAGCATACATAATGTATGTCAAATTTGTCTGTGCATCTTTTGCTTCAGTGTAGGACGGTAAAAATAACATAAAAATTTGACCTACTGCTAACCCTTTCACACCTCAGAAACAGTGGCATATCTGACCCATATTACTGAACCTTTGTCTACATCTTCCGCTATAGCTGCCTCGATCAAGCTTGTATACATGTGGTTTCTTGGAGAGTGCTTGAATGAGTTTAGCAGGAAGTCCAGAATTTGATTACCCTTCCAATTAAACCTCACTTTCAGTTCATTATTAATGAACAAGATGAAAAAGGTTAGTCAATCGACAAAACACAACATCCAAAATAGAAGTCAATGAGCATCTGTCTATGAGTTGGTACAAATAAAGAACATATTTTTCCATATAAGACCAACCTCATTTCAACCTAAAAGAGAATGAAATAAGAATTTCAATTTACATGATTTTGTCAAGCAACAATCACATTTTTGAGACAACTGCTGCTGACAGATTAAGGGTGAACTGGTCAATACTTCGGGGAAAACTGACGGAACTTTGGGGACAAAGTGGTCAAGGCTTGGGAGCAAAATGGTATTCTTGTCAAACTTGTCGAGTTGACCAGGTAGGGCCTATTCTCTTGCACATCAAGAAAGAATAAAGTTTAACTTGCAATTTCAGTCAGCAAATTTCTTTTGCACAATTTTTGTTTTTTTGCACCATTTATTGGAAATAAAATTCTAGTTCTATAACAATTCATGAATTGATTATTGATTCAAGCTCAACAAATATGAAAGTACATGAACCATGTCATCAACAAGATGAAAAACATAACTAACACAACTGTAAAGGTAGCATGTGAATGTATGAATTAGTGCAAACGTACAGCTTTGGTTTTACCATCTTAAACTAGGTCTCAACCAATGAAGTTTTTCACTGGTGTCCAATGTCCAATGTTTTTCCCCAACATCAGCTGATATCTGATCTGATCTGATATTCTCGCTACCCGGCCGCATCTATGCGTTTGCGTTTCCAACTTTTTCCTGTATCCTAGTATTTTTTTGTTAAACCTACTGAATGAGCATATTGCAATGCCTCTATATTATGTACATTGCCCCATGCATTTATTCCCGTAAGTCCTCTTAAAATCTCAAATTGTTTGGCAATTTGTATAAATAAACCAAGACTGAGATTAAGAATGAAGAGATCACCTGAAATTATTTTCAAGTTTGAATGTTGGTTGTACTCTGTTTAACTAAGTTCAAATTTTCACCGGCACAAGGGCCAATCTTGCTACTGTAAGGTTGCTTCTCAGTGTATGCTACAACACTGCCTGTATAATTTTGTACGCAAGCTACAGTGATTCACACCGTAGCACCTGGGGCAGCAACACTGCAAAGTTAGTTTTATGTAGAAGCTGGCAGACATGAGGCACAGCCTGCCGTAACATTCTGCAAGCATCTGCTGCAACTCTGCTTAAACCAGGGAACTGCATGGTAAAACAATTTACGACACAAAGTTGCATCTTCTACTCAAAACGGCACACTACCTTGAGTATATCAAAATGAAAACCAAACCTTGAATTGGCTGATACAATGGTTTAAAGTGTCGCTATTATGCAAACAAACACTTTGTAGTTACATGTTATGTGCTATGATGTATGACTGCACTAATTTCGATGATGAAATGATTCAATATTGACCAAGAGTTTGGAAATGTAACATGCCATTGTATCTTATGCTAGTTTGCCTCAAAATGGCACTCATACAACCTATGGGGTTTCATATCGAAAGCTATGGCAGACTGCCTGGATGTCAACACAAGGCTGGTCATCATCATGTAGGAACGAACACAGCTTGTCAGTGAAAATGCTACAGCACATGAACACTACAGCAAGCAAATTTCACAAGAGTGACGTCATTTTTCAGACGGGCAAGAGAATACTGTAACAAAGGCTCTGGTTGATTGATGTTTTTTTTATTTTTTGTTTTGAAACTATAAACACACACAGCTTCAAGCTCGAGAAAGCATTCCATCATGAAAAACAGGGAGCAAAGTTTGTCACAACACAACAACGGAATAACTCTTGAAACAAATTTATGTATGCCGTTTATATATATGGGCAGATTAATCTTTTATTTTTGCATAGGGATGTATCAAACTCTTCAAACAACTACGTGTATAGGACAAAAGTGAAGGGAAAATGCAAATAAGTAAAATATTACACATGGAATAAAAAATTTGCTGGCTTGTTATCACTAATTGTTTGGTTTTCACTAACATTAGGTTCAGAAAGAGCAATAGCCGCAATTCTTCAACGTCCCTGCTGTCGGAAACTACAGTAGTTACAGCTGACACTGTACCTACAGTAACAGCTTGCAGCAGAGAGGGCAAGACTGAAAAACATCATGGATAATAAGTTTCACACATACTTTCAATTAAATTACCAGGTTAAGGATCATCCGTAAACATCGGCAAGTGCACTTGGCTTAATCAAGCTGATCCCATATTTTACTGATGTTGATGAATACCTGCCCAATCTGATGTCCAATCTAACTATCGGTTGAGCCCTATCTTAAAACCAGCCTTATTCAATCCTGATAGAGAATTTATTGGAATTGTTTTGTCAATAACAATCATGTAAGGAAAGGAAACTTACACAGACAGATTAAGGGGGCAAACTGGTAGGTCTTTGGGGGGCGAACTGATATTTGCTGGAACCTTGCTGGTACCTTGCTTAACTTTGCATACAAGGTAGGTAGGCCTAGCCTAGATGTCACTTCTGGTAAAGTAACCATAATTAATACCAACTAGGCTAACAGCTACTCTTTCACAGGCATATGCTACCTTCA
Source organism: Holothuria scabra (assembly GCA_037179385.1). Classification (NCBI taxonomy): domain Eukaryota; kingdom Metazoa; phylum Echinodermata; class Holothuroidea; order Aspidochirotida; family Holothuriidae; genus Holothuria; species Holothuria scabra. Next base: position 32,364,386 of record CM074194.1, read on the forward strand.
TAGGCCTACTGTAACCTAATCATTTTGGTGGGGCCTATTTGACTGATCGTTGGTCAAATGAGCGCTGCACTTGTGCTTGTTTAACCGACTGTTGGTCAAAGAAAGATGGCACTCTACCTTATTTGACCCATCATCAGCTAAATGAGTGAAGCACTTGTTCTTGTTTAACCGATCGTTGGTCAAAGAAAGATGGCACTCTACCTTATTTGACCGATCGTCGGCCAAATGAGTGAAGCACTTGTGCTTGTTTGATCGACCGTTTGTCAAATGAGGGAAGCATTTGTGCGTGTTTGACCAATCGCCGGTCAAAAAATGATGGTTAAGCCCTATGTATTTCACCAATCACTGGATCCGTCGAATGAGTGCTGCACTTCTGGTTGCGATCATTTGCAGCTTGCAATTATAAGCTTGGACATTAAAATTGTCTAGTTCAATCATAGACTATACTGTGACGTAAATTTTCCACAATGGGGAAGGTTACTTGCAGTGGCGTAGCTAGATTTTTTTTTCCACGGGGAGGGGGGGGAAGAGAGCACTTAAATTTTCTGATTTTTTTCTCAATGTAGGCCTAGGTTACGATTATGTGTCGACTTTCCTTTATCCCATATCACATACTTGCCACTCTACCAATTTGGGTGCTAGAATACTGCCTTTTAGAGATGTGAACCGGCTGCAGATTTTTTAGTCTAATCTAATGAATTTTGGCAAACTTGACATAGGATTTATTGTAACTAACTATGCTTCAAATTACGCTTTGCTGTTTAAGGGTGGGCGTTATGCATTATTCACCCGAAGTGAGTCCAAAAAATGTTCGATTCGTCGATCGAGCTTGAACTGGGAGATGCTGAAAGATATGAAACCCGCGTGTGTACGTACATACCTGTGTACTGTGTTCTGCAGTATAATGTTAAGTACAGCACACATAGGAATGGATAGTCCGACTGTACTGTACTTGATTGTTTATATTGCACTCAGAGCGTGCGTGGACTGACAATATTTAATCCCATCACCTAAATATAGACTTCCATAAAAATATCAACCTGGAGGCAGCGCAGCAATATTGCCGCTGCTACAGAGTCTTTGTGCTTGCTAGCCCACTGCAACATATTGGGGGTGCCTTACACATTTCACTGTAAGCTGTTATGTGATTCTGCACAGGCCTTATTGTATATTGAATGGTATTTAAATTATTTGCCAGCTGAGCAAGATGAGTCTTTTAATTTGATTTTTGTATGGTTATTCTTACAAAATAGTTTATAAACTATGAAGATAAACAAAAGAGAACAGCTACTAGGCTTTTGAGATTAAGGGATGATATTTACAAACGTTACACAAACAGCGTAGCCTAATCAGCCTACATGTTACTTGGTAAGATGGATAGGATTTGCGCTCCTCGCTATGTGGAATGGAGCTATTGAGGAAACATGAGCGACTCTACAGCACGCTGAAAATTTGGGGGTTTTATTGAAGATATTGTCCTCTCTTGAGAGCACAAACAGGCTTCATTGTCCAGGGCAACTAGTGACCCGTACGTGTCACTTCGTGATCCAGTGTCACGGATCTGGTGGCAGATTTTCGAATGTTTCATTTTCCAATTACCCCGGGCTTCCTCCCCCCTGATACCTACGCCACTGGTTGCTGGGTTCCCGCAGGAGAGAATCAGTAAAGAAAAAAAAAAAACAGAAAACGAATCGATGTTCAAATAAGGGCTTCTTTAACCTTACTGGCAAATGTCTAACTTACTGGACTGGAGGAGGGGGGATAAATGACTTATTTCCTTGTTTCATAGCTCTTATGCACTGAGTCTGGTTTGCCTGTTCAGTTGATGGAAATGGTTAAAGATTATCTGTCTTCTCATAAAAAAAATAAAATGTACCGTGTTTACTCTATTAAACGCCCCCCAACTTTCAACACAGGAAAACTGTTTAACAGTGAAATGCTGTGAACGCGTATGTACTGCTAATATGTACGTGCAGGGTGCTACTCACAGTAACTATAATGCAATTACCGTTTGTACGTGCGTATAGCCAGCCGGTCAGGATAGTACCGTGAGGCCTGGCTGTATACTGTGCACAGCATGCATGCATGCATGCCGCGAGCACGTAAAAAAGTCACTTCTGTGTGTAACGTTACATATCAAGATGTCGGCGAAAGTTGATCACACTTGCTAAGTTCAGAGTGCTGTTCGTGGTTATCATATTCATAGGGAAGTTTGGTTACCGATCATTGGGGAGGAGCTCACAGCTGATTGTGAAGCTGACAACCAAATGGACAAATATGCCATAGCAGTTTATCAGAAGGGCTCAGATAAGAAACAAGTTGTGGGGAACTTGCCTAGAGAAAAGTCACGTAAATTTGACTCTAATAAACTCCCCCCTTAACGAAAATTTCATGCCCGCGGGGCGTTTAATAGAGTGAATACGGTATGTTGGAATCTGGTGATGTCAGGGACAGCATTCACTTGCCTTGACAAGGGTTGCCAACCAATTTGTTACATTACCGATATTGTATGGAATCGGTTGGTAATCCAAGTCATGACAGTGAGCGCTACTACATCATCCAAGGGCCACCATACCTTTTTATTGCATTTTTGTGAGAAGGCAGATCATCTTTAAATTTATTAGAATTCTGTTGATTTGATGACAAAGTGTAAGGATTTTACATGCCTACTCTTATATATAATTATACACATTTACACACATTTCACTCAAAATGACAAGTGGAAAATGAGTGAAAAGTCAAACAGTTGTAAATCATCTGCAATCATGTTTGGGTATGGAATCAACCATCTACATACACTAAATTTAATTCAACTTTCAAAATGAAAAAACAAAACTGAACAAGAAAAAAAACACCACTGCTCACAACAACTATCCATACGTAGTTCCACCAAAACAGAAACCAGAGAGCCCAAAGGCTTAGTGATTCCTTACTGATCTTGGGAATTTTCAGGAAATTTTTCTTATTGACCTCTGGCGACCCCAAGACGATGATCTTGGGAATTCTTCGGATATTTTGCTTTTTGACCTCTGATGACCCAATATGACAATCTTTAGCATTCTAGGGAAAATTTTGCTTTTTGACATCTGCTGACTCCAGATGGACAATCTTTGACATCTTGTGACATACTGTTTGACTTCTTTTCTCTACCAAATACAACTGTAAGAACTGTAAGGTTCTTAGAGTGTTTACAAGCCATTTAAGAGGATTTTGCAGTTTTAAATCTGGTGGCCTTGCATGACCTTGAACTCCACCCAAAACAAGAGGTTTTTCCTCTCAACATGACAAAGCTACGTATATACCAAATATGAAAAGTGTCCGACATTCCTATCTTCAGAAATCTCCTTCACAAGCAAGTATCACAAACACACACACCCACATCTACACAGGACATCACCATCGTATATATTCCTTGGCTGCCTACGGCAAGGAATCAAAATCAAAGGTAAGGATACTGCAAATGATCAAAATCAGAAACTTAGTACTGCATTTTTTATGAATTCAAGCACTGGAAATGAATACATATGGTTATGTTACAAATATAAAATTGTTTTGAAGACATGTTGAAGTACTATAAAAGGCTTGGTATGAAATGACTCGAATAATGGGTCTAATATAAAAAAAAAAAAAAAAATAAAGTCTGATGTTTTTCAATACGTTTTGCTGGATCTGAACTGAACACGGTAATACCAATGTATAAGAAACATGTTATCATTATGTACCCTGTTTGAAACTTGCCATTTGGCATAAGTTGCAAAAGTATTTTGCTGTGAAGTAGCAAGTTTTGATGCTTTAATGTCAAAATAAGATATATCAATGCCTTTGCCATCAAATTTGGAGGTCTTTGTGGATCTGGAAGAGGTGTACAGCCTACTATGAAATAATATGTAAATGTATGTATCACAGCTATCAAATTTCAGAAAAACTATTTTCTAAAGTGTGTTGTCAATATATGGAACTATGCATGCGAAAGACTAAACAGAAAAATAAAATATATATCACAAGAAATATCTGCATAATTCACAAAAGAACTTGAACTTCTTTGGGTATGGCTTTTGATCAGCAGCCACCCTCTTGTAAGCATTTTCTATTGTTCTGCAGTCTTTTAAATAAAATACTTTAATTCGATATTTTTTTGACTTAAGAAGCTGACAACCCTTCAAAGTTGTTGAATTCCATTTTCATGGATGGTGCGACCAGTTGCCTGCTGGCCATCTGCAGTGGCCCATCTGTACTGTCACAATGTTTTGGCACCTGCGGTACACATACAGTAGCCTATCAAGGATCAAAACTTTGCCCGGTTTCACTGTTTTCGATGGGATGTATGGACATCAGCTTGAGTCTCTGACTGTGATGGGTTAAATATGCAAGAGCATCATCACTTAAAGTAAAAACTTTCAAGTCACGAGTCCCGCAAGTTTTTACTTTCAATGGTTTAAGTCCCAGTGGGTACTCAAGTCCCTGTCCCTGTGCTTTTTCAATAGTGAAAAAAATCAACTCCTATGGCCAGGTCCTTCCAGTTCTGAAATCACGAGTCTTAGTTTAGTTCTGAATTTAGGCCTAGCCTAGTAGAAGTACTACAGCACTGCCTAATATAGTAGTAATAATAACCAATATGTTGGGAACTGGGCCGTAAAACTCCACCTAACCAGTAATTAGCAATAGGCTAGTACTGTGTAACGTTAATTGTTAAATACTAAGTTATCACCAATGGTAATATTGTAAACCTTACGTTCGGCGTTAATAACGTTAGGCAAATGTTAGGCCTAACTTATCAAAACGAAGTAAAAAAAACTAAGCCTACCTGTGCAACATTTAACCTGGAAGCCGTCCGAACTTCAAACTTTACGCTATACCAGGTCTCATCCCACAAATTCACGGGCTGCAACGTACTAGTCAAGTGTAACTTTGCTTTTTCTTGCTTTTGTGACCTGTAGTTAGGCTGTGGAACTGGAATAGCTGTGCAAGAAACTGTGTAGCCTAGCCAATGTTATTGTAAACCTGCAGCGCAGCGTGCATGCAAAACATTAAACGCTTATTCACATACTGTACATGTACTGGACTGAGCATTAGACTCTGCAAGTACATGCAGGTGACCGGATAGCGTGCGTACAGAATGCGCGGTGTGATTTCACGTACCTTGGCCAGTTGCATGTTTTCTTCGCGCGGTAAGACTTCCTTTTTATTCCCAAAATGCTATGGGCATATTGAACTTCCATGAATTTTCAACTAAGATATTGGCTTATTGCTAAGGTTATTTTGAGAGTAAGACCACGATCGGCTTTGTATGTTTGACATAATCAGTGTCAGGATTTAGAAAAAGAGTTCGAAAGGCTGCCATTTTATGGAAGTAGGTACACTGTCGATTTTATTGTGATTTCGCCACTGGCAAGATTTGCCCATAACTCCTTACGAAAACAAATTAGGCACATTCTGACATGTTCATGCAGCTTATGTCTTTATGATTTTACAATGCTGATGCAGTTTTGCACTACGCGAAAATTTAAATGGACTTTTCCATGTCAAGCAAGTATTGAGGAGGGCTTCATCACTACAACAAGTTATTTTGAAAATGTCCTATCGGTCAGATATATGTAACGATTTAGGTAGCGGATGGGGTCGAGCGACCACTCCGCCGTCAAAAATATCCACCTCAAGTCCGAAGTCTTCCTTCGAAGTTAGAGTCCACTAACACATATGTCGAAATTTGTGTTCATATTCAAAGCAACATAACAATGAATCCCTAAATGAAATGAAAGCTTTCAGAATGACACAGAAACATTACGAATGATTTTTGTGAAGACTTTTCACATATAAAATTGATAGCCATCAATTTAAAGGTAGTAATAATTGTACTGGGGGTTAAATTGTACACAAATAAATTTAATTTCTAGTTTAGGCTGTCACGGTAAAAGTAGGTCCGCCTTATGACTAAAATGTTTATACCATTATTGCAAAGGTAGACCTGTTTCAATGTTTTCCATAAAACTGTCTCTTTGTCATTGAACAGAAACCCGTTTGAAGTTTATTCAAGAGTAGAATTTCCCTGGTAGCATTCCCATATGGGCCCCATATCGACAAACATATGGGCCCATATACCTTTTGCACCCAAGACCCATACGGGACCCATATGGGCCAGCCCAGGAAACGCATATGGGATAGTGATGGGACCCAGTTGGGCAATTGCCCCATATGGGCCCCAGTACTATCCCATGGGCATCATGAAGGGCATACCGGGCTGTCCCATGTGGGACCCATATGGGTCTTGGGTGCAAAATAATATGGGACCCATATGGTTTGACGTATATGGGGCCCGCATGGGAATGCTACCTGGGTTAGGGAACAAAATTTTACAATGATGCCATGATTTATAAAGGTAGCTCTCGTAACGTTGACTTGTACTTCAACTAATTACACTACCCTTTGAAAGATTGAAAACACTATAGTAAACTAAGGAAGCAGGGAGCCCCCCCTCCCCCCCCCCTTAACCTGAGCTTTTTGGATGTTTTTTCCGTGCAGTGGCTGATTTGGTCAGTATATCTCTAGCGAGTGGACTGTGGAAAAAATATCCCGACAACGCATTTTAAAGACTCAGTTTTTGATCCATCTTCAAAAAAGAATATTGACACAGTCCACATTTCTTAAACCAGGGCGCGCCAGAAGCTATTTAAGATTGGTACGGCAGATAAATTCAACACGAGAGATAATAAGTATTGCCGCGGAGCGGCAATTGCAAGGGCACAGCCCTCGCACAAGCGGGCCCCTGCCGGAAGCTCCTGAAATTTTGATGTTTTGTAAGTTTTTTTCTTATTCTCTTTTTCGTCACAATTCCAATATTTTTCAAAGTTCCCGATAACTACCCCTCGAAAATGAAATAACAATCAAATGCTATAGTGACAAATAGAGACAGACTGACAAAAGCGTCTCTCTATTGTTGGGTTGGGAATGAGTCCATCCATGGGAGAAACACGGTCTACCGTAAAGCTCCTCAATTAACATTAGTGACAACAAGATTTCATATACCCAAGTACAACCAAAACGCAAAAATACTTTGGAACTCACATTTTGTGTGTGTGTGTGTTCTTAATTTGCTCTATTTGAACAAAGAAGTGCCCGACTGAGATACTTTTGCACAACAATACGAGTTCTTAGTATTTTGTATGATATATGCTAGAGTATGTTGTAATACGTCATCAGTTGTGATCCTCTGGGTTAAAAAGTTACAAAAGGAGCAGAATAATAAGATTTGGGATCGGGTCAGATTTTTGTCTCCTTTTAATTTTTTTTTATTGGTCCGGCGGCAGCCGGACCTGCCGTACCGGTTCCGGCGCCCCTGTAAACTACGGTATTCAATGATCCCCAAGTTCATAAGGCAGCTGGGCCGGACACTATATTACTCACCAGAGTCCTTAAGTCTTGTGGCAACAGCATTGAATTGCTCCTATTTGAGTCCAGAAGTTAATTATTCAAGCGGAAGTCATTATCCGACGAACGCCTACCAACAGCCTGGCTTGAAGCAATATTACCCCCATCAGTTAAGAAGGGTCGGAAAGATCTGACCCCGCCAACTACAGGCCTGTATCCGTTTAAAGTCCATTCCCTGGAAGCAGTAGAACATATTATCCATTGACATATTACGGATCATTTTGACAATAAATTTAAAAACTTTCAGATCAGTGCAACGTGACGGTTTCCGCAAAGGGAGATCATCTGAAACCCACTGCTTTTGGCACATTTTGAAAATCTTGGATAACAGAGGCCAGCGGATCTAGTCATAACTGACTTTAGCAGGGCGTTTGACAATGAACCTCATCGGCGTCTTCTTAGAAAACTTCCTAGAAAGCATGTTGTTGTCCGTTTTAATATTCTGTCCTGGATCCAAAACTTCCTTCCAAATCGCTACCAAAAAGTTTTCATAATGATGGGGGGTATCTTCAAAAACATCTCAAGTCATTTCTGGTGTCCTCCATATACTATCTTTGGACCCCTTTTATTCCTTATCTATATAAACGGCTTGTCGGCAAAGAAATCAAGTGTCAGGCTATTTTCCGATGATTGTATATTGTATCGTGAAATTAAAAACGGCCCAATAATGATACCGATATCCGGGCCTACAACAGGACATCGGAAATTTATATCAATGGAAATCGACTTTGCAAATTGGGTTCAATAACTTGTTTCACAATGCGGGTTTCCCATATAGGACTAATTCAGAACCGCTTTCTTTTAAGATGGGGATATCGCACTTCAGTGGAACAAGTTAGTTCATCATTATCCTTATTTAGATGTAGCCTCTCTTCAAACATGCAGGAGAGCCACATTAATAACTTATAGCAGATAAAGCAAATCGGACTTTGCAGAGGAGAGGATAAATCTCACTTAATGCGAAAAGTCAATCAAAGAAACCGCCTATTTTGCTTTCGTCCGACCCATTCTTGATTACTGTTGTCCTGTCTGCTACCATAATACTCAATCTGATAGGGATATCATTGGAAAGTTTCAGAGGAGAGCAGATAGATTTTTCTTTAACAACTGCAGTCGTCAGTCCAGCGTTTCTGACATGATTAAACAACTTAAATTGGACAATTGGGCAGTCTTCAAACTAGGCGACTGACGCCTCCTAATCATTTATAAAGTAACACACTGTTTACAGACAAATAACGTGGCTAACTTGAAATTCCTGATTGACTCCCCGAGCTATGTTCGTACGATTACTCCTCTCACAGTGGTGAATACTTGTACCACCACCTTTCATGTAGTAAATTTTGTTACCAAAAAACCCTTTACCCACCTACTACACCCAGTTGGAATTCGCTACCTGAGTAGGTGGGAGGAGGAGGAGGAGGAAAATCGATCGGCAGCACTTTGATAGACAGCAAGTTCAAAAATAATGGGTGTACAGGTGCATGCTACTCTTTCTCTTGGTGGAGGTTAACACTTTTTCCCGACTCTAGATCCCCAATCAGGGCATAATATCTGCCATAGGCGAACTGGAGCATTTCAGTTTGTGGGCAGAAAATTTTCCGTCTGGAAGACCATCTAAGACGAGCTCCACCTATCAGTCGGGGAGGAGTGAACAGAAAATTGTTAAAAATCCCTCAGACAGCGGGAATGGTATTTCCAGGTTACAAACAGGGTTTGAGTAGTCACTACTTCATTGAGTTTTTGCTTGCAGAAAATCGTTCACTTCAAATTAAATTTGAGCCAGAAAGACCATCTTATCGGAGCGGCACCATCAGTTGGTGCAACGTATACATAATTTTTTAATAAAGTGACCCCTAAGGCAGCCAGAATTGGTATTTCCCAGGTTTGTAATGATGATAAGCAACTTGCTAAAGGATGATCAGAAAATTACCAGTTATTAAGTTAGAAAATTACCAGATAAAATGTACCACTACCATTGGATGAAATGGTCTTGTAGATATCTTTCGGGGAAAACTATACAACAAAATTGAAAACGTGCTAATGTTTTTTAACTAGTACGACTCTTGCCTACATTCAATATATACTAAAGGGATGACATTGTCTTATTGACAGTCCGAACTCCCGAATATAAATGATTTTGCATCTATCAGTTGAAAGGCTTTCGAAAAAATGTCACGCTACGAGGTGGGTTTAATGAATTTGAAAGCATACTTGGGAAGAACGTTCCCACACCGTATCACTGTGTAGTAAAAGCAAATTAACCAATTTTCATAATCATTGCCCGAATTCGGCTCGAGGGGTAGAATAGATGGCAAACTAATATTCGGGCGAAGGTTAAAATTGCTGGGGCGTTTCGACTTGCCAAATTAATTACTCGGAATTACACGGACAGGCGGGAGAATGTTCAGGTGCAGTACCCAATAGTCAGAAGTACACATATATTTTCAAAAACAATAGTATGATTCATGATGAAATACATGAATAAGTCGTTTTATGAAGTTTGCGACTTTGCGTCTAAAATTGGAGGCAGCGCTCTACGTTTTGGTGGAATGTGGTTTTGGAAGATGATGAGCTGAGAAAACACAGTCCACACCGCGGGGTATGGTGAAAGCAGGAAGGTGTGATCTAATCACACCTTCCTGGTGAAAGTAACTTGTAAATATTATTTCATACTTTATTTAAGTGACAAATGAGTATCATAGTCGTGATTGACCACCGCGTGCATGTTTCTACGTCTGCCGGTTTCATTTACGTTCCCCAAGAAGTTGAATTCTTACTTCTAAGGGTAAGCTGTTAATAAATAGAAACAACCAACTTTGATTTCTCGAACTATTGCTACCATTGCGGAACAGCTATAGGCATGGCGCAAACGAAGGTCAGCAGTATTAAAATTTGAGATCTTCAAAAATCATGTAATTTTAAATAAAACCAGGCGAGGATCCAAGGGGGGGGGGGCTTTTGCAGCCTCAGTCCCCTTTTTCTTCACATCATCAATAACAAATACACTAAAATAAGCATAATGCGTATCTACGAGAACATTCAAGGGGGTTATTGTAGACTCATCCTTTCCCTCACAACACAAACCCAAATACACGAACCTCGTATGATATTAAGTCTGGGTGAATGATCAAAAGGGGGAACCCATCTCTTAGGCTCCTTCCCCGGTCAGCATAGACGTACGAGACAGGGGCAGGGAGCGGAGGGTGTTCAGTTGCGGTGAGAAATAGTTTGCCATTTATCATGCAATTGATGTAAGCCTGGGGGAAATAATTAACAGATATGAGTTCGAGCAGTCACAGACAATTTCATTAATTCAGTGGACCTTTAATTTAGCCAAGGGTCATTACTTGAGAAACATTAGCATATTTACTTTCCTCGAAAAGAATCAAGAACTTTCAATATAATAGTGGTAGTAATTTTCTGATCACTTAGCATGTTCCTGATTTTTTTCCTATTCCAAACAAAAGTTAAACTTATAGACTGAGTGTTTAGATTCTCTTTAAAAGCATGAAAACGCAAATTTTCGGCCATCTGAGGGGTCGCGATCATTTTCAAAATTTTCTCTACCTTCTGCACCAACTAATTTTGGCGCTCCGCTTAGATAGTCTTTCGGGCAAAATAAGATTTTCGGGTCAAAGTATTATTTTAATAACTTTCTTCAATCATCACTTTGCAGTTAGCGAACTTATTTTGAAGTGAGCATTTCATTAAGCGATGATAGTGACTGCTTAGATTCTTCGTATGAGTCTGGAAAATGCCATTTCCGGCCATCTGAGGATCTGATTTTTCAAATTTTCTCTACGCTCCGCGCCAATCAATGATGGCGCTTCGCTTAGATAATCTTTATGGCAGATTAACGTTGGCCAACAAAAAACCGCAAACTAAAATTCCCTGTTTGCCTATACCGATCGATGCTCTTTCATTTTGACTCCAAAAAGCATGAAAAGTTAAAGACAAGTTTTTCTTCGAAAGGTAAAGCGTAAATGGAATAAGACTGCATGTAAAGACACAGAAGTTTCAGTTTTATCCTCATGAACCACCAAAATTCAACTTGAAACACTATTCCCATCAAATTCGAAAATATTGCACCAATTGTAAACTAGGCTCCTTGAAAACGCAATAAATTTTCAAAGGGGAGGGGGAACCCCCCCCCCCCCCTTTAAAACTCTCCCCGGACCGGCGATCACTGAACGCAATGCATGTCCCCCTTCAGAGAAATCCTTCGTAAGCCAATGGTACGTCCCCATTACCCGCTTTCTCTAAGTTCAGCCCTCCCATCCCCCTCCCCCCTTGGAAATGTCTGGATCCGCGCCTGAAAACACTCATTTAACGATTTGCTTTCAACTAAATATCATTTCGAAGTATGATTGACCTAACAATTTAGAAATTTTGGTAACGTACAAAGTGAGCAAAGACACGTTTTCTGTACAAACTTTTCGATATTATTCAGTTGGACTTGAACCTTGTTAATCCTTTGGCTCCAGGAGTGTAACTCCTATGCGCAAGGGAGCGGCCGCCGTCGACGGCCACCTGATCCAGAGGCGGCCTACAGTTCTGGGACCCAAGAAAGTAGCGACTTTTGCTTGAAAGGCCTTTTCGACATTGAAGACCCCCAGTGAACTTTTGGACATTTTTTTCCGACCGCGAGACCGAAGGCTATCAGGACTGAAGATCCGCGAGACCAAAGGTCTTGAGGTAAGGTCCGTGGTACCGAGAGTGAATTAAGGATTGGATCAAGAGGAAGGACCCAGGGTCTTTAGAAGTACTTGATTATTACTAACACTTATCATAGGCAGCGGAAGATGTTTTTTATTTGGGGGGGGGGCACAAGTTTTCGGCAGCCGAAAAAATGGTGACGCCGTAAGGCGTCCGGTTTTACGCGAAGCACAAAACCCATCGACGTGGGGTCCAGGGGACCGCTTAAGGGCCCCTGGTGGGGTTCAGGGGGCAAAGCCCTGGTAGGGGTCCATGGGGAGCTGAATACCTTTGAAGGGGCGGCTGGAGTTTACTATCCAAGCGTAGCGCAACCATCAGTTGGCGCGGAGCGTACAAAGAAAATTTTGGATTTTAAAACCTCCCAGATGGCTGGAAATGGCATTTGCCAGGTATATTTGTCACTAACTCTGATGAGAAAAATTTGTGATTTTTCTTATATCAAAATAAAACACTATTCAGATACTGATTAGCTCAGTTCATTACTCCACTGGACTATGTATCCTAGGATCGCAAATCCGGAAACCTGATGAATGTTGCAAGCAGCTGTTCGAGTGCACGCTTGAGTAAGGTATTTCCAGAGGCGTAGGGGAGCATTTCAGTTTCGGGGTAGGAGATTTTTGCCGAAAATGTAATTCTCCCCGTAAGACAGTCAAAGCGGAGGGCCACCACTGGTTGGAGCGGAGCGTCCGGAAAATTTGAACATTCGTACCGCTCAGACAGTCAAAAATGACATTTCCCAGGCTTGTAAAAGGGATCCAAGCAGTCGTTTTTAAGTTTCAATTGCAGATAATTGTACGTTCGTTCCAAACTAATGTTAAGCCAGAAAGACTAAGCGGAGCGCCACCATTATTTGGCCAGAAACGTACAAAACATTTTTAAATATCCGACCCCTCAGTTGAAAATGGCATTTCTTGGGCTTATATGGGGATCTAAGTAGTCGCTATTTTGAGATTCCTTTTGTAAAAAATGATTACTTGAAACTTAAATTCTGCTATGAAGCGATCTAATTGCAGGGCCACCATAAGTTGGGGCGAAACGTACAGGAAATTTTGAAAAATCTGATCACTTCAGACAGTCAGAAATGTCATTTCCTACGCTTATAGGAGGTCTTAGAAGTCGCTAATTCGAAGTTCTGTTTGCACAAGAATGTGCATTTGAAACTAAAATGCTGCGCGGAGTTTCACCACTGGTTGGCGCGAAGCGAACAGAGAATTTTTAAAAATGGGACCCATGAGACAGTCGAAAATGGCATTTTCCAGGGTTTTAGGGGGATCTAAGCAGTCGCTATTTGATCAGAAAATTACCAGATAAAATGTATCGCTACCAATCGATGAAATGCATATTTTCGGGGAAACTACAAACCGGAATTGAAAACATGCTAATAAATTTTACTCTTTTTTCCATCTCATTTATTTCGAATTTTATGATCATTATTTAGAACTTAAGCATTACAATGTTTACAGGACGAAACTTAAAACAACAATCAATTACTTCAAGTTATAATAACAATATAGTGAGGTGTGTACAGCCTACTCGTCTTCGAACAATAATTGGCAGGAGGAAAATGTTTTTTGAGTTCCTCATATAATATATAGCGTTTTGATTTACCGAGGACACCTCTGGAGATCCTTTTTCTACTTCTAATGCAAACTTAAACTTGTAAATGAAATTGTCGATTGTAGGGAGAGAACAGTTTTGCTTCGATTGATAGATAAAATATTTGACATGAAAAATTAAAAAAATTTAATGGGTGTTTGTGAAGTAACTTGAAACCAAAATAAATATCCTCCTTGGAAAAGAAAAACTGTTTATTCAATAAGCATTTCTCAACTTCTAGAAAAAAGAAGAGATTACATGACATTCCCAGAATAAGTGTTCAAGTGTCTCGTCATGGAGGTTACAAAAGGAACATAATGGGTTATCCCGAATATTCATCAAAAAAGCAGGTGATTTGTCCCCAAAATTCTGTGGAGAAATCTATATTGGAAATATTGTAGCTTAACCTCCCTGACAGAGTGCCACGGACTTAAGAAAATGTTTCCCCAATCATCATCACTGAGTTTAAAATATCAGACCACTTTGAAATGGCTTTAGGAGGAGTTGACACCGTCTTGACTAAATTCAAATAAACAAACTTTGACACTTTCTTATTATTCTGTATACTGTCTAAGAGGCGTTCTCCTTTACTTGAATTTTGTGTGTCAAGAAGGTTGCAATTTCTCCACTCTCTGGGCACTACAGAGACCAAACCCCAGTGTAAAGTAAAATAGCAATGGTTAATATTAAATTTATCCAAAAATTTCTTGTAAGAAAGGACATTTCCATTCTCATGCAAGATGTCATTAACATACATAACCTTTTTCTCAAACAAATTTTACTCTATTGCGACTCTTGGCTATATTCAATATTCAATATATTATATATTAAATATATATTGAAAAAATTGTGTGACCACATATGATTTAGTTTTGAAAAAGTCAGGCCTATGGGGATCTTAGCAGTCGCTATTTTGATCAGAAGAATCAGATCAAATCTACCATCGGATGAAATGCAGTAGATGATTTTCTTCTATTCGTATCACTTTTTGACAGAATTGTTACGTTAGAAGGTGTGTTGAAATGAATTTTCATGCAGACTTACGGGAAGACATTCTCACCCTACATCATTAAAGTATCGAAAAACAACCCGATTCTCATAACCATTGCCCATATTTGGCTCTAGAGCAGGATTGATGGCAAACTTTTGGCCACCTGAACACCTTTTTTTCACATTCTACCCAAATGTGTCGCAGATCTTTTTTATTTCCCATGGAAATTGTACTTTAAATATAGCGTCTGCTGTTTTCGGGAAAGATTTGAAGCTATTAAAATAATCGGCCATTTCGGGTATTGTGTTACACAAAATTTAAAAACAGTCTCAAGAATAATTGTTTCTTTCAAGCCACAGGCTTCTCAAATGTGTCGCAAATTTTTTATCAGTTTCATTTTTCGTAACTATGTTACCCTTTCTATAATACTTTTCCATTTTCGGGCAAATGCTTGAAAGAATTTGGATATTCGACAATTTCGGGCATTGTGTTGTGATTATGTGTGAAGTAACGGTCATAGCTTTTTGAGCTAATAGACCTGAATATGCTACCCACCACACCAAGTATGATTTTGGAACGATTTTGTGCATCCCCAGGAACTGAAAAAAAATCCCTACATGAGATAGAAACATGCCAGATGCTAGGAGCACACTTTGATCCACACCAAGGTAGCCAATTTTAGCCACTCCAAATCTGTTAGAAAATTATCCATCCTGAAACCCGACGAGTAAAAAGTCAAGAGATTCCGAAGACATGGAGCTTGTCACAGTCTACCTGAGTTTATTCCGAATTTCAGAGTGGGGCAAAATTGCAGCATATCCTGCAACTGTTTGAAGGGCGAAAACAAACTCTCCTACAGGTTAATGTGGGGGTCCAGGGGGCGAAGCCCCTGAAGCTCTGCAACTTTTGCACTCTGAAAAGTAATATTTGAGCCAGAGAATAGCCGAAATGTAATAAAGCAACTTAAATTTGTTTAATTACTTTTGACAAATTTATTTTCGACATTCAGTTATTGGGGGGCCAGGCCCCCCTTGCCCCCCCCCCCCCTCCCGGCTCCGGCGCCTATGCTTATTTTTTTTCTTATGAGAGAGATGCGTGAAATTATGAGACCGTTTGAATGACATTACGCTGGGAAAGTCTTATGAAAGAAGGGAGTTCTGACTTTCTGAGCTAATGGGACAGCTTCAAAAATTTATTGAACTTATGGGATGGTCAATAATAACGAAAAAATCATACAAATGGGGGCCATAAGTTTTGACCCCTTGTCTAGGTCGAGTAATATTCAATGTCATGAGTTCATAAGTTCATATTGATGTACCATAATTTGAAATGTGTGTCAAACAAGGTGGCAGTACCACAGTTTCAAAATTTTGGGGGCAAACAAAGGGCAAAGGATGATTTTGGGGGTTAAACTTCAGAAAGCACAGAGTCCAAAGTTTCAGTTTCTGGGGTTGGGGGTCCGGGAGGCGAAGCACCGGAAGTTCAGAGGTTTTGCTTGCATATCTCTGTACGAAAAATTAAGTCTCTCTAGGGGTATATTATTTTTTATATACAAACAGTAAAATACAGTGCGGATTCCTTCATAAAGTTCCGAATTCTCCCTAAAAAAGCTCTATATTTTTAATTATTATTTTTAAAAAGGCGAAATTTCCCCAAAATTGCAACCCTTACTGCAGTAAGGGGTCGCTCATAAGCAGTCAGCGGTAACCTTTTCCGAACCTCTACAGTGCCGGTTAGTAAAATTTTCTTCCAAAATGGCTTTTAAGTTTTAAATATTTTGTCGAACAAAGGCAACAAAGTTTCTGGAGGTTTTGAATGTCGTCGAGAAGCCTCAACTCCTTAGTGGAAATTATGTAACAACAAGGACCTTCAGTCGACATGCTACAGTATCTCAGATATATGTTAATAATAGTCTATAGGCGACATAATGGTGACGCCGTAAGGCGCGTCCGGTTTTGCGCTTCGCGCAAAACCCCAACGACGTGGGGGACAGGGGCCCGCTTAAGGGCCCCTGGTGGGATCCAGGGGCAGAGCCCTGGTAGGTTCCAGTCCCCGGAAGCTCAGCGATTTTAGTGATTTGAGAGGGTCCAAAATGGTCGAAAATCATGTGTAAACGAAGGATTCTAAACTATGAATTTAATTCAGGAATGGGTTGAGGTAAGGGACGAGAATGGAATTGGGAAGTACTATGGCATTTTATTAAGGAGAAATCTACTTTACAGTGATTTTAGGGGGCAATGCCAAAATGTTTAAGCTACTCAAAATTGGACATGTGATTGGTAATTTGAGACAGGGCATTTTGAGACAGAGCATCAATAGAGAGTTCTATTTAAATTTCCCAGGCAATATGCATGGCGTCTAGGGGCCCACAACTGAACCCCGGAAGCTCTGACATTTTAGGCTTTTTAAGGGACTTAATTGGAGCAAAAAGTACCTTTGTATATAGGTATTACTAATAGTCCTAAACGGGACATTATTACTGGGGCAAATGTGTGTCATTGAGACCAATAAAGGGACTGGGGACATGCCCCTCGCTCAGTATGTTTAAACGACCCTGATTTGAGAAGAAGAAAGATAATTTGAAAAAGAAAGATAGCTTGCAAAAAGTTTTGTTCTATCTGTTTAGAGCGAAAGTACAGGTTATCGTTAATGTAGGGGTCCAGGGGGCGAAGAGAAGCTTTGCAACTTTTGCACTCTGAAAAGTAATAATTTAGCCTAAGGATAGCCGAAATGTACTAAAAGCAACTGAAAATTTGTTTTGGGACATGCTCCTCCCAAAATCTCTCAAAAAAATATTGGGGCCAGGTCCCCTTGGTCCCCCGCTTCCGCTGCCTATGTAGTCCCCAAATATTCAAATTTCTCACAGGAAACCCTGAATTTTTAACTATTTTGTGCAATACAGGCTCCATATTTACAAATGTGTTAAAGGAAAACAATTGTGTAAAAGTACAACATTAAGAAAAATCAGATTTTTTATTAAAAAAAAATTTCTTGCTCCTTGAAAAAGCGAAAAAAATTAGCATAAAAATGTACCATTTTGGTCAATGGGATAGGGTGAGGTGCATGGTCCATAACTTCCCCCCCCCCCACACACACTTTCATATTGCTTCCTACACCAACGTGTTAACAAGGCTTACGGAGTTTGACCCCTTGTGACCCCAGATGACCTTTGACCTCCACCAAAAATGATAGGGACCATTGTCTCACCATGACACATTTACACACGTAGTATGAAGTTTGTCCAAGCTCCCTAACTTGAGATATCATGTTAACAATGTTTTCTGAGTTTCACACCCTAGTGATCCCAGGTGACCTTGACCTGTACCAAAACAATTGGGTTCTTCCTCTCAACAAGTGGGACCTATGTAACAAGTTTGACAAGTGTCACAATTTCCCTTCTTGAGATAATGTGTTAACAAGCCAAGCATCACACACACACACACACACACACACACATACACATGCCAGCAAAGGTTTCTATTTCACAGAAACAAAAAGGGAGACTGGTCAAAAAAGAGGCCTGATTTTGTACCTATACTAAATTTATTCATTTAAAAACACTAAAGAGATACTCATGTACAATAAAATGGAATAATGTAATGTTCATTTTCTCTTTACATACATTATTTACATTCAAAATATTCCTCAGTACATCTTAAAAATGCACAATGTGTTAAAAGGAATATTTTAATGACAATTTTACTAAGTGATAGAGAAGACAATGCATGATGTCCTTTACAGCAAATGCCACCAATAGGCCAGTTGGGATTTGTTCTGAAGCAATGCATCTTGGGAATGGGTCAAGGGTGAAGGTAAAACTTGTAGCTTCATGACAGTCATCTGCTTATAGATGTGCCATCTCGTAATTGCACACTGTAATAACCAATGCAACCAATTTAGGAATAATAAACAGACAAGTGTGACTATGTGCATGCCAACACAGGCAAATTGGTTGTCAAGGTATATCTGACCTTTTGACCTAGGTGGAAGTGCCAAAGTTCCCAACTGTTCTGTTCTTTGATCCCATGGTTTCACCTTGCCTTTTTTTTTCAAGTTGGAGATTGCTTATAACTAGTAAGTGAAACTTAGGGATTTATTGGTTACATCAAAGTCACAAAATACTGCATAACATGGGAAACCTGAGAATTACACCACTTATATTAAGAAATAAAAATCAGTCATTTCCCATCATGCAATTGTGAAATGAGTTTGCTTTAAAAATTTGCCAGTTTCACAAACAAGAAAATTCCTCACAGTATTATTCATATTATGAGGCAGATACTCAAACCTCATTGGAAGGAACCAGGGACAGAGAAGAGGGAGGGGGGGGGGGGGAATAATGATTATCCACAAGTCCCTCCAGGGATGAATTACCTTTAGCCCCTCTGGGGGCAGGGAAGGGATTGATTGGACAGGCCAGTCTGCATGATTCACCTGTACAAATAACAAAACAGTTATCAGCTGTGTAAACGCTTGGACAAGCGCCATTCATTAAGAATTTGGAGGGCATGGTGAAGCAGGAAGTTTGAGTAAGTATCGAGAAAGTTCATTACAATAATTATGTGGATTAGAAATCCGTAAGTGATGTTTCCTACCTCCTATTCATGTATATAATCCTCACATACATCCTGGAAAACTAATAACACAGAGGGCACCCTTGTACTTAAATCAGAGGTGTGCTGGCAGCCTCCCTCGCTCTCTTGCTTACCAACACAGACTCAAAGCTTCTGGAAACAACAGAGGATATGTAGCTTTTTTAAATGTTACTAAGACTGCTTTTATCAAACCTTGTGATACGTTGCAAAGATGGTTTTATGGAATCAAAAACATTTAAGGTATATAGCTTGTAACTTTTCATATTGAATGGCTATCATATGCCTGAACATTGCTTTGGCAACATTACAAGACTTTTTAAATTCTCTTACACCCCTCTCCCCCTCCCCCTCCCATCTCCCAGATTAGATTTGAAAGGAGAAATCTCAGAACTGCTGCTTTTGAAAAATGTGAAACAAATAATATACTCTTTCTATGAAGCCATTAAAAAATTTCTCATACTCAGATTGGGACAAAGAGTAACAAAATTCTCCACCAGAGGCAAATGACTTTTAAGGGGCCAGCCCCTTTGACTTGTAATTTTCATGTTCTTTCTGTTTGAGTAGCCAGGAAAAGTATGGCTAGTTTCCATCTATAGATTCTTTCAAAAGCCAGCTTTTGACCTTTGATATTATTCAGTGCCATTAGTCTCTCTGTTTATCACTTTGCTCAATTCCCCCAATTATACGATAAGGGCCAGCCACAGACATTCTATATACTTGGACAGAGCATGTAACGCGTACTTCCTTTCTGTAGATTGTCGCAAACCAAGATGGCCAGTGATGCTATAATTTGTATGATTTGACAACAACTCTGTAATATTTTAAACAAAAGTTTAACTTGAATGGGATAACAATATCATATTCCTGCAATAGATTTAGTAATTTTGACCTTACCTTGCATTATTTCGAAATTTTTTTGGCCTATTGCAAAATCTGGTGATTTACTTGAGCAAGTCCAAACTTTCACACACAAAGACAAAGCAAGACCAGACTGCCATCTTGCTAGGCCTTACTCACATGTACCAAAGCAACAATGTACCGAGCAGTATGCACTGTCCATGAATAGAAAGTCTGTGGGTCTAGCCCTTCAGGTGATTATGCTACAAAATAAAGTATCCTGAAGCAGCTTCTTTCTTTGTTAAAATCAGAGTTTTTTTAAATTTCCTGTTGACCACTTTAGAGCATTTCACCAGCCTCAAATGACAAAGGGTCACTTGAGAAAAAAGGTGTCATGACCATGAAAGCCAACACACACCACAACATTCTATTGGGAGGTTGAACACCTGTTGAGTTAACAAAGATGGAAATGAATACAGAGGAAAAAGAATAAAAAACTTCATTTGAAAATAGAACATATTTAGACTATGAATTAAAATTTTTCCACTTTTTTTCACTTCATGACAACAAAGGGAAATTATAGCAACTTACTGAGTCACATACAAGAAAAAAAAAATAAACCATTTCATGTGACATTTCTCTTCCTTGAAAAAAATTGACAAAATATGTAAAAGAGTAACTTAAGGCATTGCAAAATTATTTACATTTCAAAAAAGTGATAGCCTTATATTTTTTTGATATGTACATTGATTTCAGAAACAAAATGCATTTGTTACTATTGTTGGTGAATAAACTGTCTACTCGTCGAGACTCCAAAATTGGAAAAATAATGGACAAGGCAAAGCCGAGTCCGTTATTTCTTTCAAATTTGGAGTTGATACAGGTTATTCACCAACAATAATCCAACAAATGTGGTTTATTCCTTTTCTACCATCCAAAAAAATATCCTTTTGGGGGTTTACTCTCTAGCAGCTCCTGCAATCATTATGAAGGCTGGTGTGTTGGAGAATAACCTGTCAGTGTTTAACCAATCAGAATGCAGGATTTTAAATAACCAGTCAGTAGAGGTGGTAGAATCCAAATTGTAGAAAGTTCATGGAGCCTACACATACAGGAAAACATTCCGTATTGAAGGTGAAATGGTTGTGCATTATGGGTAGCAGTTTTTGTGTGTATGAGTAGGCGTGTGTGTGTTTGAAGGCTTCTAAAAATTTTCTGCCTGTCAATTCAGGCTAGAGCAGTACTCAATCCTATTGCCCACTGGCGGGTAATCTTTGCCTTTTAAATACTGCGTAGCAACTAAGAACTGTGGGTAATGCATCATTTCTATAGACCTTATGCATTGACAATATGTTGATGTCATTTGGAGGAATGACAATGAAACATATGGTTGCACCTCTAGACTTTTTGTAGGAACATATATGGAGCTGTAGGCTGCATGGAATAGAATTCACACTACATGTGTAAAAGACTTGCACGTATCCAATGGTTGACTAATCAAATATCTGCATTGATGGTTTGGTCTGTTATTCTGCAAAAGTAGGGCACACTTTTTGCATTGTGATATCCTATGCACAAAGTCTACTCCAGGTACCTGTAGGTTTGGGTATCACACAATATTGATCTGTGCAAGTAGATTTTAAAAACGGTCCTATAGGCAAAAAGGGTTTTAAAAAATGTCAAAGACTGGTGTTTGTGTGTGTATGTGTATGTACTTATCTCTAGGGATTTTAGTGAGTTGTTGATAATATATTATTAGTAAGCAGCTACCCCATTTTTTAACAACAAATTCCCCTGCATCACTGTGATGAACTCCAAAATTCTTTATCCATTCCTCCAATGTGCCAGTTCAGAGTTGTAACGGCGCTTGTCAGGTCATAGGTCACAGGGGTATAGTAGAGTAAACATGTTGTTTGAACATTGCAGCAACATTTTGGCAATGCCATGGTAAAGTAAATTAAAAAGCAAGTTGA
Source organism: Holothuria scabra (assembly GCA_037179385.1). Taxonomy (NCBI): domain Eukaryota; kingdom Metazoa; phylum Echinodermata; class Holothuroidea; order Aspidochirotida; family Holothuriidae; genus Holothuria; species Holothuria scabra. The sequence continues at coordinate 32,386,519 of CM074194.1, forward strand.
CGTTACTTCAGCAAAACTTATTGACAAGGTGATAAAAATGTCAGACACAGGGCTTAATGGGATTGAAAATTAAAGTTACACTTTTAAGTTATTACAGGAAACTTGATCTAAAACTTTCCGTACGATCTCTACGTAAGTACGAAACTCAACGCATGCTAGCTGAACTGAAGAGCTAGGCCTACTGGCTTACTACACATGAGGGAAATCTGTTATGAAAATTAACTATGGAATACAAGTCTTTCAATCCCCTCCCTCAGGTATCTTAAACATGTGACAACTTTGGATCACCTCAATCAACCAATTATTTGTTACTTTTTACAACGAACAAACTGTTTTAAAAGTTACTGAATTTATCGTACAAATATCAAGACACAAATGGTGCATCATCAGACAAACTCAATGACTCAATTACTTCAGGGAAAGAATACACTGTATTGACCATTATGACCAGCTGGTTATGCACACGTAGTTCTGTGCCACGGAACATGTTTCAGTCAGTCAGTACTTTGAGTGGATCATTGCAGTTGGGTCATTTGGCATTGCATGCTAAAATACTTAGGATTTCTCTGTATATCATATTGCCTTTGTATGAAACACATCAACATGCTACAACAAAAAGTTTTAGTTCGAGCTGTGAAAGGGCTAATTAGTGATCACCATGCCTTGTGTCTCAGTCTGCAGTGCATGGTGGCTAGTCCACATGGGGAAAGGCCTGGTACACCTTTACTTGTGATCCCACAAAATTTCTGGCATTTACCATCTTTGCAAACATTGCGAGATATACTGTTTTTGTGCTCTAGTAAATCCGTACTACCTCAGCAATTTTTTACCATGGCCAATTTCTTATTTGTGAATTCTGTAGGCAGACTGAGGAATATTTTACAACGCAGTAGTGTGTATTGTCACTGTGCAGTGCAGTACAGTATTTGCAATATAGTATTTGCTTTCAGAGAACTTTTATGACCTTTGACCTGTTAGACATCATTGTAACTCTGAACTGGCATGGAAGGGTATGAGCTAACCTACTTGTTCTAAGTGAATATATCTATCTAACTGTTGCATTCAAACAGTGTAAAATTTCTGCATTTAAACTCACAAAGACTTCATATAAACAAAAAATTTCCTAAGTCTGGCTGAACGCCTGTGTACACTGGACACGGACACATTTCAGGACACGTGTCCCAACATGCTGCTGATGCAACTAGACACAGAAATTTTGTCCATATGTACACTAAACACATGTCACGGACACAAGCTGTGGCATATGTTGCCACTTGTGTCTGCCCTGTGCACAATGGCAACATTTTCAGACACAAGGTGTTTCAGCACCTCGTGTTGACCCATGTCCTGATATGTATCCAGTGCACAAAGGGCTTTATGCAACTTTTCTTTTTTAGTAGGTATTCAGGAAGGCAATAGCCCATAACTGTGTGTAATTTAACAAGCTTCAAAATTGAATAAGTACAAAACCATCACAACACAAGCAAAGTTGCTTTATACCAAGGAGCTGTATTAAAGCCATGTTGGTGGGAGCATGTTACCCCACAAAATAAAAGGCATGACTGGAGAAAATGTGACTGGCTTACCCCTTTACCGTTGTGCTCCGATCGGGGCATATTTGCGTGCCTGGGGGGTGGGCGGAAAAGAAAAGCGGACGTAGCACGCCCCGCATCAGCTTCCGTAGGCCATTGACCCCGTGACCTTAAACTATTGTCTCTCTCGTTGTTGTGGCCGAATTTTCGGGTAGCTACTCGCAGTTTCGAGCTCCGCGTGAAAGAGTGAAGATGGGTGACAGCCGAGCTCTCCGCATGGGTCCAAAAGGACCCAAACAACGGTAAAGGGTTAAGATGTTACAATACACACTGCACCCACTCATACCACTGGCTCTTGGGCATTTATTTTAGTTACAAGGCAAATCTTCACAAACTGAGTAAGTTGTGTTCCTGAATACCACATAAGAAAGATCTTACACATTTCCTAAGTATTGTGACTTATGAAACTTCTTACATGAAGGTTAGTGAATACCACCCATGAAGCTGTATCACTGCTCCAACTTGTGAGAGCTTCAAGTCTCCTCTACATATATTACATGCCAGCATTTAAAAGAATTTCTTCTAAAGTTATATCCCTGCTTCAACTTCTTAGAGCTTCAAGTCTCCTTTGCATGTCTTCTGCTTCTTCTTCATCTGACTCATCTGATATTGCAGTTGCCCCAGCTGCTTCCGGTAGGTCATCTGTAACTGCTGATGGTACGTTTGCTAATGCTCCTACAAAAAATGGTTAATAAATTGCTTTAGTAAAAACACATTCATACAGTAGTGCAGGGCTTGAAATATAAACTTGGACCAGAAAGCTAAAAAGTTTTGTGATTCCTTGCTACTGAAATGTTAGTCTATAAGTTTTTTGTTTTTGTTTTTGTTTTTTAACCCTGAAATGCATTCCCATACAGCGGTTGAAAAAACAGGGACCTGTGGGCCTGATGCCCCTAGAAATTGCTGGGGCCTGTAGCTTCTACAGGAAAGGGGCTTAATTGGCTCCTAACTAATTGAAGAGTAATTGTAAAGTCTGTACAAGCACCTTTCAATGCACCATACTGTTGGTATACTTAGCATCACATTGGAGAAAATTTTGACAAAAAACTTGCTGTGTTAACCTTCTCTGTCATAACAATATTCACATTAAGTATAATATGAGGTTTTTCAGTACTGGTCCAAGAAGTGTAAGCAAACTGGTTTGGTCAGTTTGTTCAGTCCCTTTTTATCCCTTTTTTGGGCCCCTTGATATCATGAGCTAGGGTTCTGGTTGGCCACAAAAGTTTGAAGGCTTATCTCCACCCCTGCCATATTCAGTAGAGCCACACACTGTACAAAAATGTTTTTCCCTAGAGAAACGTTAGCATACAAATCTGTGGTCCTGAAAGGATTAAATGCTTGATAAGTCAGCTAATCATAATGCACATACCTGCAGTGATTTCAGAGAGGACCTGGTCAACCTCTTCTTGTGCTGCATCTTCCAACTCATCTTGGTCTTCTAAACTTTCAAAGGTATCTTCCACCATTTCTTCAATAATCCCTGCCTGAAAATGAAACAGAATATATATTTGATCTTAACGGCCACATTATATGCAGTTTTTAAAACATGCAAACACAATTGCAACCTTCAGCACTACGTAAAACTAATTATCATCAAATTGTATACCCCAAAACAAACAGCAAAAAGCAATGCAAGACACATAAAAGTTAAAGCTTCTATACTGCTGTAGCAGGATTCCCAAAATAAAAATGATAGCCAGCAAATTAACAGCCAAAGTTCTTAACTACAGAATCCTTTTACATATAACATTTAAAGGACACACTGCCCATGGGGAAACTATTGTATTTTTAATTTTGTGGTGCAGCAACGAATAATTCATACGTTACACAATCACAAAACCTTCTATATGGAGTCTACCATTGAATATGGGGGGTATTTTACTCTGTCAGAGGGTGCATGTCTCTTAAAAACATTTCATTTTACCTTCATCATTTCTTTGGACAGCTCCCTCATTGTCTCTTGTATTTGTGGTACTTTACACAAAGACTGCATTGCCTTCATTACATCCGTACTTTTCTGTATTGCACCATTTACTCGAAGCATAGCTGAACAGAGATAATAAGACAGAGAACAAAACAGTTTTAATTCAGTGAATAGCAGTATCTAATCAAATTTCCTAAACAACTTCCAGTGGCATGTAACAACTACTTCTGTCGCAACACCAATTTGTTCCCAGTTAATACCAACTTTCATCAGTCACCCACTTACCTTACAATTGTGAGTGTGACCAAAGCAGGCCACTGTTGTCACAAAACTTGTGACCTTTGTTGTGACATAAGTGGACGATGATTGTGACATGAGTTCATAGGTGTGATAAAAGTTGTGTTGTGGCAAACATGGTTGTTGCAGTAGCGCAAAGCAATACAGCACAAGCCCTGTCCACGCCATACAACTCTATGCTACACAACCCCTTGTGACAGGATTATTCAGACATGTCACCACAAAGTGTGGAAGTCACAAGCAACCTATTTCTCATGAAACAGAACATGTTCCACACATGGAGCTGAAACGTGTAACTGACAACATTGGTGGAATTCTAGACTGAAGCCTGTGATGATCAGATAATCCAAGTGTGGAGAAGGTACCAGTGTCTCTCTGACATAACAAAAGGAGTATATTAAACATCAGAATTGCAGGGGAATTGGCGAATCAGCTTCTTAGATCTGCTATTAGTTGCACAAAGTGGACGCCTTGCTCTTAAAATTGGTTAACACAAGCTAGTCATCAGCGGCTCCCAGCATCTAGCAAGTCTCATTGCAGAGGTTGCATCACAGAAGGTGGACAGGGTTTTAGAACATTTTCCAGTTTTAGGAGGTGGGCTTTACTTAGTGGTTGAGTGTACTGCACACGGGAGGTCCCTGGATCAAATCCCGGTAGAGCCACTTGAAAATTGTATGGAGACTTAAAAACTTCCTTGTTAAGCAAATCTAATCACAGTTGTGAAAAGGTTTAAAGTGGTCGATTTCATTTGGGTTTAGTATTGTTCGTCTCAACAAGTCATCCAACTACGTAAGTTTCAAGAAGTTGACTGCTTTGTTCATTTCAACTGCTGAGCTGTGGTGTAGATCAAGGACGTTTCACCACTTTCAAACTTTTGCAAGTGTCTAATGATGAGAGACACACTAACCTTTTTTAGATGGGGATGTTCAATGCCAGTCCAAGGAGCCACATTGGGAGTGATTAGTACATGCTTGCCTCTTTAAAGTGTACCTCAGGTCAAAAAATTTCCAAACTATATATTAAAAAGGATGAAAACTAATTCTAACAGTCTTACTTCTATCTTCATAGGAAATTCTTCAGCCGAGATATAAAGTGTTAAAAAGGTTTATTCATTCAAATTTAAGTGGTACATTGTGCAATAATAAGAATTTCTTTGTTTTTCTGAAAGTTACTGCACCTTGTACCAAGGTGTGATAGCACTCTTATGGGGTGATGTAATTAATTAAGCATTCTCCATGCAACATGCTATGCAAGCAAACAGGAAGTGTCAAGGTGGTCTTAAAAACATGTTTCATTTAACAGAGAAGCAAAGAAGGTAATATGAGTTGTACAAGAAAGGAAATCACAAATTATTGATCAACGGACCAATTTGTTTTAAGTGAACAAATTTCAACCTTTACATCTTGGCTCAAGAATGTCCCATGAAAATGATAGCAGTTAGACTGTTAGAATTAATTTTTCATGCTGTTAACTATATATTTTTCAATTTTTTCACTTCAGGTACACTTTAAGCTCTCCCTCTATTGTTCACCACACTCACTCTGGTGTCCACAGTCACTCTGGTACTGAGTCCTTGGTGAGCCAAATTATTTCCTCATCCCCAAAATGTTAAATTTAATTTTAATCTTAAGAGCAGTGTTTGCACCGGGTAGGAAATTTGTACCCGGGTACCAGAACCATAATACACGTCGGGTACCCGGGTACCCGATCGTAGACTTTGCAGTATCTTTCGTCCACCCCGCGGGCTAGACTAGGCTATGCACAGTATAGTACGTAGGCCTATGCTGTTTTGTTAAATGGTATAGGAGCGGATGTTAGAAACACACATCGTGGTAATTGTTTCTGGAAAAGTGCAAATTAACAAAAGCATGTTACGGAAACAAACAAGTTAAGCAACTTCATTTCAAATAATTGTAAATGAGATGTGGGTTAATATATTTGTTACTTTCAATAACCATGTTACTTTGCGAAGATCAAAAAGAAATCATAGAAAAAAGCTACCCGGGTAGTAATTTTCTATCAGGGTAGCAAGAACGTCGGTCTGGTACCCGGGTACCCGATGCAAACACTACTTAAGAGTACTTTTTAAACCAGCCTCTCAAGTTGTCTACAAACTCAAAGAAAAATCTTAAACACTTACACAACTGATTTTTCATCTGCATGCTAACAGAATTAATCTGAGCCTTTGATGCATAAATCCTGTTTTTAGCTTTCCGTGACCGAACAATTTCTTTGGCCAGCACGGTACAAACTTCTTTGTGTCCCTGCTTAGCAGCATCTTTCAATGACCTCTTGACCTTTGCCTCTTCTCGTTCTATAGCTGTAGTAAAAAATAAAGATGTGTGGAAAGTGAGATATAACTTGTATTTAATACATAGATATTCTGACTTACTGGGTAACAAAGGTTAGACCTTGTGTTTCTTTATCTTAAAGGGAAATATTGTGTTTAAAATGCTCCAACAAAGAGTACAAAGAAAATGGCTCAGACACTATCCAACAATTCAGTCCTCATCATAAACCCCTGCAATAGCTACATCTCTTCAAAATACTATGCAAGAAGAGCCATGGATGTTGCATCATTTGAAATGTTGAAAGTCTGGGTGAAAGAATTACTTCTGAGCAACAAACAAGTGAATTTCTATCTGTGGGAAACTTATTTCTTGAAATGAAGGCTACCATACTGCCTCATTTTTGATACTCTATCATCCTGTGTCAATAAATATTAGTTTAAAAGGATGATTTTCTTGCAAAACAAACGCAGTATTTCCCTTTAAACAGTGATAGGCCTATAAGCAGAAGTGTTATACATGGCAGTTTATGTGCACCTTTCTGCAAAGTAAACCCTTTTAAGACCATGCAGTCCTGCACTACCTTATCTCAGTTTCTACATTTTTGTACAGTTTGGTACTGAATACAGGATAAACTACCACCAAAAAAAGAAACACGACGAAACAAATGGAAAAGACCATGAGTAAATGTTCAAATTTCAAAATCTTTCTTTTGGTGCCAAATTATGGTATATTTTTATTTCCTGTCATAAACTCTGGGCCCAGAAACATGCTTCAGCCCTTAGTAGCAACAGGCTTTATTGTGTGTATGCAACAATAATGCAATAATTCAGTGTTTATATAGTCTTCAGTTTTCTGTCTTCAGTCAAAAACTTTAAAAGGCCAAGAAAGCCAAACAGAGAGCTTTACAAATATCCATCACAATCTTTGACATTCCTAAATATTCTCAAATCCTGGAGGATTTAATAACCATTGCAGGCATTCTAGCCCTACCTGTTAAGGTGATTTAAGCACTAGGCCAACTGGTTGGTTATTTGTGTTGCTTGTTATATAGTAAGGGTCTAGCCTAGTCTCATTGCACAATATCTTGGATGCTTCAATAGCAACAAAGAAGGAACTATTCATTATTTGAAAAGTCTAATCATGCCATTCACAGTCCAAAATGGCTAGTGCTATGCAAAATTCATTTTCTCTGGAGAAAAAAGTCTGATCTGGTTGCTGCCAAACAGTTGCCATGGTATTTTGCCAGGATAACTGTTCAGGGATGATGGTCCTGAAAGGGTAATAAATATAATCATCAACAAATGGTAGATCCATTGAAATTATCTAAATCTCTTTTAACTATTCTCAATATTTATCCCTTTGAAGTCTGATAAATTATTAAGTGGAATAGTCTGTACTTAAATTGCACTATTAAACAGTCTGTAATCCATCTTTGGACGCAATGTTGGGATTTATTTCATATTTGCACCAACATTTTAGAGCGACTGCAATGCTTATTAGGTGTTACCACATTTTTGATTTTACAAACTTTTTTAGTGTCTATGAAGAGTACATGCAAAGTCAAACCAAGTAAAATTAAATGTTATTCCCTGAATTCAAAACTTGACACTGTTTATTGGTAGACAATTTGAATAAGACACTGTGTTAAAATAGCAAAACTGCAGCTACTGCACCTCACCAAAGCTGCAGCGGCTACAACCAGGCTTTGTTTTCACATGATATGTACTGGCCAGAGGGCTTTTCCTCTGCTTTTTCTTGACAAAGTGTAAGTTATTTGACAGATAATCCTGCCTGGTCAGCATTCTACTTACTTGAACATACTGAACTGAACATACTGAGCCTTACAACAGATGCATTTGTTTGAACAAGATGTTCAGAGTAGAAATTTGAAGAAGTGTTATCCTCGTTAGTGCTTTTTGAAGTGCAAAAATACCATCGATTGGCGGATATTTGAGCAACGGCAAGAACACAGCATGATACACTATAAAGTAGCAGACCAGTTTCATCCTGCTACTATGAGGTAGCAACAATGTATGGATAAAGAAGCTGCAGTAGCTGCAGCCTACAGTTTTGACATGGTGCCTAAAAACAATCACATAATTTATGTAAAACTTCAACTTGTACTCTTTCAGACTAACACAGTGTGATCATGAATTTCCTTTACAGAAAATTTTTATGGCAAACACCTAAAGCTATTGTACCCCAAAAGACACAAAATGGTGACAACACCCAAGACTTGCCAATAACATACCATGCCAAATCTTTCCACCCCTGTCCGTTCCAATTCTCCTAACCTACTTACTTAAGCCCCTCCCACAACTGTCTAAAACTCATCCTCATCTAGACACAATTTCATTTTTTATTTGGCTTCCGAATGAGTAAATTCAAGTCCCAATGTGTAATCTGAATACTCTCAGCACAGTGAATGCTGTGTAATATGAGTTACAGTACTCTGCATTTTTTGAATTTGCTGTCAATCAAAGAGGTGTGCCAATTGAGAATTTCTGTGCACTACTACAAAAATTGTAGCTTAAAATCAGTCCACATGATAACTTTCCCTTAAGCCAATAAAAAGGATAATCTCAAACAATTCTTACATCTAATCTGCCTGTCAAGACCTCTGCTCTGTTTATTTAAAGCTCTTGTCCATTCTTGAACCTGGTGAAAAATCAAAGAGAACTCAAAAATTTTAATCAACACATAAATGAACATTGTAGCATACCTGGCAACTGCAAACATTATTATCTCAAATAGTTGATGTGTAAAAACATCAATCAAACCTAACCTAAGAAAACAGAACATAGCAAATTATCCACTGTAGCTATGCAAAATGAGTGCTAAAGCACTAACCGCAGTGAGCACCATAGTCCAGGGCACAAAAGACTATTGTCCTGTTCACAACATAAGTGGAAATCAGTCAGGTGTATGTGCGATGATTGGCATTACATTTGCCAAGCTGTTGTTTGGCATCTTTGTGATCATTTCTTTTGTGGCTATCTTTCTCATACTATATCAGAAAAAATCAATCAAACCTGTGTTTTTTTACAAGTTTTAAGGCTCAGAAAATTGAACAGTTCTGCTTGAAATGGAACAATTGGCAAGGATGTCATTTACTCTATATACAAGGCAAAGGAACAGGCATTCTCCAGGGGAACCATGACAGCCAAATGAAAACAATAGTCCTTTTCAATAGCTGCAACTAACCTAGCTCTAGACTGAACAAGTAATTCAGTCCACATGTTGCAGTTTCAACTGCATTCTAAAACACACTGCTACCAAACATGCTCCCTACTACAAATCTAACCTTCATGCCATGCAACATGCACCCGTAAACAAAACCATTGCCCTAGTTTCACACCAACTGACCAAAGTGTACTGGAAAGGGAGAAGGGGTAAACAATGATCAAAGCTGGCATGAATGAAATAATGTATTCACAAGTCATGTAAATTTTGAAACAACATGGTCTCCAACATGAACATGATTTGTGTACCACCCCTCCACCCCACTCAGTTCAAGGAAGGAAAACTTAATACTTGATATCTGTAAAAAACTACATCTTTCCTTTAGAGGAGGGGGGAGGGGGTATTACACCACATTGCATCTGAGGAGATCTCCAAAGAAGTCAGGCCCTGCATCAACCACATCACCTGGGAGTGTAGGACCACTTGGTGCAGAGGAGACCAGTCAAGTTGCCTCCTGAAAATCTTGATCCTTTACATCCGAGAATAAAAAGGAACCTTGCCAAAATTGCTGTAAATATTTTTTATGACATGATGAAGGAAAACTAAAGCAATACACATGTACATGTACAAATCACCTGTACATGGAACAATGGAGAAATTTAATCACCATAAATTATACTGAAACTTAATCACTGTGCCAGTCAGCAATAACTGACCAGCACTAAAATTGCTTGCTTCTGACAGACTCAAAAGTGTTCAACATCAGAAAGAAGCAATACAAGAATCACAATCTGAACGAAGGAAATTGTATAAACTTTGATCATGGACCCTTTTAGGGGGATTCTAAAACCTGTGACAGTGTCAAGGCCATTAGACTTGAAATTGGGAAAGTAAATGTTCAGCTTCAAAGTGTGAAAGAATTGCTGCAAGCCCATCTCAGTATATACCTGTACTCAATGGTGGTAAGGCTTACATGTTATCAAAGTTATGGTACCTACTGTCACAGATTTTGTCCTTGTCATGGATTTTAACCTATAGGCTATAGTAGAAGGCCAGGGTGCCCAGGTGCATTCCATATAAAGTCTATGCTGGAGGTAGGCTCAGGTTTTCATGATCATACCCTGGGATTTTCTGTTCTGTGCATACTGTATGTACAATGTCATACAAAGCAACCCATAGGTGTGTGTACATATGCGCAGTACAGTATACTGTACATGACTGTGATGCATAAATGGTCACCATACATTGGCAAAGCACGCACAGGTATACAGTACTTTATACACGTTAGAACTAGCTATCTGTAAGCGATTGTACGTACGTAGGCCTATATATACGTAATGCATACACCATTCACTGGCAGTACAAGGGTAGGTATATGGCACAGTATTGTAGGTTAACATATTGGCGGGACTTGACTGATTCGGCCAGCCATTATGCTGTGAGTAGCCTACTGTGTGCCTCCTGCTATGCCACAAAGTAATGTCTACCACACCAGCAATGTATCTCATATGAGGAAAATGGCCAGTTTCTAAGCCACCACACTTGCTGAAATTGTAAGGCCATGCTGGAAAATCTCCAACATACAGTGCACTAAATGCACTATGGGTTTGAGAACTTGAGTCTGTGTGATGTTGATTCAAGCCTAGGCTATGGAGTGAAAAAGATATCAATGACATGTACAACCAGCTGTTAGTTTTGGGCCTGTTTTCATTGTTTCAGATAACATCCAAACTACAAGCTTGTAAGGTTGCCTCTCCCGTATATAGTGAGTGCCTTGAGTCAGTCAGAACTTTGCACAGGTCACTGCATACAAAAATGTTTAAACCGGAACTACGAGATTTCTTAAAACTCCCAATGGCAAAGAACATGCTTTGCTTCATGTTCTTCACACAAAAATATAATGAGGAGTAAGCTTTCTGGCGGAAAAGAACTATTGATAGGGTATAAAACAGAAACAATTAAAACCAGTTACAGTTACTCAAACAACTGTAGAATATGCAATTTGTCTTCTGTGTAAGCAGTCATTGGCATTTTATGAATATTTGTTTAGCTGCTTTCAAGGTCGCATCCACCACACTGTCAAGAATCAGCCAGTGTATACTGATACTGTAGGTATGCAATCTGGCAATTGTGTACCATATTTTCATTAACTAACAACGAAAGTTACGCTAGGATGTGATCGCTGTACGTAAAATGTAAAGCTAGTATAGGGCCTTACTGTACGTACATGTTCATATAACATAACATAACAGGTTGAAGGGCAAATGAGGGCCAAGGCCTCATAAGATGCCCTAAAGTCCAAGCCCTTATCAAAAGTCAAACCACCAAAGCTTGACAACAGCCCCAAACAATCAGATTCTACCACAGCCATGGAAAAACTTGTCAATGTTAACCTTTAAGCAGTGAACTGACTGGGAGCTAACTACCCAATCTGGCAGACAATTCCACTCGTTGACAACTCTATGGGAAAAACTAAACTTCCTAATGTCAAGCCTTGCAAAAGGCTTTTCCAGCTTTTTACAATGCCCATGCACCCGAGAATTACTTTGAACCCTTAAATAACTATAAGAGCCTAATGGGCACTGTGGTTCCTTGCTGGATATTATAAGAACTGTACAACCAGTCTCCAAAATAGAGCTAAGCAAAAGCTCATACTCCATGTTTGTAACATCTTCACAAGGGGTATTTTGGTACTAATATTACATGAAATCAATGATTAAATTTTTGTGGCCTTACTTACATTCAACTTGTACAAAGCTTGGTGATCCTTCAAAAACATTTCCTCATTTCCGTATGTATTTATGCTTGTAATCAAACTTGATATTATCACCAATAAACTCAATGTGGTCAGAGAGAGTAAAACACCCCTTGTACTTCTCTCATAAGTTATTTTTACCTGCTCTCAAATAAAACTTGCTATTACTTTAAAACAATCTACCATTTGTCCTGTTTGCTATCTCTACACAGAAAAAAGGGTTTATTCAGCAGTTAAGCAGAAAGCAAGTGATTAATGGGGTGTGATAATAGAATGAGGATTAGGTTACCCCACAGAGCACAGCAGTATTAAAGAGACATACTGTATAATCCATGCATTGCTTTCACTGGCAGAGAGACCAGTTTAATGCAGGTGTGATCTGTGCTCATTGAAATCTACAGATTTCAGTTATTGCCCTCTTAAAACTTTGAATGATCAAAAATCTGTGTACAACCCGAAGGAATCATTACTAAACGAACATAAAGGCCAAATTTCTAAGGTGTTTGGGTGTGTAAGCATGCAAAACCAGGTGAGGTAAAAACTCTACTGAACCTATCTTTACCTAGCTTACAAGATTTTCTAAATAACATTTCCAGTGGTTGACCTCCAGTGACCTTGATGACCTTTGACCTTAACCAAACACAGATTGATTTGAAATCTGTCCTTTCTACCTTAAAATACTATGTTAAAACGGTTTTCAGTGTTTGACCCCTGGTGACCCCAGATGACCCCTTGACCTTCACCAAACATATCAGATTTCATTCTTACACCATAACACATCCCCACACCAAGTATGACATCTATCCAAGTTTCCTACCTTAAAATATCGTGTTGAGAAGGTTTTTAGTTTTTGACCTCTGGTGACCCCAAATGACCTTTGACCTCCACCAAAAACAATAGGGCACACCTTCAAACTATGGCACTTCTATACACCAAGTTTCAATTTAATCCAACTTTCCCTTGTTGAGTTACAGCGTACCCAAGCTAGCGTCACAGACACACACACACACACATACACACACACACACACACACACACCAACCTGACTACATAGGTTCCTTTTGCTAACGCAAGGAATCAACAAGTCGAGAGGAGTTTCCTTTCAGAAAGAACAGCTCCAAAGTGGTAAGCCCAACATGTTTAAGCCTAGCATGATAAGGTAAATTTCTCACCTCGAGTACAAGGCGAGAGGCTCTCCTCTGAACTTTCTCTAAAAGAAACTTGTCCTTTTCTTAGAAGGGGCTCCAAGCCTGAGCTGCATAGTCAAGATGGGGCCTTACCAACTGCTCATACAAATGAAGTACAATATCCTTACTAAAATTGATGAAATTCCTCTTGATCAATCCAAGCACTCTATTAGCCTTTGCAGCAGTGGCTGCACACTGCCTTGATGACTTTAAATCCCCAGTAATTACAACACCCAGATCTTTCTCGAAGGTGACATTACTTAAAACACTACCATTCATGTAATCATAGCTAAAACTTTTAGGACCAAAATATAGGACCTTAAACTTATCCAAATTAAAAGACATTTGCTAGGCCTGAGACCAAGAAAATAACCTATCCAGAACTTTCTGCAGCAGTAAGGCATCATCCAAAATGCTAATCTTCCTATAAAGCTTAGCATCATCTGCAAACTTACTTATACGAGATGTAAGAGAACTATCAATATCATTGATGAAAATTAAGAAAAAAAGTGGGCCAAGGACAGAACCCTGTGGTACTCCACTAGTGATTTCTTTCCAAGAGGAGAAATTACCATTGACAGCAACTCTCTGAAATCTACCCTGAAGCGACGAATTTATCCAATTAGCACAACTGCCCTGCACCCCTAACCTTTGCAGTTTAACCATTAGCCTACCTAATGGAGCTTTATCAAAAGCCTTTGAAAAGTCGAGGTGAATGACATCAATGCCATACCCAGAATCAAGCAAGAAAGCTCAGTAAGTTAGTAACACAAGATCTGCTTGGCAGGAAACCATACTGTGACAGATTAACCCATTATCTAAAAGATACTTAAGTAAACTATCCTTAATTAAAGATCCCATAACTTTGCACACAACACTGGTCAAACTGACAGGCCTGTAATTGCAAGGCATACTTCAATCCCCCTTCTTAAAAATTGGAGTAACATTTGCTACCTGTCAGTCAGTAGGAACAAAACTCGAATCAAGACACTTCTGAAAAATGATGGAAAAAGGAGCGACAAAATCTCAGAGCATTCATGTAAAATGGCTGGGTGGACCCCATCTGGCCCAGGGGCCTTACTAGCCTTCAAACTCTTTAACATTTACAAACCTGTTCCTCCCAAAAAATGACATAACTGATTGAAGAAGAGACATCAGAACCTCTACAAGTCCCCAACAAAGATGATTCCTCAGTAAAACAGATACAAAATAGTCACTTAACAAGTTAGCCATATCCTGATGGTAACTAACCAAAATATTATCATCACCTTTGAGAGGCCCCACACCGTCCTTGAGTTTCTGCTTAGATCTCACATAGGCATGAAAAGTTTTGGGGTTTATCTTAACCTCCTTGGCCAACTGCTTTTCAAACCTAGTTTTAGTTCCATCTACCATACCAGATTTTTAACTAAGAGTTCCTGCTTCTTGTAAGCTGCTAAGTTACCGGGGCTTTTACTGGCCATGTACTGTATAGCAATGCCAAAACTTACGTTCCTTCCTAGTTGCTCTAAGAACCTCTCTAGAAATCCAAACAGGCCTATCTTTTAACACAGCTATCTTAAGTGGGATACACAACTTTGTTGTGTCAGAAACAACATCCCGGAAAACACTCCATGCCTCAGCAGGGCCTAAGTGAGACAAACGGGCCGCCCAATCATTGGTTATTAGATCCTTTGCACGAGTAAAGTTAGCCTTGCTGAATTCTAGAATTGTTTTGTCACTAACATTATGATTGCTGAAACAATGTAACTCAAAACAAATAAGGTCATGGTCACTGGACCTTACCACTGGATCTTACCACCATTAGCTACATTTCTAACCATGTTCTCATCAGTACTTAACACCAAATCAAGGCAATTATCCTCACGAGTGGGAAACAGAACATGCTGGGTAAAGAAACCATCAGTCACAACCTCTAGAAAATCCCTCCCATGTAACCCACTGCCAATCAATATCAGGAAAGTTAAAATCCCCAAACACAACAGCCCTTTCGGTAGAAATTTTCTTAAAAACCTGGAACAAACTCTGATTATTCTCAGCACAAAAATCTGGTGAACAGCAGACAATACCGACAAGCAAGGGGGTGCCATACTCATTGCTAAAGCTAAGTTCACCCCACAAGCAGTTTAAGAACCCACAGGAAAACTTGCTGGTGAATTCAACACAATTTATACTATCCTTGACAAACAGCAAAATCCCTCCACCCCCACCACTGACAGTATCAATCCTATCTTGCCTGAAAATTTTGTACCCAGGACCTGAATTTCAGAGTTGCTTACCTCACTATGGAGCCATGTTTTGGTAACTGCAACTATGTCTGGACTGTCAATGGAAATCTGTGCAAGAAACTCATTGAATTTGTTAAGAATGCTCCGTACATTAGCAAACATAACTTTGATCCCAGAAACTGCCCTGTCAGTTGGGATATGATTAAAACCTCTGTGAGCTTGGATAGGACCCTCAACACAACTGGCATCAGAGATACTCCTAGCACCATAATCCCTCAACCCTGAGACTAGTTTGACAACTGGGATTCCACAGCCCTAGTAGCCAGCCTTCCCAACTCATTGGGCCCAATGCCTGACAAATGCAGCCCATCTCTAGAAGATAGATCCTGTCTGTTATGAAATGTGTGAATATGCGTGGTCTAAGCCTATGCTGCCTTGCTGTGTCAGGCAACATTCTTCCCCTGTTCCAGTTAGGATTTAAGGTAAGATTTTCCTCCCTTTTTATGTTATTGTGCTACAATTTCGATGGTGTGGGTAAAGTTTCTCACTTCAATTATACGCCTATGCCTAACATTGCACTAACCTGAGTATAGTCCTACAGTAGGTTGTTTGTGGATAGGTCATCTGTCAAAGATACGAACGAATGCTACGCACTGCATGTGTAGCCTGCTCATTTTACTTTCAAGGGCATGTACGCAACTAAGCATGGCACCTATAGTTGTTTATTTATGAATAATCATAAACATATTTAACGAACATACTTTCATTGGTTCATGCTTCTGACTGATGGGCTCATTACAGCAGAAAGAACTCGAATTTCATTTGGCAAACCGAAATCAACAACTGCCCTTTTGACAAAAGTTTCTCCCCAAAGAAGTTAAGACTGGCCTTCTAAGTATGTTAGAACCTGTTAAGCTTCAGCAATCTGGCCACGGCTGTAAAACTTGCAAAATTTCGAGGGCGCACATACTTTAAGGACCCAAATTTTCTAGCTTAATAGTCCAGAGGTTTTGTACACATTAACCTGTCCGTGAATGGCATTTGAAAGGCTTCGAGGCGTAAATAAATCCCTCTACCCCACCCCTTTCGCCAATCCTAGGAAAACCTGTAACGGTACTGTAGTGTTCGACCGATCATCTGATAAGTAATCAGCATCGGGCCGATTATTCTGTTACCGGTAAATAATCGGCAACGGTAAAATCCTGCCATTCAACCGATCACTACCACTGATTATTCGCAAACTGGAAAAAGGGGCTAAGTATACTATATATAGTATAATTCCCGTAAATACTCAATCCTTTAACTTCCTGCCAAAATGGGATGCATTGATAATCACAAACGTATAAATTTTACCCCTGCCACGGGAATGATCGCTTGATGTTTTCCGCTATAACCTGGTAGTAGCCTACTAGCTGGAATTAGATTTAGAGGTGCATTCAAGGTGTATTCCTTGCTGTCTCATAGAAAGTTGCGCGTAAGTTTCTGTACAAACTGTTCTGCACAAAACACATTGTACAGACTATCTAGCTGCAGTGTTTTGCCGTTTTTTTTAAATCCCCAAGCTTTGTATACGTACAGTATTTGCACGTTTTGTACACTTAGCGCCTAGAATCTTGAGAAGTTCGGTGGTTATTATCTTGCATAAATTAAGTCATTCCCAGCATTCCTTCAGTAATTTTATTCACAGTAGGACTCATGCAATGTTGTCATACGACGTCATTGCAAACAAAAACAATGATGCACTTGGTCTCGTGCAGCAAACTTCTTGGCCCACGCAAGCACTAGACTTACGTACGTGTGCGTTTTTACTGCCAAACAAGGCATCATGTTTGCTCGGTGACATCATATGCATATGATCCATTGCAAAATTTAAATTGGCCCCTGCATCGTGATTGGTTCCATTACGTTAATTATAGCCAGCCAATCACAACTGGCGCCTTCCCCTATGTGATTTGCTGTGTGAAAATACTTGGTCTCGAGACAAGTTTTTCCCGTTGAGTTTGTGTTACGACGAACGCGCTTGTAATGCTGGCTAGCGAAGCCGGGCAAGCCACTTGCTAAATTCACCAAGAAACGGCCAGGCGAGCCCAGTGCTAAATTCACCTAGAAACGGCATCACAAATCTCTGCGTACATGGGTTTTTTTTTCGGGGATCGAACTTACGTGCATTTCAGTTGCAGATTCTTTTTAAACAAGACGTAAGTTTGGATGAGAACTGCTAAAAATTATACGGGGATATTTATATCGGAAAGGAACCATAAGATACTTTATACAGGTGCCCAGGACTGCTAAGATTATCATGATTGCTTTGCATGGGGTTCGTTAAAGGAAAGGAGCTACAGTACATTAACGCAACTACAACCCAGTACAATAAAAGAATGCAATGTTCCAACATTATTGGGGAATGAAAACTAGGCAGGGCATGATGTTGGCCTTAGAACTAAATTATCAAAGGGCATGTGACATCGACTGCAAGCAAATGTACAGTATTAAGGGTGGATTTGTATCTCCACTTTTGAAGTGAAAATATTTCGCCTACAAAAATGATATCCAATTCGTGAAACGAACGGAACTATTCCCAATATTTTCCAGCCTGAACTGGTTATGGTAATACAATATGCACGAAACAAGGGATGCGTACTAAAGTGACAAACGTGTGACTTCCCTCTTTCTAATAATCGGTCGAACAAGGATGGGTTGCTTGAAAATTTATCATATCGGGAGGCTGGAGCTTTCCGATACTTGTACTGTACTTGGAAAGGAAATAATTACAGGTGACAAGCATGTACTCCTTCTTTAAAACTTGTAATAATTATAAAGCAAATCTTTGGAAATTTTGAAGATTTTATTTTTTCCCTTCACAATCGGATCGTCCGCAGCTAGCCACGAATGTTAACTTGCGACACCGGCACCGACTGGCAAGATGCATTACAGTATATGATATGGACAGTACAGACTGTACAGAACGGCTGGGCAGGCGTTCAGTGCAAACGTGGTAGACAGCTCGACTGTGAACTACTACAGTATGACGGTATACAGTACAGATAACATTCCTTTGGTATGGAATAAGTCGGCTTAGAAACTGCGTGATTTTTGAATGACAAAAATGAGTTAACAAACACACGCGAGTCTGTTTGTACACTGAAAAAACATCCAATATTTGAAGATTGGCTAGCAACAGAAATTTTTGTGATTTGACAATAAAGAATGGAGTTTATAGCTGGTGTATTTAATTTGGGACTAGGATTGAAAATTTCTAGCTGTGATATGATTTTCGCTGACGCAATGCGTCTTTGCGTCCAGCTTTTTGCAGCATTGAATCTGGCTTTTGTGCTATCACAAATTTGGAAGGTTCAAGTATCTTTTTATAACAATCTCGTAGTTCCACTTTAACAGGGACACACTGTAGCCTACAAGTACAACACATATTGACCCACTCTTGGTAATATAATGATAACTGTCATCCCCTTACAATTCTAGGTAACTGGTTCCTATCCCTGCAATATGGCAGAATGTTAACAATAATTTAATATTTTTGACCTGGTTCTGGACATATAATGTGCAGACATATACTGGACATATACTGTGCAAAACTCTAGGTGGAGTCAACTCAAATGCACACAGGGTGAAGTGCTTGCAAAGGGTTAGTCCACGTCTGAGTGACCTCAAGTCAAGGCTCAGGAGTCAAGACAGCATTCTTGAGTAAATTGAGGTCTGGGAGCATAACATTCAAGTTTCTTGAAGCAACACGCGGGTCCACCTCTGATGTGTCTGTTTTTGGACCGCCAGCCTGGGGGAGGGGGTGTCCCCCTCCACTTTTGAAAATTTTTGGAATTATAGAACTGTCTACATGCAAAATGGTGGCACATTTTTAGCAAATTAAACAACACAACTGGCCTGAATTTTCATATAAAGCATAACTCTGCATAGGAACAAGCCTCCAGATTTCATGAAAATGATCGTTTTCTGTGGAGTATTGTAATGGTGAAGTAAAAAATCACGGAACCAGGTTGCCACAGTTTTGTAACTTTTTTAGGCTGGGCTTAACTCACTACTAAGCTTTGTAAAGAATACAATACCCAAATCAAATTTTTCTAAATATTAAAGTGTAGAATATGCCTATTTTAGGCCAAAAATTAGGTTCAATATTATATGCTATTCCGCAAATTCCCCAAATAAATTTCCTTGTTACCTTTATGTAGCAGATAGGTCTATTAGGTTTCACCCAGTAGTTATACTGCAAGTAGAGCAGTGCACTTAATACTACTTCGATATAGGAGAATAGGCTTGGCCTAAATATATCTTCATAAATAAACTTGTTAGGCAGTTAGAATAGCACAGCAGCCATAGAAAGTAACCCTGAAGAAAAAAAGTACCGTACAAGAAAATTATGTAGCCTTGTAGGATTCGGAAAAGCTTTCGAAAATATTAATTTGTGTTGGTAGTTATGCTTAAAACTTTTTAAGGATGCGAACGTAAGGTTTTGTGACTCTAATGCGGGTTTTCCAAAGAGCTTGGCGGGTCAGCGGGTTTGGGTGTTCAAATGTGGGTCAAACCCACCAAATGTGGATCACTTGGGGAGGTCACTTGGGAGGTATGTGGGAGGTCATAAATGTCCTGGGGAAGAAATAGCTAGACTGACTAGGCCTAGGTGTACTTTCTTAACTTACACTAACTGTTAGTAAGTTAGGCTCTACTATAACTAGGCTAGTCTACAGTTAGCCAGGCTAATATTGCTTAGGCCTGGGCTAGCTGTAAGTACTGTAACATTAGGCTAGGCTGGGTAGGCCTATAACGTAATGTCGTTAACCTGGTGGTAGCCTGTTTGCCTAGCCTACTTAGTCAAGTTAGTGTTAGAGTTACTCCGTGTCGGTCAGGTACCTGTTCTTTAGGATCTTTCTTCTGTTCTTTACCGAACAACCCCATAATAAATTCTCGAAAATGAAGATCAGGGTAAGACTCGGTTTTATTAAGTGAGTCTGGTCGAATGAAAGTCGGCTAACTTTCTTAATAATTTTGGCTTCCTGTGTTGAACAGCTGACATGTACGAACCTAGTACAAGGCGATGTAACGTAACGTAGCCTAGCTTTAGTCATCTAGTCAATGTACGGAGTATGCAGTGTTGTGTTATCAATCTTTCCACCTATCAATATCATCTTTCCTCGAAAAGAAGCCCGTAGTTCCAAATCTCTATTCAATATTGCTCGAAACCGTAGTTTTCCTCAGTTTCTGACAATTTTTAGACAATTCAAATGAATATCTTCATAAAACAGCCTCATTTCTTATCACTGCTTCCTATCTTCACATCTTCTTCAAGTTTTGTGACTCAACATAGGGTCGAACTAGTGGAGTAATTTAGGGCAAATGTATACAAACATCCGAACTAAAAATACCCCTTACGGTCAGTAACTGTTCACATCGATGAATTGCAGCCTAAACTACAAGGTTATAGTTATTACTGTAGTCATCTATTGATCGTTCTTCATTCTACAGTGAGTTCCATGGCAACAGGCGCACGGGAGCATTCCATTTTGAGGCCAGAAGATTTTGTACGAAAAAATGAAATCCTACAGTCAGGGGTGGCACGCGCCAGTGGGAGGGGGGGGGAGGGGGATGGCCCGGCGCAGGGGGGACATGGCCCCCGTCGGGGACCACTTCCCTCCCCCCGTCGGGGAAGGTCGACGATTTCGTCGGGCAGGCCTAAAAAAAATAATACTATAATAAAAAAAGAAAAAAAAAAAAAGACGTACAAGGACTGAAATTACTGCATGGGTGAACATATTTTTTGTTTTGAAATGCTATTTTAATACATATCGGAATCGATTTTCAATCACTTCTTCTTTGCTCCGTTAATCCTCATTTCATGTACCTTGTCCTATCTCTTCCCCCGTCGTGGAAGGAAGGCAATTTCCTTCGGGGTGGCGTTAAAATGAACGTAAAGGACTGAAGTTACTGAAAGGATGATCATGAACTTTTTTTTTCTTTTTGAACTATTTTATTCTTTTGTAACGATATTTTAATGCCTATCTGAATCTATTTTAATCACTTTTTACTAGCTCTGTTATCCCTCATCCCATCTTCAATCCTCAAGGTCATGCCCCCGTCGGGGACGGCTGCCCTTGGCCCTGTTGTTAAGAAAACCCAATTTCGTCGGGGAGCCTTCATCTGCATGCTCACGTTAAACTGATAAAAGATGCGGTTCTTATAAACTTCAGTCATCCGGACGGTCTTCTTGATTTTGCTCACCAGTAGGCCATATTCTTCAAGGAAACTCACAATTCTTAATTTTCCTGACAAAACAGACGAGAGGTTGTTCATGTGCATGCAGTGCCCAAAGTTCTGCCACCTGGCCTGCCCCTACAGTCGAATTCTAGTAACGGTAATGAAAATCAGACAGGTTTTTTCAGCTACACATAGGCTGATGATAAACAGTAGTGTGAAAATGTCGCCCAATAAGTCCAGTGCCGTCGGAAGGTATTTTCGATTGGGGGGGGGGGGCTGACTCGGGCTGACTATCTAAGCGGAGCGCCACCATCAGTTGGCGCGGAGCGTACAGAAAATTTTGAAAAATCGCAACCCCTCAGACAGCCGGAAATGACATTTCCCGGGCTTATTAATAGTATCTAAGCAGTCGTTAATTTGACCTTTCGTTGTAATAAAATGTTCACTTCAAAAGAAAAAAAAAAAACTATACATGGCAAAATTATTGGGGGGCAGCCCCCCAGCCCCCCCCCCCCCCCGCTTCCGACGGCCCTGAAGTCTGACTGAAAATTCATTTGAAGCCACCTTGTAACGTGACATATTTTCAAAAATTCAAATACACAGGAAGAAAAATCAATTATAGTCTGGAGTTCGGAAAGTCACGTAGAAAATCTCATCTTTTTAGCGGGCCTTGCAATGTACTACAACGACTATTCCGTTTCAGAGTTTTCCCCCGAAAAGAGACAAGAACATTACATCTATTTAATTGCAGAAGTACCCTTTTATCTGGTAATTTTCTGATCACTTAGCAAGTTCGGTTTTTTCTATTGAAGTGAAACTTTCATTTTAAAGGAAAGCTCAAAATAACGACTGCTTAATTTCTTGTTACAAGTCTGGAAATGCCTGTTCCGGCTGTCTGAGGGGTTAGATTTTTTAACAATTTTCTGTACGCTCCGCGCCAACTGATGGGTGGCGCTCCGCTTAGATAGAGTGTTTTGGTCGAAAAGATTACTTAACAGAACATTGCAAGTTTGCAAATTGTTCTTCGTTTTGTGACAATATTATGAAGTGAAAATTTTTGTTGCGAAAGAAAACTCGAAATAATGACTCATTTTTTTCTAGGTACGAGCCGGAAAATGCCACTTCCTGCTGTCTGGAGGTTCTTAATTTTTTAAAAATTTCTGTACTCTGCACTTTGATAGTCGTTCGGGTAAAATAACATTTTTCGGACAAAAGATACAATTCCGCCCTTCCGAAACTGAAACGTTCCCGTACGTCTATGTCAATATATAAAATATAAAACTTCAAATGTATGGGAAGCCAAACTGTTTTCGCAGGAGAATTTTCCAAATATGGTCCGAGGACCTTAATCTGCAGGATCAGGATGATGTTCAGTAACCCTAACCAAACTACAGATCACACCCTTCTTGATTTTCTTGTAAGAAGATTAGATTCTTTCATAAAATCCTAAATCTCTCATAAAATTACAAGTTTTTTCCAGTATAAGGTTCAGATTGTTAAGAGTGGTAAAATTTTCCAATTTCGATGGATACTCTGTGCAATAAATAACCAAATGCAACTCTGTTAATCAACCCAAGATTCTACCTAATTTTGCTCTTGGAAGTCATATCACTAAATAAAAAAAACCAAATATTTCATAATAACTGTACCCCAAACCAAATTTTCTTCAATTAAATTCCAAAATTTCTCCAATAAAATCAGCTCTTAATTTTCAAATCTTCGTTCAAAAAGGAAAAACTTTTCGGGCAACCTATTCTCGTGTTGAAGCCTTAGTACGTAGGCCTAGTACGATTAAATGCGTAACCCCAAAATATATACAGCTGTCGCCTATATAACGTTTTTGATTTTTCCCATATGGGGGACAGATCCTTCAATAAATACCCCAACTTTTTAATGGCAAAAAGCAAAATTTCTTTAAAAAATTTTAAATTTTTTTCTTCAAAATAAAATTCAGATTTTTAAGTTTTTGTTGAAAAGAAGGCCAAAAAATTCTCGTCCCACCTGCACTAACTCAAAGCCTTTGTCGGGGCCTTGAAATCCCCCCCCCCCTGTTGGGGAGCTTGGCCCCCTGTCGGGGAAATCCTGGCGCCACCCCTCATCCTAGTTCGGACCGAGAGCTCTCTAAGACGGAGGAGCGTCACCCTTTGGAGTTGGCGCGGAGCGTACAGAAAATTTTGAAACATCGGGCCTAAAACAGTCCGCATTTTTTTATTTTAGCTTTCCTTTGCAATTAAAATATTCCCTATATCAAACTGCAAAGTGATCAGAAGGCTACTGGCCTAAATATTTTTTGCCCGAATGTAATTCAGCGAAAGATTTCCCAAGCTTGGAGCGCAAAAAAAGTTAGGGCGGAGTATACAGAAAATTTTGAAAAACTGAATCATCAAACAGTCAGAAAATTTGTAAGAATTCAGAAAATCAACCATCATGCACGGGCTCTTCGGAAATCAGCCATCACGGGTGCTGTATTTAGCGACTATTTTAAAACACCGACGCTAAATGATTATTTCTTTTCTATTTTCTAAATATGCTTGGGGGAAGCTAGACACCCTTTAAGTGATGGGCTGTCCAAACGGTGTCGCGATTAAGTTATTTTTTAATCTTCTTGATTTTTCGTAGCGGGTATGTATAATGTTACCCTGATTATCATACTTTTCCATTTTTCGGGCAAAACTTGGAATATTAGACCTTTCTTGGCATGATTACTTAGTGGCATTGCCCGAATGTGTAGCGAATATTTTTTATCAAACAACATGAAAATTTCAGTACCTCGACTATGTTATTTTTCTTTTTTCGGGCACTGAGATCTTTTACAGATTTGGGGCAGTCTTCCGAGTTTTCTGACTATTTGTTAAAACTAATAAGATGACTGCACGATTCTTTCCAAATTCCTGTACGAATAATTTTAGAAGTTGCACAATTTTGGGACAGTCTGCCCCATTCTTCCACGACTCGTACGCCTAACAGTTAGGGCAAAATTAAGAGCTGCATGTTGACTTCGACATTCTGACAATAATTCCGTTTGAAATTAATCAAGGGCATACCGCTTTTCATCTGACCGCGATTATCTTCAAAAAAAAAAGAAACCCTGTTCGATAAAAACGGGAAATGTTTGGCATTTATAAGGTGTAACATGATGTAGCAAGGTGAATTTACCAGAGCTAGAAAAAAACTTGACGAAATTTCTAAGAGTATTACCATCACAAATTGGCGCTGCGAGCCAAAAATGACCAAGGTGCAGTGGCGGGGCTAAAGATTTCGGTCAGAGGGGGCGAAATGGTCTGCAGGGGCGCTTCGAAGGAGTAAATACTCTGAGCCTCAGCACGATCGAAGCCACGGCTTTTCAGACTTTTCATTTGATTTTCCGCACCTGGTAAAAGACTTCTTTGAAATTTCTCCTCAACAAGTTTTTCTATTAAAACATGTTAAATTTTCTATCCATGGGCCTCGGAGGAAGACAATTCGGAGGGGGAGAATAAATACTTTTAGGGGAAAAGCTCCCCGCCACCGTGAGTTGGCGCGGAGAGCAAGAAAATTTTGGCAAAAATGCCTCTCACATCGCTGGAAATAACATGTCTAAAGCATATTTTACCGCATATAAATAGGGAAAACACTGAGTTAACTGTTAAGAAATATTAATGTTAATTTTTCGTCTTTTTCATTGTGTTTTCTTCTCTTTTTTTTTTTTTTTTTGGTTTTTTTTATTTTCCAAGGGAGGGCAAGTTCCCCCCTTACCCCTACCTGCGGACGTATATGTTTCTATCCCTCTCTTTCACATTCTAGTAAGAAGGAAATCGTTATGTTTTGTGTGTTACTGTCAGGTCTCGATTTAAGATTTTAATGTAATAATGGGCTTCTTTGTGAAGATAAAGATTAAACTTGCTAGAGCTAAATAGCAAGCAATCTATAGAGGGAAAAAAGTTATGGAAATTAATCACCGTTAGGTGTACATTTTAGGCATCTGGAAATCAAGATAAGTACACGAAGAAACATTAATTGACGTAATTACATCATTTGAGCACTCCGAAATAGCCATTAATTAAGTACATTTAAAGATATAGCCAAGACAAGATCTGCTTGGCTTTCTAGATACCGAATTCATAACAAATAAAAGTATCGTAAACTTAAGCTTATTTGATGCAATTTTCTTGAGACCACGGAAGTACAGAAATTGGCATTTTCATGGGATTATCGTGCAGTTTCAGTGTCATATATTGAAGAAAAGCAAAATGGAAACTGCTCATTAAAACTCTTAAACCATTACCACTATGATAACAGCTTTATTTTAGTTTAACCTGAATGTTCTCTTCAAACGGTTTCTTTATAAACTCTTTTTATTGTCTATGTTGACAATGTTCCCCGACAACAAGAGGGCTATTTTTACGCTACAATTATTGTTGCACCCTTTGCTACATCTTTTATTGGCCAGTAGGTTCAATTTAATGTCAGTCTGTGTATTTGGTAAGCTTATAATCACGCTTGGTGTAGAAGCAATGAACTTAGCACAGCGACAACATTCATAAGTGCGTATAAAGCATGAAGATACGTTACGGCAAAAGCTATCCCAATATTACAGAAGATGACCCTTTTCATCAGAACAAAGTGCAGATAGTACAGTAACTGGTGGCTGTTTGAGCATTTTGTTATCTGGGCCTTAAAACAACGCTATTAAATTATGTCTATAATTTTCCAACGATATACTTTAAAAACGATGTCTTTTTCCTTCAAATTGTTTTTATTTTCAGGGGTTAGGTTCCCTCTTTTCCCCTCTGAACATGTATGAGCCATTGGCGGCTCAGTGAATTTGAGACCCTACGGACAATGATATGCAACTGGGCAGTCATTACGACTGTTTTCCTCAGGGCGGTGATTTCATTTCAGATATTAGGGAAACCGACCTTGACAGAAATGGCACTTCCCAGTCTCCCTGGCCTCTTAAATGAGTTTCGGCTATCTATTCTTCATTTTTGAGATATTAAGGTTTGCACTTGGCACTGTAACTGTTGTGGAGGGGCAGTTGTAGGATTCCAAAGGTGTAAAATTTTTCAAAGGTGTGTATAAAATTTATCTGTGAATATGAACCCGCTATTTAGGAAAATATTTCCATGAAATGATGGGAAAATATGTCAGCTTACATTGACATGTGAATCACGAATCAAACATGATGATGCACAGGACTGAGCCCACAATGTTAAAGGCTCAATGCAGGAGCGGCGGCAGAATGTTAAAATGGGGGAGGGGGGGGGGGGTAAATTACGGGCAAAGGATAATGGGTAAAATTTTGGGGCTCAGGACGAAATCTAGCCCAAAGCGCCCATTCCTATAGGGCAGTGGCGGCACCAGGATCAAAAGAGTGGGGGTGCAAATGGAGGGCAAAAGAAAATGCTGGGGGCCAAAAAATTTCGCGCAAAGTGCGAAATCGAGCGCGAAGCGCGAGCTGTAACGGGTGGGGTCCAGGGGCCCACCTTAGGGCCTCTGGTGGGGTTCAGCGGCAAAGCTCCGTTGAGGATCCAGGGGGCAAAGCCCCTTGAAACTACGAGGTTTTAGCATATCTTTATAGCCGGCGAAAAAATAAGTCTTGGGTAGATATACTTTGGTTCATCATGCACAATCCAATGCAAAAATTCCAAATGATTTTAAAGTATTAGGCTATTACTCTAAGAGCACAGCATGAAAATTGGTACAAAACTCTTACAAACAGATAATGAGCAGTCTGTTAACACTTTTTACCTATCTTTTTTAAATAGGAGTGCAATATGTACAAAAAACAGGAAATATATATCTCTCACACTTAACGGCCCAATTTTCTCATCCCAAACAGTACCAGTTCTCCTAACCTTCTTAATTAAGCCCCTCCCACAATTGTCTGAAATTCACCTTCCTCCACACACGATCTCATTTTATTGCTTCAGGGTGAATATAGAAAGCTCAATGTGTATAATAAAAAAACTGCATTGTTTGAATTAGCAGTCAATCAAAAAGCTGAGCCAATTGAGAGTTTCTGTTACCCTTTACTAGAAGTGTAGTTTGGGGGAAGAGGATTGTCCCTTTAATTTTATAAAGAGGGCAATTTTGGTAAAATCGGGCAATACGTACGGTATTAAAGGAATTTGCTCAAAACTACAGCATGAACACTTTCATTTAATGATTACATATCCTTGGGCATTGTTTCTGATTTCAAATATTTCCCTTAAGATATCAGAAAAATACAGCAAACATCAGTGCTAATGTATGGAGGATTATTAATATTGAAAACAGAATAAAAAAAAACTAGCCTTGCTAATCAGCCAAACAAATTTTATCGATACAATGGTTTCCAATTACATGTGCATAGTCCTATTCACTAAAAACATCGGCAGGCTTTCGTATACTGTCATACCGATATGCTCTTCCAGCAGAAAATAAAAGTGAATGCGAATACAATACTGCATGAATACATATTTGTAATTTTAGGTGGGTAACTTTAGGTGGTAAAATTTACTTTGGGCCGAATTGTTGTGTTCGGATATTTTATGATGAATCTATCAACTAGTTCTCGCAATTTCTTGATCTTGCACTACACTTGTGTAGTTTGTCCGCTTGCAGAGGCACTGTAATACGTGTTCGTAGTGGGAGTTCTACGAGGGAGCAAATGGGGCATTTGTCCCTCAGATTTCCCCCCCCCCCCCGCCCCCACTTACCTCCGAGTTATATCAGTTACCACTTGTGTTAACCGAAAAAATAATGTACCTCTCATGAGACTTAATTTTTCATCCGGAGAAGTGTTAAAACCTCAGAGCTTCGAGTGAATCGCTCCCTAGACCCACCCTCAGGAACGGACGCTTTGGGCTAGATTTCGTCCTGAGCCCCCAAATTTTCTCCCATCATTATCCTTTGTCCTTAGTTCCCCTACCCCTCCAATTTTTACATTCTGACACCGCCCTGCATTTGGCATTTAACATTGTGAGCTCTGTCCTGTCTATTATCTATATTTTAATCGTGATTTACATGCCAATGAAAGCTGACATATTTTCTCATAATTTCATGGTTAACATTTTTCCTAAATTTGTGCATTTTCTAAGTCAGAAACAAGATTGGCGTTTATTATATAAAACTCTACAGAATGTAGACTTAAACAATGTCACTGTATTTTCATTTCAATTGATTTCTTTCATCTCTTATTTTCTTATCTGAAACAACACTTAACCAAAGTAATAACATTCAATCAAATCAAATACGAATGACCAATATTTTCCAGGGGTAGTTTAGATAGTCATTTTTTCTACCTTCAAATTTCATGTGGTTGGAGCGGGAGGGAAGGCATTTGACTGAGGGATTGTCCCGCATGTGAGATCAATTTAATGTGCCGCGATAAAATCACAGATTTCTCAAGAAAATTGTTAAATTTTGAAAATGTGCATCTTCCGAATACTAAATCTCATTGAAATGAAGTTTTCACTGCCCGAAAGAGTAACTTGCCTTTACATAGTTTGAAGTTAATTAATTTTGTCTTATGAATGTACTTTCCGAAAAGAGGGCATGTGAAGAGAAAAACGCACCAAGATGGCTGTCTGCTATGTTATGTGTGAAAGTTTGGACTTGCTCAAGTATATCACCATATTTTGCAAGAAAGTTTAAATATTTTTGAAATATGGTAAAGTAAGGTCAAAGTCCCTTCACTAATTGCAGGAATATGATATTTTTCCATTCAAGTTGAACTTTTGCAGAGCCATCGTCGAATCAGACGATTTATAGCTTCACGGCGGCCATCCTGGTGCGCCTTTTTTGTCCCAGTCGTTGGCGACCAGCTACGGATAGGACGTACGTGTTACATGCTATGTCCATGTATGTAAGTCGGTGGGTGGGGCTAATTGTCTTACCATGGTACCTTTCCACCGGAACGTCACCCATCTGTGCATGTAGGATGTAAACAGCAGTGGCGTCCATCTCAGTGGATTGTGGGTTGGGAAGGCAACCATCCTCCAACTGCCTTTCGAAAAAGGCATCGATAAAGGCATGTAAATCAGTGGGAAGTTCGAGCTTCAGTCCCTGATCGAGGTAAGTTGATCCAAACGCAAATTCCTGATTTCCAGTAGAAACTGGTTTTTGAAGAGACATCGAATTTGTTCTTTATAGGGTATCAACTCTATGCGATTTTGTATATGTGTGTGTGGATGTGTGAGTGTGTATAAGATATACGCACTGGACCTGATAAAATCGGATTTTATGGACATTAATCTTGGGTTATCAAATGATAATCGAAATTTATCAATTGTATAGCCTTCTTAGATTTTTTTCAAAAAAGATGGTGAAAGAATATACAAAATGAATAATGTTTGAATATTTTCATTTCATTAACTTTTCATAATGGTATATGATTATAAAACAGCGTATAATATATTAGTACAACAGAAACCGTAAACTATAGATATTTCCATTGAGTGGTTCAACGGCCTATATCCCTCTCATGTAAAAGAGTCAATTTAGTTACCTCTAATAGGATGAAATCTGTAAAAACTCACTCCATTAGAGTATTAATGCACTCCAGGAAGAGTGAAATTCACTTCAAGAAGAGTGACAATTCACCGAAGAGTGAAAATCCACTCTCTAAAGATTGCATGCCTACAGGGATCAAACCTTTTTAAGAGTAATTTCTGAAGGCATTCCATCAAGAATGACAATTCGCCCTTTTGGAGTAAATTTCACTTCTTGCAGTGAATTAACACTCTAATGGAATGAATTTACATTTTTCACTCTTTCTGTCTAATTAACTAAGTTCATTCTTTTACATCATATAATATTCACCTGAAATACATCAAGATGCCTAGCAGTCCTAATGCCATTTTTGAACACCAAAGCAGTTGCGGATTCAGGATTTTTTTCGACGATGGGGTCCGACTTTCGAAGCATGATCGCTGTCATGGGGGAGGGGTATGAGGGGTGGGATGTACCTCTGTTCTTGAACCAATAGGATGGAAACTGGGAAGGAAAAACTCCATCTAACTAACCAACTGTTCTTGAAAACTTTTGAAATTTCAAAGTAACTGGAATTCAATTTGTTGTTTGATAGCATTGAAAAGATAGAACTCTCTGCAATGAATATGGAAGGGCATTGAGCAAAATCATTATCCGGGAAATAGGTTTTCATCTCAGGTGTGTGTGTATGTGGGAGCGGGGTAAGCGACAATTCCACCCCATAATTTCCATTGGGGGATAAAGTCACAACAGCCCTACAGGGCGAAGTCGTCTACTTAACTGGCCCACCCGAGGATGCTTAAGCTTAAGCTACATTCTGTGGGCCACGCCAGTCGGCTGGCAACCGATTTTAGTGACAAGTTAATGCCAATTGGGAAGAAAGACGGAGTACCAGGAGAAAAACTCACCTACATCGAACACTGGGACTAGAACCAATGTACATATGAATAACATCGGAACACAGCAGCTGGAATAGACAATCTGCCTCTCGACGACCAAAGACAATGCATGTCTCGGCTGTCAAGCCTGCAAGGTGGAATTTTGTCCACATGGTCAATCTCGATAAAATGTGCCTGTTACCAGCGACGTACAAATAATGTCACCATACAGTAGATAAACTTTCCAGACTACCCGGTATAATGCATAATTCGTCGGCGCATAGATGATGTAGTTATGTATACAAGGTAACTTAATTCAGACTTTAAAAAGCTAGATTTTAGACACTTTTAGCTGCTTAAGAGTGAGTAAGGTCATATATTTTAAAGTTGTGTTCAAACAATACGTTCACCCCAATTTGAATTAGTGTAATAGAAATTTCAGAAGGAGTTATTCATTGATTTACCTTGAATATGCAATATTTAAGTCATTAAAAGGCGTAATAATCGTTATAGATGCTTCAAAGAGGAGAAAGATGAAATCTAGGATATTGCTGTTTATTCAAACTAAGTTTTATTCCACTCCTCTTACCCTTTAAAGGGATTGTTTCTACAGAGTGCTTTGACGTGACGTCACGATTTGTAAGTCACCCAGTGCAAAAAATCAAGAGCGTTTTAATGTAAAAATCACAAATGGTCATAGGTCGCCAGCTGCTTCTCATCTAGCTACACAGTGTAGCTAGCTGAGAAGCAGCTGGGAATCCAAGTGTGAAGGTTGCATTGAAACACTTTTGGTTTGTGCGCGGCAGTGGGCGTGGCTAACCAATTGTAACGTAATGTGAAAGAACGCTCATAGAAATACTAAGCATAGGATTTCTCTGAAACATGTTGCCCGTCAAAAGAGGCGGGGATTATGACGTTAGTGAAAACACCCTATAGAAATGAGTGTCTCTGAATCAATTTCTAAGACGTTCAAATTCTCTCGATCCGCATCTCTTCAACTTCTTCATTTGATTCATCTGATGTGAGAGGTGCCGTAGCAGATACTTCTGATGTTTTAGAGTTGACGACTGGCCCCGCCTTTCCTACTACAAAGGCGAATAAAGCGTTTCAGGGGGACACCTTTATACTGCGGAAAAATAATTCAAACATAATATTCACTCTTCAAAAGGTAGGAAAACTTTTGACCAATAGGCCTGCTGGGAATCTACGTGTCCAAACAACTGCTGGTTAAAAATTGCCCAACAGTTGGGTCTCGTAAAATACGTTGTGTTTTTCAAAAGACCAACTACTTGACTGACTGATGGGCACTTTTTAACCAACAGTTGGTTTGAGTGTTGTTTTAGAGACTAACTTATGACCAAGTTTTAACTGAACTAAAGTTGTTGGGACATAGCTGTTCAGCGCTAGTGAAAAATGTGCCCACCTTTTAAGAAGTGCGGCAGTCACTATTTCCTGGACAAGTTGCATATTGCATGAAGCAGCTAGACCAATTACAAAGTGGATCTTATCAATCCATACTAACTTTGTTCACCCTTTGCATGCGTTGATAATGTTAACATCGATTCTGAAAGTTTTTGCAACTTGAAAACCAGTTAAAAAATGATAGCGCTCATTTTTTCCTGTTATGTGGCCAATAGCTATACTATTTTTTTTCTTTCTGTAAGTGCCACTGCCGTATTGGAGAAGCCAAGGGTCCCCTCAATCGAATTCTGGAAAATATATTTTGTAACAGAACAAAAATGACTTCAAATGATGCTAACTGATCCATCAGATTGCTTCTAAGGGAAAGTTTTCAAAAGGGAAGGAGACACCCCTCCCTAGGCCAGCGAACAAGCCCACATGTTAGCCACCCCCAATCAAAAACTCCTGACACACGTCACAGCCAGTGCATTGTCTTACTGGAATGTACATATCATTCTTACCTCTAGTAACTTCATACAAAACCCGATCAATTTCATCTTGTAATACTTCTTCTAAGTCACTTTGGTCGTCCGAACTGTCCCCCGCCGATTCGTCAATAATTCCAGCCTAAATATGAGATAGGAAACATATTTTTACTAACCGTCACAAGCGTGATGTTTTTAAAACGTTTTAACACAACTACAGGATGAAACTTCCCTTTTTACTCTTTGCAACATCGTTCTTCTCTGCCTGATTACATCTTACCGCCTAGGAGGGGGGGGGGGTGAAACACACTACATATTCACTTGATAACAGGATTCGCATTAGATTCATAGATTGGCAGTGTCAGGTATACCCAAATTACACAAAAAGTTTCTTAATATGAGTTGTTAGCTAACAGATCAGTCAAGTACTGTCACAATGAAGGCATTTACCACTTGGGGGCACAGATCATGTAACAAAGTCAGGTATCAGTTACACATTGCACCGCCTTTGATCTACTGGGGTGTCTGTGTAGCCGCATCACAAGAAAAAAAAAACGTCACCCCAATGTAAGTCTTTACCATTTTTGAAGGGAATTTCCATATTTTCTTTCAATTTTTTTCTTTTCAAAATTTGTAGGGTCACAACAACACGATACGAGGGTATCTATTAATATTGTTGGGTATTCGCCTGGTATTAGCACAAGACCCGCCTCCTTTTTAATGTACATGCTGAGTCGGTCCTTCTTACAATTTGAATTTCATACCTTACTTTTTTATCATCTACGTGAAGTAACCACTTCACCAACATCGTCTTAGGTTGTAATGATATTACTAGTACATCAAGGTTCCAGAGCCAGCCGGTCTGGGGCAGAGCGTAGATTTGGTAAGTGAATTGGGGGCAAAAATTTCTAACATCCTGAACCTCAGATCGTGTCGGGACGGGCCTCATCTAAAGCAATCCACCCTCACGAACGCGCGTACACACAAGCTATACCCACAAAAACAAACACAAACACACATCCACACTCACATTGACACGCATATACATTAAACATAGACGGCGCATTAAATACAGTATTATTACTTTTAAGCTGAAATTGATGTTTTGTATAAGCCCTAAAGTCATCTGTACAACAAAATGTTACATTTTGTTTTTTCTGCCCGAATTATTAAGAGGACACGATATGTTTCCCCCAATAAGTTCATTGGTGGGACGATTGCCCTCCTGCCCCCCCCCCCAGGATCGACGCCCCTGGTCTGGAGTGCAACTCCTTGCCGGGTCACCGTCACCGAAGACTTTATATAAAAACCACAGTTATGTATGTATCCCGAAAGGATACTTGTCAGACTTTAGATCCCCTTTGTTCCCCTAAAAATAAAATATGGGGAAGCTCTGTGGAGTTGACCAACATATTCTGTAATAGACCCCCCCACCCCTCCCCAACCCAACCGCTCTAATAAAGGTCAGGCCTGCGAATTTCCATCGGGTGTGAGGAGGCCGCTTTTTCTTGTAGAGGGCATAGTTCCGTAACTTGTAACAGGGAGTTGTTAGAAAATAGCTCCGAATTCACACTTCCTCATGCATCGATTTACAGTAGCTTTGCTGTTGCATGCAAGTCGGTCTTGGAAGACTCGGGAGAAATTATCACCTTCCTATTCTAAAGAAGTGCATTAAAAGGTCCAATCCTCTCACCCTAAACTACAATTCTTGTAGCGGTTTGCCAAAATTCTCAATTGGCTCAGCTCTTTGATTGACAGCTAATTCAAACAACGCGGAATACCAAAGCTTATATTACACAGCATGAACAGTACTGAGAGTTTTTTTAATAAAGCCTAGTCAATACCAATCGCTTATAGCCATGGGCGTCGATTTGGAGAGGGGGTCAGGGGGATGTCCCACCTTTTGAGTGGAGGGGACACTAACGAAAAAGTCCCCCCTCCCCCCCCCACACGCACTTTTTGTGACCTTAAAGTTAAAAGTTAGGTACTGGCTTGGTTCTTGTAAAACAAAGCCTCAAGCAATAACGTAAAATCCGTGTGGACCGGTCAATAGTATTGATAGCTTGTGATAGTCAATACCAATCGCTTGAGCCATGGGCTTCGATTTGGAGAGGGGACAGGGGAATGCCCCACCTTTTGAGTGGAGGGGACACTAACGTAAAAGTCCTCCCCATCCCCACTTTTTGTGACCTGAAACTTAAAAAGTTAGGCGTTACCAAAAAAAAAATACATGTAGGTTATGAAAGGTATCTTCTATCGATTACGATCGATTTTCTGTATTAATAATTCCACGTTTACTTTGCAAATGCCCAAAATTTTCGCGAGCTCCGAGCGCTTGTAGTCCCTTTGATGTTCTTTTTTCAGATGCATATCAAAAATACATTTTTCATCTGTCTCTATGATTATGTCGATTGTTCGTGTGCATAGGCCAGGGTGTGTGGCAATGAAGAAGCAGTGGCTTAGCCACGGGAGAGGGGGTCAGAACCACCCCCATGACCCACCCCCTTTCCTTAGACTTTTCCCTCATTTCGTGCCCCCCCCCCCCCCCCCATGACACAATCATGACTGCGCGCCTCTGAAGGAGCACAACATTAAGGACTTTGAAACAGTTGAACCGTCCTTTACTATGTTTTAATGAAATATGTAATCTTTAGTGAATGACCATCCTGGCAGGTTGAAATTGGCAAACACATTTTAAGGAAACTGAAAATGTCCCGGTGCACAGTCTTCATGCAACTTTTTCAGAAAAATAAATGATTTCTAATGCAAAATTTCGACCCGCGCACATCCCGCATTCGTATAACGGATTCGACCATTTCGTTTTTATAGAACGTTATCAGAGGATTAAAATCACCATGACGTTTGCTAGATAACAGACTTCAATCTGGAATTAGAGGTACACCTCCATTCTCTGTCTGCAGATAGTGTAACATGAGGGGTCGCTCAACAGGACATATTTTAATGTTTTTGGTATCAACAATTCTTACACTGGTAAGCCTATGCAACGGTGTCTCAGTAGCACCAGTTGGTACCACTCCCATCCATCCCCTTCGATCTGTGATTTTCCCGCAGTAGATTGAAGTGTGCTTTTGATCAAGTCATGGATCTATTTTACCGATTTATTTTACCATTTCCTTTACACAGTGGCGTAGCTAGGATTTTTTCCAGGGGGGGGGGGGGGGCAAAGGTATGAAATTTCCCCGAAACTTTTCCCGGTAATGTGTATGTATTTCATATAAAATAGGCAAACTTACAAGTATAACAACATTACCATGTCATTTTGTAATATTACCTGCATTTTAATCTTAAAGTTTAACATAGAGCAATCGGAAATAACAAGTATATTATTTTGGTAAACAATCTCTGGTTTATTTGTATGTACTAACGCAGTGGCCTACGCAGGATTTCTCTGAAGGGGGAGGGGCATGCATTATGGTCTAAGGGGAGGGGTGTCCGGAAATTTTTTGACGTTTTCAAAGAGCCTACATGCAAAATGGTGCAAGATATTCGACTTTGACAGGAACAGTGTTAAAAGTTGAATCGTGGTGGTTCATGAGGATAAAACTGAAACTTTTGTGTCTTGACATGCATTTATTTATGCCATTTATGCTACCTTACGAAGAAAAACTTGTCATTAAATTTGCACACTATTAGGAGTCAAAATAAAAGAGCATTGATCGGTATTTGTGGTTTTTCTTGGCCACAAAATGTTATTTTGTCATAAAGATTATCTAAGCGGAGCGCCACCTTTGGTTGGCGCGGAGCGTAGAGAAAATTTGGAAAAATCAGACCCCTTAGATGGCCGAAATAGCATTTTCCAGGCTAATACGAAGAATCTAGCCAGTCGCTTTCTTCTTATGTCGTTTGCAATAAAATGCTCACTTCAAAATATGTTCGCAAACTGCAAAGTGATCAGAGAGTTAAGAACTAATTTTACCCCAAATATGTAATTTTGCCCAAAAGACCGAGCGAAGCGCCACCATTGGTTGGCGCGGAGCGTAAAAAGAAATTCGAAAAATCAGACCCCTCAGATGGTCAAAATAGCGTATTTATGCTTGTAAAGAGAATCTAAACATGTAGTCTTTTTTTATCGATGCCACCAGTGTGGGAAACAGAGTCTACCTTTTTAAGTAAAAATTGGAATTTGACAGAATTTGCCTACCGTAGGTCTATTTGTAGGAATTATAAAAAAATTGGCATCACTGAAAGACCTTGCAGGGACAATCCTTCCCCTTTGAAAATTTTTGAAAAATCGGGTGTCCTTATAATTGTGCCACATATGCTATCTTTTGAAGTAAAATCTGTGTTAATAAAGTTATACTACGTATTTTTAAGAACAAAGTAAAATCTGTGAAGGGGCATGGCCCAATGGTTTCCCCTTCGCACGCCACTAAGGAGGCCTAATAGTGGCTCGATCACACAGGATATCCAGTGAGAAAAGCAGTCTGTTAAGTGTGGAAGGCTACAAGGTACTCGCTACAAGGTCATTGCCCATTTATTGTTACACTCAAAGTGAGCAGAAAGCTATTTTCCCGAACTAGCTTGTAAACCTCCAAGGATTAGGCTAAGTAACAAAATCTAAGTGTGCCAACGGATCCCGTTAATTCTAATTTCTAGATTAACTTTAAGTTTATCGTTGGCCATGAATTGTTTCAGCCCCATCCATCGTTATGTAGAGTAAAATCGTACAGCTACTGCTAGCTTGTAGAAGAACATAACAACCTCGGGGGTCTACGGTAGTGACTTGTCAGTTTTCACATCCTTTCACTGAGTTTCCAAAGTATCACCTGAATAACAGCTTCCTGTGCACTGAAATGCACCGATCATAACCCCCGTGCGTATACAAGCACAAGAGAACATTCAATCTGCTACGTGGCGAGTTCATTTCTGTGGAACACGAATCGGGCCGGTTCATGCGACACTGACGAAATCTGGATTAATTTGTTGCATGAAAATACGAATTATGTATGAGAAATGTCTCACAATTTCTTATTCTAACAAAAATTTTGAGAATTTTTTGTGAAATTTATGTAATAATAAGGAGATTCATCAAATTTCCCCAAAAAATTTTCCAGGGGGGGCAACTTGCCCCCCCCCCCTGCCCCCCCCCCCAGTAGCTACGCCACTGCCTTTACAATTGTACCCAACTATTAAAACGTTTGCATAAATCCTTCACAAACTATCACGATTTCCGTTGTGATTCTAATTACTTTTAGAGTACACCCGGTATCTAAATTCACATTGACCGTAGTCCGTTGAAGTAATTACCCACACTTTCAAGACCATGTTTTGGAAACTTTGCAGTTTTCCTAGTAACTCAAAATATTGAAACATTTAGCACCATTTTGCATCTGGCCGCCTTCTCTTAGAACCCAGGTGACGTAGCTACAAGGGGCAGGAGGCTCTGAAAATAAAGAATTCGGAAATAAGCCATTTGTGAAACCAGACTTATGTGTGGTTTTGACAACTCATGAAATTCCAAATTCCCTCCAAGAAAAGCTCCATATTCTTCATTACGTGTTTCAGAAAAGCAAAATTTTTGGCGCGCTACGCTCGTCGCAAATTAAAATTCCTAAGCAAGAGTACTCGCTCATACCTTCAGTTGGTAAACTTTTCCGGCGAGCTCTGGAAGTGACAAAATCGGAAATTTGCTATATGTAACACCGGATCATCAAGTGACACCGGTAACTACAGTGCTGTTTTCATAAATTTTCTTTCATAAATTCCAAATTTTCTCCAATATGAGCTCTTGACTCAAAAAAATTCTTCGGAGAACTTCATATTAACTGAATGTTTTTTTTGTGTTTTGGTCATCGAGAGAGTAATATTCATTCTGCATTGCCTTTAAAGCCAGTTCAAACAACAATTTTACCTCGAATATATCAAAATTCTCCATTGACCGTTAAGTTTTATGAAAAACAAAAACTGACGATTAATTTGAGGATATGATGTCATATGTGCTTACTTCAAGCTCACTTTTTGTTGAAAATGTGACAACTTTACCAGCTCATATCCTGAAAACCACTCATCGGATTTCAATGCAAATTTCACCGAAATGCTAAGAGTAATACCCTCCTTACATACCAAAACTAACTTTGGCCCTAAACCTTTGTTTTAAAGTTGTGGATCTTTGAAAATGCCTCTTTTACCTTAACCATTTCCTTAGACAACTCTCTCACCACCTTTTGAATATGTGGTACTTTACATAGGATCTGCATTACTTTCTTAACTTCTGTACTTGTCTGTAGTGAACCACTTATTCGAACTTAGTGTAGCTGTATGTGCAAAAAATGTAAAACAAGTTACTTGTCACCAAGGGCGTAGCCATGATTTCATATTAGGGACATGGGAGGATAGGAGGATTAAATGATGGCTGATCCCCGTCCTAGGGGAGGGGATGTATTCCTCGCTTTTGAAAATTTTGGCGCACTTGGGGAGGGGCTTGGTGCAAAAGGCCTATGGTTAGTTTTACCTTTGATTATGAAGGTCCTACCGCTGCGCTTCTTCCCTTCTCTCTTATACATGTTTCTTTTTTCCCTTCCCCCTTTTTTTTCCTCCTCCCCCCCCCCCCCCCATATTTTGTGTGTAGGGGGTGCAGCCAATTGTACGTCCGATTAAGGTGTCGCTTTTCACAACATTAAGCACACACTCATTCCGATATTCGAGTGTCTCTGTAGAACATTTATAGAACTTGATCATGAGGATTCTGCTGTATATTTGGTTCACCTGATTAGCTAATCGTTATGTGACTAAAGGACGTCTTGACCAAGTTGACCAAGACACACTCTCAACATGTCATATCTAAACAATAGAAGCTCCAGCGTTTGCGCCCGATAGTACATTATGCTGTCCCAGTATACATGACAGTCCTGACCGACTTCATGGTTATGTGGCCAGAGGACATCCGACTTGCAGCCGGGGGGTCTGGAGTTCGACTCGGATCCTGGCCAGGCCATACCAAAGACTTTAAAAATAGAATATACTGCCATTATGCTTGGTGCTCAGGAAAGCGATTGAGTAAGGAAACAAGCCAGTGGGACACAACTGCTGAAAGGCCGGCCACTAGCCAGACTTAAACAAATCGGAACGTAGGTATATTACAACGACGCTCCAACTGTTTACTATATGGTTTAAACAGGACCTGAAATTGCCTTCTTGTGAATATTTACTATAAACATTCAACCAATCTCGAGGTCAAATATTGCCATGAATATCCAAAAGAATTTGTTAGGTGTTCACTTTGGCAGGCGTTAAACCACGGCCACACTGCAACGAATGCGGATCGGATTCCGATCCGATTTTTCGGTTTTTTGTTAAAATGTTCTCCATCTCTAACATATGTTAACCAGTGTAAATATATGATTTGCATCTGATATCTATTGAAATAAAATGCCAACTGATTTCTTCCGTGACGTCAAATCGGCGTATATATTTTTTTTTATCGGCCAGCGTAATCCGATAAAAAAATCTGTCAATCAATGTGACGTCACGAAATAATTGTCATCAATTTAATGTACATATTCCGGCAGTATATCTCATATATTTACGCAGGTTGACAAATTTTCGGTTCTTTGCGACAGAGATAGATAGAGAAGAATTTAAACAAAATCTCACAGAAATCGTATCGGAATCCGATCCCAAATCGTTATAGTGTGACCGCGGCTTTAGGGATATGACTGAACAAGGAATATACCATACAGCCTGCTACGTAGGTAACCAATGATGTTGATTGGTATATAACGTACCCCATCAATACATTAGGTGCCCCTTAGGTAGATCATGGTAGATTATTGAGAAAGTCTTCTACCTTACAAGAAGTCTATGACCTCATGGAATAGCCTAAAATATTTACTTAATTGTTTTTTTCATCTGCATGAGAGCAGAATTAATTTCAGCCTTGAATGCTAGAAGTCTCTCTTGAGTCCTTCGAACAAGAATTATTTCTTTGGCCAGTGATGTGTAAACTTCTTTATCTCCCTTCTTAGCAGAATCTTTCAGCGGCTTCTTCATCTTTGCCTCTTCATACATTTACATATGTGTATAAATAAGGAAAGTGAGACAATTTCTGTTACAAAATTTACACTCTAAAAATATTTAAACGATTTTGTTTATAAATTAGGATACTCACGAAAATGAGTATTTCAACTCGAAATAGGTGAGTACTTTAACTCAATTCGTGTAAAATTTTGCACAAAGTCAGCAAATTTGTGTAAAATTTTGCATAAATTCAGTTAAATTACTCACTTATTCCGAGTAGAAATACTCATTTTCGTGGGTATCCAATTTTTTTAAACAAAATTATTTAAATATTTTTAGAGAGTAGGAACGCTGACTTTCTGAGTGACAGTTGGGAATTCGTGGCTCTTCGCCACCAACAGTGATAGATATCCACTAGGTCCATATTTTTAACACATATTTGTACATACTGAAATGTCACCCAGGTTTGAGGCGCTCTCTTTCATCTTTTAAAGAAATGAACATGCAGTAACCACACCAAACCAGGAAGAAAACTGCATCGTGGTTGCGATGATACTTGTTCTTTCTAAATAATGCATAATGATACTCGATACACATGTGGGTTGGGCAGCTAGGGGACAACTGCCCATCCTTCCCCACTCCCTAAATGTAACTAAGAGTTAACTAAGTCACCCTCTAATAGAGTAAAAACTTAGACTAAACTCCATTAGTGTGTTAATTCACTCCAAGAGTGAAAATTCACCTTTTAACGAGTGCCTGTAGGGATCACACTTTTTAAAATAATGGTCCATGTAGGCTACCAATCCATCCCCACTGTCTAAATGTAAAATAGTGAACTAAGCCACTCTCTAATAAAGTAAAAACTATGGATTCGCTCGCTCTATCAGAGTGTAAATTTACTTCGAAAAGACTGAAATTCACTCAACGAAGAGTGAAATTCACTCCAAGAGGAGGAAAATCCACTCTTTTAAGAGTGCCTGCAATAATACTCTTTTTTCGAAAGTGACTACTGTAAGCACTCTATCAAGAGTGAAACTTCGCTCTTTTTGAGTGAATTTCACTCTTTTTGGAGTGAATTTACTATTCTTGGAATAAATTAAGACTCTAATGGAGTGAATTCTCTTTTTTCACTCTGTTCGAGTGTTCGAATAAGTTCACTTTTTTTTTTTATTTTAGAGAGTATCAATTTATTAAGTTAACTTGAAGTGCTATGTTTACTGTCATAAGCTTTTCGGACGGGGCCAGTGGGGGCATATTGCCTCCACCCAAACCCTGTCCCATTGCTCGCAGTTGGTTCTTGCGAGCTGTTACAACCAACTGACGGTGACTGAGCAAATACTATCACCAGACGATTTTTTCGTGGTAGCAGACGGTCGTAATAACTCATTGAAGAGTTAGCAGACGTTGGTTGCGAGGTGGAAAATTGGCTTAAATGCAGGGGTTATTTTCTTTAAAAGTCTTTTACACTCTAAGGACAAAAGATTGAACTAAGTTACACTTTTATAGAGTGAAAAGTGTGAATTCACTCAATTAGAGTGTTAATTCACTCCAGGAATAGTGGTATTCACTCCCAGTAAGTGAAAATCCACTTTTTACGAGAGTCTGCATGGATCTCTCTTTTTTTAAATAGTGGTCCCTGTAGGCACTCAATCAAGAGTGAAGATTCACACTCCAATTTCACCTTTCTTAGTGTGAATTTCAGATCCTTTGAAGTGAACTTCAAGGTTTTCACTCTTCTGACGAGTGAAAATTCACCCTTTTCATTTTTAGAGTATAGTCAATAATATGGGTAATTTAAAAGCACTTCTTACTGCGGATCCCTCTGTCAAGAACTCTGCTTTGTTTTCTCATATCACTTGTCCATTTTTCAACCTGGTGAAAAAGAATATTTAGGAAGTCATGATATATTTATATTAACAAATCATAACCGCACATTGTATATTCTAATAATAAGCTGGTTCGGTAAATCGTTCGGGTATGGAATTGTGGGGCACAGCATGGGATAAACAAACCGAGCTCAGCACACAGTATAAAGCGTTCCCTTGTTTTCGTGCAGTACGTTCATACAACAAGCATTAATCTGAATAGCCAATCCGATCGAAAATTAGGACTCGGCCCTTCGTAACAGCAGACTAAAATGCATACACCAAAAAGGTAATATAGAAAAAGTCCACTGCACAGCACGATACTTATGATTTCCCCTAATGTTATGGTTAAATTAAGAAAGAATGATGTCGCCCAAACTTTCCTGCAGTCATTTAGTTAGAGAGAGTTTTATGGCCCAGTTTCCAACCGGTTGGTTCAAGTCGAACCGGCCACGGCCTTTTTTCCAGTTGTGGCTCACTGGCTAGTCTCGCTTGTTTTCCCTACTCCCTTGCTTATGTTGAGCACCAAGCGCAATGGCAGTATAGGTCCCATTTTTAAAGTCTTCGGTTTGACCCTGCCAGGAC
Source organism: Holothuria scabra (assembly GCA_037179385.1). Taxonomy (NCBI): domain Eukaryota; kingdom Metazoa; phylum Echinodermata; class Holothuroidea; order Aspidochirotida; family Holothuriidae; genus Holothuria; species Holothuria scabra. Next base: position 32,429,843 of record CM074194.1, read on the forward strand.
TTGAACTCCCGACCTTAAGACTTCAAATCGGATGCTCTAACCACTTGCCCATGCAGTCGGTCCAAATTTCCATGTAAACTCAAATTTCGGAAGACGTGTTGTAGGTGCGGGATTGGTTTGTTCACCGCAACGATTTGGAAGACGCAAGTATATGCAAGACCACCAAAACTAATTACCGACTAATCGCTCTTTTGAAGTCAATTCATTCCAAAAGAGTGGGAAGAGAAACCATTCCTAGGGAGGGTCAATATAATATAAAATCACTACAAATAGGGAGATATTACACACACACACACACATGGAGTGAAATATTGCTCTACATGGAATTAATTTTCACTAATCTCCGTGTGAAATTCGTTCTTTCTGGGAGAGGTTTCCCAGCCCACCCTTCGGAGTAAATTTCACTCATTCTTTAGAGTAGGCGTACAAGACGATGGTACACTCTAAAATTAAAAAGAATGGATTTTTCCCTAACTCCAGTGGTGCATTCCAGCTCTCAACTGATAGAGCTCATTTACCTATGAACATGTAGTAAAACGCCGATAAAATGAGCCCCCTGAGTGGGCTGGGGTTGTAGAATATACCCACGTTATGTCGTACGGTATGTACGTTCGTTTCGGTATGTCGTAAGAACCTAGGGAAGGACTTGCACCATCATACCAAACCATGATCGTTTGAACTGTTTTTCAAAGTGAATTTGAACTTGAACCGTATTTGAAACCATCTTTAAACTTCAGCCTTTCATCTAGTTGACACTATTTAACACATTCGTGTTGGTGTGTTGTTAAATCTCATAACAATGATAAATCAGAAAGCAAAAGACGGTGATTTTTGACCTGATGACCCCAGGTGATAATATTAGAAATTTTGGAGAAATTCTAGTTTTTGATGGCCGACAACCCTAGATGACTTCTGATCTTCTCAAAAACAATTTAGGATCTTCCTATAAACATAATGCATCCACACACTAAATGTGAAATTCTCCCAAGGTTATTAAAGGTCAAGAGCAATCGTCCCAAAATTATTTTGAAAACAACTACTAAATTTTCCTTTTTTCCTGTCATTTTTCTTCCAAGAAGCTTTTGGGGTATTTTAAGGCTTAAACATTCAACGTTTAAGGTTACCTAAGAAATTACTACTTATAAATTTCACAATTCAGCGGAAACACATTGTCACATGATTGTCAAGAGCCATTCACAAACTAGTACAGACTACAATCCTTGTTCAAATTGGGGTGACTGCATTTGCCCTTTAAGCCCTCGTCATCTCATATGAAATTTCACCTCTGCTGACTTGGTATGACTTCTCATCTCCACCAAAAACAAATTTCTTCCTCTCATTGTGTCAAACAAGGGTTTCTTAATTTTACTTAAGGTGAAATCAAATGAAATTTGATCTCTTCTAAAACAGTAAGCTCCTTCTTTTCAACATGGTAAACTGCCTACATGAACTAATTAAAAAATGGCCATCATTGCTATCTTGATGACATTGCGTTTACAAACCAGTTACGAGGTTTTGCACGTTTAGCTGCTGTGATTTCAAATAACCTTTGACCTCCGCCAAAAACAATAGGGTTCTTCCTCTTAACATGATAATTCTACATACCAAATATAAAAAAGTGCATTTTAGAGGTTTTTGCAGTTTTATTGCCGGTGACCTGAAATGACCTTTGACCTCCACCAAAAACAATATGGTTCTTCTCAACATTGCAAATCCATATACCAAATATGAAGTGTCGGCCATTGCTATCTAAAGATATTATGTTTACATGGTTTTCGGTTTTTTTTTCCTCTAGTGACCTCATGTGACCTTCGGCCTTCACTAAACACAACAGGGCTCTTCCTCTCAACATGACAAATTTATATAACAAATATGAAAGTGTCGGTCATTGCTATCTTGAGGTATCTTGTTTACAAGAAAAGTGTCACAAAAACACACATATGAACACACACACATACAAATACCGACACGCCATCATGACCGACTGTATGGTAAAGTGGTTAGAGCATTGGACTTGCAGTCTGGAGGTCGGGAGTTCGAGTCCTGGCCGGGTCACCCCGGAGACTTTAAAAACGAACCTACTGCCATTGTCCTTGGTGCTCAGCATATAAGAAATGGCGTAGGAAAACAACGACTGGAATAAGGCCGTAGCCGGCTCGAAATTTCTAATGGTTGAACAAATACATCGCGGACTGTTTTGCAAAGTTTGTGATTTAATTTATGCTTTCGAAATTCTAAGTTCTCCAACTTGTTGGTGGACTTATGTGAAAGAGAAAATGTCCGATTAGTTGGCAAAGTTTGTGAACATACATATTGTATTGTTATTATAGCTAAATAGACCCGCAACATTTGTCAAAGAGTTGGCCAAAGTTAGTTACACCGAATGCAACATTCGCCAACTCCTTGGTGGTGTAGGAATGATTATTCCCGGACGCAAAATTCGCCAAAAGCTGGTAATATTTTTTGTGTTACACCTTTTAATAACATGAAATTATTCGCCATATGCTGGAAGTGTTTTTTTTTTTCTCTCGACATTAATAAATAGTTCTCTAAATAGATAAATTTAGAAATAGATAAATAGTTCTATAAATAGATCTGACTGCAGAGGACCTTTTAATGTGGAGTATATTTCAGACATCTCATAGGGAAACCATAGCATGTGCACTCTAAAATCAAAGAGTGAACATAGTCGCTCTCTAATAGAGTGAAAAGTGTAAATTCACTCTTAAAATAGTGAAATCCCTTCTAACAGAGCGAAGTGTCCCTCTTGATAGAGTGCCTACCGTGATCACTCTTAAAAAAGAGTGATCGTTGCAGCAGGCCCGTAGCCAGGATTGTGTCGTGGGCGGGAGTCCGGTGTCATGGGGTGTGGGGCACGACATGAGGGAAAAGTCCATGGATAGAGAGAAAAAACCGCTATTTTAGGTGTTTTTTTTTTTTTGCGTTGAAGAGTTGGGGGTCATGGAGGGGGGGGGGCGTTTGACCCCAACCCCCTCCCCGGTGGCTACGCCACTGCTTGCGGTTGCAGGCACTCTTGGAAGTCTGGATTGCAATTTACACTTTTTCTGGAGTGGATTTTTACTTCTCTTAGAGTTAATTCACACTTTTTCAAGTGAATGAACACTCTAATGGAGTGAAATTGAATTCACACTCTTCACTCTATTTGAGAGTACTAGGTTCACTTTGTTTTGTATTTTAGAGTGTACGTACAGCCTTGCCAACCGACATGGCTTTTGCTAACCTCTTACCTGTAACGTCACTGAGAACTATTTTACGTTAAAGTCGTATACTGAATGTGCATGTTATATGCTAATTTGCTAATTAAACCAACTTACACATTATCGTACACGTTTAATACCTGTTTCTTAGGATTTTTCGCCATTTTGTCTCCTGACTTCACTGACAGGGTACAGGAAGCTTACCTTTCAATGGTTGAGTTGGTGAAACGAACAGATACTTTTTCTTAAGTCCTCCTGACTCTCTGGCAAACAGCAGTTTAGAGAAAACAGTTGGTGAAACGAACAGATGTGAAACTTGATCAGGACGCATTAATTCCTTTAACTTCTCAAGCTGATGAAGACGGAGGACTAATGACTGGTACTCACTATCAACTCTTATTCTGCAATAAATTCTTGAGCTGTTTACTTGTGCCTACCTCCACTGGGCTCGTTTTTTCCCCTTTTTTGTCAACGGGATAAACTCAGCTGCTGACCATTTGTAGACGACAAATAAGTATACCGGTAGGACACTAAAAGTCAAAGGAACACAGTTAAGCTCATAATAACATTCTACTTGAGTGATGTATCTCAGTCTGACTGGTCGATATCAGTCTGGTGAGCAATTTTATTGAGCGAAAGACGTCTCGCTAGTTTTTGTTCCTATTCACCAATATTCCGATTGAATACTAGTGATGTAAAAACAATAATGAAGAAGCGTTCGCAGGTTGATCCAAAAGAAGAAGAACAATTGTCTGTAATTCACTTGTTTGAAGTGGCATTTGGTTAACGGTGTAAAAAAGGTTCGACCATGGAGTTAACACTTTGAAAGTCTTTTTAATCATGATCGGTGATAAATTTGGAAGATAAGAATAGGCCAACATTACAGTGGATTGCAAACAAAGGGATGAGCTAGGTTCTTCTGAGGAGGATGGAGCAAGGCTATAGTTTCTCGTGTGAGGTGTTCTTGAGAAATTTATGCAAAAATTCTACATTTATTGCTTATCAGGTTCGGAAAAGTGATAAAGCATCAAATTCCCCTTAATTTGTTTTTACTACAGTCTTAAACAGGGTTTCCCATCTTCTTTGCTTGAGGTAACCCATTTCAGGTATCAATGTCAGATCACGAAGTGAGTTCGGCAATGTGGTAGTTTTGGGGACTTTACGCATATGCGCACATTCTCCAAATCCTTAGGTATTAATATACCCCCACAGCCTCACATATTCACCTCCGCCCTTGCTGATTCTAGTACTGTAGTGATTGCATTTAAGTTCACCACCTCATGCAAGCTAAACTGAACACGTTTAGTTCATGCCTAGTTTAGCTAGCCTGTCTTCTCTGGCCAAAACTGCTGGATAAGTGATATTTACAATTCGTATTTTCATTCAATTAGTATTTTCTCAAAATTGTCTATGTCTAACTGAAGAATTTCCTGAAATATCATTTTTGTTCTTTTTAAATATATACCAAAATTTGTAGCGTTTACCTTGAATATTTCCTCAAATATTGCTGCACCAAATTAGATATTGGCCTAAGTATCCTCAAATAAATATATTTCCAAATGGATCTTATTGGATCCCTTAAAGGCCCAGTTCTCTCACCCCAAACAGTACCAATTCTCCTAACCTTCTTAATTAAGCCCCTCCCACAATTGAAATTCATCCTCATCCAGCGACAATCTCAGTTTATTGCTTCAGGGTGAGTATAGAAAAACTCAATTTATATCACCAAAACACTCTCGGTACTGTTCATGCTGTTTAATGTAAGCTTTGGCACTTTGCATTGTTTGAATTAGCTGATGTCAATCAAAGAGCTGAGCCAATTGAGAATTTCGGTACCCGGGCACCAAAATTTGTAGTTTGGGGTGAGAGGTTTGGCCCTTTAATCTGTAAAATGTATCAATATTTGAGGCATTTACTTATGCAGTTTGTTTTACTATTGCACTAAATTTCATCCTATGTTACTTAGATAATATCCTACGGGGCCTTGTTGGTCTCAGTCTCTATTTTGCAGGCTTCATTTTCCTTGAAGGGGAAATGTAGTCACCCTAACTCGACTGTCCTGTTTAATGATTGGCTCTTGAGAGTCATGTGACAATACTTTATCTTCTCAAATATGATATTAACGAATTTACTAGGTGTAACCTACCTTAAATAAGAAATATTGAATTACTAAAATATTATGAAAGATACTGTGAATAGAAATAAGTAGAAAATTGTGAAATTTAAACCGTTGCTTCAAAATACGTTTGGGTGACTGCTCTTGCCCTTCTCAAAATACTGCACCAAATTGAATCTAGAGTCCCTAAAGCACTCGAAAGTTTCAAAAGGAGAACACTATGCTACGATGAGGTTGAGAAACAACTTTTCGCTCCCCAGTCGGAGTTATAGAAGAAGCCGGACAGCAAGTGATGGTTTGATTTTAGTCGGCCATAACTGGGCATATCACCTTTTAATCTTTCAATTTTTTGCTTACCGGTACCATGGATAATTGTACACTGTGATGCCTCTTGATTCCCTCAATTTCACTGTAAATGAAGGCCTTGAAATTACATTTAGACAATAAATGAAGACGATTTAAGACTGATGGACCCCATTAATGGCTGCTTAATGTCATTAATCACAAGCGAAGGTCGGATTCGTTTATACGGCAGGGCATCAATTATAGGCGTACGAGGAGTTGGTGCAGGGGGGCACTTGCCCTCCCAATTCGGGCAAAACTGGTTGGTCCATTCGAGCTAAACATTGGCGAAACATGATAAAAGGTGACATTTTTCGGGCAAAATTTGCTCTTGCCTTCCCCACAAAAATTATTCCCGTACGCCTATGGCATCAATTATGTACCTTTACATGCAACTTGCAAGCTTAGGCCTGTGTAAAGAGCCATTACCAACAACAAGGGAAACATTTTCAGCCACATTTTCCAAAACCAAAACATAAAAGTGTGCTCTTCTTAGACATAGGGCCAAATAGGGAAAGGCTCCCAAACTATCTTGTCCCACAGGCCCAGCCCAGTGGGGATTCCACAAGCTAAATATGGCTTGCATCGATGCAATAGTGCGCAACCATCTATGACTGTGCTACCACAGCTTTCTTCAATGTATCAAGTTGCCATTACTCCATAAACGGAATGTATCACAAAGATTTAAAGAACGGAACACAAGAGACAAGTTTTTCTCTACAATCTTTTATTCAAAAGGAATGTGCAAACATAGCCAAGCCTTCATTTATCCTTGAAGTGGTGTATAAAGAAGCAACTACTTTATGGAAAGCAAAGATGTCAGGACACAAACGTCATGATTCAATTGGATCCTAACAAACCAGCTATTTTTAACATATTTAAAAAAAATTACGTCTCGTATCTATTTCGTCTTTTTCAAATCTTTAAAACCTACAAAAGTCTACCAATAGAAAAACTTGTCCTTAGACCTGTAATGACCAGAGTGTACTGACCATTTCAACAGCTCTATTGTGTTCATTGGAGAGGGACAATGCAAAGTCTTGTAAAATCTGCTTCATTGAACACAAGAAAATTGACGGTGCCTGATAACAGATCCAGACTGAAATGTGTTAAATCAAGCAAACAGTAAGCAGTTTTAGGTAAGAGACTGAACAATTTCTCTATTTGGACGATTTGTGAAATGAATCTCAAACCCATGTACATAATCCCCACCCTCATGGAGGTCTGAGAATATTACTTTCTCTTCATGCAGAAGGTAACGTGTCTACCTACATCTGACTACAAACCACCTGATCTGTATTGCATAATAAGACTATATTAGCCAATACAAGTGTGGAAAAGAATCCAGTGAGCCACAGCTGGAAGGAGAGTCGTGGTGCCACTAGTTTAAACCAAAAAATTATTAAATAAATCTTACAACATAAATCCCATGGAAATTAAAAAGTACCATATTTGTTTGACCACTGTGATGCATTCTCCAATTCACAATTCAGAAGCCAGCAATTCCACTCAGGCAGTTGCTATTTGACAAAAACCAACTCACCAAACAAACAAACTAAACACAATTGTTTTCTTTAAAACTACCTTTTCCTTACGGAGAATATGCATCTATAATTATTCCACAAAGACCAAATAAAAAGTCTTTATTCAAATGAAATCTGCCCTAAGCCAGCTCACAATCAAAGTTCAGAGATATCACTGATAGAAATAGCAATGATAGTAGCTTAAATAACCTGTGTGCATTTATCAAAAATACTTTTCTAAATTTCATGAGTGTTTCACTTCAAGGCAGGCAAACGCCTTTCACTACCAACCACAAAATTCTACAATAGGAAATACCTCAACAGCATATAGAATTCAAATCCTTCTTTCTAATGTTTTCTTGAATTGCAGTCTACCAAAATCCACAATGTATCAGTTTGCAGTATCAGGCTGTAGAATTGGAACCAGGGTAAGGTGTATGGGGTTAATGGCCCTCAAAAAAAGGAAAGTTCAAACACTTGTCCATGCTAATTGCGATGAAACATACACGATTTGCGGAGGACCTCCTTGCAAGTATCCAAAGTCAGGAATATAGAGAACTTAACACTTTAGGATCCATGAATTATCACTGAAGAGAGAGATACTCCTTATATTTTGGAAAAGTGGATGGAGGGACATTTCACTTCAAGTTTGACTTCTCGGTGTACATCTGAGGACATATCAAACCCTCCACAAACAGTTCAATGTCCAACGAAATGGAATCGAAGCAAGAATTTTTTCTTTCTCTTTAAAACCAGAACGTTCTCTTTAAAATTCCAACATTTCCTACATACAAAAATGACCATTATTTATTTCAGGTTCATGAATAAATTCATATGAAAACAGTACAGATTAATAAAAACACTGAATACAAAACAAAGTACATCCAAATCTTAACAAATAAGCACACTGAAATCTAATCCACCCAAGCTGCATGGTTTATACATCAGCGAAAATGAATATTTATAAGACACAAAAATATGAATACAGTACAGAATACTTCACATAGAATCAGTAATAGAATAATACAAACATTTTCTTTCTCCCCCCACCCCACCACCCCCCCTCCCCCCCCAAAAAAAAAAAAAAAAAAACTTAACATTACGTAAATAAAGGAGAATATTTTGAAAATTCTTAATTGAATTTTAAAGAAACGATGAAAAAGAGGCACTTCTAAAATGGCAATGATGGAAACCATGGAAACACTTAGTACTGCACCCAAAGGTTGAATACATTTTTAAACACAAATGCATCCTATCCTCCAATGACAGGTTGGAACTGACACAAAAATTAAGATCTTTTTTGATTTCTAAAGGCATGGTTCATGTCCACATTTCCCCGCTTCCAACCAAAATTTTGTTAATTGGTTAGTTATGGCAAATTTTCCCTTTTGCTAATACTGCCAAAGACCTGACAAATAAATTCCTATACTACACCTGAATAAATCTGAAAGTTCACTTTTAAAAAACTCTTGCAAAGTATTTGAAGCAAAAATAAGTAAACAATGACCCCAAACCTGCCTTATATGATAATTTCCTGTTTTAAACATTAAAGTGGAAATAACTTGAATACAAAGGAAGTGAACGTCCCTGCAAGATTTTCATCTTTTCAAATTTCTCCTTGTCTCACTGCTGAGCCCCTACTAACCATAAACTTGTCTATGTTACTTTTTATATGAATACATTTGCTTTATTTACAATATTACTGCAGCAACTATCCCTCATTGTCTAGTGTTTACCAGTCTTGTTGGACATAGAACACACACCAACTCTTCAAAATATTTCTCAAACTCCTATCTTACATCCAGTATCATCAGGTAAAACTATGGTGTTACACTACAGCCACAATTTTTTTGTTTTAAAAGGCAACATTCTGTGACTGTAAACACAAAATTCTGTGACTTTCCATGATGTAATTTTAATTGCTCATTCACATGCTGTGAAAAGGAATCACATTTTACAACCCAATCCACTCCTCCCCCCCCAAAAAAAAAATAGTGTACGTTTACTAAACCAATTAATAGCTCCATGAGCTTTCCTGTATCTATATTTTTTGTTTATTTTTAGTTTGGTCAAGAAAAATTGTGTTTTCTGTGGATTCCTGTGTTTTTCTCAAATTCTGTATTCCTTTTTGTCATCTTTGTTTGCCACAGAAAACTTGTCCTATTAGTTAAAGCAACCAAGATTTCTGGGTCAAAAACATGTCCTATTAGTTAAAGCAACCAAGATTTCTGGGTCAAAAACATGTCCTATTAGTTAAAGCAACCAAGATTTCTGGGTCAAAAACATGTCCTATTAGTTAAAGCAACCAAGATTTCTGGGTCAAAAACAAAGCAAGAAGAGCAAGTTGTTTAGATGGAAAATGAAAGTGGAAAATCTATGAATCTTCAAAGATAAAACTGCAAACATATTACAGCTCTTCAACCAAAGCAAACTGAAAAAATTGAGTACATAGAAAGTGTAGTGCCTGCCTCATGGTAACTGATAGCAGTTAGGATTTAAGAGAAGTCAGCATTCTCTCTGAATTCACTGAGAGCTTGCACCGGGTTGATGTCCTTCTTCTTGGCTGATTTACGAATCCTTGCCTCCATCTCTGCTGGTGCTTCTTTTGGTACCAGAGGTTTCTTCTCTGGAGCTTTCATCTTCCATTGAACTACTTGCAGCTGAGGACAAAAGAAGTGAAACTTATTCAAATATGAGGATTCACCCATCTTTAACCTTAAAATGACAGAGTTTTTTATTAAATGTTTTTCATGACTTTAATTCTGCACCACAATCACACATTGAGTTAAAACTAACAAAAGTGACCTGTCGTCATGACCTGAATGTGTGACAGATCACCATATAGTGAGGCCGCTGTCTTGTCTTCCATCTATGTGGAATTTTGTTACCCGAACAGTATAACAAACTTCCCATTCAAGGTAATCAACACAAAATTAACGTTTCTCCTTACTTTAGAAGTCTCTTCAATATCTGTTGATTGTGGTAAGTAACCGGTTGAAAAAGGAAAACAGAAGATAATATTTGCTGTCAAAATCTGATTGCCCCTTCAACACTTTCTATAAATATTAAATTACCGAGTAAGGTTACATTTAACACTAATTCTACCACATCTACTGACTGGTTATTTAGAATCCCATCAGAATGCACACCAGTCATTAAAATGATATGGAGAAGCCACTAGAAAGCCACAGGAAGTAAACCCCAAAAAAGGACATTTTTTGGGTGGTAGAAAAGAAATAAACCACATTTGTCAGATTATTGTTGGTAAATAACCCGTCTCAACTCCAAATTTGAAAGAAATAATGGACTCTGCTTTGCCTCGTCTGTTGTTTTTCCAAATTTGGAGTCTAGACGGTTTATTCACCAACAACAGTCCAACAAATGCAGTTTATTCCTTAACTAATAAAAGAGTACCACAAATGAAGGAATGAATTTTGTACAATTTTTTAAATGACCACGTAAACTTACATCAATTCCTGACTTTCTCTTGTACTTAGTAGAAGCAACGTAAGAGGCCTTGACCGTCAGAACCACAGCAGTCATCAAATTCTTGGCAGCCTGAATAAGGGATGTTGCACTCTCAAGCTGTTGGGAAATAAATATTAAACACTTACTTGCAAGTAGCAAAATATTGTGTAGATGTAATAAGAGCATATGTCACGTATTAACAAAAATGTTTAATTACAAAAAATTCAAAATTTCAGGCATCTAAAGGGCTTTTAATATCAAAACTTCCCTTAACAGTTGCCCAAAAAGCATAGCTTTTCTGAGAAAACAACATGTAATACTTATTTCGAAGAAAGTAATATAACACACAGATTCTAAGATGCTACAGGGTAGTTTCCAATCATGCTATTGAAAAGTTAAGGCTTGTGGGACACCCTCTAATTCCTCTCCATTTGATTGGAGAATTAGTGGTCACATGACATGAGTTCACTTTGCAGTTGTACTAAAAGCAAGGACTACAGCTGTTCTGAGAAAATTGTATGTAATACATATTTCAAAGACATTAACCCACATTACATGATGTCAGCAACTGCTGCTGTACATACAATAAATTTTGACCAATATCCTTTTTGGGAGTTATATGTTATATAAAATTAAAAAAGTTTTTTTTTCATTCCTGCATTTGTATGAATAATTTCCTTTAATGAAAGATTGAACATTCTTTTCACCTCAGCTTCACATTGTTCAATAGATCATGTGATCAATCATGTGATCGTTCAACTAGTAAATTATTTGTACAACCACATTCATAAACATTTGTTTATTCTGCAATAAAAACTAGATGTACAATCATTCATCTTATGCTGTCCGTGTATATTTAGTACTTAATTCCTTCCACAGGGACCTCTTTACCTCAAACCTCATTACCATACAAAGGGATCTTTGGGAGGACAGGGGGCATATCCCTCCAATAGGGGGACATTTCCCCCAATAATGAGAAAAGATAATTGCTGCTCTTGCTCATAACGTCAAGAAGTAAAAGATGTCTTTTATCCTCACCCCTGATACAACAATCTCTCCACTGATGCTCTGAATTTCAGCCTTGACTTTACTAGTGATGTTGAGCTGGTGGCAGTAAAGGGCAATTCGCTGGAGATAAGCAATGAGATCTTCCTTGGATGAAGAGTGAGGGCACTGTTGACAAAAAAGATAGAGAAACTACAAGTCATTCACTTCTGTTAAACTGGAATTATTTTTATTCTCAAAACTCTCACTGCAGTATGCATGCAATGGATATATTGTGGTATTGAAAACACAGATCCATACAGAGAATGATTACTCATCTTCAAAGACAATTATTCATGATCAAAAGATAAATGATAATTCATCAACAAAGATTGATTAACCATCATCAAGCAATGCCTATTCACCATCAAAAAATAACTATTCATCACCAAAGAATGATTATTCAAAGTTTATAACACATTAGGACTTAGAAAAGAGAAACGGATCTGTTTATGAATCCCAACAATTTGGTACATATCCACATGTAAACACAAAGTACCAAAATAGCTTATTATTGTAGTGCGCCGCACTACAATATTGGCATTTACTGGCCGACTGACGATTTCTTTTGTGAAGCCTGTTATGGCCCACAACTCATTTCCCTGCGCGTACAGTAACTTAGTTCGTACAAATATCCATGCTCTACCCTTTAACAATAGCAGTAAGTGCAATCTGTGGCCGTCTTTAAACAAAAATCAACTTCAGAAAAGCAAATACTACACTTACAAGGCTGATTTAAGGAGTTAGCTTCATGAAAGAGCATTGCGGATAAATTTCCAGAAAACGCGATGTAATGTGGTTCGGCCTTTTCACACTGAAGTGATAAGCCTGGAGAATCAATCGCTGCTTCCAAATTGGTATACGTAACACGGCGCCATTGCGTCCACTATCGTTGAACAGTATCAAGATGTTATTGTACAGTATCTTCATCTAGCTACTACGGAGCAGGGTATTGCCAATTCCCTGTACGGAACGAATTGGCTTTACTGCATTGGATTAAGCGACTTGTGCTGTAGTTCTATTATCATGCTTTATTTCAGTGGTAAAAGCAGAAGCTATTTTGACAGCAGTCTGACCGAAACGTTTTGACAGAAGCATGTAGCATGCATTGCGAATTAACGAAACACGGATGTTAAAACATACAGCATCAACAGTTCTTCGGCCTTCAACGAGACAGTTGTCATATGCATGCAGCGGTGCAGTCAGAGAGCTTAAGAGGGCGTCATTATTTAACATAAAGAACGGTGAAAGAGGAGTCGAGAACCGATAAAACCATTTCAGGCAGGAGTAAACAACACAACAGAGCATAACGTATGGCTAAGTAGGCTACTCAGCACGAGTCCTTGAACGGGACTATGCTTCTTCCACTTCATTTTACTCCACACTAGACTGTATACGGAGTAGGTCCTACCGTTAAGCGCAGTACACGGTCTTGTTCAAGGACTACTCAGCACTTGCTTCATTGTTGGCAAATATGCTTCAAAATAAAGCTAGTGACTGACTATTAGCATAGAAGGTCCGGATTTACTCCATCATTGGTTACTCCTCTATGATTTCTTTATGCGTCCAGCCAAGGAGCTGGGAGACAAGTGGTCCATCTTTGTACTATCAAGAAATAGGGTTGAGAGGAGTGGCCAAAAAGAAACAGCAGCCCCTCTTCCCGCCATGAACAAATCCTTAAGTTCAAATAAAAACTGGGCTACTGTACTAACTGAAAAGACATCTCTAACACGCACTACAATTCTGCGTATTTGCAAGCAAATGCAGTTCTAGTTGTTTTTTTATGGAACCTAACACCACCGCGCTGTGAACTCAAGCAACAGGGTAGAGAAAGCAAGTCAGAGAGCCACAACTGGAAAAAGGGCCGTGGCCAGCCCAATCTAAACCAATTGTGTAAAAACTCAGCCTCAAAACCTCATCTTAGCTACAATTAATTATTTGTATGTTTGTTGTCCAAAACACCCAATTTCTCCCCCGGTACCAAAATAAGAGACTTCTCAGAAAAACAATTTTTTTTTCATTCTAAAAATACTCCCTCAGTTATTCAGTTTCATAAATAACAGCTGGAACACAATGATGTTTACACAAATTTTGCATGTTTTCTTTTCTTACTGTTCAAGCCCAGTTTTTAGAATGTAATATAAAAGTAAGTTTCATTTTTTTTTCTATGGAAGCACTATGTTTGTGATTTTCTGCAGATTCAAGTACACTTTCAACTACACATTCAACTGGTCTTTCATGAAAGTTGGATAAAACCGAAGTTAGCACACTCCAAGTTATCCTATATAATGGTAAATTTAGCCTCAACATACACCATTTTCAAGATACAATGACACACGCAGATAAACTTAAACCTTACTAACCTGATCAGCAATATCTCTGGCAAGTTTATCAAGTTTTGATCCAGCATCAGCAATCTTCTTGGCAGCACTGATAACATCCATGGTAGATTTAAGTGGACCTTTACCTCTGAAACATGAAAGGAAAGAACCAATTCAAGGCTTGCTTTCAAAAAAATCAATCTTGTTAATAATTCTACACTATCAAATTTATTTCCCTGCCTGAAATTTGTTGCATTGCAAAATGTTTTCAAAATTTCTTGGGATCCTTTCAATCTTCACCAGAGCAAAGTTTTGCTTGTTGTTCTCAACTGAACTTAAAGCCTTCTGGTTTAATTAAACAGCACCAAAGGACTTTTTCTCCAATTGTAAGTCACCGGTTTATTGTTTGCACAAAAACAGTAGGTTCCACTTTTTTGGTGCCCCCTGTGGGTTGGGGGTTGAAGACTATGTCCACAGTATTTCTGGCCTGTCGTAAGAGGGGACTAAAGGGAAAACAAATTTGCATTTGAATAATACTTGAAAATAAATTTAAAATTTGAACTTATTATCCAGTAAACTGACACTATATAACACACCTGTGTTGGAGTGTCATTAAATCTCATCTAACTAACTAACTAACTAGAGTCTTTGGTACGATTCCATCTGGGAATCAAATCCTATATCCCAGGTGAGAGACAGATGTTTGATCACTAGACCTTGACTGAACACCCATAGCCAAGATGAACTGCTTTGTCTAGCTACTGCTTGGCACTAAGAAAAAGAGACTTGTACCTTGTGAAATCTGTCATTTCCATCATAATCATACACATCTCCCTGGCCAGAATGATGATATCATTTCCACTGTCATCCCACTTGGCCATTTCCTGATCTAGCTTGGCCTTCTCAATCCTAAACAGTTCAACCTGTTGCTGAATTTTCTCCTTCTCTTCTTCAGGTAGTTTTCTCATTGTGGCCTACAAAGAAGAAAATATTGTAAAAGGATTGGCTCTGACAAAACTTCATTCTTGAGTAGCTTAAACAAAACTTTAACCTATGTGGGGCAAAAGTAACAAACAGATTGCATGTAGTTTTATCTCACAGTTGGTACAGCAACTCAAATTACTGTGAAACTCCTGCCCTAACTGGTTGATTCTGATGGCAGAAGCAGCTGTCAGCCTGTCAGCTAAATCTGACCATTACATAACTTTTCTAATATTTTGGTTTATCTGATACAGTCAATCAAATAATCAGATGTAAAAGCTCACTACATCAAGTGTGTATCTTGCAGGCTTTGTTAGCTCCTTGAGGCAATAATATGTAATAAGGCAGAGAAGGAGGGTGTTACCAAAGTAAGAAGGTAAGGTTTAATCATGCACAGCATAAAATATCTGTAAATAAGTTCAAATGTCAATAGGGTACCTGAAACAATGAAATAAACTTACTCTAGATGTCACTCCTGCAGGTAAAGCTTCTTCATTCTCAGTGTGGAAGCTTGCTGTAAAATACATAGACAGGCACAGAAATTAGCAGAGTATATTTTGTGATAGTGAAAACATATTATCTGACTTGAAATGTCATTCAAAGGTTTTAAACAAAACTCCGTGAACATGAACGTTAACCTTGTCCTCGTAATGCAAAGCTTCAGAGCTTCGTTTCAAAATCACAACAAGTCTTGATGCAAAGAGGTTTTAAAATGATATCTCATTTTGCAGTAACTTTCCATAGCTAACAGAAAGTTCCTGGGCATCTTGCTCACTCAGGCCCATTCCCAACCCTTCAGACAATTTTAACATGGAAGTGACCCTACATAACTGTGAATGACATCTTCAAACCTTGCAATACCCACCACACAGGTCCCATTCTGGACATTCCCATAGGATCCACTCTAGAGTCTCTGGTCTTATTGGTCCCCTAATGAGTTTAATTGGTATCACTGGTTCCAAGTCATAAGTCCCCTTGTCATATTCCGTCTCATCAGTTCCCTGTCTCATTGGTCCCCAAACTCATCAGGATTGGAGATAGGGATTAGAGTTATTGGTTAGGGTTAAAGTTAATGGATAGAGGTAGCTTTAGAGGTAAGAGACACAATCTCTTGAAAACCTGGGGGACCAATGAGATAATGAGATGGGGGACTACAGACACTATTCCATGCCCATATGACCTGTTGGTAGAAGCTGTCTGCAGAGATTATGAAGGTTTGAAATTATCCACGATTTGATTAAATTTGTTTGAGTTTTACATCTCATCTTATAACCTACTGGTTCAATCCAGGGGTATCCAAAGCCTATTTCCCAATTGTGGGGCACTCAGAACTGTCCAGGAGATAATTCTTTTGGTGGGGGGGAGGGATGTCAGGGAATAATTTATCCAGTATCGCATCCCAATTTGCTACACAAACAGGCCAAGCTGCTACACAAATGAAAAATTGGGTAGCAATTTTTTGTGTGCATAACCCTTGCATTTTTCACAATGTGTGTAACACCTAAAAAATCTTCAAAACTGCTATGCAAAATTTTAATGCTTAATTATTCCCTGGATATGATAGGTTATCCAGGCTAACAAGATGTTTTTGTAGTAATACTTACTTCCACTTCTGTTGTCATATGCCTGATCTTCTTCAAAATCTTCACTGTCGGTTTCAATTTCATCCAAAGGCTGTCAAAAATCAAAACCGAGTCAGTCAGATGTGTTCACTTCTTACCACACACTACCTTTGGAAACATCTACACATCAGCTAATTCCCCTCCTCCTCCAAATTTAAGGTCTTCAAGAGTCATAGTATATATCTTTCACTACTCTTCTCCCACTCTCATTCTTATCTACTTCTTCAAAATTGCAAATAAAGACCTACTTTGGTTGGTGCTTCCTACACTTATTGAAGATTGACTAAATCAAAGACATATTTCTTATCCAGGCACGGATCCAGACATTCCAAAAGGGGGGGGGCGGACTTAAGAGAAATCAGGGGTGTGAGGGGGTTGCACCCCTAATTTACGGTGTGTTTTATTGTCCACATTTTCTACACGTACTGATGACAAATGGTCAAACTAAGGCAATCCCCACATCCCACATTCATATAACTGTCTTATGAGTGAGTACTTAATGGTTTAATTTGGCTTTTAAAAATTTGTGACAAAACACTTTCTAAAGCAAAAAACCCTTACAATTCAGTACCCTACAAAATTCAAAATTTTTCCATCTTTGGTTATGAAACTTGACTAATTATGCTATCTATACACATTATCATGTGGTTGTGAATCTTTAACCATCTCTTTAAGTTAGTGATATCAACTCAACAAGCCCCTTTAAATGGTATTAAGTTGAAAAAGGGTTTTTCACTCGTTGACTGCCAACATGAGGCACAAGTTACATTGCTCATGTGAATTCAAAACTTCACTGCTAGCATGAAAGTTATAAAATGAGAGATGTTAGGTGAATGAGTTCAAGGGCCCTTTTTCACTTCCGTAATAACAACATGGATATTTGAATTATTACAACGAAGGTTCACTTGGACCTCTTTTTTTGCTTTACACCTAAGGCACCAAAGAACACAGTTCTCACCCTGTTCATAAGGACAGTCCTTCTGATTTCTCGGACACCATCATACACCATTCTAGATGCATCAATGAACTCATTCTCATCCACATCTCTAGGTGGATTGGTTCCGAGTGCTTGAACAGCCACATCAACCATACTGGAAAAGGATGGGATCACTAAGAGGGGAAGAGCATGAGGGGAAGGAAATTCAATTAAACAGGCAATGGTTATATGTTTTCACAATATTTTAAAAAATTTAATTCTGCACCTCAGATACACATTAACTTAAAACTGACAAAAAATGATCTCTGATGATGGCCTTTGAAGTGTATAGAACAACAGAAATGTTTTTTTTTTTGACAATAACCCTGTGACCATAGGTAGAGAATTCTAACTTTGCTGTTTGACAATAAATTTGGCAAGAACCCTGACAACTGCAAAATGTATTTCCAAATCTCCAGTTGTTAACACAAGCAGTGAATGCATGTGAAACATCTCCATGTTGTTAAATATTTAATATTCATTGCAATACTTTTCCTTGATACTTCTCTATGCATATTAAAATAGTTAAAATGATTCTAATATTTGTCCAAACCACAGACTTCCTACACATGGACAGAGCATACTGCACATTAGATTGCCACTACCATACATGTGAATAGGGATGTAGCAAGATGGCTGTCTGCCATGGTTCTGTGTGAAAGTTTGGACTTGCTCAAGTAAATCAACAGATTAAACAAGAAAGTTGAAATATTTTGAAAGTAATACATGGTAAGGTCAAAATCACTACACGTATTGCAAGAATATGATAATGTTTCTCATTCAAATTATACTTTTGCTTAAAATATTACAGTTTTGTCATCAAATCATACAAGTTATAGATTCACAGCGGCCATCTTGGTGTGCCTTTTTGGTCCCAGTCGTTGGCGACAATCTATGGATACGACATACGCCTTACATGCTGTCCATATATGTACGGAGTCCGTGGTCCAAACAAACTCTCCTAACTAAACCAATTTAGTTATTGTCAGTTAAATAAATTCAGCCAATACTTGGTTGGATATCCATTGCATTTAAAAGTCACAGATGTTCTCCTATCTGGCCCCTTCCCCCAAAGAAAATTCACACTCCACTTACCACCCCCCACCCCTCCCTTCCCTCTACTCACACACTTACCTTGCTGTTTAAGGACCAGTACAGCATCATTGACCTGTTCAGTATACAGTCCAGGCTCGTAATTCAACATTTCAGCATCCACTACTGTACAAATACGTGCAGATCGTCCCTGGATGTTGGCAGCAGTGCGGTCTAAGGAATCTGGGTCATTCATTTGTAAAGCCAAAACACACTGGTTGACATCTTCCAGGATATGCCCCTCTGAAGGAACAAAAAATGTTTTATCATAACACAAAGTGTTAAATTGTAATATTTTTAGGAAGCAGCCACCAGCGTCTGGCAAGGAGATAACACAAGAGGGCATGTGCCCCAGAGCCACCCCGTGGAAAATTTTTAAATGTGTTTTTAGTCCTTTAGAGATATGACAGAATTCTATAGGAATTGTTCTCCAAAGAAAAAGTTTGTGACCAAACAGTTCCACTGTGCTAAAAAAATCCTGGCTCGTCTTCCTCTGTATTAAAATGTTTGTAGAGTTGAGCAAAGATTGACAAAATTGACTGACATTCTAATAGCACATGTGCTGAAGAAGGTGCAGTAGTAAAATCCCTTTTATTGTTGGTGTCAAAGGCACCACATTGCCCCTATGGACCAATACCCATATAAGCCTGTAGCCAGCGAGCACTTTGGGTGGGAGGGTTCTAGAGGGTGCAATATTAGGGCGAGATGTATGAAAATGCATGAAATGGATGGCAACTAAAAATCTTCCACAAGAGGCGGAGGGAGGGGGATTTTCCGAGGCATCTTTGATACTCCTCCTTCTCTACAGGCTTGAGGAGGGCTATAAAGCCATCAGTTTCATACGGATGGATAACCCTACTAATACGAGGGGGATTTATCTCTCACCAAAAGTCACTTCTTTCAAGTTTAAAAAATTTGAAAGGTGACACCAAATGCAAATTCCAAAATTACTTTTCAGTCAAATATGACAACTGAGTGACTTGGCAAAAAGCACACTGTTTGTAGTTAAGTATATAGCAATCCATCAGAAATTGTCCTTGTATGCAAGCAGTCTGGTCACTCCCATATAGTAGATAGCATCTTAAAACAGGAATAACATACCTGATACTGCCAAAAAGTACTCAATGGTTGTGATATCATCAACAGCTTCTGTCAGGAGCTTAACACCACCCTCCCACTGGACCTTGAAAACATCCATATTATCCAGGGCAGCCTTGCTACGAGGTCTTGCAGCCAGCGTTCTAGCTGCATTGATCACCTGAGAGGAAAGATGAGTAGATTTGAGTGTCAATGCACACATATTTTATAGAGAGATTCATAGGGTCCATAAATATTTTGCGAATTAAACAGTCATAAAGTTTTCACCACTTTCCGAACAAAGAATCCTAACTTCAATACTCTTTTCATGATCAGAGTATAGTAAGAAATATTACATTGCATCAACTTTTCTTTCCTACATTGTTTTAAATTTATGAATTTTCACTGGAAAGAAATTCCTTATTTGAGAACATTTGTTGAAAGGTTATCTTGAAGTCATTTTGTCTGTATGTCACGATTTTTTAACATTATGCAAAATTTTCTAACACTCCTTAGCTAGAAGTATGTAGCTTATTTTCCCATAACTACTAAGTTGCACCTTTTGAAAACCAATCATGTGCCTGTCTGAGCAAATTTTCTTTTTCTTAGTTTACAAGAGCAAGAGTAAGTAGTTCTGACAACTTGCTGATGAGAAAGTTGTGGACAATATAACCTTGCCAGCTTTTTGCTCAAGAAATTTAGTTTAAGAAAGCGGCTTTGAAGATGCACAATGCATACTCCAGAAACATCAAAAAAATTCTCCTACCTGAGGACACAGCGTCTCTATCTGACCAGCGGCCATCCTGACCATTTTAACACCTTCTTCATCATTTGACATAGAACATGCAAGATAAGCAACCTGTAAGATAATAAAATTTATTTCAAAAGGATTCCTTCACTTTCTGATGCAAACCAGAGATGAAAAGAGTCACACAATTTTGCAGTAGAGTCAAGTCATTTACTTCTTTAAGTTTGATTTGTGTCAAGTCCATGAACAAAGTCATTTCGCTATCTAGATCAAGGTGCGTCATGATTCCTGGTGTCATTTCCCTTTTCAAAAATTAGTGACTCCAGATATAATGCTATTCAACCAAGATGCAGAGAAAGTTACAACCACTGATAAAGTCCATTGAACTTTGACAAAACCCTCTTCATCTGAGGTGATGCCTTATACCTGAGGTTAGGAATTTACCTCATCAAATAGACTTTGGCATCTAATTTCATTTTTTAAATTTTTTTTAATTTCACCTTTTGAGGGTCAGGAAGCTATTTGGCTCATGAAGGAGCCTTTGCCTCAGTGAGCGTGGATGAATACCTGCGATCTTCACCTTCTCTTTTCCACTAGTGTTCAGAGGTTCACCAGGCAGGCATGTACTAGTAAGTCCCAATTCCACTTCCAGGATCGTCATTTAACATTCCAATCTGTTTAATGTGAGTGTATCCCAGTCTTTAGCCACTTTCCCAAGGGCTGGGTGTGGTGGACATTACTTGCTCTGCACCAGTGAACTGAGCAAGCAAAAATCTTCCTGGATTGGACAAATTCCTGAGTCGGACAACCAAATACCCAATTTTGTAATTCACCAATTTTAAAAACACCCTCAGCATCATAGTGAACAGCTACACTGAACAAGCTAATTTTCTAAGAACCCCATAAATTTTGAAGTGCTGCCAACGGGACTTGATCTGGGGACCTCCAGCAGGCAAGACCACCAAGCCAACTCCACCCCTCAGTCTTATGACCCTGGAGTTGAGAAAAATTAGAGGAAACATGCCTCCGGTTTTCAAATTTCTCTTTGATATAAATCTTCTTTTGCCTTGTACTAATTTAAAGGTTCAAAAAACTTTTCAGGTTCAAGGCCATTGTTAAACACTTGAACATTTTGGGAGGTTTGGTACAGGCAAGTTCAGTTTCTCCCACATAGTTGTCAATGAGAGGAATAGTCTGACAGAGTGGGTAGTAGACTTGCCCCAAGTCTCTCACGTATTCCTTCCATCCACCTTTCATTTTATTTGTTTCTATTCTTCGCTGTGATTCATTGTGCTGCTATGCAACTATTCAGATTATTTCTCACTGCCCCATTGCTGCAGATTCCACGAGCTAGTGCTGTAACACCTGTTTACAACGGTTCTCGAAGACTGTACACAGCTCACACACACGAGCACGAGCCTGCTGAGCGGACAGTTCAAACTTGGGGCATGCCATGGGAGACTTGTATCTTTTGCAACTGTTTACGTCACCATCTTTAACTTCTATATTGTTTAATTCATCCAAGAATCTGGATGAATATATTTCAAGATAGTTTACTGTATTATCCAATCAGCTTCAGCATTTTGCGACTTTTGCTGGATATTCATTAAGATCATCGCGTGATGAACGGTGAATCGTTCTGTCTGTTTACAAATAGAAAGCTCTTCATTGGCTACAGAGATTAGTGATTGAAAACCGGATCGCCAAAAATGCTACGTCACCAGTTGCAAAAGCTACAAGTCTCTCGAGTAAGCTAGATCTCCGCTTGTTGATATGTGCACAGCGTATTAACAGGAATATGCCACCCACGATCTTTACAATAAATCAGTGTAGAAACATTCGAAGCGGTGAGTGTAAGAACTTTTTAGCGGGCATTATCGGTCGAGGTGTGTTGGTTTATGTGGGTTGGTTAGCACAGTGTGTATTGGCGTTATAACGAGTCGAAGTGGAAAGAGGAGAGTGTGAGAAGTTGGTTTGTCTGCAGAGGTACATTGGGAGAGGTCAAAGGGGTGACACGTAGAGAAGAAAAAGTGACAGAGAAGAATCCTTACAGCTGAGAGGGAACATCTGGAAAGACTTGGGGCAAGTGTAGAGTGGGTAGTAAATATTGGCTAGTTCTTCCATGACTGATAGAAACTAAATGTACTGGGCTGGTTTCACAGGTATTGGTTTAGTTGTTTTTATTATTTTTTTTATGGGTTTGGATCAACTACAGGGTTTCTTATAGGGCCTTAGTTGCTCCTCAACCTGAAATGTAATGTTATATGATATTCTTCCTCACATACCTCAACAAGTTTATTAGCATGATCTTGGAACACCTTGGCATACTCCTCCACTTCTCTTTCGTTCCCGCTCTTTGCAGCCTCGATCAGAATCAAGATGGGGACATTTGACTCCATGAAGGAATCAGAAACATGATCCACCACAGCTTTCCTCAACTGTAACAAAAAATATATAATGATTCTTTTGTAAACAACAAGTCTTTTCTAGTTGTGACACATTGTCAATAACTTGATTGCATGTACATAGCAAGATGAACTCTTGAAAGGATCATTTATTGCTACAAACACTACACAGGCCATAACGTGTCATCATTTCCATTTTTCTTTACAAACAAAATGAACTCTTGTATTTCAGAACAACTCAAAACTTCATTTCAGAAGGATCTCCACATGAACACATCACACACCACTGTGGCCACTTCTGCGAAGCAATTCAACACAAAACATGAATATATTTTCTCTCAAATTTATCTTGTTCCACTGAATTATTCTTCTTAAATTTAATGAGATTCCTCCACTCGGGTCTTATTTTAAACAATTCTCTGGTTTTTTGTATGACATAATATAAGAAACTTTTATGTTCCATAATTTTTCAAAAGGTTGGGAACTGTGCCGATGCAGATAATTCTTCATTTAGGAACTACTGACATAATACACTTTTTCATTCCTTCAGTGCAGTATGTATGCTGTTTTATTAAATTAGAACAGATTAATTTAAGGTTACATTCTTCATGTGGGTGGGCAAAAAGTCAAACTCCTCACAACTACTTGAGACTTTAGGGAAGTAATGCTGTGCCATTGCAGAGGCATGCCTGAAAATATAATGCATTCTTTTTCATTTCAATGAAAGTGTTATAAAATTACCTGCTTGCGAAGATCTTTCGTCTTCTTGTACATTTTGTCGATGGCATCATCAAGAGGATCACTCCTGTCTTTCCCAGCTTGAGCCTGGAGATCAGCAGATGTGAAAAAAGAAATATGTAAAACTGTCACAAAGTTTATGAAGTTTATGGAGGACACATTATTCAACAGTACCATCTGTATCAGAAATAATTGAAGTAATACCTTTTCAGCTCCCCCTCTCCCATTCCCCCCCCCCCCCGGCACTCGGCCATTACACCAACTGCCAGAAAAATCTACTTGGCACTCATCTATTTTTGTACCAACCTTTACCCAGTTCTTACATTTCGACAGTACTGCCATTTAAGTATACATAGAGTAGTATAGTCAGGCCCTTACTGATGCCATTTTGTGCATCCCCTGACAATACATAGAATATTTTAACACAAAAGTGGCAGGAGTGGCACCAAGTTTAACCACAGGGATCGGGACACCACTATTCCTTAGAACCCCCACCCCAAGCTGACAATCATGCATCCCCCCCTTTTTGAGAAAAATCCTGGCTGCCTCACTGAGTACAAGAAAAGACTCTTCGACTTACACAGTTCATGTACTCAGACAACAGATCCTGCAGTGCTTGTCTCACAGCATTGCACTCAGCAACAATCTTATCTCTTCTGTTGTCACGAGTGCAAGAAGAATCCGCCATGAGGGCAGCACCACTGATAATACTCTCCAATCGCTCCTCCAAGTGAGGTCTGGTTCGGACCTCATTATAATCCAACGGGTTCATCATGAGACTTCTCTGTAAGAATAAAAATGAATAAACAGTAGGTTGATGTAAATATTCATGTTAGAAAAAAGTCAGTTTTGATGAAATAAAAAAATCCTCTACACTTTATTGATAAATTGGTATATTCTCTCACAGAACCGTGACAACTGCCCCTACACATCTTTAGTCCCACAATGTTCACCCAGCGTAAGATGCAGGAAAAAGAATGAATAAGCTGCATGTTGCTTTGAATATTCATACCAGAAAAAGTCAGTTTTGATGAAATAGAAAAATTCTCAATATTTTCTTCTGAAATGATTATATTCCAACATCAACTGGTAACATACGTCACCAAACAATTCACCCCCTCCCCCCATCCTAGCAATTTTCTACAGGCAACTCCTCCCACTCCCAAAATTCTCACAAAAGAAATACCAAGAAACTAAGATGGATGAAGATGACAACTAAGAGACATGAGGCACTTACATCTAAGTCATCTATTGCAGCAATAAGTTCTCCAGCGCCCTCTATGTTCATGTCTGGCTGTGACGCTCCTGTTGCCTGGGTTGCACTTGAGATTGCATTCATAGCATCCTCCATCTGCTTCACCACAAAGTCACGGTTTTCACGTGCTGCTGGTACATCAGGATGGCGCAGGTATGCCTTAAGAGTGAGAAGCATGGATGATGATTATTATACAAACTAGGGTAAATTTGGCAGACTATTTTCCAAATTATCTCCCTTGAAACCATACAGTGTCAACTCATGATGATATAACATACAAACTGACTAAGATAAATGTATACATGTTTTTGCTCTGTATCCAAGAATTTTGATCATGAAGTTTTTACACTCATGGTCACATTTGTATGGTTGCAATCGTAAAATGCAACTGTGACTGTGGATCGGGATTCTGACCACAGTCCCCCTCCTTTTTGGTGAGTCATGATCATGACGTTTTAACAGTCATGGCCACATTTTTATGGTTGCAATTGCAAAATGCATCTGTGAAAGTGGATCAGGATTCTGACAACAGTCCCCCCCTCCTTTTTTGTGAGATAGAGTGACCATGCACCAGAAATGAATCATGTCATCACAAGAAGTAGAAGCATTACAAAACTGATGTACAAGCAAACCAAAAACTTATCATGAGGAAAAGTTTATAACATCAAACTTGAAAATGAAAGTCTACATGGTATTAAAATACAGACTCACAAGTACACTATCTTGATACTCAATATGTGTTTGAAAATGGTCTTAATGCACAACCCATTCATGTACCTTTGATGCTGTGAAGAGCATAGCACTGTGTTTACGCAAATCAGCCCTCGCTGCTGCCATCTCGTCCCTGCGTCTTGGATCTTTCAAATCCTGCAAAGATATGAAAACAAATTAAGCAAACTTAGATCTCAAAGTTCAAGACCATGTGGCAATTTTTCAATACTATGCACTATGATTCAAAGATTTTCATGATGATGATAAAATTCTACAATTTTCCAAGGGTTTTCCCACTCTTCAAACCCTGAGGTAGCCTACTAATCACATCCAGCAGAATATGAAGACAGTAGTTACTTATATTTTATGTTTTACTGGATGTCCACTGTTATGTGTTATGTCTTTTCCCATAGTGGTAGCAATATAACTAAACTGAAGTCAGATGAAAAAGTAACCTCAAAGACAGACTCACTTTGCCATGAATTTGATTACATTGATATATTTCAATTCACAGAAGCTAGCATTTGAACTGCAGGATTTTAACAAGATGATTTACAAAGATTAAACATTCTGAGCCATCTTACAGGGGAAATGCATTTACCTTAACTTGAATTTATTGTAGCAACTTGTCCTGTTTCTTGATTGGCTCTCGAGAGTCATTTGACCATATTTTTCTGCTCAAATGTGAAATTTACAAGGAGTAAACTGCTTAGGTTAACTTTGGAATATGCAATAATGAAGTCCTGAAATATTATAAATGAAACTTTAAAGAGAAATTAGAAGAAAATAAAAGAAAATTGGGAGATTTCGCTCTTGCTTGAAAGAAAGCATGGGGCAACTGCTCTTGCCCTTTAAGCAAGACTGGTTTGAGCTGCTACAAAAGGTTATGTGACCTAACCCAGAATGAACCCATGTAAATTATGGTATAAACATGTGACCAAATGGTCCAATCCCCTTCCTCCATTAACTTCCTGTGTTCTTAAAAGTAAATATGGTTGAATTATCTACATGAATCTACATAAAGGACAAGTAATGTTCTATCCACATAATGAAAGCATGACACAACACATGGAAAGAAATGGTTTTTTTTTTTTCCGATGTAATTTAATAATTGATGTTATTCATTCATGAGGACAATCTCCTTTATTTCACTTGGGAAAATTGCATCTCTTCTGTTAAATCACAAGACAAACTTGTATGGGTATTCATTTTAAAATACTTACATTTTGCCTCCTGCCTGAAAGCTCATTAAATTCCATCATATTTTTGCCAAAAGCTTTGAAGTTGCCGGTGAGTTCCTGTTGATTTCTCGACTGTTTGATTCTTTCCAGATCATCTTCCACCTGAGATGACAAAGTTAGAGAAAAGGTGGATTGATAAAAACCAAAGACAGAGTGGAAACATTGTTTTTTTTTTTTTGTATCTCACACAGACAAGGATGATGCAAGGCTTACATATCTTTTGTAAATTAGAACTGCACAGACAATAATTCACAAATCATCTTAACCCTTTACCGTTGTGCTCCGATCGGGGCATATTTGCACGCCTCGGGAGTGGGCGGAAAAGCAGACGTAGCCCGCCCGGCATCGGCTTCCGTAGGCCATTGACCCTGTGACCTTAAACTATTGTCTCTCGCTCGTTGTTGTGGCCGAATTTTCGGGTAGCTACTCGCAGTTTCGAGCTCCGCGTGAAACAGTAAAGAAGGGTGACAGCCGAGCTCTCCGCATGGGTCCAAAAGGACCCAAACAACGGTAAAGGGTTAAAATAAGCCTGTGGAGTGTGTTAACTGCAAAGCTGATGCCACTGTCTCTGCATGTGTGCACGTAACCCTTCAGCCGAGTGGTGCAGATATTTTATCTTAACCCTTTACCGTTGTGCTCCGATCGGGGCATATTTGCGCTTCGGGAGTGGGCGGAAAAGCGGACGTAGCCCGCCCGGCATCGGCTTCTGTAGGCCATTGACCCTGTGACCTTAAACTATTGTCTCTCGCTCGTTGTTGTGGCGGAATTTTCGGGTAGCTACTCGCAGTTTCGAGCTCCGCGTGAAACAGTAAAGATGGGTGACAGCCGAGCTCTCCGCATGGGTCCAAAAGGACCCAAACAACGGTAAAGGGTTAACTGGTCCCCTGTGTTACAAGAACCCTCTTCACAAAGTAACTGCAATATACGTAAGCTACAGATCTAACAAGTTAGGAAAGGCAATATCCTCTATTCTCCCCCCCCCCATAAAATAAATAATTTATAAATAAAGACAAATAGCAACACTTTACACTTGAAACTAATTGTTTCAATGCACAACTTGTAGCTGGCACTATTTTTTGTCAACTATCATCTAACTATCCATTTGTAACCAGTGTGCTTTTATCTACCAATGAATTAAAAAGATGTAGCCTTTATCCACCAGATCAGATAGAATAAGGTATAGTAACATCCATCAATGACAATGAGTTGAGGAGATGTATATCAACTCCATCAGCTGGAATAAAGTACTCTTACATCCATCAATGAGTCGAGAAGATGGACATCCACCATATCAGATAGAGTGAGGTATAGTTACATCCATCAGAGGTGAGGAGAAGATGTTTATCAACTCTATAAGCTAGACTACAGTAAACTTACATCCATCAATGAGTTGAGGAGAAGATGTATATCCACCATATCAGCTAGGATAAGGAGTCTGGTGACAGCAGAAAGCAAGGCCCTTGCAGCTCTAACCATGGCTCCACGCTTCATTGAAGAACATGGATCATCTGCAAAATCTGATGATGCCTCTCTCATTTCCTCACCTACAAAGTGAACAAGGATAAAAGAAAACTTATTACTGAGTGATACCAGTTCTGTCACAAGGAAGCAACACCTTATTTGCCCAAACCTGCTGAATACATCTACTTTCAGTTACATGAATGTCAGTTTCAGATAAAAGTTAATGGCATTTCAATACTTACACCCAAGGTTCTCAATTTTAAACCACAGTATCATTTCACGAATTAAGTTTCTTTAAGGATGTAACCAAATAATTTGACTGGCATAGTTAAATCACAAAAACATTGTGCAGCTGTCATGTTTAGGTGGTTACAGATGAATCCAATCAGCACTTGTGTATAGTGTAACTGAAGGCAACCATTAGTGGGGTCCCTCAGCCTTTAATTATTTGTCTTCATTTACTGTCTGGGGCACATGAATTTCAAACCCTCGTATTCAGTGAATTTGAGGAAATCAAGAACCAATTCTGTGTACAACCATCCAAGTTCATAGACTGGATAGTTGTTCATAGACTGGACACGAGATAGAGATGTGCAAAAGCCAGCAATGATTTCATTAAAGTTTCTACGCTATTTCACCCATCCTGCTCAGGGTCTTCCCTGGGCCTTTTGAACGTCGCGCCCCGCCACGTTCCAGCTTCAAAATCAAGGAGGCCGCGACGTTCAAAAATGGCCGCGATGTTCCAGCCAGCTAGCCTCCATAATTTTTCTTCTTTCTGTAAACGGTTGCCTTTGTTGTTAATACAATAAACAACAAAATCACTGACTTATTTGTAAAACTGCAACTAACTTTTTTAACTTCCATGCACATACCACTGCATGCGAGTCGGAGCTCTGTATGTATAGCCCATAGGACCTACTACTGAACACGAAACGACACAGTATTATTAACTAGCCTGCACTTGTCCTCGTAGGCTCGTATCAGGAAACTGTTGTGCTCACTCCGGAGCGCAGTAGCTATGTGGCACAACACGACTTGCACGACCAAAACACAAACGCCCGTTTTTGCAGGTAAGAGGCGGGGCTAATGTCTCAGATTTGGAAAATTATCAATCAAAAGAACGAACCATGTCATTGTATCTTTACAATGAAATCCCACATATTTCCTGTTACTTCGTCTTAAAACTTACGCCACAATTCAGAAAATCGGAAAATGAAGTTGTGCGAATGCACACTGCAGTCATAACCCCCCAGTAAATACTCCATCTCTGAACTGTTTTGCCCGACTATAACAAAAGGTTGGGAAATTTGATCGTAGCACAAATGCAATGGGAGTATTAGAATCCTATGCCAAGACGGTTGGTTTCTACATGTTATTCCTACACAGTAAAATTGCATTGACGATGTCGCGAGTATGATTGGCTGATTAAAAGCATTAATGAACCAATCATGATGTTTCTTACGTAGAGATAACTTAAAATATGTGCAATGGACCTTATGTGTATGATGTCATAGAACCCTTGTTTTCCCAACATGTCTTCATAAAAAGATCGGTACGCACACAATCTGTGATTGCTTGCAGCCACATGCTCCATTGCTTTTATAAATTCTGGCAATCACTCGATCATTACCACCGATTATTTGCAAACAGAAAAAGTGGCTAAAATAAAGTTGAAACTTGCCCTTACTTTCGTAAAATTCATCCTTTAACTTCCTGTCAAAATGGGATGCATTAATAATCACAAACGTAAAATTTTATCCCTGCCATGGAAGAGATCGTTTGATATTTTCCGCTATAACCCTGTAGTATTACATGGAATTAGATTTAGAATTGTATTCAATGTGTTTTCCTTGCTTTCTCGCACCGCGTAAGTTGCTGTACAAACTGTTCTGCACAAAACACATTGTACAGACTATCGAGCTGCAGCGTTTCGCCTTTTTTTCAAATCCCCAAGCTTAGCATACATGTCTGTGCACGTTTTGTACACGTAGCTCCTAGAATCTTGTGCAAGTTCGTTGATTATTATCTTGCATAAATTAGGTCATTTCTAGCATTCCTTCCGTAATGCTATTTACAGTAGGACTTATGCAACGTTGTCATGGTAACAAAACCAGTGATGCAAATGGTCTCATGCAGCAAAATTCTTGGCCCACGTATGCAGTAGACTTTCGTGCGTGTCCGTTTTTTCCGCCAAACAAGGCGTCATGTGTTGTTTGGTGACGTCATTTGCATACGATCCATTTCAAAATTTAAATTGGTCCCTGCTTCGTGATTGGTTCAATTGCGTTGATTCTAGCCAGCCAATCACAACTCGTGCCTTTGCCTTTGTGATTTATTGTGTGAAAATACTCGGTCTCGAGACGAAGTTTTCCCGTTGAATTTGTGTTAGGACAATCGCACTTCCCATGCTTATATAGCCAACGTGACCGCTATCAGTAGATCAAAATTTGTACGAAAGTGAGTTTCAGCGCTAATATTTTTGCCTTGACTTACAGAAATTGTGTTGACTAATTTGCCTTAAAAGTGTCACCATTTAGCGTCTAGCGACTTGCATAAGTCACAAAATTTCCAATAGGGGAGGGGGACACCCCCTCCCCTTATACCCCTCCCCCCATATCAATGGAGCTAGCTTGAGTTTGGGTTCAGTTTGATGCAGTCAAAACTGAATAGGGTGAAAGTGTGCACAGCTTATCAGAGCTACTGTACATTTCAGAAATGATTATTGCATAAGTCATTATATTACAAGGTACAATTTTATTACAGTTTTTCATTCAAAGTAACATGCACAGTCTACTAGAAGTACCTAACATTACTACAAACTTCACAGTACTGTAACTGGATAATTAGATGTAAAAGGGACTATCAAGAATAAGCTGCACTTCCCCACCATGCTCAGTGGTCTGGTTTTATATCAACGATTCCACAGAGAAGAACCATAATGTAATTTTTATACAACTGCAGACCTGCTGTACACATACACTGACTAAAAAGTGTTGTAACTTTAATCATCAACAAAATACTTACAGAAGACATACAGAATACTAACTATGGTACCTGAGCAGGATGCCTTTGAGCTCTCTTGATAAACATAAAATATTTCAAGTTCAAACAGGCCAAAATTTTCAGATAATTTTATGGCTGTCCTTTGGACTACTACAGTATGTCACTACTTTAATTGTCTACAAGGAGAGATGGCTGTCTGGTACTGTACCATTTTTCATACATTTTCACACAACTACAAACAGTGTGTTTCCCAAGTACTGATACTGTGTTGTTTTGTTGCTGAAAATATTAAGTACTTTGTAAGTGTTTATGTACTATTTGTCTTAACAACAAACATCTGAAATATGGTGATAAAAGTTGATTGTCAATCAGTATCAAGCATTTTGGTCTTGAAACTGATCAAAGCAAGATGCTTTTTAATTCCTACCAAGAAAAGACGGTTGCCCGTCAGACAAGCAGCTCTACACATTTTGTTGTCCGTATGGAATTTTATTTGCCCTGGACAACCAGACAACCATGAAAATCAAGCCCTGTCAAATTAATCTCTCTTCTCACCTGTCTTTTTGACTTCATCAACAGCTTTCAGGATATCTTCTTTTATTTGTGGAATTTCCGGGGCAATCTCTTCTCCTCTCTCCACAAATGTTTCAGTTGCTTTCACAACTGCAGCTACCAACACATGTGCTTTCTTCGATCTGCCTTTTTTCATGCTAGAGGTTCTGGTATTGACCAGAGTGGTAACCTTTGGAAAAACAAGAAATTTGAATGTTTGCAGTAAATTTCCTCAAAATTACGGAACAATGTCACAAAAATTTAAGTGGGAGTTCTGAACATCCCTAAAGCAAACAGTTGAACAAGAACAAAAGCTACAGCTCTACAGTAGAACCTACTGCAAGTTAGAGCATATCAGATTTAATATCAATTCTGAATAAATGAATTTTCATATCACTTGTGAAATTAACAAGATCAATTTTTAATTAACTTTTTTTTTTCAAAACGTAAGAAGTCAGGCCTAGAGTTTTAGAATCTCCAGGTGTGCCACTGTACAAATTACACTCCTCAGAAAATGAAGGAGTGTGGTAGGTTTGCTATTTTATTCAACTTTAACAGATTTAAATCCAAATCCATCTCCAAATCTACATCTAGGTGTGCAAAAAATCACACCCCTCACAGTGATTTGAGGCGAGTGATGGTGTGGGATTGCACTCACATACCTCAAAATTCAAGGCCTGAGAAGTACTCTTGGTAGTGCTAAGTTAAAAGTTATACTGTACCCTTAACAAAACTGTCTACTACTCTGGCCAAATCTACATACTTAAGCTAAACACAGCAATTGAGATGCTTAACTTCAAAGCACCTTCTCCTCTCATCCAAATACTGTGTCAAGTTACTTAGATAGGGTTTTATGTCTCAACTTATAACCTCTTGTGTCAATGCTATTGTTTTTTTTTTTTTTTGATACATCCAACTTCACCTCACTGAAGACGTGGAGAATTGGGGGAGGAAGGGAGGGGGTTTCATTCCATTTATGTTTGGTAGGGAATGTTACAATTCTCATACTAAGTAAAAACTGCATCCCTTGGTTGATCCTCCTGAGGGGCTTGCAGTGTATGCCACCAAATTCCTGCCTGTTGTAGGAGGCAACTAAAGGGAAACACTTAAAACATATTTGAAACCAAACTTGAACCATACTTGAAATCACATAGGCCTATCAAATCTACTTCCTTAAAAATCAAGCTCACACTATATAACACACTGCGTAGTTAAATTGCACGCTAGTTAAATTGACTAACCCATGGTTGGTTACATGGTTTCACCTTGGCAATCGATACCAATTGCAACACATGAAAAATTTACTTCTCACTAACAATGTCAACATAATATAAGTGTAATTTAAATGATGAGCTTGACTGAATTCTAGAGAAAGAAGTTTTCTGTTTTTTGAGGTTGGAAAATGGAATATTAAAGTGATTGAGTGCTACAATATTTGAATGGATATGTTTGTGAAAAAATGACATTACAATTTACAAAACAGAATTTGGCTTTTAGGAACCGAGAATTCATGCCTAAGTACATAATTCAATTTTAAACAGCAGTGTTGATTACAAGCTCAAGCCTTGAAAATTCAGGGCAAGAATTAAGATTCCAGCAGGGCAGGGCCATTTTCCCATCAGTTTTAAGGGCACGTCATGTGAACTGAGAGGGAACCAAGGTCAAACAAGTGATTTTGTACTGGCCACAATGTAATCTCATAGGTAGGGCACAGGGGCCAAATGGCCTTGATGGTCATGAAATTTTATAGAGCAACAAGGCCATTGCCAAAAATACGAAGGCCATGGCCTTTATCCCCTTCGATCTGACTTGAAATATATCAACAATCAATTCTTAATGCAAAAGATAAAAAGTAATAAATTTGTACCTGTGTTACAAGTGGTTCCAGTGTCTTTTCAACTGAAAAAGTTCTTATTTCAAGATTCTTGGGATCCCACTGCAAAGTGAGGGTCCCTGTTGGGGATATTGTTGTGGTAGATGCCATGATGAATTGGCAAGTACCTCAGAATACACAGCATAGATGTAACCACTCTTGTTGATATGAAATTCCTGCAAATAAAAATGGAATCAGAAATTATTTTTCAAGTTTCTACACTTTTTCTAGTTTTTCTACTTCTTTTTCTTTATTTCAGGTTCTACTTGTTAAGCTTTTTAAGGCTTTCTGAACCACTTCTTTTCTCTTTTGTTCATTACTTAGGTTGTAAAAATGTTTCCTAATCTGTCTTGCATTTCATATGGATAAAGAGCAAAAACAAATAAATGAAAAGAAACCAAACAGTAGATACATGATTTCCCAGAAAAAAACATAAAGCTTCAGTTTTAAAATAGTGAATTCAGGCAGATCAGGCCCATAGCCAGACAAGAAACTAAGTACTGTAAAGAAGGTGTTATAGATTCTGCTTCAGACCTGACACATGCCCTTAATTATGGCGAATTGCATTGTAAATGTAGGTTATGCGTAATTCTTTGTGTTTGGTATTTAGACTGTTTCTGTAGCTTTGTATTGTTGTATTGTTCATAGCACGTGCAATAGCAATAAAAGACAGTTGGGCCGCACTTGCCAAGTAGCGCTTACCGGAGAAGGTTGTGTAGTTCCTTATTTTTGTTTCTAATGTTATGTTCGTTTTTGTTCAAGTCCGAGAAGTTTGGGTTTTTGAGTTTCTTGGACAGAGGGCATGTCTCCCACCTCACTGGTCACCTCCCAGTTTTCAGGTTATTGTGTCCACTAACCCTGACTAGTTCAAGTCTCTACCCTGAAACTGAGTTATTCATAACCTTGACCACTAATCCCTCACTCCTGCTGAAACAAATCAAGCAACAAATGGGGGACCAGTGAGATGATGGAGGAGGGGGCAATGAGATGGGGAGCAGAGCCAATAAGATGGGACTATAGAGCAGAACCTGTACTGTACAGGTACATGTGCTGTTTACCCTGCTTTAGTTAGTAGTTAGATGGAGTTTTAGTCAAAAAGTCAAAATAAAAACAGGCAGATTTTCCAGTAAATAATCAACAAAAGTGTAACAAATTTTATGAAGACTTTAAGTTATGAAAATCAACAAAACTTACCTGTGGTTTGTGAATCTACGAACCCTACTTACCTCACCTGTTCCACAAATGGACTGTTCCATTTACCGCGGAATACTATCTGGCAATGTCTTCTGTAGGTGGCGCTATAGCCCAATAGGAACCATCCCCGAACACACCCTTGTTTCATGCGCCAAGGAGAGGAGAGGCACGAGAGGAGGAGCTGACGGAGAGCAAGTGGCACAAGGGTTAGTAATGAGGAACCAACAAGCGAGAGACACGACTCACACTGCCCTTTCCCTTAAATTACTTATCTTTTAAAAAAAAAAGGAAAGGAAACGGTGACCGGAGAACCGGCTTACCTTAACTATACGACGAAGGCATGGGCGTCCAGCAAGACGAGGATCCAGTGAGTCGTCCGGAGGTTAGTGTTAGTGTCTTAGTATGACGGTGACACAACTAGACAAGTTTCCCCCTCTCATACCTCCCAGCTCCGAGTGGGGTGACGGGAGGCGGGCGATAGGTGAGGTAAGTAGGGTTCGTAGATTCACAAACCACAGGTAAGTTTTGTTGAATCTACTTCACTCCTACTTACCTCACCTGTTCCACAAATGGACTACCAGACTAGCACCGTGAGGTCGGAGGGCCGGACGGAGCTGGAGACTGCGATGATGTACGTGACGTAGAAGCTAGCACAGCTGAGGCGAAGTTAGCTTCTGCGGAGACGGTGTTGGTTAGGTAGCAGGACACAAAGGTGGACGGAGTCTTCCAGGCCGCTGCTTTGACGATGTCCTCCAGTGGGACCCCCGCGAACCAGGCTTTAGATGTGGCGTGGGACCGTAGATCATGTGCCCTAGCCTTCTCGCCTCGGGAGGTAAACGGAGAGATAAGGTCTCGGATCCAACGAGAGATGGTGTCCTTGGAAGCCGGTGAGTATGGATCATGCGGCAGGA
This sequence comes from Holothuria scabra, assembly GCA_037179385.1. Lineage (NCBI taxonomy): Eukaryota > Metazoa > Echinodermata > Holothuroidea > Aspidochirotida > Holothuriidae > Holothuria > Holothuria scabra. The sequence goes on from CM074194.1 coordinate 32,465,715, forward strand.
TAAATAGTTGAGGCGACTTCCTAAGTGGCTTCGTTCGGCGAACATACTTTCTTAAGGCCCTGACGGGACAGGCCAACCGATCTTCTGGAATCGACGAGATGGACTCAATCGCTGGAATAAAGACCGGCTCCGGGGCAAACGACAGAGACTGGTTCTTTGATAGAAAACCCGGGTGCGGCAGCAGTTGAACCCCTCCGTTGCGAAACCTGATGAAGCCGTCATCCGTCGATAGTGCATGTAGGCCACTCCTTCTCCTAGCGGAGGCCGCTGCAACGAGGAAGAGCGTCTTTTCAGTGAGGTGGCGTAAGGAGGCCGACTCCAGAGGCTCGTAAGGAGAACGACATAAGAGGTCCAGGACTTGGTTGATGGACCAAGAAGGCGGCAGCTTACGGACCGGAGGTCTGATGTGAAACATGCCTTTGATCAGCTGGAGGATAGTGGCGTTGTCCGACACAGAGGACCCGTCCGAGAAACCCTTGTGAATGGCACCTATCGCTGCTCTGTAATTGCGTACCGTCCTGACCTGTTTCCCTTCCCTGAAGAGGGATGTAAGGAACTCGGCTACCTCCGCTACTGGAGCTTCCAAGGGATCGGTACCTCGGGCGGCTGCCCAGGACCTGTACCTTCTGAGACGGGTATTGTAAATAGCCAATGTGGAGGATCTTCTCGCTCTGGATGCGATGTCAGTAGCCTCTTGCGAAAGGCCTTCCGCTTGAAGGGATCGCTTGATATCGGCCAAGCAGCTAGGTGGAGGGAACCCACGTCTGGGTGAAGAACTCTTCCCTTGAGTTGCGAGAGCAGGGTGGTCTTTATCGGAAACTTGAAGGGGTTGTCGACCAACAGCTGAAGGAGCAGGGGGAACCAGGGCTGGTTTGGCCATGCTGGGGCGACCAGGAGCAGGCGAGTCTGACTGGAGTCCTTGACTTTCGCTAGCACTTGATGGACCAAGTTGAACGGGGGGAAGGCGTAGGCGTACATGCCTTCCCAGTCGAGAGAGAGAGCGTCCATCGCCCAGGCTCGTGGATGGAAGAACCTCGTGCAGAAGACCTCGAGCTTTGCATTGTCCCCGGTTGCGAAGAGGTCGACGTGAGGGCGGTCGTACAGGGTGAAGATGTGGCTGGCCCACACGCTGGAGAGGGACCACTCCTTCTGATCCACGGACCAACCCCTGGAGAGGGCGTCTGCGACCACGTTGTCCTTCCCCGCTAGATGAGAGGCCCGAAGTTGAATATCTAGGTTTTCTGCAGCTAGGATCAGGCTGATCGCCCGAAGGCACAGGGTCGGAGATCTTGTCCCCCCTTGTCTGTTTATGTAGGACACTGTGGTGGAGTTGTCCGACAGGATAGTTACCAGAGAGCCTTTGAGGCGTTCGCCCCAATGAAGAACCGCTCTGTGCACTGCCTCCATCTCTAGGACATTGATGTGAAGACGGGACTCCTCCTGCGACCAATTCCCGGAGACTGTTGACGATCCCCAGGAGGCTCCCCACCCGGACAGGGATGCATCCGTCGACATGACCTCCCTCTTGCGAATGACTCGGAACGGTCTTCCCTGGCTCCAATTGGCCCGTGTCCGCCACCATAGCAGGTGAGGTAACACTTCCTCCGTCCGGCGAATCGGCTTCGAGGTAGGGTCCTGGGACGGGGAGAACTGGTGAAGCAAGAAGAGCTGGATAGGTCTCATTCTCAGGCGGCAGAGGGGAACCACGTCTACTAAGCTGGCTAGGAGGCCTAAAAGACGAAGCCACTCGTTGACTGGGCTGATGGGCCTTTCCATGAGATGGGCACACAGGTTGACGACTGCTTCCCGCCTTTCGGTGGAAGGGAGGATCCTGCCTACTTCCAAGTCTAGAACTGCCCCCAGATACACCAGAGACTGAGAGGGAACGAGAGAAGATTTCTGGGGGTTGATAATCCATCCCAAACTCCCGAGGAGTTGTGTCACGAGCCGAGTGCGGTCCATCGCGGCCGCTTCCGAGTTGGCGACGATTAGCCAGTCGTCCAAGTACGCGAAGACTAGCACTCCCCGCCGACGTAGGTAACTGGTAACAGCTCTGGTGAGTCTTGTAAAAACCCTTGGAGCAGTCGAAAGGCCGAAGGGCATGGCTCTGAAGACGTAGTCTCCGCCGTTGTAGTGGAAAGACAGGAAATGTTGGTGTTCCTCGTGGATCGGAACATGAAGGTAGGCGTCCTTCAGATCTACGGAGGTGGCCCACATCCCCGTGGCGAGGGACGGGAGGATTGAAGCCAGAGTTTCCATCCTGAAGTGTTTCGGGCGGATGTAGCCTTTGTTCAGGGGCTTGAGGTTCAAGATCGGGCGCCAGGTATCCGGTTTTTTTGGAGTTAGAAAAAAGGTGGATCTGAATAGGTTCAACGATTCTTGTCGGGTGGCCGGACGGATAGCCTCCTTGGAAAGCAGGTCCGACAGTTCTTTTCCAAGGCTTCCCTCTGGTCCCGCTGGGCTGGAATCGGGGTTGCACGAAAGTGGTTCCCTATCGGAGGAGGTTCTGTGAACTCCAGCCTGTAGCCTTCCGAGACTGTGCGGGAAACCCATGAGTCCGGGCCTAGGATGTCCCAGTTTCCAGCGAACTTTCTTATACGCCCCCCCACCGCCGGGAACGAGACGGTGAGGTGGGCACCCCTAGGGCTTTGGGGCCCTTCCTCTAGCCGGCTGACGACGGAACCCCGGTTGGCTTCTCTCTACGGGTCTAGCTGGGCGTGAACGTCTAGGAGGGTCACGGCGCGTCCGTCGATCCTGAAAGGGTGCTACAAAGCTACCACGGCGAGAACGGTCTACCGGTTGCCGGGCACGAAAGGGGGCACGCCCCACCCCCGGAGCACGACGATCCCTGGAAGAGCGGGAAGACGAACGTGGCTTGGGCCTAAAATCGGCGTCCTTAAGGTCTTTGTGTTTTTTCACCTCTGCCTGCAATAGCGCCTCAAACTGGTTGTTAAACAAGTCCGCAGAGGAAACGGGCAGCTTCTGAAACTTCTCTCTGATAGAGTCTGAAGGCCAGGTGAGGCAATCGAGCGCCAAGGCTCTCCTCTGTCGGACGGAACGGACGGCGATTCTGGAAAGCTGGTCGAAGACCAAACGTGAGACTGGGCCCAAAAGCTTGACGAGGGAGCCCGTGTCCTCCCTAGATACGGCTCTGTCCTGTGGCTGGTGGAACGCCATGTTAATGACTTCCGCTAAGAGCAAGAGGGAAGAAGTGAACTTCAAACCCATTCTAGCCGCTGTATCTATCCTCACAAGCTCCGAATCCAAAAGCTTCTTGTCTTTGGCCAGGAACTTTCCCTTTGAATCCATGGCCCCGGCTGAAGCCAGCTTATCCTTGGCAGCTTGCGGCATAAGGACGGCTCTAAACAATTCCTCCCAATCCGGTTCATCAACCTTGAAGACGGCGGCTTCCTTAGACGGAAAGGCGGACCAAGTCTTCTTGTCGGCAATGGCGGTGAACCGCTCAAAACACTCATAATCAACTGGTAGGCTGGCTATGGGGGGCTGCTTCGATTTGTTGAGAGAGAGTTTGGAACGCCTCGTCTCCTCCGTGGGTTGGGGCGCCTCGGGGGCCGGAAACCCCAATGTTTTCCTGATAACTTCTACAGCTTTACTAAACGCCTCCTGTGTAATGGTGGTGCCCAGGAGGGGAAGGTCATCTTCCGAGGACGAGTCCTGTGGTTCCGCAAGGCGGGAAGACGCTGTAGGATGTGGTCCCGCGGGACCGGCATCATCAAGAAGGCTCGGATCCTGTACAATCTCCTGAGAATCGGACCCGTCATATGACGGGGCCGGAGAACTTGGAGCTCCAGGAGGGGACGTCGCCGGCTCCGTGGGTTTGATGAAGCCCTGAGACAGAACCTGAGAAAGTTGTTTCAGGAACCCGGCAAGAATAGACTCAGTGTCCTCTGGAGCACTTCTAGCCTGCTTCCTGGGAGGAGCCTCCGGATCCAACGAAGAAGAACGGTCCCGGTGGGGGCGCCTATGGCCCCGATCAGTTGAGGAAAGCTCCGGGTCCACCGGAGCCAGGGTTTCCAGCAAGGCCTCCGGAGAGGCACTGTGAATAAGACTCTCCTCCGCTAAGGAAACGTCGGAGCCGAGAACCCCAAAATCGAGTGATGGATCCGCTGGAGCCGGAGAAGACGGGGCTGCCGGAGCCGGAACCTGAGAAGGTTGAGCCGGTGCACTGGAACCCGACGAATCACGAGAGGACTTGGCCTTGGAGCCGCCCTTAACCGGCGTTTTCCTTTAGAAGGTTTCTTCTTCTTCTTCTGGCCCAAAGCCTTATGTGAGGAGGATACACCCCCGCAACCGGCTTGATCCGGGGCCGGGGCCTTATGTACGGGGGAACACCCCCGCAACCGGCCCGATCAACAGAACTCGCCAGTTCTGGACAGGAGCTCGCCTTCTCCAGAAGGCGCATCTTCCTAGACTTCAACAGCTTGGCTGTCGCACACCAGGAGGCTTCATCCCACTGATCACAGACCTCGCAAGGGTTCTGCTTAGAACACGTGCGGCACATCGGGCATTTGGTGTGCCAATCCCAGCCTCGATGAGGTTTAAACTGATGACAGGACTCGCAGATCGGGTTCATATCTGAAAGATATAAGCAGAAAAAGAAAACACCTGCCATCGCGGCTCCCGGACCAAGTCAGGGAACCGCCGAAAGAACTCTCCCCGGCTCCAAACGGAGCCAGGGAGCATGAAGACGTCCCGGCTCCACAGAGCCAGGACCACACACAAAGCCCCCCCGGCTCCACCCTGGAGCCAGGAACACACAACCCCGGCTCCACACAGGAGCCAGGGCACAACACACCTCGGCCCCGAACGCAGGAACGGAGCCGAGGGAACACAAGGACAAAATCCCGGCTCCAAGGAGCCAAGAACACACGGACAACACCCCGGCTCCGTGGAGCCGGGGAGGACACGAACAGCACAACACAACAAAACACCCAACCTGCACAAAGCCTCTGCTTCTAAACAAACTGCTAGCGGAGGCAATCAAGCGTCCCGGCTCCATGGAGCCGGGAACACAAACAATCTAACCTACACAAAACCTCGGTTTCTGAACAAAGCTGCCAGCAAAGGCAACTAAGCATCCCGGCTCCATGGAGCCGGGAACACAAACAACATAACCTACACAAAACCTCGGCTCCAGAATAAAGCTGCCAGCAAGGCAACTAAGCATCCCGGCTCCATGGAGCCGGGGGGACAACAAAGCCAAGGAACGCAAGCTACGGCTCCAGAACAAAGCCCTCGGAGCCGAAGAAAGCCAAACCTGTCCAGTCAAAACCAACGAGCCGTGACCGGACAGGAGCAAGAAAGAAGACAACGGTCGTATCACCAGTACGACCACACCCTAAGGGGGGAAAAACCGGTGCGCCCCAAGGCTACCGGAAGGGGAAGGCCGCGACGGTTCGCCAAAGGCTACCGATCAGGCCGGGGAGGGGAGAAAACCTCAAGGAGAGAGAACCAACCTCCCCACAACACGAGTCTAGCACGAACGGGAAGACCCGCGTCCTAAGTCCCAAGATAAAGAAAGTAACACTAAAACACGAAAACAACAAATATAACACCAAAGGGCAGGAAGAGAAAAAAACAACCAACAACACCCGGAACCGGTCCGCCGCAAGGCTACCAGAACCGAAGGGGGGAAAATGGGAGCCTAAACCCGCAAAGAGCTACGATAGGCCGGCGGCCTAACGAACTCACGCTAGGCAAGAAGCCTAAGCTACGAAAACGGCTAACAAAGTAGCTAGAAAAAGGCCCCTGAAAAACCCCAAAAGGAAACCTCTTACTTAACACTCTGGTCAGGTGAACCGCTGAAAACGATCCAGAAATGACGAAAAACTTCCTGCACCCAAAAAAGGTCCAAAGGAAAATCCAAAAAGATGAAAAAACGAGAGAGCTAATAAAACGTGACTTAAGCATTCCGCTGGCAATGAAACAAGGGTGTGTTCGGGGATGGTTCCTATTGGGCTATAGCGCCACCTACAGAAGACATTGCCAGATAGTATTCCGCGGTAAATGGAACAGTCCATTTGTGGAACAGGTGAGGTAAGTAGGAGTGAAGTAGATTATACACTTTTAACACAACTCATTTAAAATAAAACATAATAAAGGCTTGATGCAGAAAAGAAAAAGTTTTCACAATACTTAGTTTGGCATGCTTTACAGAAGAACTTACTGAAGAAGAACATTTGTTAGTTCATTGCAACAGAATTTTGTAACAAATTAGTCTTGTTGATATGTAATACTATAGTTTTATAATATGTACAGCAAATTCAGCAATCATCAGTGTTACAGTCAAGCCTCTCCAAGGTATACTGTTTGGGGTTCACAGTTCAAAACATACCTGATGCCACTGCTACACCCATGTCTATTTTCAAGGCTACTCTGCCTGGTTGGATGCAAAAAAGTTTAGTTACCACATGTGTACAATTAACCAACTAGCCACCGCAGGAGGGCTGTACTTGTACACCATATCTCAAATTGACATTGGTAATGATATGTTTTTTTTTTTTCTCCAGAGAAAAACAAAGATTTTGTTTTACTTTTTTTTCACCATAGTAAAATGCGTTTCTTTTTTTTCTCCACTCGAGAAGAGCAGTATGATGTATTTGCTGTGGGAAGAAGTGAATGGTTAATGCTGTGGAAAAAGGAAAAGCAATTGTTAAACATGGATTTGAACCCCTGACATAAGGTATACATAGTAGTGCATATAGACCAGGGCGCTTGCCAACTGCTCTACAAGCTCTGTTGCCTGTGGAGGGTTTTCAAATAATATATAAGTACTGTCTAACAGTACTACATAGTACATACTACATAAAGACAAACTGTATACATGTATGTATACGCATATATATACGTATATACATGTTTATACGTATGTCTAGAGCTAAGTAATTAAACATACATATATACGTAAGTAGCTGTACGCATATGTATGCATATATTTAAAGGTGCAACTGGGTATATATTCCCATGTGTGTTTATACCTACATATAAAGCACCCTGACCTTCTACCTATGCATACATATGCGTATGCATGTATGTACACAATGTGCATTATATCCCTAACCCTAACCCTTACCTTAACCCTATAACCAGGGTGCATTCCATGTAAAGCGCACACCGAAGGTACGGCAAGTTTTTCGTGATCGTATGCCCGGATTTTCTGTGCACAAACAATGCTACATAGCCATATGCAGGCCTGTGCACATACGTACAGTATACATGTACATGATCATAGTACATTGGAAATCCATGTACAAGTATATGGTACACACACAGTAAGTAGCAATCTGTATGGGATTATACATTCTTTCATATACATGTAGGTATAAACGCATACACCATTCATTGTCAATACAAGTACTGTATAGCACAGTATACTGCACATTTATCATATGAAGGAACCGGCGCGCCGGAGTACAGCTTGCCTGCCACTACGCTGAGAGGGAGTCGGTGATCACGCTGAAGATCTTTGTGTTGGAGTGCACGAAATGCAGACTGGCCCTACTACTATGCGTCGGCCTATGTATTCACGTATGACGTAGGTTTCGGCCCCGAATTCTAAATTAGAGCCCATATGGTATATGAGCAGGTTAGCCCTAGGCTAGGCCTAGGCATAATTAATATTAGGCCCTAGCCTAGGCCTACTACTTGTTTGGCCTAACTGTTAGGACCTAGGCTAGGCCTATAACAAGTTGCCATTGAGTCCTCTTGCCTAGGCTATGCTCATTAAACTTGAGAACTTTTCAACTAGAGCAGCTATGCTGCAGAATCTCAATACTTTTATGCATGATCAATGGTAACCATGTAGCAGTGGAATGATATGTTTTAGTTTTTCATGATACAGCAGAAAAGAGCAAACATCCTTTTGGTGATGAGGTACAGTATCATACATAAAAATGAAATACTGTATGACACAAACTTTCCAAATCAAGTAGTCTACAGTGCAAGTTGGTTAAGCTATTGTGGTGCACTGCTGTCATTCAAATATTTATAGCAGAAATTTATAATATCCTGAGAATGATACTGTACATTTTTATGCTAAAAATTGAAAAGTGTATAAATTTAATAAAAAAAACCAGAATGATACTTTAATACTAAAAATAATCTTTGTAAAGCACATTGACACTACAAAGCACAAGTCATTACAGTATCCAGCTAGATGGAGATCAGTCTTATAAGAAAAAGAAAACTTTCTCAAATTCTGATCAGTTCCAACAAAACAAGTTTTCCTACTACTACTTTCCTACCTAGTTTTCCTAACATCAACCTCATATCTCTTATAATGTCACTGAAACCTCTTGGTGAAGCGCACAACTTTAAGGTTGAGCGCTACTGGCATCCTGTTTGGAAACTCAATCAACTGTAAATAAACTTCTCCATTACAAGACAATGGCTGGGCAAACATCTTAGTCAGACCAGACAAGATCATCTTAAAGGGCCAAACCTCTCACTCCAAACTACAACTTTGGTACGGGGGTACTGAAATTCTCAATTGGCTCAGCTCTTTGATTGACAGCTAATTCAAACAATGCAGAGTACCAAAGCTTATATTACACAGCATGAATGGTACTGAGAGTGTTTTGATTACATTGATAAATTGAGTTTTTCTTTACTCACTTTGAAGCAATAAACTGAGATTGTATCTGGATGAGCATGAATTTCAGACAATTGTGGCCTGTGGGAGGGGCCTAAGTAAGAAGGTTAGGAGAATTGGTACAGTTTGGGGTGAGAGAACTGGGCCTTGAACAGTTACCCTATGCTCGACTTAACAGAGGCTTGAAGCCAAAGACAAAATAGCAGACTTGAACACACACAAGTGCACTGTGGGAAAATTGCACTGTGGGGAAAAAGGAGTATAAAACAAAGGGCAGAAAAGAAACTTTTCTTTTGCACAGCTTTTTGACCTTTGTCAGAGAAAAAATAACTTCACTATAACCTATCAGATTATCAAGTTAAAATTCTGACGGAATAAATAATTGCACAAAAGTATGCTCTGCAAGATATTATGATCAAAATGTAAACTCTACCAAACATTTCCATGCTGAATAAAATTTTAGCTTACAGCTAGCAACTGACTAGTGTGACAAGGACACCGCTAGTTTCCGCCCTTGTTACTTTCCGCCCCTCAATATCAGTGTTTTCCGCCCCTTTTATTTTTAGCAGAAAACCTCTCTTTGGGGGGCGGAAAGTAATGGAATGGAATGTGATATCAGTGGTCCTTTTGTCAAATGAAGATTCCATCAACTTTTCCTTATAGTTTCAAACTTCACCTATGTCTTTTACTATTCAATGGGACACCCAGCTGCCATGTTGACCTCTTTCCAAGCAACATTCTCACTGTAGACTTTAGTATAATAATATGTACTTACGTACAGGTACACGGTATTCAGTGCTATGAGTCAGGGAGCAATTTGTTCGGGTTCGCATCGCAATTTGCGATGCAAAAACGAGGAAAAATTGATAATTGCGATACATCATTCCATCTTGAATAGCAGACTTGCGATGCAAAATTTCAGCTGGTACTGTGTCATTTTTGATGTTCACAGAACAAAATAATGTTAGGGGAAAATAAAAAACAGAAATTGAAAGTCACAAAAAAAACTGATCATGCAAAACATACAAAAATGACCCCGTACAGTACTTGCTCCGCAAACTATTTGTTTCCAAATAAAACCACCATAATTTTCTACTTTCAAGAGTTTAAACCCATGAACTCGCTCCGCAGGAGATGCACTACATACACAGCCTACTGTAATTGCTGTAACACTGTAACAGTGTACAGGGGAAATAATAACCCTCACATGATAGACGGCAAAAGCCGCACGGAAAGCAACTAGTTTTGCCCTTTCTGGTTACGATAGGAGATTTTTGATGTCGATCAATCTGAACATTTAAGGCTGTAAACATGGTTTGAAATTATAGATCACTGCGTAAATAGTTCTTGCTTTTGTTCATGTTGCATAACTCATGATTCCGTTCTGTACGGTTCTACTGCATGCAAAGAAACTTTGCGCCTAGCCACACCGCATTCCAAATCGGCAACTGCCGATCCATGCTCAGAAATCTTAATGTAAAACCATGTTAGGATAGCACAGGAGCCAAAGCTAGCAACCCTGAAGGAAAACATATCGTACAAGGAAATCGCTGAAGTAAAGGTTTTAAAAATATTAGGCAGGGCTTAGTTTGAGTATTTTACACATGCGGTGAAACAATTTAATGAAGTGAATGTCATCTAGATAATTTTGTATGCCTACCAGCTTTAACGTTTTGGGCTGGCCACTTGAGAAGGGAATACCTGCACAGTAGAATGTACTAGTGCACTGTCTCTAGGTCAGATTTTAAGGGACACTGAGGAGATCATAGGTTCACGTTTTCGAAAACTTATTTTTTGAATAAAACTTAAATTTTGAATAATGAGTAGCAAAACTGCTAATCAAAATTTCAAAAACAAATTGCTCCCTGTGAGTGTTAACAATAGTTCACACATTCAGCATAAGCCTAAGGATTACTTATATGTAAAGAAATATATAAGTTTGTGACTATACTTGACATTTCGAAAAAAGGTCATACAATTCATTCTTTTCAATAAGATGCTGAAAAAATTTTAGGCCTTTCCACAAATTTCTTGTCTTGTACTTGGATTTGAAATTTGAAGTTAAAAGTTATTTTGAACCCATGTAAGTTCAAACATTACTTTTAGCTCCAAGACTTTTAGGGGCAGAAAGTAATGGGCAGAAACTACCAAGGGCGGAAACTAATGGACCCCATGTGACAATACTTCAATACATGTTTCATGTATTGAGATAAATAACTGTATCCAGTTGAAACGTTCCCAGACCAAAACATCCCTGCTCTTTTGCTACCAAAACTTCCCCGCTTTTTACCAAAACGTTCCCGTGATATTATATATGGTATACCAAAACGTCCCTGCATAAAGAGTTTGAATGTCCAATTGAAAATTGCAAGTTGGTAATGTTATGAACATTTCACAATACATAATATAAGTTCAAGTTATTCACAAGTTTACAAACAACTTAATCGTTTCAACTAAACTAAACGACTCAGACAGTTCATTTAATCATTTTACAACACACAACAGGGACGTTTTTACCCAAGGACGTTTTGACCAATGGTGGGGACGTTTTGGTTTGGGGATGTTTCGACTGGTATTTGGTAAGCTAAATAACATTAACAGTACACACTGAACAGTTCTGGAAGAAGCCGATAATTTTGTTCAAGCTACTCGGTCAAATGTTCGAGATGGACCTTCAAGTTCAACCACTTGCTCGCATTTGACGATGATATTTAATATAGTCAGTAGGCTAATACTAGGCTACAACGCTATGCAGGGACATCATTGTACCGTGCACGTACGTGGCTTTGTACGGTTAAGGCTAGACCTAACGTTAGGCCTAGCCTAAGCTTGGGCCTATTTAGTTTTGTGTGTGACTCAGTTGGAGTAACGTTAATCAGTGTATACATTCAAACGGGCGGAGACAAAACAAACCGATATGAGTAACTCCAACACAGGCAAACTTTCCCCCTTGATAAGTCTACAGAGAAGATCTGGCTCTAGTACCGAAGATTTTCATGTTGCATTTGAATACATTCGGAAACAATGAAACCTCACCTGAAACTGCTGCCAAATGATTTATGAAGTGGATTACTCTAGGGAGGTTTTAGTGTAACAGCCCAATCAAATTCTTCAAATACCAGTAATGTAAATCATCAAGTGTGTCAATATATGATCAAGATAAGGATACTTCCACAAATCTCTAAACAATCGGATTTAAATTCTCTGGTTTACACAATTTCACCTAAGGCAGGCGCGGTAAATAGTCTTCATAGATTGTACAACAAATTTTAAGGTTAATATAAAGGAATATTTCTTGAACTAAGATCTTTTTGACGAGTGATATGGGCTAAGGATCCCAATAGAAAGACGAAAAACAGCGCGAGAAATTGGAAGGGATGATGGATTTCACGTCGAAAAGTCGAGAAGTTTGTTCACAATACGATCATTTGCTCTCATTCTATACAAAAATTCCTAAATTGTTGCAATTAGGAAAGCTAGCCTTTTACTTTGAAATTAACTTCCCGTGAAATACCAATTTTTTCTCAAAATGCCTTATTCCTGACGATTTCAATTTGGTGACGTCACAAATTTGGAAATTTCCCCGAACAGCCTAAGGCTGCGTTTACTTGACACGCGTATTGCGGAACGCGGAATGCGAAACGCGGAATGCGGAACGCGGAAAGGATCCGCGTGCCCAATAAACACTCCACGCGGATCGTTCCGCATTCCGTTATAGTAAAACCAGCTAAATAGTTCAATTCCAGTAAACGACGTTCTACTGATAAGTTGCATGCCTGCACGCGGATCCTTTCCACGTTCCGCATTCCGCGTGTCAAGTAAACACGGCTTAATGCGTCAATTCCGTCAAGCCCGAATAAAAACACGCTGTTTTCAAGTTACACCATAAGTAAGTTTTCTTCTCTTTAGGTCCAGCTGAAAATTCGTAGTCCAGCTTTGTTAACACAGATTTTACTTCAAAAGGTAGCATATGTGGCACCAGATTGCGCATGTAATTAAGGACACCGAATTTCTCAAAAATGTTCAAAGGGGAAGGTTAGTCTCTGCAAGCCCCCTCTCAGTCATGCCATTATTTTTTTAATTCCTAAGAATAGGCAAATTTTGTCAAATTATAAATTTTACTTGGGAAAAAGTAGACTCTGTGTGGCACCGATTGCTTCTGAGGACATCTACCTTTAAAGAATTCTTAAAAGGGAGGGCCCCATCCCTTAGACTCCTTCCCCGGCCGGCATAGCGTAATTAAGGGACGGGGGCATCGAAGAGAAGGGTGGCAGGTGCGGTGAGCAATAGTTTGCTATTTTTCATGCAAGAGATGTTAGGGGTAAAATCATTAACAGTCGGAAGTTCGAGCAGTCACAGACAATTTCATCAATTCAGCGGATCTTGAATTTAGCCAAAAGTCAAAAAAGCCAAAACGTCACAAAACGTCACAAGATGAAAACGCAATTCGGCCATCTGCACTCTTAAAACACTGGGCAATATTTTCGTTGGGTAAAACGCTTTGGTTAAATGTTGGTCAAACTTTGCTCATTTAATGGTAAAAACGTTTCTTCGATTCACGTTTATTCCACTATCCAATCATTGGGCAAACTGTTAACAAGCTTACACTCAACGGTTGGGCATATATTTGGTCTATCTACTTGTTGGGTAATTAATTGCTAATTAGCATAATGTTTGCTCATTGGTTGGGCAATAAACTTTGCGCGTTCCGCATACGTAAATGTGATAAAAGCATTGCACACAATGAACATGTGAAAGTTAAGAACAGGCGCGCGTACGTACGTATTTCTCAGTGGTTCAAAGTCATTAGCAGCTCATCAAACGACAACTATCTCGCTGATTAATGTCTCAGATTACCTTGAGGAATGGAGCTTGGGGGGTTCTTGAGTGTGTTTGAGGCTAAATACGAGTACAAGGAGTTGTGTGGAGTATTTAATGTTTATACCGAAGATATAATCAACACGATTTAGGAAGAAACTGGTGCTGCTACTGAGCCATGGCCGAAACGTTCGCCTGCTCATCCAGGCTAGGCTAACATAGCCTAACACTATGTTTGGTACTGTAATGTGTCAATGTGAGTTTGATTAGCCTACAGACTAGGCTAGCCTACATCCTTTGGCTTACTATGGCAGCATCACGGTTTCCTAATCGTTTGATTCTATCATTGGATACTTCTCTCCTTGCCATGTGCTCATATTTATTTCAACACAATCTTCAAGTCTTCATGATGCCTTATTGTCGGATAATCTGAGCCTGATTTATAAATGGCCACATTTACTAGGGCAATGCACTAGGGATTAGCCCAACAGTTGGTTAAAGAATATGTCCAACTGATGTTGAAAAAGCACCCATGGTTATGGAAAAGATGATTAACGTTTAACCAACGGTTGGTGAATGCATTTGCCCAACATCTTAATAAAAGACGTGCCCAACAAGTGGGTATGTTTTAAATGCTCATTTACCAAACAGTTGGGTAGTTTCCTGCCCAACAGTTAGGTTCAAACTTTACCAAATTTGGTTGGTTAAAGTTTTGCCCAACTGTTTAGGTTGTTGAATAGATGCCCAGTGTTGGTCAAAAAGTTGGGCAAATTTTGCCCATTTTTTTTAAGAGTGTGAGGGGCCGCAATTTTTCAAAATTTTCTCCTCGCCAACTGATGGTGGCGCTCCGCTTAGATAGTCTTTCGGGCAATGTTACATTTTTCGGGTCAAAGTATGTTTTAATAAGTTTCTGATCACTTTGCAGTTTGCGAACTTATTTTGAAGTGATCACTTTATTGCAAACGACAAACGAATATAGCGACTCGTTAGATTTTTCATAAAATTCTGGCATTTCCCGCCGTCTGAGAGGTGTGATTTTTCGTTATTTCTCTACGCGCCGCGCGAACCAATAGTTGCGCTCCGCCTAGATAGTCTTTCGGGCAAAAGTACATTTTTCGGGTCAAAGTATTTCTTTACTCTCTGATCACTTTGCAGTTTTTTAAAACTTATTTTGAAGTGAGCATTTTGTTGCAAACGACAAAAGAAGATAACAACTCATTAGATTCTTCCTATAAGTCTGGAAAAATGCTTTTTCCTGCCATCTGAGGGGTCTGATTTTTTCGAAATTTTCTCTGCGCTCCGTGCCAACCAATGGCTTCTCTCCGCTTAGATAGTCTTTATAGCAAAATGACGTTTTGTGGCCAAGAAAAAACAGCAAACTCAGTTAAATGCTCCCGTTCGCCTATGCCCATCGATGTTCTTTATGTTGGTTCCTAAAAGTATGCAAATTAAAAAACAAATTAAATTTCGAAAGGTACCGTAAATGGCATTAGATTGCTTGTAAAGACACAAAATTTTCAGTTTTATCCTCGTGAACAACCACAATTCAACTTTCAACATTGTTCTTGTCAAAGTCAAAAATCTTGCACCATTTTGCATCTAGGCTTCTAGAAAAGGCCAAAACATTTTCAAATGGGAGGGGGCCCTTCCCTTAGACCCCTCCCATAGGCCGGCGATCACTCAACATACTCATGCCCCAATCCCTCTTCAGAGAAATCCTGCGTACGCCACTGCAGCCCAAGTTATGAAGTAGTCTAAATTTGGAATGGGAAACGCTTTTTGCCCCTTAGATATGACCAATCCCATAAATTTATGAATTTGCACCCCAAAATTGGGTGTGCCCAAGGGCGACGCTAGGGTATTTTGAAAGGGGGAAAATCCTGAGTTGAGTGCTCCTCTTTTATCATTTTTGTCTTCTTTTGCTTCTCTTTCATATTTCTTTTGCGAATATTGGGGGCAGTCCTCCCTGCCACCACTCTGACGCCGCCCCTGGGTGTGCCAAATCACAAAAAGGTTCACCGGTATCTAGCAATATGAACAACACAAATCTAGTTTAGCCATGCCTTTAATTGGTAGGCCTGATAGACCTTGTGCATTGACGATATACTGACGTCACCCTTTGAGCAAAACAATTGAACATGTGGCCACAGGCATAAGAATACGCCCTGTGCGTATAACAGACAATGCGCGTATTCTATTGGTTGACAAATCAGGTGTCTGCATTTGTCTGTTTTGGTTTGTTTTGCCCCCCACGGGGGACGTACTTTCCGCTTTGTGACATCATATGTACAAGGTCTATCACGAATCCGATTAGCGCTTGTTTATAGTGACTGTAGGCAGCCATTACAGGGGTCCATTAGCCTTTAATCGTCCTCATTTATCGTCTACGTGAATTTCAAATCTTCATATTCAGTGAAGTTGAGAAAATTAAGATACACACTTTAGTGTACAGCCATCCATGGAACAGGTAAGGAAGGAAATTTAAAGATTAAAGGTGATGGACCCCAGTAATGGCCGACTAAAATCAGACCGTCACAATCTGTCCGGATTCGTCTATTGAAACTGATGATTTTCAAGGACACTATTCAAACACCCAAAATAAAACCCTCAGGACTTACTAATGTTACAACTGTCCTTGAAATGAAGAATGCAAAAACAAAGGATAATGTGAGCATGTACAATTAATAGGCTATGACATGTCGGTCGATCCCGCAGTCTACATCTCATGATTACACCCTATCCTCCCAGTATATCATGGAAAATAATAAGTCTCAGCTCTTTTACTAGCCTGCTTAGCGCCTCTGTGGCGGCCTCCACTTAGGCTGCCGTCCCTCCGCAGCGATAAGCTGGACGAAAACAGTTCGTCCGCTCCGCGGACTACTCTTTAACTCTACATTACCTATCATTCATGATGTCAGGTATGATTTACATGTCTCGAGACATGAATTTTACCAAAATATGAGGGAATTGCTGCATGATAATATTGAGCTCATGTTTATTCATGATTTAAGTACGGATCAGAAATAACCCCTCCTTTGGGGCAACTTAACAAACCAATGATACAGAAAGCTGATTTGTCATCCAGCAATACTCGCATAGTCTGCTACACGCGAATTCTTATATGCGGGCGGCCACGTGTTCCATTGTTTCGCCCCAAGGATGACGTCAGTGTGTCGTTAATGCATAAGGTCAATTGTAACGGATCTCTTGGAATTGTTGCAATTTTACGAGGTTCTCATGCTTTTGACATCAAAAACCCAAATTTGTAATTTTCATGTCACCAGACCTTTAAAGGTCCAACTCTCTCACCCCAAACAGTACCAATTCTCATAACCTTTCTACTTTAAAGGCCCTCCCAGAGTTGTCTGAAATTCATACTCATCCAGACACAACCTCAGTTTATTGCTTCAGGGTGGGTGTTAAAAAAGCCCAATGTGTATAGTCCAAACTCTCTCAGTACAGTTCATTCTGTGTAATATAAGCGTTGGTTACTCTACATTGTTTGAATTAGCTGCCAATCAAAGAGCTGAGCCAATTGAGAATGTTGGTAAACCCCTATAAGAATTGTACTTTGGGCGTGAGAGGATTGGTCCTTTAAGGAGACTTTTTTCCTGCTAATGGTTTTGTTAATTTTCTCATTGTTTCTTTCTTATTGTTCTCGTTTTTGCGCTCTATTGAATTGTGCTTTCTATGAGGGTATCCCCTTTTAGGTGAGTAGGTGCATGCAGGGTGTTGAACGAAAATAAATTTTGGGGCTCGTGGCAAGTGGTATTGTTGCCAAAAAGAATTATCTATGCTGAGCGTCACTATTGTTTAGTGCTTAGCGCACAAAATTTTTTGCAGAATCGTGATCTCAGACAGCCGGAAATAGCATTTCAGGCAGAGGTTTTCACAAGGGAGGTGCTAATAACACCTCCCTGTCTTCACTGACTTTACACGCCCTGGCCCTTTTGACGGGCAAAATCATTACCCAGTGTCGAATGCTTAGCTAGGGTAGCTGAGAAGAGCGCAGCTGATGACCCACGTGTGGCTGATGCAAGATGCACTAAAACACTTGATTTTTGGCCGTCCTAATTGTGACGTTACGTGAAAGAGGTTTCCCACTTGATGTCAACACCTTTTTCATGATATGATAACCGTCACTGATTATGCTCAGGAGGTGAGTTATCGACACGCAAAACACCTCAATAAGAATATACTCATTCAGCATTAATAAAAACAAACGCCGTCACCGCAGGGCGTCAAAAGAGTTGGTACACTGCCGTCACAATGAAAGGTAGATTTCAATTCGTGTACTTTTGGCATGCTATCCCGCACTCGCTAACACGCGCAACACCTAATATGTATAAGTGTGTTCTTGCGTTTGTTTTATGGTAACCAATGCCAAACAGTCCACAAGCGTAAACAGAGACGCACAACGCAGTGTGATTTTACGATTAGGGGGTGCAGAGTCTGCGTTGTCTTGCGTGTCAAGATGCGCTGGTATGATAAGCCACCTTCAGAGCAAAGATGCCTCCATTATTTCGTCACAAAATAGTTTCAGCATTGATACAAACAAATACACACTAACAACACACAGTCGACAGTCATTATTACTATTTACCACACCAGCGAATCAAGTTGTGTTTTCACAGAGTGAATACAATGGAACAACATGTTTATATTTTTCTTTATGTTATCATTGAGGCAATGATAATATGGATCTTAGAATGGCGAGAGCGAGGATGGGGTGAGTTGTCATATTTCATTTAAGTTAGGCATGCTCAAATGCCACCTTCATTTGTGCTCGTTTATCCTTACATATACTGTTCAATGTGTTCCTTGTTTAAAAGTTGGGGATAGGACGCATATATATTTCACTACTTGACCGGGTCAAACAAATGTAAAATTAACTTTTTTCCAAGACGTTGAGTCTATGCACAGTGAGTCTCTGCAACGTACCAGCAATGGTGATGATGATGGAATACTTGCTGAATGTCTGTCCCCCGAAAATAGCCCATTCTGTATTAAACTAAATGTTTCAAATATTTCAAAGGCCCGGTCCAGTGGTTAACCTCGACATCCTTAAGCGAAATGGGCGGCAGGGGGAGCACTGAAACATTTTCGCCCTACAGAGTTTGCCATTGACAAAAATACATTTCTACACGGTTGGCCTCCAAAAAAAATCGTCCCTTCGAAAAATTATCGCTCCCTTCAGCACCTTGTTTGGATACTGGGTTAAGTGAAATTGTCAAGCTGTCGACGGCTCTGGCAAAGTTAAGTCCGTAGACCTAGACAAAGACCTAGTATAAGTATAATTAAAAATAAGAATAAACCAAATTAGCTATTCCACCTTTTCGGCTCAATTACTAAAATTTAAACATGTAGTCTAGGCTTAAAATAAAATTACGAGAGGTGTCCCTTTTCCGCAGTGTGTGGTCAAGTTCGATAAACATCCGTATATCTATTGGTAGGTCTCGGCGACGGGATTTGGTATCCAGGTCGGGTCGTGCCAAAGACTTTAAAAATGCAATAACACCGGATTAGCGATAACAATCTAGTATCCTAGTGCCCCTTAACTGGAAAAGAGACCTTGGGCACCAACCAGTTGATTAAACCAGACGGCTATCTAGGAGTAAAACACTTAACCTAATATCGCTCACACTCCCGAAACTTAAAGGGTTCAGATGTAAAAGTCTCGTCTAAGATTTATGTTTTATCTTGCAATTGATTTTTGTGACTTCCTCACTGTCTGGTGCTGGAAGGTAGCCATGAAGGAGCTCAGTGTAAGAGTGTGCTTGCGTGTGTGTGTGGGTGTACATCTATGTGTGTATGTGTATATGTATGCACGTGAGGGTAAGAAGATGGGTTGTAAGAGAGCTACTTTTTCTTGCTGCAACTTCAGTTCTTTCATTGCGACATTTATCACAACTTAGTTTTTCCAACTTACGCTCTTTGACAAAACTTTTTAGATATTATTGATGACACGTGCGGTATTACATAGATAACATGTATAATTAACAATCAATAATTTAAAATGAATTATATTGATTTGTAAATTTAGAAGAGACGAGGAGCATCTCTTGGGTGCAGAGGAAGGTGATAAAGTTGAAGAAAAGACGAAGAAGAAGACTTCGTAAGAGTAAGTCAGGGCTAATGATCATTTATTAAAATTCAATATAAAGCAAGATAACCTCACTGCCAAGGTGAAAACGACGACTGATATGTCGTGGAAGAAAAACAAATTTACGAATAGCTTTAACGTGAAAGAAAACTATTACTCTACTTTGTAATAAAAAAATCGTAATATAATATCTTTTCAGGTAAGCGATTGGCCCATCAAAGGAACCTCCTGGTGTCTTACTTGAGATTTCTGCAAAAGGTCAAGTTGAATGAAGCGACTCCTGAAGGAAGTCTAGCCAGCGAGGATGGGTGGAACCATGTATTGGTAAAGTATAGTCTACTTTATTTATCAAATATTCATTTCCCAATCAGTGAATCTAACAATCTGACACCCCATGGTATCTAAGACTCCATAAATCTTTATGGTAAATTTCCTCTACTACGTCGCCCTCTATCTAGTACAAGGCTGAAAAATATTTCCGACCTATGATACATTTATTACAAGAAGTAGACGATCGGGGAGGCCAAAACACTGGCAAAGTCTTGTAGACGTTAAGAGGGGTGGACTGTTTTTAGTGACAAGATATACTAAATATCGAGAACGTAATTCTAAGACTTTGCCTGTCCGCTTGTTTGAAGAGGGATGGACTACGGATAGAAAATTTCTCGAAAGTGCATGTTTAACATCGAGAACACAGTTTCCCATTGTCTTAACAATTTAATAATGTATTTGAAGCAAATATGTCAAGTGAGCAACTCCAAAACCGATTGGTTTCATTTGTCTCAGCTAAAATCGTTGAAAAAAAATGGTTTACGTCTAAGAACTTTTTATCTGTTAGTTTGAAATTTGTCGAGCAATACGTCTTTTGTAACCAAACGTTGGTACTTTTACTGTGTAGAAGAAGGCAAACGTAACCAGCATTGATAAAAGTTAACATGAAAATTTATTGCCTGCCTTGCTTGTTCAAAAGAAAATATTGCTTTAATTATTCATTATCAAATTCTTCAGTGTCAACAATAAACCCGAACAATAGCTCTACCTTCTCAAATTATTATAAATTAGAGGAGTTGTCAAATTTATGTCGTTTGAAATTTGATTTAAAAGTTTGGGCGACGAAATTATACTCTTAGGCATCAAATTTCGTAATTTCTATTTGTGAGAAACTTCTTCCTTGTAAATACGGTTTTGCAGTGCTCTGATTTTAAAACTCTGTCATTCTGTGTTGATAAATATTGGTTCCAAAAATATGGTTTTTGTCTAACAACACACAATATTTTTTTAAGGATTAAAAATGTCTAAGTCTTGCATTTCCGTTTTAATACATTTTAAGACATGACGATATTCGTAAAGATGATGATCAATCATCTAACTCACAGGTCAGTACGACGGAGTGCAGTACCCCTAAGGAAGGTGTAAAGGTAACGACATCTGAAACCTTCATGCCATCTAAGGATTTAGACGCATTGAAAAGGTGAGTGTTATCAGGGATGTCTTCCTCCTTGCATGATGAAATTAAACAATTAATTTCATTAATGGCGATAGTTTATTTTATATGAATATTTTTCTTGACTTTTAAAGCAGTGACTCTGTCAAGACTAACATCCGTGCAAGTGACGTCGCCCAGTATGAACCTGTGGCGAGAGAAATAAATAACAAAGGTAGGAACTTATTTAAGGAAACAGAAATGTCTTGATGTAATGGTTTAAATGCTTGAAGCAACAGAATTTTTAAAGGACAAAACAGACTAATATAGGCCTATATAGCTGAAAGGTCCTTTGACATTAAAATGACGACATTGGTTATTTAATGTTAAAAGCATTAAAAACCAAGAAAATAACCCATCTAATTCCGACAAATTTGACCATTTTACAGGGCAATTTCTGATTTTATTATCAGTAATAAATATGAGCTCAATATAAAAATCTTGTGATGTCATGAGAGGAACATTCCATACATGGCTGTTGTTATCCTTTGTTTTTGCAATCTTAATTTAATGGGCATTTACAATTAGTTTGTCTTAAGGGTGTTATTTTGGTAGTTTAAATTGTTCCTTGAAAATCATCAGTGTCAATTATCAAACAATTAAATATCTGAAGAGTAATTAAGAGATAACATAGGGTTAACTAAAGAAATGTTAACACCCTTCGACATTCCACATCATGATTTTTGCATATGCAACAAGTTGCTATAGAAACATTCAATCCTTGAAGAGGTATATATCTTGAAAAGTGTAAAAGATATTAAAATAATTCCAACGGATTTCTCCTTAGAAAATTTCACTCTGTAACTGCCAACAAAAGTCAGATCATTTTGCTGACATGTCACACTACCTTTAAATAGCATTAGCTTTACACGAAGATACTACATGAAGCTAAAATGACAAACTGAATAAGGTCTGAACATCAGTCTGATATTTGATGCTTAAGGGTCTCATTTTAAGACGTCTAATCGATGATCACAATCAATAGAATTCTTTCCAGGAGCAATATGATGAATGAAATTATAACGTACAAAGATTTCTTTAGAAAGTACATTTCTGCGGAACTTTTCTATTTGTAATTTGTTTCGACTGTTATATTCTACTCAGACCCAAAACCTGATGACGTGAAGGCAGGAATGGAAAATATTCTTTTCATCGTCTGTAGTAAAACAACGACCGAAGACGAGACTACAGCAGAAGAAGAGATCAAAAAGGTACTTAGATTTCTTTTTATTTCTTTTCATCTGGAAAACATGCAACACTTTTAGCGTATTTTCGTTTTTAGTTCTACAGCACGCAAGATATGTAAACTTTGCGTACACATCATGTAAATTTTTAGTTTCACAAATAAAGAACTGGAGCGGTGCTGGCGCAGCTGTGGAAGGCAGATGCAGAAAACACGTGTTGACGTGTATAATGTATATTAATAAGGAAACTTTTCCTTACGGTAACGAAGAACTTCGAAACACTAAAAGCTCCTATAAAATACAATTGTTTGTCAAATTTTGTGAAATTGGTGTGGCGTTGACTTTTTCTCTGTTTTGCAATGTTAGATCAAAGCTGATGAAACAGTCGCAGGGAACAAAATTCAACCGAACGTGATGAACCATGAACCCATCACCAGGTTTGTAAAATTAAACCAGTAACCTGAACATCGAATAAAAGTGTGTATACTAGAAGAAAGAGACTTTTTTTCGGTGATCAGACTTTACTATATTTGAAGCCAGGCGCGGATACAAGGGGGGGGGGGGTTGATTATGGCCTCAGCCCCTTTTTGTCACATCAGCAATGAAACATGAGGGAAATTGGCAGTGAAACTCCCTCAAATCCCTGTTTTTTGTTAGGTCACCCCCCTTTTTTTGAATGTCTGGATCCGCACCTGGAAGCGTATGATTTTCTCCAGTTTGTGGTCTTAAGAATATCATTTAATGGTCCCTTCACATGCCTGGAATACCCTAACCCGACAAAGTTTCTTTTAAAAAAAATCCGTCAAATAAAGAGTTAGGAAGATGATTTGGTAATGTTATCGTGAATGTTATCGTGAAATGTGAAATTGTCAAACTGCTCAAAAGACGCTCAAACTTCAAAATAAAAGCAGAGAGGTGTTATTGAGGTGTTAATAACACCTCCCTGGTAAAAGCATGCTCATTCCAGGGAGGTCTAATAACAGCTCCCTGTTAATTCATTTAATTTTTCGCTTCTAATTTGGTGTAATGTTTAAACATGTGGGCTTTTGAGATTGTGATCTAACAGCCAGTGATCTGACTCGTGTTGCGGGTATTCCACACGTGACTAAACGGTCAGATGTTTTGATCTCCAGTAAAAGCCGATTAAGTATTCGTAATATACGCATATGAAATTTACCGCCTTAAAAATTCAGTTCTCGAATACTTAAACAAGTCAAATCAAACTCCTGTACCGAATCATTTATGAAAGCCAACAAGATTTGGAAGTAGAAAATATGGGTAGTATCTCTTCGATGGTCGAAGATATTATCCACCTGTGAGGCAACTATCATAAGTCAATGATGCCAGTGTTACAAGTAATACAGGATTTTCATCCTTACTCGGTACTTACTTCTCTTAAACCAAAACTTTTCAGGTAAGAAGATTTCCATCTGTAATCTTATCTTTAATCACGTTTATCAAAAAATACTTGTACCTTCCTATTTCAGGCCATTCCTCTTCGACTGTGAACTGGCTGCCGAAAACAGTGTGCCCAATCCACCAGGACCTCGGGAACTCGTTCCCTTTACAGACTTCGATGACGTCATTGTTGAAGATGACGTCCTTACTGGGAAGGTATAATTTGTTGAACTTTGTTTTAACTTTCCTTACAGGGTATAAACCAAATTTCATGTTGCATGGATAATATGCTGCTCTCAAGTATTGCGGTATACATGCCGGTAATCAAGTAAAAACTCTGGTATGAAATGTTCTAAGCATTTCAAATAACTAAAAGGAAAGTTTAATTGACCCTGAAAACATTAATTCCATCTTAAACTTCTAACAGGACGGATATTTCTGGGACGTTGAGGACATGTTCGAGTACAACAGAACCCATTTTGGATATGAGTCTTCTCTAGACCATGCCCTTTCTGAATACACGTAAGTGGAAATTATCAGTTTATATTTGTTTAGTTATAGATATTGTAGTAGACTTAAACCACACATAGACCTCAAGTGATAGACAACGTCGAATGATTGACGAGGTACTAACATGCAGTCAACTTTCACCACAAACTACAATTTTGGTAGTAGTCTACAGACATTCTGAATTGGAACAGCTCTTTGATTGACGGGAAATTAAAAAAATACAGACTACTTAAGCTCATATTACACAGTATGCACCGTACTGAGAGTGTTTTGACTATACACTGGGGTCTTGTATATTCACCCTTAAATTAAGCAATAAAATAAGACTGTATGTGGATAGGCCTATAAGGATGAGTTAAAGACAGTTGTGGGAGGAGCTAAAGTAGTAGGTTGGGAGAATTGGAACTGTCAGGGTGAGAGATAATTTTTAAGTTAAGTGATAAGTTTGCCAAACGTCTAAATCTTTAACATTGTTCATATTACTACAGGACTCCTCTTATTAGAGAGGACACCGAAGAGTACCAACTGAGGTGGGAGAGGGCTTGCAGACTCGAACAGGAAATCAACACCAAAAAACTTGCTGACCAGGCCGCGCAAGGGTCAAAGAAAAGACGAAAGAAACAAGCAAAGAAAGCCAAACTCACCGATTCTTCTGCAAATTAAAACTATTTGTTTTATTCAAATTTCCGACTTGCAAAACTTGAAATATATTGAAACTTGTCCGCAACGTTCGTGTTGTCAATTTAATGTTTGTTGAATAAATTATTAAATGTAATGACTTTTGTCATTTCATCTTCTATATTAATCAAAGTTAGGTCGCAGGTTTCTGTAGGTTTCGACTGTTTGTGACCTTTTATTGCAATAGAATAGTCTAGAATCTAGATCGTTGTTTTTTCCAACGTTTAGGCTGTTTATTATTATTTCTTCAAAATAATACACCTCCAGATCTTGGGGGAGGGGTGATTACATAGGTCATTCCCAAGTCAAATATCGGGGGGATATATCGCATTATCCCCCTCCCCGGCGCGATTTACGCCTATGGGGACGATCACAGTAGAATCTCATAAATGGAAACTGCTGTGATAGCCGTCTTATTAACACTGCTTGTGAATGCAGTCCCTCTCTCTTTTGCTGACTGAACCATAGCCAGTACAATTAAACTAGGCTTATTTAATTATGAGTATGACTTTTTACCACTTTATTTTGGAAATCAGCCTATACTCTCTGAATTAAATGAGACACAGAAATGTCACTGGACAAGTGATATACTACATACACCTGGTTTGCGGACCGGGCGAGGTTGCCAGATTCTTGCAATGAATTGTATCCAAATACTAGGTCACAGGCATAGAGCATGGTCGCAGGGGACCGTGACAAGAATCAGCCAAACAATGGCATAACATAGGCTAAGTCAATTTCGGCTGCTGTTCGGTGGTGGGTTAACTATAGTCTCAACTTTGAATTGGTTCAAGACTCCCAATTTTCTTTAACTTCTTCTCTGATTTTTTTTTTTTTTGGGGGGGGGG
This sequence comes from Holothuria scabra, assembly GCA_037179385.1. Taxonomy (NCBI): domain Eukaryota; kingdom Metazoa; phylum Echinodermata; class Holothuroidea; order Aspidochirotida; family Holothuriidae; genus Holothuria; species Holothuria scabra. Next base: position 32,491,348 of record CM074194.1, read on the forward strand.
ACGTCCCCTCGCTAAGAATTTTAGGGGGGACGTGTCCCCCCGTCCCCCCCGCTTCCGCCGCCAGTGGGGGGGGGGGGGCATCTGGCCTAAATGTTTCCTCCTGTTCTGATAAGGGGTCTACAGAGGTGTTGCTAGACATTTTTCCAGCGGGAGAAACCATCCAAATTTTCCCTTTTCCAAGTGTGAACACCATCGTATTAAGGACGTCATTTGCGGCGAGCGACGCGCTGAAATTTTCGCCCTTTTAAACAAGTGTTTAAAATTGGGGATAACTGAAGAATCTGCATTTTCCATTGAAAAATCTGACGGCGAATAAAGATCGTTGTTAATCAAAATGTTATTCAACGCCTATGAATTGAGGCTCTCCGACGAAATTTGGGCAGTCAATAGCTAATATTGGAGGAAATTTGGAACTTTTATGAAAGGAAATTTGTTAAAATAGCACTGCAGTTGCCGGTGTCAGATGATCATCTGGTGCCTCGTACGGCAAATTTCCGATTTTGTCACTTCCAGAGCTAGGAAAAGTTTTCCAAACTGAAGGTATGAATAACAATTTGCGGCGCGCGAAGCGCTCGGGAAGTTCTGGTTTTTGAAACAATAATGACGAATTATGGATCTTATTTTTAGAGAGTTCGGAATTTCACGAAAAAAAAGTTGGGAAAACCACATTGTTTTTGGCTGGTGTCACAAATGACAAATTTTCGACTTCTTCATTTTTCAGAACCACCCTTCCCTTTGTAGCTACTACGCCACTGGATTTCTAAGAAAAGGGGTTATAGGTGCAAAATGTGGCTGAACGCGATAATATTTTGAGTAACTAAAATATGACAAACATGGTCTTGAAAGTGTAGGTAATTACTTCAAGTCTTGAACGGACCACGGTCAATGTAAATTTAAATACCGGATGTACTCGGTAAGTGATCAGAATCACAACGAAAATTGTGTTAGTTTGTGAAGGATTTATGAAAACTTATGATAGGTTGGGAACCATTTGCAATGGACATTGGTGCTACTGAAACACCGTTGCATACCGGTGTAAGATTGTTGCCGAAAACAATAAAGTACATCCATTATCCATTCGATCGACACCTCATGATACAATATCTGCATGCAGAAGATGGAGTTTAGCTCTAGTTTCAGATTGAAGTTTCTTATCTTGCACATCCCATGTGATTTAACTTCCCTGTTTTTTGTCTAAATACAACTAAATAAAAAATGGTCGAATCGTTATACAAATGTGTGACATAATGCCCGAAATGGTAAATTATTTTAATACTTACAAATCTGCGCCGCCCCCCCCCCCCCAAAAAAATAGAAAACGATATATTATATTCAAAGTAAAGTAACTTTTTGTTGTTTTTTAACAATTTGCTTTAAATGTGAGGCTTCGGCCTATATTGGTTAAAAGTTTGGATTCTTACCAGAGAAATTTTAAGGAAATGTGTAAAAAATTTGACGAATAAAGAAGAATCTGTCCTTCTAACTTTTTGTTCTTGATGTGGTAAATCAGTACCATATCGACGATATGCAGACTCCGCGCTTGTTTTTGCTAGCTGCATTTAATCTGCGTTGCCCGGATACCTCTCCAGTATTCTCAAAAAGTAACGGAGGCGCCGCAAGAGCGCGAAGCGATCTCCTTAACGGCGTGGGGTCCAGGGGCCGTACTTAGGGCCCATGGAGTGGTCCATGAGCAACGCTCTGAAAGTTCTGGGGATGTAAAGTTACTTTGAGCATCAGAATGAATCCTATTGCTATGTGTGAGGGGCTCTGAAACCTCTCTTTTGGAAAATGTTTGACTTCCCATTGCCCTAGACGCAAAATGGTGTGAAACCTGACAAAATGAATCGTGAATATGTCACTGTTTTGGTTTTTTCTGGGTAGTGTTTTTTTTCCTTAGTGCCTTTCCTCCCGGCGTGGCTATATGCTTTTATTTTCTATTGGGAATATATCGCATACTCCTGTATTACCCCAGCGGGGGAATTAACCTCAAATCCTGACGAATAGGCCCTACAATGAGTTGCCATAAAGACAGGAAGAAATAATTTGGGTGTCTTTCTCCCCTTTTAGAATTTTTGAATATTCGGATAGCCTCAGATCTATTGCACCATCTAGTATCCGATTAAGTCAATATTCTTTCCAGTACAAAACCCCTAAAATGTCCTGCATAAAAAACGGGTCTTACGCAACTTGGATCCTATCCTGAATCGTTGTAATAGCAATGCTCAAATCAAAAGTTGTCAATGGGGTAGTCCTTTATAGTCTCCGTGGCTTCCGTTGCTCTAGGAAACTCAAATTTTTCCGGGGTATTGGTACGTGTATCTCAGTCACAAAAAATGTCGAACAAATTACCACAAATCACAAGTGTTATAAAGCAATATGGCCAATAATTTAGGTTCCAGATATTGTTAAAGCTATAGACAGAGCACTGGCATTCTTTGGAAATTAAAGGCAGTCAGCAGCTCACACAAACGTCAATTTTTGTAATAGTCTACAGAAATTCTCAGTTGGTACAGCTCTTTGATTGACAGCAAATTAAAAACACGCAGAGTGTTTTAGCTCAATATACAGAGCATGTACTGTACTGAGAGTGTTTTGATTACATATTGGGGTCTTGCATAGGCCCTACAGTCCCTAAAGCAACAAGACGAACGTCTAGACGAGTTGCGGTGCCGACAAACCAAGTCGTCTTATACTTTAAAGTGATTTGACGACTGTTAGCTACTAATAGCTTTTGGACTTTGGGCATGGACTCTACTGCTGTAACAAAGAAGTATATTTGCCTTTTTAAACAGGATATTCAAGGAGGTTTGCCTTCATGGGCTACTTCATTTTCTGTACAATTCACGCCAACCTATGGTGACGCTCTGTTTAGAATAATCATCCTTCTTTCAGAGAGTTTGAATCCAACTCAATACCACAGAGTGCACACACTCTAAAAACACTATGGTCAACTATGCACCGACTCAATGGTATGGTACAAAAGTGACCAATTAATGGTTAGATCTGACCATAAATTAGTAAATTTTGACCAAAGTTGGAGGTCAATGGTTTGACCATTGTTTAGGTCGGTGCATAGTTAATTAAATCAACGGTCAATTCGAGGCAAAGAGATGAAATGAACGAACGATTTGGCTAAAAATTTAGGAAAATCGGCCCATGTTTGTACAGGGTTTAGACTGTTGGCCCAATCAGCCTGGGGTCCAGGGGACCGCTTTAAGGGCCCCTGGTGGGGTTCAGGGGACAAAGCCCTGGTAGGGGTCCATGGAGGGCAGGATACCTTTGTAGGAGGTGGCTGGAGTTTACTATCTAAGCGTAGCGCCACCATCAGTTGGCGCGGAGGGTAGAAAGAAAATTTTGGATTTTAAAACCTCCCAGATGGCTAGAAATGGCATTTACCAGGGTTATTTGTCTCTAATTCTGGTGAGAAAATTTTTCATTTTTCTAAGATTAAAACACCCTTTTGAGATACTGATTAGCTCAGTTCATTACTCCACTGAACTATATCCTAGGATAGCAAATACGGAATCCTGCTGAATGTTGCAAGCAGCTGTTCCAGTGCACGCCTGAGTGAAGTATTTCCAGGGGCGAAGGGGAGCATTTCACTTTTGGGGCACGAGATTTTTGCCCGAGATGTGTAATTCTGCCTGTAGGACAGTCAAAGCGAAGCGCCACCACTGGTTGGCGCGGAGCGTCCAGAAAATTTGAAAATTCGTACCCCTCAGACAGTCAAAAATGATATTTCCCAGCCTTGAAAAGGGGATCCAAGGAGGCGCGTTTTTAAGTTTCAATTGCAGATAAACGTACGTTCGTTCCAAACTAAAATTCAGCCAGAAAGACTAAGCGGAGCGCCACCAATAGTTGGCGCGAAGCGTACAAAACATTTCCAAATATCCGACCGCTCAGACAGTTGAAAATGGCATTTCCCGGGCTTATATGGGGATCTAAGCATTCGCTATTTTGAGTTTCCTTTTGTAAAAAATGATCACTTGAAACTTAAATCCTGCTATGAAGCGGTCTAAGTGAAGTACCACCATAAGTTGGGACGAAGCGTGCAGGAAATTTTGAAAAACCTGACCACTTCAGACAGTCAAAACCTTTGCTTGTAGGGGGTCTTAGAAGTCACTAATTCGAGGGTCTGTTTGCACAAATATTGTTCACTTGAAACTAAAATGCTGCTAGGAAGACTATCTGCGCGGAACTTCACCGCTGGTTGGCGCGAAGCGAACAGAAAATTTTGAAAAATCGGACCCCTGAGACCGTCGAAAATAACATTTCCCAGACTTATAGGGGATCCAAGCAGTCGCTATTTGATCAGAACATTACCAGATAAAATGTATCACTGCCAATCGATGAATCCCGCATCATTTCGGGGAAACTACAAACCGGAATTGAAAACATGCTAATGAATTTTACTCTATTGCGACTCTTGGCTAAATTCAATATATATTGAAAAATTGTGTGCCCCAACTTCCTACTATATATGATTTTACTTTTGAAAAAATTAAGGCCTATGGGGATCTTATAGCAGTCGCTACTTCGATCAGAAGAATCAGATAAAATGTACCACTACCACTGGATGAAATGAAGTAGATGATTTTTCTTCTATTAGTAACACTTATTGACAGAATCGTCACCTTACACGGTGAGTTGAAATGAATTTTCAAGCAGACTTACGGGAAGACATTCTCATCCTACATCATTAAATTATCGAAAATCAGATTACCCGATTCTCATAACCATTGCCCGTATTTGGCAATAGTTGCAATAGTTGAACAAACCACTTTAAAGAGAAAAATGGACTTTATGATGAATAAGTTAAACGTTTTCCTGATAACACCACAACTCGCTGACATAATTATAACAAACTAGAGAATAATTAGGTCATAAATATCTTGCGAACTTTCCATTTCCGAAAAGGGCAAAGAGATGAAACGAACGAGCTGCACTTAGCTAGAAATTTACAGTTACGAAATGTCTTGAAATATTCAAATCTTCGTCCGTAAACCAACAATTTGACCCTCTGTGCACGGTCTAAATTTAGTGTCTACGTCACATAACATAAGCTGATAAGGGTCAACTTACAGTAAGCAAAAAGTTGCAACTTATTAAAGGGCCAAACTGTATGTATCTGTATGTGTCTGTATTGCAGACGGGTTGGAATGATGAAATTCGTCTTCTACGGAATCTTTTACTCGACAGTTTATTCGTATTCGTAGAACTGTCTTACTTATTGCTTTCATTAGGTAATCGTTTCATCAATTGCGAGTCATGGCCTACATAAACTTACTACACTGTTAAAAATTTCTGTAAATTTACAGACTTTTTTTAACTTAAACTTTTTGTATTTTACTTTTAATAGAAATTTTCTGTATCTTTACAGACACTTTGTATTTCTACAATAAAAAAAGGTTGTTTAACATGTATTTTCTGTTTATTTGAAAAACCATTTCTGTCTGCTTTTTTAACCAAATTTTACTGCTTTGTAAAACTTTTTCTGTAAATGTACAGAAATTTTAACAGTATTTTGTATTTTTCTGATTTCACATAAATATACTGTCATTTAACAAACATTCATTTTGTTTTTACGCTGAAAAAGAAACAAAAATAAGCCCAAACAAACAAACAAATAAGAAATAGCCAGAAAATTTTCAATATATAACATGCATCGTTCTGCGAAGTTTCAGTTAAAAAGAAAACATTTTTGGCAAATTTATGGCCCTATTTGAAAATTAACTTACATTTATTATACTGACAATTGGTATACTGATGTCAACTCATCGCCACAGGCGCTCATGCACTTGATCGAATTAAAAACGTTTCACAAATTTACATGAAAGAGTCTGTAAATTTACCACTTTATGACGTAAATCTCATTTTGCATAAATGGGTGGAGCTTATTTTGTAGGCATTTTCCTAACAAAAGGATTGCTGTTGCTTTGAATAATATCTTTTTTGGCTTTTTTTAATCAGGAAGTGATAAACTTATTGTTTACCTTGTCTGGAAATGTTTGCAACCAATGTATTCGCATTCTTTGTCATATTTATTTTAAAAACAATTATTATATTGTATCAAAAATGTGACTTTCCAATTACAAAGTTCCTAGAGATAGCAGTCTACTGGATAACAATGTGATAAAAAAGTATTCTCATTGTGTTTTGATTGAAAATAACTTCGTAACGACACATTACGTTGATAAGAAAATACCTGATCTACGTAATGGTATGTTACGTAATAACATATGAAAGGAAAAAAAGCGATATTATAATAAATATTAAAACGCCGAGAATGAAAACAGTAGACTGTAAATTCACATAAAAGTAAGGTAAAAAAAGAACAGAACAATTCTGTAATTCGATTTTACACATTTGTAAACTAATTTACATGCAAAAACTGTAAAGAAAAAACAAACACTTAATGTTTTTTCATGATTACAGTCTGGCTGTAAAAAAAACATTATTTGGTTGGAAAAAATTTGCCATAAAAATTATGTAAATTTTACAGAGAAATTTCTAACAGTGTACAATGACAATATTTTCTTCCGTAGTAAAAGGACATCGTCAAAGAAGCGACAAAAAGTCCTTGCTATAGAATGTAATAAGAAACGTGTCTTGTGAATAATGTGATGACAGACGAATCGCAGCTAATAGCTATAAACTATAAACATCGACATTTTGGTATTCACGTTTCATTATAGGACGTGAAAATGATGCAATGTATCTTTATGATTGATTACTGGATGGTTCGACACTCTGATTTGTGTAAAACAACATCGTTCAAGTTTGATTAAATGCTGAACTTAGAAATAATTGGGGAAGGGATACTAGTGACGTATATGAACGGGACTAATACCAGGGAGCTGCTTCTAAAGGCAGCTCCCTGCTGTGACCTTTTTTGAATATAGTTCTTCTGTCAATGCAACCATGAGACGACCCCCATGGTTTTTCACGGACACGGATGAGTGATATGTATGACTTTGCAGTGAAGACAGAAGGTAGCACACCACCAATTCAAGGGGAATCCCGCCGAAGGAGGTTACCCTACGAATTTAACACCCTAGAAAAACTTTTTTTTGGGGGGGGGGAGATTAGACCATGTTAGTGAAGAGATGTGTTCAATTTGTGATCTCTATCTGGTAGGAAAGTAGTTGAAGTAATCATTCAAAGAAAATTGAAGGTATTTCAGGCATTTTTTGCAATATATCCTTCCGCGATGCAAAACGGCATTTTGAATGAGTCAAAAAACAGGAACCTGACCACTCTATTATACAGGCCCTCCTAGCGCGAACTCAACATCGTGTAGGCAAGTAATGGTGGTGTTAGTAAAAGAGGGGCAGCAGACCCACTTACGAGAAGTTGTTCATCCTTTTCAAAACGTGTCTTCCTTTCCTAAGTCATTGTTGTGTATCTTGATATCCTCATTTCTTATCAGCCAGCGAGCAGCAAGAACAACACTTCTAGGCCTAACATTTTCAGAAAATCAGCCGTTTTATAACTTAATTTCCTCTTAAATTTGACAGGAATTACTTGGCTCTCTTCAAGTCTTATAGGTAAAGTTTTAATTGTTGCCACCACATCAGACGGGACATGAACAACATTTCCTTTAATACTAAATTGCCCTCCTCGAGGAAGCTCACGTAACTGAATAAAAGGTGTTCGCAAAGCGACCAACCTTTCTTCAAGACGATGTAATTTCAATTCTTCTGGTATCTCATACATTTTCATATTATTATCTCGACTTAATAACGGAACTCTGCCTTCTTTTATACCGCTACCAATTCTCTATAACGCTGCTCTCATGTACAGACTCATTATCTTCTATTTCCAGCACTACGTCATAATGTACTCCACCTGTATTGACTAAATAAATGGCACGTTTTTCCCGATTAACTACACAATGAACTTACAATGGCTTGTCTTAAATAAAAATGATTATCTTCTACCCCTGTAACCAGAAATGCCAAACACAGAAAAAACAATTACCATCCCCACGTACTTTCCTCACACGAATCGGCCTACTCTCAACTGAAACACATTTTCCTATTTCAATAGACGGCAAGTCAAACCCCCCAGTTTTCACAAAACCATGTTTGAATCTATCAACACAAGCTTCCTAAAAATTTTTTCTCTCCAACAGCTATCAACAACGAAAAAATAAAATGTACATGTAGATCTTTCGGAACGTATAAATAATACCTCACGATCGTCATGTTCCCTACTTTCCCCATCATCACACCTCTGACTTTTTTCACATTCACTAGAACTTTTTTTTTGGTTTGTTCCCAACTCTGATATCATCATTTTTCTCCTCTTCATAACTTTTATCTTGAAATTCACCATACTTTCTTCTTCTTTGTTGCCAACCTTTCCTTTCTAAATTAAAAATCTTTGAACGGCCCTTCGTAGGCATTGTAATATTCTCCACATAATTTTAAACTTTAAAATAACAAATTTACCATAACCAGACACCTTGATATAACACAAATATTAATACTCGCCAACTCATACAAATAATATTAACCTACCAATAACAATGTTTCCCTTATACAGAAACTTACTTTGTGAATATTGTCGGTAGTGTGAGAAATTCACACAGCCCTTTAAAGTCGCAAAAAAAGTGAACAAAACTCCTCTAAACTATCAAACTTTTTACTTCACCGCAACCCCGACCATGCCACTTGAGAAGAATAAATTCCTACAAAGAAATCCTCATATAAATACTCAAAATTCACTAAACACAATCTGTAATGAATTAAAAAAAAAAACAACCAAAATGATGGCGCTGTGTTAAATTAACAAACAACCTTTTCCCCAGAGTACATACGGACCTGGTTTTTCCGCAAGATTGTTACTAAAAATAGAACACGTTTCCAAATTTTACATGAAAAAACCCCAATTTTACACTCTCACGAAAGTCATATTTCCACCAAAACTTAAAAACACGAAAGAGAAGTACCATCCCTACAAATTGCACTAAACCGTATTTCGATACCACAAAGCATCTAAAAGAAGATAGAAATAAAGTGCCGGAAAAGTCAGAAATTGACATCGCGAGAGTAACTGCATTAGTTGCGGTGCTGCCTGCAAGGCAGGCACCGCAACTAATAAACTGGGATTGTGCTGGGAGTTGACAGGGAGTCTCTCACGTTTTCCTCCCATTCACTTCTCATTTTATTTCTGTTCTTAGACTTACAGACTTACACTGCTCACATACAAGAGTAGCCTGGTGAGCGGCACTACAAACTTGAGGCTTGCCGTGAGAGACTGCTATCTTTGGCAACTATTGACATCATCATTTTTAACTTCTATTCTGTTTTGTTCATCAGTTAATCTAGATGAATAGATTTCAAGATACTTGACTATATCATCCAATCGACTTCGGCGTGGTGTTGCATTTGCTGAAGATTAATTAAAGGTCATCGTTGCGTCTCCCTGTCTGTTTACATATTGAGACCTTTTCATGGACTACGGAAGATCAGTGATTTGAAACCTGACCGCCCAAAATGCTACGACAGTAGCTGCAAAAATGCAAGTCTCTCGAGCAAGCCCTATCTCCGGTTTGTTGATGTATGCGGTAGTGTTTAAACACGGATCTACCATGCCCGATCGTTACAATGACTCGGTGTAGAAACGTTTAACGTGAAAAGTGGCAGAGATTTCTTTGGAACCCGTGTGAATCGACGCCGAGCGCCGAACGAGCGTCAAGCGCTCTCCTTAGAGGCATGGGGTTCAGGGTTTGCCTTAGTACCCCTCGCAAGGTCCAGTGGGAATGCCCCGAAAGCCCTGGAGATGTAAAGTTAATTTTAGCATCAGATTGAAAAATATTGCTATGTCTGAAGGGTTTTTGAATCCGGCTTAAAGAAACATGGAAAATTACAAATTTCCAAAGTTTTGGATGTGCGCGTAAACATATGATGCAGCGAACTTTAAGGTAAGAAGGTGCATGCGGAAGAGCAAAAATAAATTTTGGACCCATAGGAAGGGATGGTTGCCCAGAAGATAATCTAAGCGGAGGGTCACATTCGGTTAGCGCTTAGCGTACAAAAAATGTTTGAAGGGTCGTGACCCTGGGACAGCCGGAAATAGCATTTCAGGCAGAGGCTTTCACTGACGTCACACGCCCTGATCCTTTCGACGAGCAAACAAAATGCTAGCTAGGGTAACTGAGAAGAGTAGCTGGTAAACCACGTGCTTGTGACTGGTGCACTAAAACACTGTTCGTTGATTTTTGCCCGGCAATTCGCATGGCTTTCTAATTGTGACGTTACGTGAGAGAAGTTTCCCACTTGATGTCAGCACTTCTTTCAGTGATGTGATGGCTCTCACTGATGATGCCCAGTAGGTGAGTTATCAATAGGCAAAACAGTATACTCATTCAGTATTCATAAAGAAACGCTGTCATCGCAGGGCGTCAAAAGAGTTGGTTCACTGTCCTTACAATGAAGGTAGATTTCAATTCGTGTATATTCTGCGTGCAATCGCGCACTCTTTAGTACGCGCAACACCTAAGACACTCACATGTGTTCTTGCATCTGCTCTATGCCAACCAATGCCAACCAGACCGAAAGCGTGAACATATAGATATAACAGATACGCACAACGCAGTGTGTGGTCGTCACAATGAAGCACAGGTTTCAATTCGTGTACTTTCTGCGTGCAATCGCGCACTCGCAAACACGGACACCACCTAATATACACGCATGTGTTCTTGCGCATGCTCTACGCCAACCAATACCAACCAGTCCACAAGCGGAAACAGAGACGCACAACGCAGTGTGGTTTCACGATTAGGGGGTGCAGAGTCTGCGTTGTCGTGCGTGTCATGATGTGGTGAAATTGGAAATTCAGCGCACCTCCCGAGCAAAGATGCTACCATTATTTCGTCACAAAATAAAGTTTCAACATTGATGCAAAAAAAAATACACACTGACAACACATAGTCATTACTATTTACCACACCAGCGAATAAAGTTGTGTTTTCACAAAGTGAATACAATGGAGCAATATGTTTATATTTTCCTTTATGTTATCATTGAGGCAATGATAATATGGATCTTAGAATGGCGGGAGCGAGGATGGGGTGAGTTGTCATATTTCATTTTAGTTAAGCATGCTCAAATGCCACCTTCACTTGTGCTCGTTTGTCCTTACATATACTGTTCAATGTGTTCCTAGATTAAAAGTTGGGGGAGAGGACTCATGTATAGTTCACTACTGGACCGGGTCAAACGAATTTTAACTTAATTGTCTATGCCCAATGGTTATCTACAACGTACCAGCAATGATGATAATGATGTAATACTTTCTCAATGTCTCGTCCCTCGAAATTCGCCCATCCTGTATTAAACTAAATGTTTCAAATATATATTTCAAGGGTTCGGTCCATTGACGGTAAACCTGGTTTTCCTAAGCTAAATGGGCGGCAGGAGGAGTCCCGAAACATTCTCGACCCCTACAGAGTTTGCCATTGACAATACATTCCTGAACGGTTGGTTTCTTGGAAAAATCATCCTTTGAAAAATTTTTGCCCCCTTCAGCACATGTTTGGCTACTAACTTAAGGGAAATGCTCAAGCTGAAGAGGGCTGTGGCAAAGTTAAGTCCGTAGACCTAGACATAGACCTAGTTTAAGTCTAATTAAAAATAAGAATATACCAAATAAGCTATTCCACTTTTTAGGCTCAAGTATTAAATATTTATACATGTAGTCTAGGCTTAAAATAAAATTACGAGACACGCCCCCTTTTCCGCAGTGTGTGGTCAAGTTCGTTGAGCATCCGTATTTCACTTGGTAGGTCTCGGCGGCGGGATTTGGTATCCAGGTCGGGTCGTACCAAAGACTTTAAAAATGCAATAACACCGGAGTAGCGATAACAATCTAGTATTCTAGTGCCCCTCAACTGGAAAAGAGACCTTGGACACCAGTTGATTAAACCAGACGGCTGCCGAGGAGTAAAACCCTATATAACCTTACCTAATATCTCTCACACTCCCGAAACTTAAAGAGTTCAGATGTAAAAGTTTGAGATTTATGTTTTATCTTGCAATTGATTTTTGTGACTTGCTCACTGTCTGGTACTGGAAGGTAGCCATGAAGGAGCTCAGTGTGAGAGTGTGCGTGCGCGCGCGTGTTTATGTATGTGTGTGTGGGTGTATATGTGTATGTATTCACGTGAGGGTAAGCAGATGGGTTGTGAGAGAACTAATTATTCTTGCCACAACTTCTGTTCTTTAATTGCGACATTTTATCACAACCTAGTTTTTCCAACTTACGCTTTTTGACGAAACTTTTTAAATATTGATGATGACACGTGCGGTATAACATAGATAACATGTATAATTAATAATAAATAATTTAAAATGAATTGTATTGATTTGTAAATTTAGAAGAGACGAGGAGCATCTCTTGGGTGCAGAGGAAGGTGATAAAGTTGAAGAAAAGACGAAGAAGAAGACTTCGTAAGAGTAAGTCAGGGCTAATGATCTTTTCAATTGGTGACTCTTCAACTCTAATAACTGCATTTATTAAAATTCAATATAAAGCAAAGATAACCTCTCTGTAAAGGTGAAAACGACGACTGACATGTCGTGAAAGAAAAACAAATTTACGAATAGCTTTAACGTGAAAGAAAATTATAACTCTAATTAGCAATAAAAAAAATCATATTATAATATTTTTCAGGTAAGCGATTGGCCCGTCAAAGGATCCTCCTGGTGTCTTACTTGAGATTTCTGCAAAAGGTCAAGTTGGATGAAGCGACTCCTGAAGGAAGTCTAGCCAGCGAGGATGGGTCGAACCATGTTTTGGTAAAGTAAAGTCTACTTTATTTATCAAATATTCATCTTCCAATCAGTGAATCTAACAATCTGACACCCCGTGGTATCTTAGACTCCATAAATCTTTACAGTAAATTTCCTCTACTACGTCGCCCTCAAGACAAGGGTGAAATATATTTCAGACCTATGATACATTTATTACAAGAAGAAGACGATGGCTGACGCTAAAACACTGGCAAAATCTTGTAGACGTTAAGAGGGGTAGAATATTTTTAGTGACAAGATATACTAAATATCGAGAACGCAATTCTAAGACTTTGCCTGTCCGCCTGTTTAAAGAGGGATGTACTACGGATAGAAAATTCCTCGAAAGTGCATGTTTAACATCGAGAACACAGTTTCCCATTATCTTACAATTTAATAATGTATTTGAAGCAAATATGTCAAGTGAGCAACTCCAAAACCGATTGGTTTCATTTGTCTCAGCTTAACTCGTTGAGAAAGAATGGTTTACGGGTAAGAACTTCTATCTGTTAGTTTAAAATTTGTCGAGCAATACGTCTTTTGTAACCAAATGTTGGTACTTTTACTGTGTGGTAGGAGGCAAACGTAACCAGCCTTGATTAAGGTTAACATGAAATCTTTTTGAGTGCATTGCTTGTTCAACAGAAAATATTGCAGTAATTATTCATTATCAAATTCTTCAGTGTCAACAATAAACCCGAGCAATAGCGCTACCTTCTCAAATTATTATAAATTAGAGGATTTGTCAAATTTATGTCGTTTGAAATTTGATTTAAAAGTTTGGGTGACAAAATTATACTCTTAGGCTGCAACAAACTACTTAATTTCTATTTGTGAAAAACTTCTTCGTTGTAATAAGGTTTTGTAGTGCTCTGTTTTTAAAACTCTGTGATTCTGTGTTGATAAATATTGGTTCCAAAAAAATGACTTTTGTCTAACAACACACAATATTTTTTAATGATTGAAAATTCATAAGTCTTGCATTTCCGTTTTAAAAGATTTCAAGACAAGACGGTATTCGTAAAGATGATGATCAATCATCTTACACACAGGTCAGTACGACGCAGTGCAGTACCCCTAAGAAAGGTGTAAAGGTAACGACATCTGAAACCTTCATGCCACCTAAGGATTTAGACGCATTGAAAAGGTGAGTGTTATCAGGGATGTCTTCCTCCTTGCATTATGAAATTAAACAATAAATCTACGTTATACCATTGTATATGATTGAATAATTAATTTCATTAATGGCGACAGTTAATTTTATAAGAATGTTTTCCTTGACCTTTAAACCAGTGACTCCGTCAAGACAGACATCCGTGCAAGTGATGTCACCCAGTATGAACCTGTAGCGAGAGAAATAAATAACAAAGGTAGGAACCTATTTAAGAAAACAGAAATGTCTTGATGTAATGATTTGAATGCTTGAAGCAACATAATTTTTAAAGGACAAAACAGACTTAAATATATTTAGCTGAAATGTCTTTTGACATGAAAATGACAATTCGGTTATTAAATGTAAAAAGCATTAAAAATCAAGAAAATAACCCATCAAATTCCGACAAATTTGACCATTTTACAGGGCAATTTCTGATTTTTTAATCGGTAATAAATATGAGCTCAATATAAAAATCTTGTGATGTCATGAGAGGGACATTCCGTTCATGGCTGTTGTTATCCTTTGTTTTTGCAATCTTAATTTCATGGGCATTTTAAATTAGTTTGTCTTAAGGGTGTTATTTTTGTAGTTTAGAATTGTTTCCTTGAAAATCATCAGTACCAATTATCAAACAATTAACTATCTGCTGAGTAATTCAGAGATAATATATGGTTAACTAAAAAAATGTTAACACTTTTCAAAACTCCACATCATGATTTTGCATATGCAACAAGTTGCTACAGAAACATTCGATCTTTGAAGAGGTATGTATCTTGAAAACTGTAAAAGATATTTAAATAATTCCAACGGATTTCTCCTTAGAAAATTCCACTCTGTAACTGCCAACAAAAGTCAGATCATTTAACTGACATGTCACACTACCTTTAAATAGAATTAGCTTTACACAAGGATACTACATGAAGTAAAAATGACAAACCGAATAAGGTCTGAACATCAGTCTGATATTTGATGCTTAAGGGTCTTATTTTAAGACGTCTAATCGATGATCACAATCAATAGAGTTCTTTCCAGGAGCAATATGATGAATGAATCTATAACGTACAAAGATTTCTTTAGAAAGTACATTACTGCGGAACTTTTTTATTTGTAATTTGTTTCGACCTTTATATTTTACTCAGACCCAATAACTGATGACGTAAAGGCAGTAATGGAAGATATTCTTTTCATCGTCTGTAGTAAAACAACGACCGAAGACGAGACTACAGCAGAAGAAGAGATGAAAAAGGTACTTAGGTTTCCTTTTATTTCTTTTCATCTGGAAAACATGCAAAACTGTTACGCGTACGCTGTCCTAGGCACGATTTTCATGTTTAGTTCTACAACACGCAGAATACAGAGTAAACTTTGCGTACACATAAAGGTAATTGTTAGTTTCACAAATAAACCACTGGAGCCGTGCTGGCGTAGCTGTGGAAGGAAGATGCAGAAAACACGACTTGGCGTGTATAACGTTTATTAATAACTAAACTTTTCATTAGGGTAACGAAGAACTTCGAGACACTAAGAGCTCACATAAAATACAATTGTTTGTCAAATTTTGTGAAATTGGTGTGGCGTTGACTTTTTCTCTGTTTTGCGATGTTAGATCAAAGCTGACCAAACAGTTGCAGTGAACAAAAGTCAACCGAACGTGATCAACCATGAACCCATAACGAGGTTTGTAAAATTAAACCAGTTACCTGAACATCGAATAAAAGCGTGTATACTAGAAGAAAGAGACTTTTTTCGGTGATCAGACTTTAATGTATTTTAAGTCGGGGGCGGATACAAGGGGGGGGGGGATGGGTTATAGCCTACGCCACCAATTTTGTAATATCAGCAATGATACATTTTTTTGGAATGTCTAGATCCGCACCTGGATTCGTATGATTGTCTCCAGTTTGTGGTCTTAAGAATATCATTTAATGGTCCTTCACATCCCTGAAATACCCTAACCCGACAAAGTTTCTTTTAAAGAAATCCATCAAATAGAGAGTTCGGAAGTTGGTTTGGCAATGTTATCGTGAATGTTACCGTCACATGTGAAATTGTCAAACTGCTCGAAAGACGCTCAAACTTCAGAGAATGATTGAAGAGGTACTCTAATTTAGTTAAATATTTATTTATATTTATTTTGAGATTGTGATCTAACAGCCAGTGATCTGGCAAGTGTTGCGGGTATTCCACACGTGACTAATCTGTCAGATGTTTCGATCTCCAGTAAAAGCCATTAAAGTATTCGAAATTTACGCATATGAAATTTACCGCCTTAAAAATTCAGTTCTGGACTACTTAAACAAGTCAAATCAAACTCCTGTACCGACTCATTCATGAAAGCAAACAAGATTTGGAAGTAGAAAATTTGGGTTGTATCTCTTCGACGATCGATGATATTATCCACCCGTGAAGCAACTATCATAAGTCAATGATGTCAGTGTTGCAAGTAATACAGGATTTATATCCTAACTCGGTATTTACTTCTCTTAAACCAGGACTTTCAGGTAAGAAAATTTCCACCTGTAATCTTATCTTTAATCACGTTTATCAAAAACTACTTGTACCTTCCTTTTTTCAGGCCATTCCTCTTCGACTGTCAACTAGCTGCTGAAAACAGTGTGTCCGATCCACCAGGACCTCGAGAACTCATTCCCTTTACAGACTTCGATGACGTCATTGTTGAAGATGACGTCCTTTCTAGGAAGGTATAATTTGTTGAACTTTGTTTTAACTTTCCTTACCCGGTATAAACCAAATTTCATGTTGCATGGATAATATGCTGCTCTCAAGTAATGCGGTGTACATGCCGGTAATCAAGTAAAAACTCTGGTATAAAATTTTCCAAGCATTTAAAATAACTAAAAGGAAAGTTTAATTGACCCTAAAAACATTAATTCCATCTTAAACTTCTAACAGGACGGATATTTCTGGGACGTTGAGGACATGTTCGAGTACAACAGAACCCATTTTGGATATGAGTCTTCTCTAGACCATGACCTTTCTGAATACACGTAAGTGGAAATTATCAGTTTATATTTGTTTAGTTATAGATATTGTAGTAGACTTAAACCACACATAGACCTCTAGTAATAGACAACGTCGAATGATTGATGAGGTACTAACATGCAGTCAACTTTCACCACAAACTACAATTTTGGTAGTAGTCTACAGACATTCTGAATTGGAACAGCTCTTTGATTGACGGGGAATTCAAAAAATACAGACTACTTAAGCTCATATTACACAGTATGCACCGTACTGAGAGTGTTTTGACTATACACTGGGGTCTTGTATATTCACCCTTAAGCAATAAACTAAGACTGTATGTGGATAGGCCTATAAGGATGAGTTAAAGACAGTTGTGGGAGGAGCTAAAGTAGTAGGTTGGGAGAATTGGAACTGTCAGGGTGAGAGATAATTTTTAAGTTAAGTGATTAGTTTGCCAAACGTCTAAATCTTTAACATTGTTCATATTACTACAGGACTCCTCTTATTAGAGAGGACACCGAAGAGTACCAACTGAGGTGGGAGAGGGCTTGCAGACTCGAACAGGAAATCAACACCAAAAAACTTGCTGACCAGGCCGCGCAAGGGTCAAAGAAAAGACGAAAGTTAAAAGCAAAGAAAGCCAAAATCACCGATTCTTCTGCAAATTAAAACTATTTGTTTTATTCAAATTTCCGACTTGCAAAACTTAAAATATATTGAAACTTGTCTGTAATGTTCGTGTTGTCAATTTAATGTTTGTTGAATAAATTATTAAATGTTATCACTTTTGTCATTTCCTCCTCTATATTAATCTTACTGACAAATATTTCAAATGTGGCGACGACAACGTTCCATCGGAAGGAAGTTACGTCAACATGTCGTACTGAGTGGCTCTAAAGGGGTCCAGGAAAGCGCCACTCCCACTGAACATGCGGTCCAAGGCCTGTTGCTTCTGGTGGGTAAAAAAGGAGTACCCTCTCTAGTTGTGGCCTGGGGCAAATTCCTGTAGAAACGGTTGTTCTTTTTTACTCCGGAGACAAAAGAATGTCTCCTTATAGTCATAAATTGTCCTTTATTCTTGTGCAGGCCGCATATGATAGTCTAGGCCATGTGGGTGAAATTTTCAAAGTGGGGGGGGGGGCATCTGACCCCTATTTCCTCCTGTTCTGATAAGGTGCCTACAGAGGTGATGCTAGACATTTTCCAGCGGGGGAAACCATCCAAATTTTCCCTTTTCCAAGTGTGAACACCATCGTATTAAAGACGTCATTTGCGGCGAGCGACGCGCTGAAAATTTCGCCCTTTTAAACAAGTGTTTAAAAATATGGACCTTAATTGTATTGCAGAAAAGTTTGGATCCTGGTTTTCTGTAAGAAAATTTGAAAAATTGGGGATAACTGAAAAATCTGCATTTTCCATTGAAAAATCTGACGGCGAATAAAGATCGTTGTTAATCAAAATGTTATTCAACGCCTATGAATTGAGGCTCTCCGACGAAATTTGGGCAGTCAATAGCTAATATTGGAGGAAATTTGGAACTTTTATGAAAGGAAATTTGTTAAAATAGCACTGCAGTTGCCAGTGTCAGATGATCATCTGGTGCCTCGTACGGCAAATTTCCGATTTTGTCACTTCCAGATCTAGGGAAAGTTTTCCAAACTGAAGGTATTAATAACAATTTGCGGCGCGCGAAGCGCTCGGGAAGTTCTGCTTTTTGAAACAATAATGACGAATTATGGATCTTATTTGAAGAGAGTTCGGAATTTCACGAAAAAAAAAGTTGGGAAAATCACATTGTTTTTGGCTGGTGTCACAAATGACAAATTTTCGACCTCTTCATTTTTCAGAACCACCCTTCCCTTTGTAGCTACTACGCCACTGGATTTCTAAGAAAAGGGGTTATAGGTGCAAAATGTTGCTAAATGCGATAATATTTTGAGTAACTAAAATATGACAAACATCGTCTTGAAAGTGTAGGTAATTACTTCTTCAAGTCTTGAACGGACCACGGTCAATGTAAATTTAAATACCGGGTGTGCTCAGTAAGTGATCAGAATCACAACGAAAATTGTGTTAGTTTGTGAAGGATTTATGAAAACTTCCGATAGGTTGGGAACCATTTGCAATGGACATTGGTGCTACTGAAACACCGTTGCATACCTGTGTAAGATTGTTGCCGAAAACAATAAAGTACATCCATTATCCATTCGATCGACACCTCATGATACAATATCTGCATGCAGAAGATGGAGTTTACCTCTAGTTTCAGATTGAAGTTTCTTATCTTGCACATCCCATGTGATTTAACTTCCCTGTTTTTTGTCTAAATACAACTAAATAAAAAATGGTCGAATCGTTATACAAATGTGTGACATAATGCCCGAAATGGTAAATTATTTTAATACTTACAAATCTGCGCCGCCCCCCCCCCCCAAAAATAGAAAACGATATATTATATTCAAAGTAAAGTAAATTTTTGTTGTTTTTTAACAATTTGTTTTAAATGTGAGGCTTCGGCCTATATTGGTTAAAAGTTTGGATTCTTACTAGAGAAATTTTAAGGAAATGTGTAAAAAATTTGACGAATAAAGAAGAATCTGTCCTTCTAACTTTTTGTTCTTGATGTGGTAAATCAGTACCATATCGACGATATGCAGAGTCCGCGCTTGTTTTTGCTAGATGCATTTAATCTGTGTTGCCCGGATACCTCTCCAGTATACTCAAAAAGTAACGGAGGCGCCGCAAGAGCGCGAAGCGATCTCCTTAACGGCGTGGGGTCCAGGGCCCGTACTTAGGGCCCCTGGAGTGGTCCATGAGCAACGCTCTGAAAGTTCTGGGGATGTAAAGTTACTTTGAGCATCAGAATGAATCCTATTGCTATGTGTGAGGGGCTCTGAAACCTCTCTTTTGGAAAATGTTTGACTTCCCATTGCCCTAGACGCAAAATGGTGTGAAACCTGACAAAATGAATCGTTAATAAGTCACTGTTTTGGTTTTTCTGGGTAGTGTTTTTTTCCTTAGTGCCTTCCCTCCCGGCGTGGCTATATGCTTTTATTTTCCATTGGGAATATATTGCATACTCCTGTATTACCCCAGCGGGGGAATTAACCTCAAATCCTGACGAATAGGCCCTACAATGAGTTGCCATAAAGACAGGAAGAAATAATTTGGGTGTCTTTCTCCCCTTTTAGAATTTTTGAATATTCGGATAGCCTCAGATCTAGTGCACCATCTAGTATCCGATTAAGTCAATATTCTTTCCAGTACAAAACCCCTAAAATGTCCTGCATAAAAAACGGGTCCTACGCAACTTGGATCCTATCCTGAATCGTTGTAATAGCAATGCTCAAATCAAAAGTTGTCAATGGGGTAGTCCTTTATAGTCTCCGTGGCTTCCGTTGCTCTAGCAAATTT
Organism: Holothuria scabra; assembly: GCA_037179385.1. NCBI lineage: Eukaryota > Metazoa > Echinodermata > Holothuroidea > Aspidochirotida > Holothuriidae > Holothuria > Holothuria scabra. The sequence goes on from CM074194.1 coordinate 32,511,700, forward strand.
AAATTTTTCCGGGGTATTGGTACGTGTATCTCAGTCACAAAAAATGTCGAACAAATTACCACAAATCACAAGTGTTATAAAGCAATATGGCCAATAATTCAGGTTCCAGATATTGTTAAAGCTATAGACAGAGCACTGGCATTCTTTGGAAATTAAAGGCAGTCAGCAGCTCACACAAACGTCAATTTTTGTAATAGTCTACAGAAATTCTCAGTTGGTACAGCTCTTTGATTGACAGCAAATTAAAAACACGCAGAGTGTTTTAGCTCAATATACAGAGCATGTACTGTACTGAGAGTGTTTTGATTACATATTGGGGTCTTGCATAGGCCCTACAGTCCCTAAAACAATAAACTGGGATTGTGCTGGGAGTTGTCAGGGAGTCTCTCACGTTTTCCTCTCATTCACTTCTCATTTTATTTCTGTTCTTAGACTTACAGACTTACACTGCTCACATACAAGAGTAGCCTGCTGAGCGGCACTACAAACTTGAGGCTTGCCGTGAGAGACTGCTATCTTTGGCAACTATTGACATCATCATTTTTAACTTCTATTCTGTTTTGTTCATCAGTTAATCTAGATGAATATATTTCAAGATACTTGACTATATCATCCAATCGACTTCGGCGTGGTGTTGCATTTGCTGAAGATTAATTAAAGGTCATCGTTGCGTCTCCCTGTCTGTTTACATATTGAGACCTTTTCATGGACTACGGAAGATCAGTGATTTGAAACCTGACCGCCCAAAATGCTACGACAGTAGCTGCAAAAATTCAAGTCACTCGAGCAAGCCTGATCTCCGGTTTGTTGATGTATGCGGTAGTGTTTAAACACGGATCTACCATGCCCAGTCGTTACAATGACTAGGTGTAGAAACGTTTAACGTGAAAAGTGGCAGAGATTTCTTTGGAACCCGTGTGAATCGACGCCGAGCGCCGAACGAGCGTCAAGCGCTCTCCTTAGAGGCATGGGGTTCAGGATTTGCCTTAGTGCCCCTCGCAAGGTCCAGTGGGAATGCCCCGAAAGCCCTGGAGATGTAAAGTTAATTTTAGCATCAGATTGAAAAATATTGCTATGTCTGAAGGGTTTTTGAATCCGGCTTAAAGAAACATGGAAAATTGCAAATTTCCAAAGTTTTGGATGTGCGCGTAAACATATGATGCAGCGAACTTTAAGGTAAGAAGGTGCATGCGGAAGAGCAAAAATAAATTTTGGGCCCATGGGAAGGGATGGTTGCCCAGAAGATAATCTAAGCGGAGCGTCACATTCGGTTAGCGCTTAGCGTACAAAAAATGTTTTAAGGGTCGTGACCCTGGGACAGCCGGAAATAGCATTTCAGGCAGAGGCTTTCACTGACGTCACACGCCCTGATCCTTTCGACGAGCAAACAAAATGCTAGCTAGGGTAACTGAGAAGAGTAGCTGGTAAACCACGTGCTTGTGACTGGTGTACGTAAACACTGTTCGTTGATTTTTGCCCGGCAATTCGCATGGCTTTCTAATTGTGACGTTACGTGAGAGAAGTTTCCCACTTGATGTCAGCACTTCTTTCAGTGATGTGATGGCTCTCACTGATGATGCCCAGTAGGTGAGTTATGTATAGAGGCTTTGCAATTACGTCACGGAACCGCCATGCTGGAGGACATTCATGCCAAAAACACGTGGCTTTGTGCCGAACGCACTGCACAGTGTGCACTGTGACATGCAAATGTGTATATAAATTCAACGAGCAAGCGCGTCCCGTATGGTTTACTACGTAGTTACATGTACTCCAGCATGGCCGCCGGAGAGTATTATGACGTCATGTGAAAAGCCTCTATAGGCAAAACAGTATACTCATTCAGTATTCATAAAGAAACGCCGTCATCGCAGGGCGTCAAAAGAGTTGGTTCACTATCCTTACAATGAAGGTAGATTTCAATTCATGTATATTCTGCGTGCAATCGCGCACTCTTTAGTACGCGCAACACCTAAGACACTCACATGTGTTCTTGCATCTGCTCTATGCCAACCAATGCCAACCAGACCGAAAGCGTGAACATATAGAGATAAGAGATACGCACAACGCAGTGTGTGGTCGTCACAATGAAGCGCAGGTTTCAATTCGTGTACTTTTTGCGTGCAATCGCGCACTCGCAAACACGGGCACCACCTAATATACATGCATGTGTTCTTGCGCATGCTCTACGCCAACCAATGCCAACCAGTCCACAAGCGTAAACAGAGACGCACAACGCAGTGTGGTTTCACGATTAGGGGGTGCAGAGTCTACGTTGTCGTGCGTGTCATGATGTGGTGAAATTGGAAATTCAGCGCACCTCCCGAGCAAAGATGCTACCATTATTTCGTCACAAAATAAAGTTTCAACATTGATGCAAAAAATACACACTGACAACTCATAGTCATTACTATTTACCACACCAGCGAATCAAGTTGTGTTTTCACAAAGTGAATACAATGGAGCAATTTGTTTATATTTTCCTTTATGTTATCGTTGAGGCAATGATAATATGGATCTTAGAATGGCGGGAGCGAGGATGGGGTGAGTTGTCATATTTCATTTTAGTTGAGCATGCTCAAATGCCACCTTCACTTGTGCTCGTTTGTCCTTACATATACTGTTTAATGTGTTCCTAGATTAAAAGTTGGGGGAGAGGACTCATGTATAGTTCACTACTGGACCGGGTCAAACGAATTTTAAATTAATTGTCTATGCACAATGGTTATCTACAACGTACCAGCAATGATGATAATGATGGAATACTTTCTCAATGTCTCGTCCCCCGAAATTCGCCCATTCTGTATTAAACTAAATGTTTCAAATATATATTTCAAGGGTTCGGTCCATTGACGGTAAACCTGGTTTTCCTAAGCTAAGTGGGCGGCAGGAGGACTCCCGAAACATTTTCGACCCCTACAGAGTTTGCCATTGACAATACATTCCTGAACGGTTGGTTTCTTGGAAAAATCATCCTTTGAAAATTTTTCGCCCCCTTCAGCACATGTTTGGCTACTAACTTAAGTGAAATGCTCAAGCTGAAGAGGGCTGTGGCAAAGTTAAGTCCGTAGACCTAGACATAGACCTAGTTTAAGTCTAATTAAAAATAAGAATATACCAAATAAGCTATTCCACTTTTTAGGCTCAAGTATTAAATATTTATACATGTAGTCTAGGCTTAAAATAAAATTACGAGAGACGCCCCTTTTCCGCAGTGTGTGGTCAAGTTCGTTGAGCATCCGTGTTTCACTTGGTAGGTCTCGGCGGCGGGATTTGGTATCCAGGTCGGGTCGTACCAAAGACTTTAAAAATGCAATAACACCGGAGTAGCGATAACAATCTAGTATTCTAGTGCCCCTCAACTGGAAAAGAGACCTTGGACACCAGTTGATTAAACCAGACGGCTGCCGAGGAGTAAAACCCTATATAACCTTACCTAATATCTCTCACACTCCCGAAACTTAAAGAGTTCAGATGTAAAAGTTTGAGATTTATGTTTTATCTTGCAATTGATTTTTGTGACTTCCTCACTGTCTGGTACTGGAAGGTAGCCATGAAGGAGCTCAGTGTGAGAGTGTGCATGCGCGCGCGTGTGTGTTCATGTATGTGTGTATGGGTGTATATGTGTATGTATTCACGTGAGGGTAAGCAGATGGGTTGTGAGAGAACTAATTATTCTTGCCACAACTTCGGTTCTTTAATTGCGACATTTTATCACAACCTAGTTTTTCCAACTTACGCTTTTTGACGAAACTTTTTAAATATTGATGATGACACGTGCGGTATAACATAGATAACATGTATAATTAACAATAAATAATTTAAAATGAATTGTATTGATCTGTAAATTTAGAAGAGACGAGGAGCATCTCTTGGGTGCAGAGGAAGGTGATAAAGTTGAAGAAAAGACGAAGAAGAAGACTTCGTAAGAGTAAGTCAGGGCTAATGATCTTTTCAATTGGTGACTCTTCAACTCTAATAACTGCATTTATTAAAATTCAATATAAAGCAAAGATAACCTCTCTGTAAAGGTGAAAACGACGACTGACATGTCGTGAAAGAAAAACAAATTTACGAATAGCTTTGACGTGAAAGAAAATTATAACTCTACTTAGCAATAAAAAAATCATATTATAATATTTTTCAGGTAAGCGATTGGCCCGTCAAAGGGTCCTCCTGGTGTCTTACTTGAGATTTCTGCAAAAGGTCAAGTTGGATGAAGCGACTCCTGAAGGAAGTCTAGCCAGCGAGGATGGGTCGAACCATGTTTTGGTAAAGTAAAGTCTACTTTATTTATCAAATATTCATCTTCCAATCAGTGAATCTAACAATCTGACACCCCATGGTATCTAAGACTCCATAAATCTTTACAGTAAATTTCCTCTACTACGTCGCCCTCAAAACAAGGGTGAAATATATTTCAGACCTATGATACATTTATTACAAGAAGTAGACGATGGGAGACACTAAAACACTGGCAAAACCTTATAGACGTTAAGAGGGGTAGAATATTTTTAGTGACAAGATATACTAAATATCGAGAACGTAATTCTAAGACTTTGCCTGTCCGCCTGTTTGAAGAGGGATGTACTACGGATAGAAAATTCATCGAAAGTGCATGTTTAACATCGAGAACACAGTTTCCCATTATCTTACAATTTAATAATGTATTTGAAGCAAATATGTCAAGTGAGCAACTCCAAAACCGATTAGTTTCATTTGTCTCAGCTTAACTCGTTGAGATAGAATGGTTTACGGGTAAGAACTTCTGTCTGTTAGTTTGAAATTTGTCGAGCAATACGTCTTTTGTAACCAAACGTTGGTACTTTTACTGTGTGGTAGGAGGCAAACGTAACCAGCCTTGATTAAGGTTAACATGAAATCTTTTTGAGTGCATTGCTTGTTCAACAGAAAATATTGCAGTAATTATTCATTATCAAATTCTTCAGTGTCAACAATAAACCCGAGCAATAGCGCTACCTTCTCAAATTATTATAAATTAGAGGAGTTGTCAAATTTATGTCGTTTGAAATTTGATTTAAAAGTTTGGGTGACAAAATTATACTCTTAGGCAACAAACTACTTAATTTCTATTTGTGAAAAACTTCTTCGTTGTAATAAGGTTTTGTAGTGCTCTGTTTTTAAAACTCTGTGATTCTGTGTTGATAAATATTGGTTCCAAAAAATGACTTTTGTCTAACAACACACAATATTTTTTAATGATTGAAAATTCATAAGTCTTGCATTTCCGTTTTAAAAGATTTCAAGACAAGACGGTATTCGTAAAGATGATGATCAATCATCTTACCCACAGGTCAGTACGACGCAGTGCAGTACCCCTAAGAAAGGTGTAAAGGTAACGACATCTGAAACCTTCATGCCACCTAAGGATTTAGACGCATTGAAAAGGTGAGTGTTATCAGGGATGTCTTCCTCCTTGCATTATGAAATTAAACAATAAATCTACGTTATACCATTGTATATGATTGAATAATTAATTTCATTAAAGGAGACAGTTAATTTTATAAGAATGTTTTCCTTGACCTTTAAACCAGTGACTCCGTCAAGACAGACATCCGTGCAAGTGATGTCACCCAGTATGAACCTGTAGCGAGAGAACTAAAAAACAAAGGTAGGAACCTATTTAAGAAAACAGAAATGTCTTGATGTAATGATTTGAATGCTTGAAGCAACATAATTTTTAAAGGACAAAACAGACTTAAATATATATAGCTGAAATGTCTTTTGACATGAAAATGACAATTCGGTTATTAAATGTAAAAAGCATTAAAAATCAAGAAAATAACCCATCAAATTCAGACAAATTTGACCATTTTACAGGGCAATTTCTAATTTTTAATCGGTAATAAATATGAGCTCAATATAAAAATCTTGTGATGTCATGAGAGGGACATTCCATTCACGGGTGTTGTTATCCTTTGTTTTTGCAATCTTAATTTCATGGGCATTTTAAATTAGTTTGTCTTAAGGGTGTTATTTTTGTAGTTTAGAATTGTTTCCTTGAAAATCATTAGTACCAATTATCAAACAATTAACTATCTGCTGAGTAATTAAGAGATAATATAGGATTAACTAAAAAAATGTTAACACTTTTCAAAAATCCACATCATGATTTTGCATATGCAACAAGTTGCTACAGAAACATTCGATCTTTGAAGAGGTATGTATCTTGAAAACTGTAAAAGATTTTAAATAATTCCAACGGATTTCTCCTTAGAAAATTCCACTCTGTAACTGCCAACAAAAGTCAGATCATTTAACTGACATGTCACACTACCTTTAAACAGAATTAGCTTTACACAAGGATACTACATGAAGTAAAAATGACAAACCGAATAAGGTCTGAACATCAGTCTGATATTTGATGCTTAAGGGTCTTATTTTAAGACGTCTAATCGATGATCACAATCAATAGAGTTCTTTCCAGGAGCAATATGATGAATGAATCTATAACGTACAAAGATTTCTTTAGAAAGTACATTACTGCGGAACTTTTTTATTTGTAATTTGTTTCGACCTTTATATTCTACTCAGACCCAATAACTGATGACGTGAAGGCATTAATGGAAGATATTCTTTTCATCGTCTGTAGTAAAACAACGACCGAAGATGAGACTACAGCAGAAGAAGAGATGAAAAAGGTACTTAGATTTCCTTTTATTTCTTTTCATCTGGAAAACATGCAAAACTGTTACGCGTACGCTGTTCTAGGCACGATTTTCATTTTTAGTTCTACAACACGCAGAATACAGAGTAAACTTTGCGTACACATAAAGGTAATTGTTAGTTTCACAAATAAACCACTGGAGCCGTGCTGGCGTAGCTGTGGAAGGAAGATGCAGAAAACACGACTTGGCGTGTATAATGTTTATTAATAACTAAACTTTTCATTAGGGTAACGAAGAACTTCGAGACACTAAGAGCTCACATAAAATACAATTGTTTGTCAAATTTTGTGAAATTGGTGTGGCGTTGACTTTTTCTCTGTTTTGCAATGTTAGATCAAAGCTGACCAAACAGTTGCAGTGAACAAAAGTCAACCGAACGTGATCAACCATGAACCCATAACGAGGTTTGTAAAATTAAACCAGTTACCTGAACATCGAATGAAAGCGTGTATACTAGAAGAAAGAGACTTTTTTCGGTGATCAGACTTTAATATATTTTAAGTCAGGGGCGGGTACAAGGGGGGGGGGTATGGCCTCAGCCACCAGTTTTGTTATATCAGCAATGATACATTTTTTGGAATGTCTAGATCCGCACCTGGATTCGTATGATTGTCTCCAGTTTGTGGTCTTAAGAATATCATTTAATGGTCCTTCACATCCCTTAAATACCCTAATCCGACAAAGTTTCTTTTAAAGAAATCCATCAAATAGAGAGTTCGGAAGTTGGTTTGGCAATGTTATCGTGAATGTTACCGTCACATGTGAAATTGTCAAACTGCTCGAAAGACGCTCAAACTTCAGAGAATGATTGAACAGGTACTCTAATTTAGTTAAATATTTAAACATGTGGGTTTTGAGATTGTGATCTAACAGCCAGTGATCTGGCAAGTGTTGCGGGTATTCCACACGTGACTAATCTGTCAGATGTTTCAATCTCCAGTAATTTACGCATATGAAATTTACCGCCTTAAAAATTCAGTTCTGGACTACTTAAACAAGTCAAATCAAACTCCTGTACCGAATCATTTATGAAAGCAAACAAGATTTGGAAGTAGAAAATTTGGGTTGTATCTCTTCGACGATCGATGATATTATCCACCCGTGAAGCAACTATCGTAAGTCAATGATGTCAGTGTTGCAAGTAATACAGGATTTATATCCTAACTCGGTATTTACTTCTCTTAAACCAAGACTTTTCAGGTAAAAAGATTTTCATCTGTAATCTTATCTTTAATCACGTTTATCAAAAATTACTTGTACCTTCCTATTTCAGGCCATTCCTCTTCGACTGTGAACTGGCTGCCGAAAACAGTGTGTCCAATCCACCAGGACCTCGGGAACTCGTTCCCTTTACAGACTTCGATGACGTCACTGCTGAAGATGACGTCCTTACTGGGAAGGTATGATTTGTTGAACTTTGTTTTGACTTTCCTTACCCGGTATAAACCAAATTTCATGTTTCACGGATAATATGCTGCTCTCAAGTAATGCGGTATACATGCCGGTAATCAAGTAAAAACTCTGGTATAAAATTTTCCAAGCTTTAAAAATAACTAGAAGGAAAGTTTAATTGACCCTAAAAAGAGTAATTTCGTCTTAAACTTTTTACAGGACGGATATTTCTGGGACGTTGAAGACATGTTCGAGTACAACAGAACCCATTTTGGATATGAGTCTTCTCTAGACCATGACCTTTCTGAATACACGTAAGTGGAAATTATCAGTTTATATTTGTTTAGTTATAAATATTGTAGTAGACTTAAACCACACATAGACCTCTACACTGTTAAAAATTTCTCTGTAAATTTACATAATTTTTATGGCAAATTTTTTTCCAACCAAATAATGTTTTTTTTACAGCCAGACTGTAATCATGAAAAAACATTAAGGGTTTGTTTTTTCTTTACAGTTTTTGCATGTAAATTAGTTTACAAAAGTCTACTATAAAATCGAATTACAGAATTGTTCTGTTTTGTTTACCTTAATTTTATGTGAATTTACAGCCTACTGTTTTCATTCCCGACGTTTTAATATTTTTTATAATATCGCTTTTTTACCTTTCATATGTTATTACGTAACATACACTTCACCATTACGTAGATCAGGTATTTGCTTATCAACGTAATGTGTCGTTACGAAGTTGTTTTCAATCCAAACACATTGAGGATGCTTTGTTGTCATATTGTTGTCAAGAAGACTGCTATCTCTAGGAACTTTGTAACTTGAAAGTCACATTTTTTGTACAATATAATAAATGTTTTTAAAATAAATATGACAAAGAATGCAAATACATTGGTTGCAAACATTTTCAGACAAGGTAAACAATAAGTTTATCACTTCCTGATTAAAAAAACGCCAAAGAAGATATTATTGAAAGCAACAGTAATCATTTTTTTAGGAAAATGCCGACAAAATAAGCTCCACCCATTTATGCAAAATGAGATTTATGTCATAAAGTGGTAAATTTACAGACTCTTTCAAGTAAATTTGTGAAACGTTTTTAATTTATTCCGATCAAGTGCACGAGCGCCTGTGGCGATGAGTTGACATCAGTATACCAATTGTCAGTGCTCTGAAATTAGGGCCTTACAATTTCTTTTTACTTAAAAATGTGTGACAAAACACCAGCTGTATGATATTTATAACTAAGAACGTAATAACTAAGTATGCTTTTATAATAAATGTAAGTAAATTTTCAAATAAGGCCATAAATTTGCCAAAAATGTTTTTTTTTTTTAAACTGAAACTTCGCAGAACGATGCATGTTATATATTGAAAATATTCTGGCTATTTCTTATTTGCTTGTGTGGGCTTATTTTTGTTTCTTTTTCAGCTTAAAAACAAAATGAATGTTTGTTAAATGACAGTATATTTATGTGAAATCAGAAAAATACAAAATACTGTTAAAATTTCTGTTAAAAGGTTTTACAAAGCAGTAAAATTTGGTTAAAAAAGCAGACAGAAATGGTTTTTCAAATAAACAGAAAATGCATGTTAAACAACCTTTTTTTATTGTAGCAATACAAAGTGTCTGTAAAGATACAGAAAATCTCTATTAAAAGTAAAATACAAAAAGTTAAAGTTAAAAAAAGTCTGTAAATTTACAGAAATTTTTAACAGTGTAGTAATAGACAACGTGGAATGATTGATGAGGTACTAACATGCAGTCAACTTTCACCACAAGCTACAATTTTGGTAGTAGTCTACAGACATTCTGAATTGGAACAGCTCTTTGATTGACGGGAAATTCAAAAATACAAGACTACTTAAGCTCATATTACACAGTATGCACCGTACTGAGAGTGTTTTGACTATACACTGGGGTCTTGTATATTCACCCTTAAGCAATAAACTAAGACTGTATGTGGATAGGCCTATATGGATGAGTTTAAGACAGTTGTGGGAGGAGCTAAAGTAGTAGGTTGGGAGAATTGGAACTGTCAGGGTGAGAGATAATTTTTAAGTGAAGTGATTAGTTTGCCAAACGTCTAAATCTTTAACATTGTCCATATTACTACAGGACTCCTCTTATTAGAGAGGACACCGAAGAGTACCAACTGAGATGGGAGAGGGCTTGCAGACTCGAACAGGAAATCAACACCAAAAAACTTGCTGACCAGGCCGCGCAAGGGTCAAAGAAAAGACGAAAGAAAAAAGCAAAGAAAGCCAAAATCACCGATTCTTCTGCAAATTAAAACTATTTGTTTTATTCAAATTTCCGACTTGCAAAACTTAAAATATATTGAAACTTGTCTGTAACGTTCGTGTTGTCAATTTAATGTTTGTTGAATAAATTATTAAATGTTATCACTTTTGTCATTTCCTCCTCTATATTAATCTTACTGACAAATATTTCAAATGTGGCGACGACAACGTTCCATCGGAAGGAAGTTACGTCAACATGTCGTACTGAGTGGCACTAAAGGGGTCCAGGAAAGCGCCACTCCCACTGAACATGCGGTCCAAGGCCTGTTGCTTCTGGTGGGTAAAAAGGAGTACCCTCTCTAGTTGTGGCCTGGGGCAAATTCCTGTAGAAACGGTTGTTCTTTTTTACTCCGGGGACAAAAGAATGTCTCCTTACAGTCATAAATTGCCCTTTATTCTTGTGCAGGCCGCATATGATAGTCTAGGCCATGTGGGTGAAATTTTCAAAGTGGGGGGGGGGGCATCTGACCTAAATATTTCCTCCTGTTCTGATAAGGTGCCTACAGAGGTGATGCTAGACATTTTTCCAGCGGGGGAAAGCATCCAAATTTTCCCTTTCCAAGTATTAAGGACGTCATTTGCGGCGCGCCAGGCGCGCTGAAAATTTCGCCCTTTTAAAAAAATATTTAAAAATATGGACCTTAATTGTATTGCCGAAAAGTTTGGACTCTGGTTCTCTGTAAGAAAATTTGAAAAAATGGGGATAACTGAAGAATCTGCATTTTTCATTGATAAATCTGACGGCCAATAAAGATCGTTGTTGATTCATAATGTTATCCAACGCCTATGAATTGAGGCTCTCCGACGAAATTTGGGCAGTCAAGAGCTAATGTTGGAGGATATTTGGAATTTTTATGAAAGAAAATTTATTAAAATAGCACTGTAGTTGCCGGTGTCAGATGATGATCTGGTGTCTCGTACGGCAAATTCCCGATTTTGTCACTTCCAGAGCTCGGAAAAGTTTACCAAACTGAAGGTATGAATAACAATTTGCGGCGCGCGAAGCGCTCGGGAAGTTCTGCTTTTTGAAACAATAATGACGAATTATGGATCTTATTTGAAGAGAGTTAGGAATTTCACGAAAAAAAAGTTGGGAAAACCACATTGTTTTTGGCTGGTGTCACAAATGACAAATTTTCGACTTCTTCATTTTTCAGAACCACCCTTCCCCTTGTAGCTACTACGCCACTGGATTTCTAAGAAAAGGGGTTATAAGTGCAAAATGTTGCTAAATGCGATAATATTTTGAGTAACTAAAATATGACAAACATGGTCTTGAAAGTGTAGGTAATTACTTCAAGTCTTGAACGGACCACGGTCAATGTAAATTTAAATACCGGGTGTACTCGGTAAGTGATCAGAATCACAACGAAAATTGTGTTAGTTTGTGAAGGATTTATGAAAACTTCCGATAGGATGGGAACCATTTGCAATGGACATTGGTGCTACTGAAACACCGTTGCATACCGGTGTAAGATTGTTGCCGAAAACAATAAAGTACATCCATTATCCATTCGATCGACACCTTATGATACAATATCTGCATGCAGAAGATGGAGTTTACCTCTAGTTTCAGATTGAAGTTTCTTATCTTGCACATCCCATGTGATTTAACTTCCCTGTTTTTTGTCTAAATACAACTAAATACAAAATGGTCGAATCGTTATACAAATGTGTGACATAACGCCCGGAATGGTAAATTATTTTAATTCTTACAAATCTGCGCCGCCCCCCCCCCCCCAAAAAAAATAGAAAACGATATATTATATTCAAAGTAAAGTAAATTTTTGTTGTTTTTTAACAATTTGTTTTAAATGTGAGGCTTCAGCCTATATTGGTTAAAAGTTTGGATTCTTACTAGAGAAATTTGAAGGAAATGTTTAAAAAATTTGACGAATAAAGAAGAATCTGTCCTTCTAACTTTTTGTTCTTGATGTGGTAAATCAGTACCATATCGACGATATGCAGACTCCGCACTTGTTTTTGCTAGCTGCATTTAATCTGTGTTGCCCGGATACCTCTCCAGTATACTCAAAAAGTAACGGAGGCGCCGCAAGAGCGCGAAGCGATCTCCTTAACGGCGTGGGGTCCAGGGGCCGTACTTAGGGCCCCTGGAGTGGTCCATGAGCAACGCTCTGAAAGTTCTGGGGATGTAAAGTTACTTTGAGCATCAGAATGAATCCTATTGCTATGTGTGAGGGACTCTGAAACCTCTCTTTTGGAAAATGTTTGACTTCCCATTGAGCTAGACGCAAAATGGTGTGAAACCTGACAAAATGAATCGTGAATATGTCACTGTTTTGATTTTTTTCTGGGTAGTGTTTTTTTCCTTAGTGCCTTCCCTCCCGGCGTGGCTATATGCTTTTATTTTCCATTGGGAGTATATTGCATACTCCTGTATTACCCCAGCGGGGGAATTAACCTCAAATCCTGACGAATAGGCCCTACAATGAGTTGCCATAAAGACAGGAAGAAATAATTTGGGTGTCTTTCTCCCCTTTTAGAATTTTTGAATATTCGGATAGCCTCAGATATATTGCACCATCTAGTATCCGATTAAGTCAATATTCTTTCCAGTATAAAACCCCTAAAATGCATTGCATAAAAAACGGGTCTTACGCAACTTGGATCCTATCCTGAATCGTTGTAATAGCAATGCTCAAATCAAAAGTTGTCAATGGGGTAGTCCTTTATAGTCTCCGTGGCTTCCGTTGCTCTAGCAAATTTAAATTTTTCCGGGGTATTGGTACGTGTATCTCAGTCACAAAAAATGTCGAACAAATTACCACAAATCGCAAGTGTTATAAAGCAATATGGCCAATAATTTAGGTTCCAGATATTGTTAAAGCTATAGACAGAGCACTGGCATTCTTTGGAAATTAAAGGCAGTCAGCAGCTCACACAAACGTCAATTTTTGTAACAGTCTACAGAAATTCTCAGTTGGTACAGCTCTTTGATTGACAGCAAATTAAAAACACGCAGAGTGTTTTAGCTCAATATACAGAGCATGTAGTGTACTGAGAGTGTTTTGATTACATATTGGGGTCTTGCATAGGCCCTACAGTCCCTAAAGCAATAAACTGGGATTGTGCTGGGAGTTGTCAGGGAGTCTCTCACGTTTTCCTCTCATTCACTTCTCATTTTATTTCTGTTCTTAGACTTACAGACTTACACTGCTCACATACAAGAGTAGCCTGCTGAGCGGCACTACAAACTTGAGGCTTGCCGTGAGAGACTGCTATCTTTGGCAACTATTGACATCATCATTTTTAACTTCTATTCTGTTTTGTTCATCAGTTAATCTAGATGAATATATTTCAAGATACTTGACTATATCATCCAATCGACTTCGGCGTGGTGTTGCATTTGCTGAAGATTAATTAAAGGTCATCGTTGCGTCTCCCTGTCTGTTTACATATTGAGACCTTTTCATGGACTACGGAAGATCAGTGATTTGAAACCTGACCGCCCAAAATGCTACGACAGTAGCTGCAAAAATTCAAGTCTCTCGAGCAAGCCTGATCTCCGGTTTGTTGATGTATGCGGTAGTGTTTAAACACGGATCACCCATGCCCGATCCTTACAATGACTCGGTGTAGAAACGTTTAACGTGAAAAGTGGCAGAGATTTCTTTGGAACCCGTGTGAATCGACACCGAGCGCCGAACGAGCGTCAAGCGCTCTCCTTAGAGGCATGGGGTTCAGGGTTTGCCTTAGTGCCCCTCGCAGGGTCCAGTGGGAATGCCCCGAAAGCCCTGGAGATGTAAAGTTAATTTTAGCATCAGATTGAAAAATATTGCTATGTCTTAAGGGTTTTTGAATCCGGATTAAAGAAACATGGAAAATTGCAAATTTCCAAAGTTTTGGATGTGCGCGTAAACATATGATGCAGCGAACTTTAAGGTAAGAAGGTGCATGCGGAAGAGCAAAAATAAATTTTGGGCCCATGGGAAGGGATGGTTGCCCAGAAGATAATGTAAGCGGAGGGTCACATTCGGTTAGCGCTTAGCGTACAAAAAATGTTTGAAGGGTCGTGACCCTGGGACAGCCGGAAATAGCATTTCAGGCAGAGGCTTTCACTGACGTCACACGCCCTGATCCTTTCGACGAGCAAAACAAATGCTAGCTAGGGTAACTGAGAAGAGTAGCTGGTAAACCACGTGCTTGTGACTGGTGCACTAAAACACTGTTCGTTGATTTTTGCCCGGCAATTCGCATGGCTTTCTAATTGTGACGTTACGTGAGAGAAGTTTCCCACTTGATGTCAGCACTTCTTTCAGTGATGTGATGGCTCTCACTGATGATGCCCAGTAGGTGAGTTATCTATAGGCAAAACAGTATACTCATTCAGTATTCATAAAGAAACGCCGTCATCGCAGGACGTCAAAAGAGTTGGTTCACTGTCCTTACAAGGAAGGTAGATTTCAATTCGTGTATATTCTGCGTGCAGTCGCTCACTCTTTAGTACGCGCGACACCTAAGACACTCACATGTGTTCTTGCATCTGCTCTATGCCAACCAGTGCCAACCAGACCGAAAGCGTGAACATATAGAGATAAGAGATACGCACAACGCAGTGTGTGGTCGTCACAATGAAGCGCAGGTTTCAATTCGTGTACTTTTCGCGTGCAATCGCGCATTCGCAAACACGGGCACCACCTAATATACACGCATGTGTTCTTGCGCATGCTCTACGCCAACCAATGCCAACCAGTCCACAAGCGGAAACAGAGACGCGCAACGAAGTGTGGTTTCACGATTAGGGGGTGCAGAGTCTGCGTTGTCGTGCGTGTCATGATGTGGTGAAATTGGAAATTCAGCGCACCTCCCGAGCAAAGATGCTACCATTACTTCGTCACAAAATAAAGTTTCAACATTGATGCAAAAAAATACACACTGACAACACATAGTCATTACTATTTACCACACTAGCGAATCAAGTTGTGTTTTCACAAAGTGAATACAATGGAGCAATATGTTTATATTTTCCTTTATGTTATCATTGAGGCAATGATAATATGGATCTTAGAATGGCGGGAGGGAGGATGGGGTGAGTTGTCATATTTCATTTTAGTTAAGCATGCTCAAATGCCACCTTCACTTGTGCTCGTTTGTCCTTACATATACTGTTCAATGTGTTCCTAGATTAAAAGTTGGGGGAGAGGACTCATGTATAGTTCACTACTGGACCGGGTCAAACGAATTTTAAATTAATTGTCTATGCCCAATGGTTATCTACAACGTACCAGCAATGATGATAATGATGGAATACTTTCTCAATGTCTCGTCCCCCGAAATTCGCCCATTCTGTATTAAACTAAATGTTTCAAATATATATTTCAAGGGTTCGGTCCATTGACGGTAAACCTGGTTTTCCTAAGCTAAGTGGGCGGCAGGAGGAGTCCCGAAACATTTTCGACCCCTACAGAGTTTGCCATTGACAATACATTCCTGAACTTTTGGTTTCTTGGAAAAATCATCCTTTTAAAAATTTTTGCCCCCTTCAGCACATGTTTGGCTACTAAACTAACTTAAGTGAAATGCTCAAGCTGTAGAGGGCTGTGGCAAAGTTAAGTCCGTAGACCTAGACATAGACCTAGTTTAAGTCTAATTAAAAATAAGAATATACCAAATAAGCTATTCCACTTTTTAGGCTTAAGTATTAAATATTTATACATGTAGTCTAGGCTTAAAATAAAATTACGAGAGACGCCCCTTTTCCGCAGTGTGTGGTCAAGTTCGTTGAGCATCCGTATTTCACTTGGTAGGTCTCGGCGGCGGGATTTGGTATCCAGGTCGGGTCGTACCAAAGACTTTAAAAATGCAATAACACCGGAGTAGCGATAACAATCTAGTATTCTAGTGCCCCTCAACTGGAAAAGAGACCTTGGACACCAGTTGATTAAACCAGACGGCTGCCGAGGAGTAAAACCCTATATAACCTTACCTAATATCTCTCACACTCCCGAAACTTAAAGAGTTCAGATGTAAAAGTTTGAGATTTATGTTTTATCTTGCAATTGATTTTTGTGACTTGCTCACTGTCTGGTACTGGAAGGTAGCCATGAAGGAGCTCAG
The DNA here is from genome assembly GCA_037179385.1 of Holothuria scabra. Taxonomy (NCBI): domain Eukaryota; kingdom Metazoa; phylum Echinodermata; class Holothuroidea; order Aspidochirotida; family Holothuriidae; genus Holothuria; species Holothuria scabra. Next base: position 32,528,169 of record CM074194.1, read on the forward strand.
TGTGAGAGTGTGCGTGCGCGCGTGCGTGTTCATTTATGTGTGTATGTATGTATATGTGTATGTATCACGTGAGGGTAAGCAGATGGGTTGTGAGAGAACTAATTATTCTTGCCACAACTTCTGTTCTTTAATTGCGACATTTTATCACAACCTAGTTTTTCCAACTTTTTGACGAAACTTTTTAAATATTGATGATGACACGTGCGGTATAACATAGATAACATGTATAATTAATAATAAATAATTTAAAATGAATTGTATTGATTTGTAAATTTAGAAGAGACGAGGAGCATCTCTTGGGTGCAGAGGAAGGTGATAAAGTTGAAGAAAAGACGAAGAAGAAGACTTCGTAAGAGTAAGTCAGGGCTAATGATCTTTTCAATTGGTGACTCTTCAACTCTAATAACTGCATTTATTAAAATTCAATATACAGCAAAGATAACCTCTCTGAAAAGGTGAAAACGACGACTGACATGTCGTGAAAGAAAAACAAATTTACGAATAGCTCTAACGTGAAAGAAAATTATAACTCTACTTAGCAATAAAAAAATCATATTATAATATTTTTCAGGTAAGCGATTGGCCCGTCAAAGGATCCTCCTGGTGTCTTACTTGAGATTTCTGCAAAAGGTCAAGTTGGATGAAGCGACTCCTGAAGGAAGTCTAGCCAGGGAGGATGGGTCGAACCATGTTTTGGTAAAGTAAAGTCTACTTTATTTATCAAATATTCATCTTCCAATCAGTGAATCTAACAATCTGACACCCCATGGTATCTAAGACTCCATAAATCTTTACAGTAAATTTCCTCTACTACGTCGCCCTCAAGACAAGGGTGAAATATATTTCAGACCTATGATACATTTATTACAAGAAGTAGACGATGGGGGACGCTAAAACACTGGGAAAATCTTGTAGACGTTAAGAGGGGTAGAATATTTTTAGTGACAAGATATACTAAATATCGAGAACGCAATTCTAAGACTTTGCCTGTCCGCCTGTTTGAAGAGGGATGTACTACGGATAGAAAATTCCTCGAAAGTGCATGTTTAACATCGAGAACACAGTTTCCCATTATCTTACAATTTAATAATGTATTTGAAGCAAATATGTCAAGTGAGCGACTCCAAAACCGATTGGTTTCATTTGTCTCAGCTTAACTCGTTGAGAAAGAATGGTTTACGGGTAAGAACTTCTATCTGATAGTTTAAAATTTGTCAAGCAATACGTCTTTTGTAACCAAATGTTGGTACTTTTACTGTGTGGTAGGAGGCAAACGTAACCAGCCTTGATTAAGGTTAACGTGAAATCTTTTTGAGTGCATTGCTTGTTCAACAGAAAATATTGCAGTAATTATTCATTATCAAATTCTTCAGTGTCAACAATAAACCCGAGCAATAGCGCTACCTTCTCAAATTATTATAAATTAGAGGATTTGTCAAATTTATGTCGTTTGAAATTTGATTTAAATGTTTGGGTGACAAAATTATACTGTTAGGCTGCAACAAACTACTTAATTTCTATTTGTGAAAAACTTCTTCGTTGTAATAAGGTTTTGTAGTGCTCTGTTTTTAAAACTCTGTGATTCTGTGTTGATAAATATTGGTTCCAAAAAAATGACTTTTGTCTAACAACACACAATATTTTTTAATGATTGAAAATTCATAAGTCTTGCATTTCCGCTTTAAAAGATTTTAAGACAAGACGGTATTCGTAAAGATGATGATCAATCATCTTACCCACAGGTCAGTACGACGCAGTGCAGTACCCCTAAGAAAGGTGTAAAGGTAACGACATCTGAAACCTTCATGCCACCTAAGGATTTAGACGCATTGAAAAGGTGAGTGTTATCAGGGATGTCTTCCTCCTTGCATTATGAAATTAAACAATAAATCTACGTTATACCATTGTATATGATTGAATAATTAATTTCATTAATGGCGACAGTTAATTTTATAAGAATGTTTTCCTTGACCTTTAAACCAGTGACTCCGTCAAGACTGACATCCGTGCAAGTGACGTCACCCAGTATGAACCTGTAGCGAGAGAAATAAATAACAAAGGTAGGAACCTATTTAAGAAAACAGAAATGTCTTGATGTAATGATTTGAATGCTTGAAGCAACATAATTTTTAAAGGACAAAACAGACTTAAATATATATAGCTGAAATGTCTTTTGACATGAAAATGACAATTCGGTTATTAAATGTAAAAAGCATTAAAAATCAAGAAAATAACCCATCAAATTCCGACAAATTTGACCATTTTACAGGGCAATTTCTGATTTTTTAATCGGTAATAAATATGAGCTCAATATAAAAATCTTGTGATGTCATGAGAGGGACATTCCATTCATGGCTGTTGTTATCCTTTGTTTTTGCAATCTTAATTTCATGGGCATTTTAAATTAGTTTGTCTTAAGGGTGTTACTTTTGTAGTTTAGAATTGTTTCCTTGAAAATCATTAGTACCAATTATCAAACAATTAACTATCTGCTGAGTAATTAAAAGATAATATAGGGTTAACTAAAAAAATGTTAACACTTTTCAAAACTCCACATCATGATTTTGCATATGCAACAAGTTGCTACAGAAACATTCGATCTTTGAAGAGGTATATGTATCTTAAAAACTGTAAAAGATATTTAAATAATTCCAACAGATTTCTCCTTAGAAAATTCCACTCTGTAACTGCCAACAAAAGTCAGATCATTTAACTGACATGTCACACTACCTTTAAACAGAATTAGCTTTACACAAGGATACTACATGAAGTAAAAATGACAAACCGAATAAGGTCTGAACATCAGTCTGATATTTGATGCTTAAGGGTCTTATTTTAAGACGTCTAATCGATGATCACAATCAATAGAGTTCTTTCCAGGAGCAACATGATGAATGAATCTATAACGTACAAAGATTTCTTTAGAAAGTACATTACTGCGGAACTTTTTTATTTGTAATTTGTTTCGACCTTTATATTTTACTCAGACCCAATAACTGATGACGTGAAGGCATTAATGGAAGATATTCTTTTCATCGTCTGTAGTAAAACAACGACCGAAGACGAGACTATAGCAGAAGAAGAGATGAAAAAGGTACTTAGATTTCCTTTTATTTCTTTTCATCTGGAAAACATGCAAAACTGTTACGCGTACGCTGTCCTAGGCACGATTTTCATTTTTAGTTCTACAACACGCAGAATACAGAGTAAACTTTGCGTACACATAAAGGTAATTGTTAGTCTCACAAATAAACCACTGGAGCCGTGCTGGCGTAGTTGTGGAAGGAAGATGCAGAAAACACGACTTGGCGTATATAATGTTTTCATTAGGGTAACGAAGAACTTCGAGACACTAAGAGCTCACATAAAATACAATTGTTTGTCAAATTTTGTGAAATTGGTGTGGCGTTGACTTTTCTCTGTTTTGCAATGTTAGATCAAAGCTGACCAAACAGTTGCAGTGAACAAAAGTCAACCGAACGTGATCAACCATGAACCCATAACGAGGTTTGTAAAATTAAACCAGTTACCTGAACATCGAATGAAAGCGTGTATACTAGAAGAAAGAGACTTTTTTCGGTGATCAGACTTTAATATATTTTGAGTCAGGGGCGGATACAAGGGGGGGGGGGGTATGGCCTCAGCCACCAATTTTGTAATATCAGCAATGATACATTTTTTTGGAATGTCTAGATCCGCACCTGGATTCGTATGATTGTCTCCAGTTTGTGGTCTTAAGAATATCATTTAATGGTCCTTCACATCCCTGAAATACCCTAACCCGACAAAGTTTCTTTTAAAGAAATCCATCAAATAGAGAGTTCGGAAGTTGGTTTGGCAATGTTATCGTGAATGTTACCGTCACATGTGAAATTGTCAAACTGCTCGAAAGACGCTCAAACTTCAGAGAATGATTGAAGAGGTACTCTAATTTAGTTAAATATTTAAATATGTGGGTTTTGAGATTGTGATCTAACAGCCAGTGATCTGGCAAGTGTTGCGGGTATTCCACACGTGACTAATCTGTCAGATGTTTCGATCTCCAGTAAAAGCCATTAAAGTATTCGAAATTTACGCATATGAAATCTACCGCCTTAAAAATTCAGTTCTGGACTACTTAAACAAGTCAAATCAAACTCCTGTACCGACTCATTCATGAAAGCAAACAAGATTTGGAAGTAGAAAATTTGGGTTGTATCTCTTCGACGATCGATGATATTATCCACCCGTGAAGCAACTATCATAAGTCAATGATGTCAGTGTTGCAAGTAATACAGGATTTATATCCTAACTCGGTATTTACTTCTCTTAAACCAGGACTTTTCAGGTAAGAAGATTTCCATCTGTAACCTTATCTTTAATCACGTTTATCAAAAACTACTTGTACCTTCCTTTTTTCAGGCCATTCCTCTTCGACTGTGAACTGGCTGCCGAAAACAGTGTGTCCAATCCACCAGGACCTCGGGAACTCGTTCCCTTTACAGACTTCGATGACGTCATTGTTGAAGATGACTTCCTTACTGGGAAGGTATAATTTGTTGAACTCTGTTTTAACTTTCCTGACAGGGTATAAACCAAATTTCAGGTTGCATGGATAATATGCTGCTCTCAAGTATTGCGGTATACATGCCGGTAATCAAGTAAAAACTCTGGTATAAAATTTTCCAAGCTTTAAAAATAACTAAAAGGAAAGTTTAATTGACCCTAAAAACATTAATTCCATCTTAAACTTCTAACAGGACGGATATTTCTGGGACGTTGAGGACATGTTCGAGTACAACAGAACCCATTTTGGATATGAGTCTTCTCTAGACCATGACCTTTCTGAATACACGTAAGTGGAAATTATCAGTTTATATTTGTTTAGTTATAGATATTGTAGTAGACTTAAACCACACATAGACCTCTAGTGATAGACAACGTCGAATGATTGATGAGGTACTAACATGCAGTCAACTTTCACCACAAGCTACAATTTTGGTAGTAGTCTACAGACATTCTGAATTGGAACAGCTCTTTGATTGACGGGAAATTAAAAAAATACAGACTACTTAAGCTCATATTACACAGTATGCACCGTACTGAGAGTGTTTTGACTATACACTGGGGTCTTGTATATTCACCCTTAAGCAATAAAATAAGACCGTATGTGGATAGGCCTATAAGGATGAGTTAAGGACAGTTGTGGGAGGAGCTAAAGTAGTAGGTTCGGAGAATTGGAATTGTCAGGGTGAGAGATAATTTTTAATTTAGGTGATTAGTTTGCCAAACGTCTAAATCTTTAACATTGTTCATATTACTACAGGACTCTTATTCTTATTAGAGAGGACACCGAAGAGTACCAACTGAGGTGGGAGAGGGCTTGCAGACTCGAACAGGAAATCAACACCAAAAAACTTGCTGACCAGGCCGCGCAAGGATCAAAGAAAAGACGAAAGAAAAAAGCAAAGAAAGCCAAAATCACCGATTCTTCTGCAAATTAAAACTATTTGTTTTATTCAAATTTCCGACTTGCAAAACTTAAAATATATTGAAACTTGTCTGTAACGTTCGTGTTGTCAATTTAATGTTTGTTGAATAAATTATTAAATGTTATCACTTTTGTCATTTCCTCCTCTATATTAATCTTACTGACAAATATTTCAAATGTGGCGACGACAACGTTCCATCGGAAGGAAGTTACGTCAACATGTCGTACTGAATGGCACTAAAGGGGTCCAGGAAAGCGCCACTCCCACTGAACATGCGGTCCAAGGCCTGTTGCTTCTGGTGGGTAAAAAAGGAGCACCCTCTCTAGTTGTGGCCTGGGGCAAATTCCTGTAGAAACTGTTGTTCTTTTTTACTCCGGTGACAAAAGAATGTCTCCTTATAGTCATAAATTGTCCTTTATTCTTGTGCAGGCCGCATATGATAGTATAGGCCATGTGGGTGAAATTTTCAAAGTGGGAGGGGGGGGGGGGCATCTGACCTAAATATTTCCTCCTGTTCTGATAAGATGCCTACAGAGGTGATGCTAGACATTTTTCCAGCGGGGGAAAGCATCCAAATTTTCCCTTTTCCAAGTATTAAGGACGTCATTTGCGGCGCGCCAGGCGGGCTGAAAATTTCGCCCTTTTAAACAAGTGTTTAAAAATATGGACCTTAACTGTATTGCCGAAAAGTTTGGATTCTGGTTTTCTGTAAGAAAATTTGAAAAATTGGGGATAACTGAAGAATCTGCATTTTCCATTGATAAATCTGACGGCCAATAATGATCGTTGTTAATCAAAATGTTATTCAACGCCTATGAATTGAGGCTCTCCGACGAAATTTGGGCAGTCAATAGCTAATATTGGAGGAAATTTGGAATTTTTATGAAAGAAAATTTATTAAAATAGCACTGTAGTTGGCGGTGTCAGATGATGATCTGGTGTCTCGTACGGCAAATTCCCGATTTTGTCACTTCCAGAGCTCGGAAAAGTTTACCAAACTGAAAGTATGAATAACAATTTGCGGCGCGCGAAGCGCTCGGGAAGTTCTGCTTTTTGAAACAACAATGACGAATTATGGATCTTACTTGAAGAGAGTTCGGAATTTCACGAAAAAAAAAAGTTGGGAAAACCACATTGTTTTTGGCTGGTGTCACAAATGACAAATTTTCGACTTCTTCATTTTTCAGAAGCACCCTTCCCCTTGTAGCTACTACGCCACTGGATGTCTAAGAAAAGGGGTTATAGGTGCAAAATGTTGCTAAATGCGATAATATTTTGAGTAACTAAAATATGACAAACATGGTCTTGAAAGTGTAGGTAATTACTTCAAGTCTTGAACGGACCACGGTCAATGTAAATTTAAATACCGGGTGTACTCGGTAAGTGATCAGAATCACAACGAAAATTGTGTTAGTTTGTGAAGGATTTATGAAAACTTCCGATAGGTTGGGAACCATTTGCAATGGACATTGGTGCTACTGAAACACCGTTGCATACCGGTGTAAGATTGTTGCCGAAAACAATAAAGTACATCCATTATCCATTCGATCGACACCTCATGATACAATATCTGCATGCAGAAGATGGAGTTTACCTCTAGTTTCAGATTGAAGTTTCTTATCTTGCACATCCCATGTGATTTAACTTCCCTGTTTTTTTGTCTAAATACAACTAAATACAAAATGGTCGAGTCGTTATACAAATGTGTGACAAAATGCCCGAAATGGTAAGTTATTTTAATACTTACAAATCTGCGCCCCCCCCCCCCCCAAAATAGAAAACGATATATTATATTCAAAGTAAAGTATATTTTTGTTGTTTTTTAACAATTTGTTTTAAATGTGAGGCTTCGGCCTATATTGGTTAAAAGTTTGGATTCTTACTAGAGAAATTTTAAGGAAATGTTTAAAAAATTTGACGAATAAAGAAGAATCTGTCCTTCTAACTTTTTGTTCTTGATGTGGTAAATCAGTACCATATCGACGATATGCAGACTCCGCGCTTGTTTTTGCTAGCTGCATTTAATCTGTGTTGCCCGGATACCTCTCCAGTATACTCAAAAAGTAACGGAGGCGCCGCAAGAGCGCGAAGCGATCTCCTTAACGGCGTGGGGTCCAGGGCCGTACTTAGGGCCCCTGGAGTGGTCCATGAGCAACGCTCTGAAAGTTCTGGGGATGTAAAGTTACTTTGAGCATCATCTGACCTAAATATTTCCTCCTGTTCTGATAAGGTGCCTACAGAGGTGATGCTAGACATTTTTCCAGCGGGGGAAAGCATCCAAATTTTCCCTTTCCAAGTATTAAGGACGTCATTTGCGGCGCGCCAGGCGCGCTGAAAATTTCGCCCTTTTAAAAAAATATTTAAAAATATGGACCTTAATTGTATTGCCGAAAAGTTTGGACTCTGGTTTTATGTAAGAAAATTTGAAAAAATGGGGATAACTGAAGAATCTGCATTTTTCATTGATAAATCTGACGGCCAATAAAGATCGTTGTTGATTCATAATGTTATCCAACGCCTATGAATTGAGGCTCTCCGACGAAATTTGGGCAGTCAAGAGCTAATGTTGGAGGAAATTTGGAATTTTTATGAAAGAAAATTTATTAAAATAGCAGGTGTCAGATGATGATCTGGTGTCTCGTACGGCAAATTCCCGATTTTGTCACTTCCAGAGCTCGGAAAAGTTTACCAAACTGAAAGTATGAATAACAATTTGCGGCGCGCGAAGCGCTCGGGAAGTTCTGCTTTTTGAAACAATAATGACGAATTATGGATCTTATTTGAAGAGAGTTAGGAATTTCACGAAAAAAAAGTTGGGAAAACCACATTGTTTTTGGCTGGTGTCACAAATGACAAATTTTCGACTTCTTCATTTTTCAGAACCACCCTTCCCCTTGTAGCTACTACGCCACTGGATTTCTAAGAAAAGGGGTTATAAGTGCAAAATGTTGCTAAATGCGATAATATTTTGAGTAACTTAAATATGACAAACATGGTCTTGAAAGTGTAGGTAATTACTTTAAGTCTTGAACGGACCACGGTCAATGTAAATTTAAATACCGGGTGTACTCGGTAAGTGATCAGAATCACAACGAAAATTGTGTTAGTTTGTGAAGGATTTATGAAAACTTCCGATAGGATGGGAACCATTTGCAATGGACATTGGTGCTACTGAAACACCGTTGCATACCGGTGTAAGATTGTTGCCGAAAACAATAAAGTACATCCATTATCCATTCGATCGACACCTTATGATACAATATCTGCATGCAGAAGATGGAGTTTACCTCTAGTTTCAGATTGAAGTTTCTTATCTTGCACATCCCATGTGATTTAACTTCCCTGTTTTTTTGTCTAAATACAACTAAATACAAAATGGTCGAATCGTTATACAAATGTGTGACATAACGCCCGAAATGGTAAATTATTTTAAGTCTTACAAATCTGCGCCGCCCCCCCCCCAAAAAAAAATAGAAAACGATATATTATATTCAAAGTAAAGTAAATTTTTGTTGTTTTTTAACAATTTGTTTTAAATGTGAGGCTTCGGCCTATATTGGTTAAAAGTTTGGATTCTTACTAGAGAAATTTTAAGGAAATGTTTAAAAAATTTGACGAATAAAGAAGAATCTGTCCTTCTAACTTTTTGTTCTTGATGTGGTAAATCAGTACCATATCGACGATATGCAGACTCCGCGCTTGTTTTTGCTAGCTGCATTTAATCTGTGTTGCCCGGATACCTCTCCAGTATACTCAAAAAGTAACGGAGGCGCCGCAAGAGCGCGAAGCGATCTCCTTAACGGCGTGGAGTCCAGGGGCCGTACTTAGGGCCCCTGGAGTGGTCCATGAGCAACGCTCTGAAAGTTCTGGGGATGTAAAGTTACTTTGAGCATCATCTGACCTAAATATTTCCTCCTGTTCTGATAAGGTGCCTACAGAGGTGATGCTAGACATTTTTCCAGCGGGGGAAAGCATCCAAATTTTCCCTTTCCAAGTATTAAGGACGTCATTTGCGGCGCGCCAGGCGCGCTGAAAATTTCGCCCTTTTAAACAAATATTTAAAAATATGGACCTTAATTGTATTGCCGAAAAGTTTGGACTCTGGTTTTCTGTAAGGAAATTTGAAAAATTGGGGATAACTGAAGAATCTGCATTTTCCATTGATAAATCTGACGGCCAATAGAGATCGTTGTTGATTCATAATGTTATCCAACGCCTATGAATTGAGGCTCTCCGACGAAATTTGGGCAGTCAGGAGCTAATGTTGGAGGAAATTTGGAATTTTTATGAAAGAAAATTTATTAAAATAGCACTGTAGTTGCCGGTGTTAGATGATGATCTGGTGTCTCGTACGGCAAATTCCCGATTTTGTCACTGCCAGAGCTAGGAAAAGTTTACCAAACTGAAGGTATGAATAACAATTTGCGGCGCGCGAAGCGCTCGGGAAGTTCTGCTGTTTGAAACAATAATGACGAATTATGGATCTTATTTTTAGAGAGTTCGGAATTTCACGAAAAAAAAGTTGGGAAAACCACATTGTTTTTAGCTGGTGTCACAAATGACAAATTTTCGACTTCTTCATTTTTCAGAACCACCCTTCCCCTTGTAGCTACTACGCCACTGGATTTCTAAGAAAAGGGGTTATAGGTGCAAAATGTTGCTAAATGCGATAATATTTTGAGTAACTAAAATATGACAAACATGGTCTTGAAAGTGTAGGTAATTACTTCAAGTCTTGAACGGACCACGGTCAATGTAAATTTAAATACCGGGTGTACTCAGTAAGTGATCAGAATCACAACGAAAATTGTGTTAGTTTGTGAAGGATTTATGAAAACTTCCGATAGGTTGGGAACCATTTGCAATGGACATTGGTGCTACTGAAACACCGTTGCATACCGGTGTAAGATTGTTGCCGAAAACAAAGTACATCCATTATCCATTCGATCGACACCTCATGATACAATATCTGCATGCAGAAGATGGAGTTTACCTCTAGTTTCAGATTGAAGTTTCTTATCTTGCACATCCCATGTGATTTAACTTCCCTGTTTTTTGTCTAAATACAACTAAATACAAAATGGTCGAATCGTTATGCAAATGTGTGACATAATGCCCGAAATGGTAAATTATTTTAATACTTACAAATCTGCGCCGCCCCCCCCCCCCAAAAAAATAGAGAACGATATATTATATTCAAAGTAAAGTAACTTTTTGTTGTTTTTGAACAATTTGTTTTAAATGTGAGGCTTCGGCCTATATTGGTTAAAAGTTTGGATTCTTACTAGAGAAATTTTAAGGAAATGTGTAAAAAACGAATGACGAATAAAGAAGAATCTGTCCTTCTAACTTTTTGTTCTTGATGTGGTAAATCAGTACCATATCGACGATATGCAGACTCCGCGCTTGTTTTTGCTAGCTGCATTTAATCTGTGTTGCCCGGATACCTCTCCAGTATACTCAAAAAGTAACAGAGGCGCCGCAAGAGCGCGAAGCGATCTCCTTAACGGCGTGGGGTCCAGGGGCCGTACTTAGGGCCCATGGAGTGGTCCATGAGCAACGCTCTGAAAGTTCTGGGGATGTAAAGTTACTTTGAGCATCAGAATGAATCCTATTGCTATGTGTGAGGGGCTCTGAAACCTCTCTTTTGGAAAATGTTTGACTTCCCATTGCCCTAGACGCAAAATGGTGTGAAACCTGACAAAATGAATCGTGAATATGTCACTGTTTTGGTTTTTTTCTGGGTAGTGTTTTTTTCCTTAGTGCCTTCCCTCCCGGCGTGGCTATATGCTTTTATTTTCCATTGGGAATATATTGCATACTCCTGTATTACCCCAGCGGGGGAATTAACCTCAAATCCTGACGAATAGGCCCTACAATGAGTTGCCATAAAGACAGGAAGAAATAATTTGGGTGTCTTTCTCCCCTTTTAGAATTTTTGAATATTCGGATAGCCTCAGATCTAGTGCACCATTTGGTATCCGATTCAGTCAATATTATTTCCAGTGCAAAACCCCTGAAATGTCCTGCACAAAAAACGGGTCTTACGCAACTTGGATCCTATCCTGAATCGTTGTAATAGCAATGCTCAAATCAAAAGTTGTCAATGGGGTAGTCCTTTATAGTCTCCGTGGCTTCCGTTGTTCTAGCAAATTTAAATTTTTCCGGGGTATTGGTACGTGTATCTCAGTCACAAAAAATGTCGAACAAATTACCACAAATCACAAGTGTTATAAAGCAATATGGCCAATAATTTAGGTTCCAGACATTGTTAAAGCTATAGACAGAGCACTGGCATTCTTTGGAAATTAAAGGCAGTCAGCAGCTCACACAAACGTCAATTTTTGTAATAGTCTACAGAAATTCTCAGTTGGTACAGCTCTTTGATTGACAGCAAATTCAAAACACGCAGAGTGTTTTAGCTCAATATACAGAGCATGTAGTGTACTGAGAGTGTTTTGATTACATATTGGGGTCTTGCATAGGCCCTACAGTCCCTAAAGCAATAAACTGGGATTGTGCTGGGAGTTGTCAGGGAGTCTCTCACGTTTTCCTCCCATTCACTTCTCATTTTATTTCTGTTCTTAGACTTACAGACTTACACTGTTCACATACAAGAGTAGCCTGCTGAGCGGCACTACAAACTTGAGGCTTGCCGTGAGAGACTGCTATCTTTGGCAACTATTGACATCATCATTTTTAACTTCTATTCTGTTTTGTTCATCAGTTAATCTAGATGAATATATTTCAAGATACTTGACTATATCATCCAATCGACTTCGGCGTGGTGTTGCATTTGCTGAAGATTAATTAAAGGTCATCGTTGCGTCTCCCTGTCTGTTTACATACTGAGACCTTTTCATGGACTACGGAAGATCAGTGATTTGAAACATGACCGCCCAAAATGCTACGACAGTAGCTGCAAAAATTCAAGTCTCTCGAGCAAGCCTGATCTCCGGTTTGTTGATGTATGCGGTAGTGTTTAAACACGGATCTACCATGCCCGATCGTTACAATGACTCGGTGTAGAAACGTTTAACGTGAAAAGTGGCAGAGATTTCTTTGGAACCCTTGTGAATCGACGTCGAGCGCCGAACGAGCGTCAAGCGCTCTCCTTAGAGGCATGGGGTTCAGGGTTTGCCTTAGTGCCCCTCGCAGGGTCCAGTGGGAATGCCCCGAAAGCCCTGGAGATGTAAAGTTAATTTTAGCATCAGATTGAAAAATATTGCCATGTCTGAAGGGTTTTTGAATCCAGATTAAAGAAACATGGAAAATTGCAAATCTCCAAAGTTTTGGATGTGCGCGTAAACATATGATGCAGCGAACTTTAAGGTAAGAAGGTGCATGCGGAAGAGCAAAAATAAATTTTGGGCCCATGGGAAGGGATGGTTGCCCAGAAGATAATCTAAGCGGAGGGTCACATTCGGTTAGCGCTTAGCGTACAAAAAATGTTTGAAGGGTCGTGACCCTGGGACAGCCGGAAATAGCATTTCAGGCAGAGGCTTTCACTGACGTCACACGCCCTGATCCTTTCGACGAGCAAAACAAATGCTAGCTAGGGTAACTGAGAAGAGTAGCTGGTAAACCACGTGCTTGTGACTGGTGCACTAAAACACTGTTCGTTGATTTTTGCCCGGCAATTCGCATGGCTTTCTAATTGTGACGTTACGTGAGAGAAGTTTCCCACTTGATGTCAGCACTTCTTTCAGTGATGTGATGGCTCTCACTGATGATGCCCAGTAGGTGAGTTATCTATAGGCAAAACAGTATACTCATTCAGTGTTCATAAAGAAACGCCGTCATCGCAGGGCGTCAAAAGAGTTGGTTCACTGTCCTTACAATGAAGGTAGATTTCAATTCGTGTATATTCTGCGTGCAATCGCGCACTCTTTAGTACGCGCAACACCTAAGACACTCACATGTGTTCTTGCACCTGCTCTATGCCAACCAATGCCAACCAGACCGAAAGCGTGAACATATAGATATAAGAGATACGCACAACGCAGTGTGTGGTCGTCACAATGAAGCGCAGGTTTCAATTCGTGTACTTTTTGCGTGCAATCGCGCACTCGCAAACACGGGCACCACCTAATATACACGCATGTGTTCTTGCGCATGCTCTACGCCAACCAATGCCAACCAGTCCACAAGCGTAAACAGAGACGCACAACGCAGTGTGGTTTCACGATTAGGGGGTGCAGAGTCTGCGTTGTCGTGCGTGTCATGATGTGGTGAAATTGGAAATTCAGCGCACCTCCCGAGCAAAGATGCTACCATTATTTCGTCACAAAATAAAGTTTCAACATTGATGCAAAAAAATACACACTGACAACACATAGTCATTACTATTTACCACACCAGCGAATCAAGTTGTGTTTTCACAAAGTGAATACAATGGAGCAATATGTTTATATTTTCCTTTATGTTATCATTGAGGCAATGATAATATGGATTTTAGAATGGCGGGAGCGAGGATGGGGTGAGTTGTCTTTTTTCATTTTAGTTAAGCATGCTCAAATGCCACCTTCACTTGTGCTCGTTTGTCCTTACATATACTGTTCAATGTGTTCCTAGATTAAAAGTTGGGGGAGAGGACTCATGTATAGTTCACTACTGGACCGGGTCAAACGAATTTTAAATTAATTGTCTATGCCCAATGGTTATCTACAACGTACCAGCAATGATGATAATGATGGAATACTTTCTCAATGTCTCGTCCCCCGAAATTCGCCCATTCTGTATTAAACTAAATGTTTCAAATATATATTTCAAGGGTTCGGTCTATTGACGGTAAACCTGGTTTTCCTAAGCTAAGTGGGCGGCAGGAGGAGTCCCGAAACATTTTCGACCCCTACAGAGTTTGCCATTGACAATACATTCCTGAACGTTGGTTTCTTGGAAAAATCATCCTTTTGAAAAATTTTCGCCCCCTTCAGCACATGTTTGGCTACTAACTTAAGTGAAATGCTCAAGCTGAAGAGGGCTGTGGCAAAGTTAAGTCCGTAGACCTAGACATAGACCTAGTTTAAGTCTAATTAAAAATAAGAATATACCAAATAAGCTATTCCACTTTTTAGGCTCAAGTATTAAATATTTATACATGTAGTCTAGGCTTAAAATAAAATTACGAGAGACGCCCCTTTTCCGCAGTGTGTGGTCAAGTTCGTTGAGCATCCGTATTTCACTTGGTAGGTCTCGGCGGCGGGATTTGGTATCCAGGTCGGGTCGTACCAAAGACTTTAAAAATGCAATAACACCGGAGTAGCGATAACAATCTAGTATTCTAGTGCCCCTCAACTGGAAAAGAGACCTTGGACACCAGTTGATTAAACCAGACGGCTGCCGAGGAGTAAAACCCTATATAACCTTACCTAATATCTCTCACACTGCCGAAACTTAAAGAGTTCAGATGTAAAAGTTTGAGATTTATGTTTTATCTTGCAATTGATTTTGGTGACTTGCTCACTGTCTGGTACTGGAAGGTAGCCATGAAGGAGCTCAGTGTGAGCGTGTGCATGCGCGCGCGTGTATGTTCATGTATGTGTGTATGGGTGTATATGTGTATGTATTCACGTGAGGGTAAGCAGATGGGTTGTGAGAAAACTAATTATTCTTGCCACAACTTCGGTTCTTTAATTGCGACATTTTATCACAACCTAGTTTTTCCAACTTACCCTTTTTGACGAAACTTTTTAAATATTGATGATGACACGTGCGGTATAACATAGATAACATGTATAATTAACAATAAATAATTTAAAATGAATTGTATTGATTTGTAAATTTAGAAAAGACGAGGAGCATCTCTTGGGTGCAGAGGAAGGTGAAAAAGTTGAAGAAAAGACGAAGAAGAAGACTTCGTAAGAGTAAGTCAGGGCTAATGATCTTTTCAATTGGTGACTCTTCAACTCTAATAACTGCATTTATTAAAATTCAATATAAAGCAAAGATAACCTCTCTGTAAAGGTGAAAACGACGACTGACATGTCGTGAAAGAAAAACAAATTTACGAATAGCTTTAACGTGAAAGAAAATTATAAATCTACTTAGCAATAAAAAAATCATATTATAATGTTTTTCAGGTAAGCGATTGGCCCGTCAAAGTATCCTCCTGGTGTCTTACTTAAGATTTCTGCAAAAGGTCAAGTTGGATGAAGCGACTCCTGTAGGAAGTCTAGCCAGCGAGGATGGGTCGAACCATGTTTTGGTAAAGTAAAGTCTACTTTATTTATCAAATATTCATCTTCCAATCAGTGAATCTAACAATCTGACACCCCATGGTATCTAAGACTCCATAAATCTTTACAGTAAATTTCCTCTACTACGTCGCCCTCAAGACAAGGGTGAAATATATTTCAGACCTATGATACATTTATTACAAGAAGTAGACGATGGGGGACGCTAAAACACTGGCAAAATCTTGTAGACGTTAAGAGGGGTAGAATATTTTTAGTGAAAAGATATACTAAATATCGAGAAAGCAATTCTAAGACTTTGCCTGTCCGCCTGTTTGAAGAGGGATGCACTACGGATAGAAAATTCCTCGAAAGTGCATGTTTAACATCGAGAACACAGTTTCCCATTATCTTACAATTTAATAATGTATTTGAAGCAAATATGTCAAGTGAGCAACTCCAAAACCGATTGGTTTCATTTGTCTCAGCTTAACTCGTTGAGAAAGAATGGTTTACGGGTAAGAACTTCTATCTGATAGTTTAAAATTTGTCGAGGAATACGTCTTTTGTAACCAAACGTTGGTACTTTTACTGTGTGGTAGGAGGCAAACGTAACCAGCCTTGATTAAGGTTAACATGAAATCTTTTTGAGTGCATTGCTTGTTCAACAGAAAATATTGCAGTAATTATTCATTATCAAATTCTTCAGTGTCAACAATAAACCCGAGCAATAGCGCTACCTTCTCAAATTATTATAAATTAGAGGAGTTGTCAAATTTATGTCGTTTGAAATTTGATTTAAAAGTTTGGGTGACAAAATTACACTCTTATAAGGCTGCAACAAACTACTTAATTTCTATTTGTGAAAAACTTCTTCGTTGTAATAAGGTTTTGTAGTGCTCTGTTTTTAAAACTCTGTGATTCTGTGTTGATAAATATTGGTTCCAAAAAAATGACTTTTGTCTAACAACACACAATATTTTTTAATGATTGAAAATTCATAAGTCTTGCATTTCCGTTTTAAAAGATTTCAAGACAAGACGGTATTCGTAAAGATGATGATCAATCATCTTACCCACAGGTCAGTACGACGCAGTGCAGTACCCCTAAGAAAGGTGTAAAGGTAACGACATCTGAAACCTTCATGCCACCTAAGGATTTAGACGCATTGAAAAGGTGAGTGTTATCAGGGATGTCTTCCTCCTTGCATTATGAAATTAAACAATAAATCTACGTTATACCATTGTATATGATTGAATAATTAATTTCATTAATGGCGACAGTTAATTTTATAAGAATGTTTTCCTTGACCTTTAAACCAGTGACTCCGTCAAGACAGACATCCGTGCAAGTGATGTCACCCAGTATGAACCTGTAGCGAGAGAAATAAATAACAAAGGTAGGAACCTATTTAAGAAAACAGAAATGTCTTGATGTAATGATTTGAATGCTTGAAGCAACATAATTTTTAAAGGACAAAACAGACTTAAATATATATAGCTGAAATGTCTTTTGACATGAAAATGACAATTCGGTTATTAAATGTAAAAAGCATTAAAAATCAAGAAAATAACCCATCAAATTCCGACAAATTTGACCATTTTACAGGGCAATTTCTGATTTTTTAATCGGTAATAAATATGAGCTCAATATAAAAATCTTGTGATGTCATGAGAGGGACATTCCATTCATGGCTGTTGTTATCCTTTGTTTTTGCAATCTTAATTTCATGGGCATTTTAAATTAGTTTGTCTTAAGGGTGTTATTTTTGTAGTTTAGAATTGTTTCCTTGAAAATCATCAGTACCAATTATCAAACAATTAACTATCTGCTGAGTAATTCAGAGATAATATAGGGTTAACTAAAAAAATGTTAACACTTTTCAAAACTCCACATCATGATTTTGCATATGCAACAAGTTGCTACAGAAACATTCGATCTTTGAAGAGGTATGTATCTTGAAAACTGTAAAAGATATTTAAATAATTCCAACGGATTTCTCCTTAGAAAATTCCACTCTGTAACTGCCAACAAAATTCAGATCATTTAACTGACATGTCACACTACCTTTAAATAGAATTAGCTTTACACAAGGATACTACATGAAGTAAATATGACAAACCGAATAAGGTCTGAACATCAGTCTGATATTTGTTGCTTAAGGGTCTTATTTTAAGACGTCTAATCGATGATCACAATCAATAGAGTTCTTTCCAGGAGCAATATGATGAATGAATCTATAACGTACAAAGATTTCTTTAGAAAGTACATTACTGTGGAACTTTTTTATTTGTTATTTCTTTCGACTTTTATATTTTACTCAGACCCAATAACTGATGAAGTGAAGGCAGTAATGGAAAATATTCTTTTCATCGTCTGTAGTAAAACAACGACCGAAGACGAGACTACAGCAGAAGAAGAGATGAAAAAGGTACTTAGATTTCCTTTTATTTCTTTTCATCTGGAAAACATGCAAAACTGTTACACGTACGCTGTCCTTTTCATGTTTAGTTCTACAACACGCAGAATACAGAGTAAACTTTGCGTACACATAAAGGTAATTGTTAGTTTCACAAATAAACCACTGGAGCCGTGCTGGCGCAGCTGTGGAAGGAAGATGCAGAAAACACGACTTGGCGTGTATAATGTTTATTAATAACTAAACTTTTCATTAGGGTAACGAAGAACTTCGAGACACTAAGAGCTCACATAAAATACAATTGTTTGTCAAATTTTGTGAAATTGGTGTGGCGTTGACTTTTTCTCTGTTTTGCAATGTTAGATCAAAGCTGACCAAACAGTTGCAGTGAACAAAAGTCAACCGAACGTGATCAACCATGAACCCATAACGAGGTTTGTAAAATTAAACCAGTTACCTGAACATCGAATGAAAGCGTGTATACTAGAAGAAAGAGACTTTTTTCGGTGATCAGACTTTCATATATTTTAAGTCAGGGGCGGATACAAGGGGGGGGGGGGGGGTTATGGCCTCAGCCACCAATTTTGTAATATCAGCAATGATACGTTTTTTTGGAATGTCTAGATCCGCACCTGGATTCGTATGATTTTCTCCAGGTTGTGGTCTTCAGAATATCATTTAATGGTCCTTCACATCCCTGAAATACCCTAACCCGACAAAGTTTCTTTTAAAGAAATCCATCAAATAGAGAGTTCGGAAGTTGGTTTGGCAATGTTATCGTGAATGTTACCGTCACATGTGAAATTGTCAAACTGCTCGAAGGACGCTCAAACTTCAGAGAATGATTGAAGAGGTACTCTAATTTAGTTAAATATTTAAACATGTGGGTTTTGAGATTGTGATCTAACAGCCAGTGATCTGGCAAGTGTTGCGGGTATTCCACACGTGACTAATCTGTCAGATGTTTCGATCTCCAGTAAAAGCCATTAAAGTATTCGAAATTTACGCATATGAAATTTACCGCCTTAAAAATTCAGTTCTGGACTACTTAAACAAGTCAAATCAAACTCCTGTACCGACTCATTCATGAAAGCAAACAAGATTTGGAAGTAGAAAATTTGGGTTGTATCTCTTCGACGATCGATGATATTATCCACCCGTGAAGCAACTATCGTAAGTCAATGATGTCAGTGTTGCAAGTAATACAGGATTTATATCCTAACTCGGTATTTACTTCTCTTAAACCAGGACTTTCAGGTAAGAAAATGTCCACCTGTAATTTTATCTTTAATCACGTTTATCTAAAACTACTTGTACCTTTCTTTTTTCAGGCCATTCCTCTTCGACTGTCAACTAGCTGCTGAAAACAGTGTGTCCAATCCACCAGGACCTCGAGAACTCATTCCCTTTACAGACTTCGATGACGTCATTGTTGAAGATGACGTCCTTACTGGGAAGGTATAATTTGTTGAACTTTGTTTTAACTTTCCTGACAGGGTATAAACCAAATTTCATGTTGCATGGATAATATGCTGCTCTCAAGTATTGCGGTATACATGCCGGTAATCAAGTAAAAACTCTGGTGTAAAATTTTCCAAGCATTTAAAATAACTAAAAGGAAAGTTTAATTGACCCTAAAAACATTAATTCCATCTTAAACATCTAACAGGACGGATATTTCTGGGACGTTGAGGACATGTTCGAGTACAACAGAACCCATTTTGGATATGAGTCTTCTCTAGACCATGACCTTTCTGAATACACGTAAGTGGAAATTATCAGTTTATATTTGTTTAGTCATAGATATTGTAGTAGACTTAAACCACACATAGACCTCTATAGTAATAGGCAACGTCGAATGATTGATGAGGTACTAACATGCAGTCAACTTTCACCACAAGCTACAATTTTGGTAGTAGTCTACAGACATTCTGAATTGGAACAGCTCTTTGATAGACGGGAAATTAAAAAAAATACAGACTACTTAAGCTCATATTACACAGTATGCACCGTACTGAGAGTGTTTTGACTATACACTGGGGTCTTGTATATTCACCCTTAAGCAATAAACTAAGACTGTATGTGGATAGGCCTATAAGGATGAGTTAAAGACAGTTGTGGGAGGAGCTAAAGTAGTAGGTTGGGAGAATTGGAACTGTCAGGGTGAGAGATAATTTTTAAGTTAAGTGATTAGTTTGCCAAACGTCTAAATCTTTAACATTGTTCATATTACTACAGGACACCTCTTACTAGAGAGGACACCGAAGAGTACCAACTGAGGTGGGAGAGGGCTTGCAGACTCGAACAGGAAATCAACACCAAAAAACTTGCTGACCAGGAAGCGCAAGGGTCAAAGAAAAGACGAAAGAAAAAAGCAAAGAAAGCCAAAATCACCGATTCTTCTGCAAATTAAAACTATTTGTTTTATTCAAATTTCCGACTTGCAAAACTTAAAATATATTGAAACTTGTCTGTAACGTTCGTGTTGTCAATTTAATGTTTGTTGAATAAATTATTAAATGTTATCACTTTTGTCATTTCCTCCTCTATATTAATCTTACTGACAAATATTTCAAATGTGGCGACGACAACGTTCCATCGGAAGGAAGTTACGTCAACATGTCGTACTGAATGGCACTAAAGGGGTCCAGGAAAGCGCCACTCCCACTGAACATGCGGTCCAAGGCCTGTTGCTTCTGGTGGTTAAAAAAGGAGCACCCTCTCTAGTTGTGGCTTGGGGCAAATTCCTGTAGAAACGGTTGTTCTTTTTTACTCCGGTGACAAAAGAATGTCTCCTTATAGTCATAAATTGTCCTTTATTCTTGTGCAGGCCGCATATGATAGTCTAGGCCATGTGGGTGAAATTTTCAAAGTGGGGGGGGGGGGGCATCTGACCTAAATATTTCCTCCTGTTCTGATAATGTGCCTACAGAGGTGATGCTAGACATTTTTCCAGCGGGGGAAAGCATCCAAATTTTCCCTTTCCAAGTATTAAGGACGTCATTTGCGGCGCGCCAGGCGCGCTGAAAATTTCGCCCTTTTAAACAAATATTTAAAAATATGGACCTTAATTGTATTGCCGAAAAGTTTGGACTCTGGTTTTCTGTAAAAAAATTTGAAAAATTGGGGATAACTGAAGAATCTGCATTTTCCATTGATAAATCTGACGGCCAATAAAGATCGTTGTTGATTCATAATGTTATCCAACGCCTATGAATTGAGGCTCTCCGACAAAATTTGGGCAGTCAAGAGCTAATGTTGGAGGAAATTTGGAATTTTTATGAAAGAAAATTTATTAAAATAGCACTGTAGTTGCCGGTGTCAGATGATGATCTGGTGTCTCGTACGGCAAATTCCCGATTTTGTCACTTCAGAGCTCGGAAAAGTTTACCAAACTGAAAGTATGAATAACAATTTGCGGCCAGCGAAGCGCTCTGGAAGTTCTGCTTTTTGAAACAACAATGACGAATTATGGATCTTATTTGAAGAGAATTCGGAATTTCACGAAAAAAAAGTTGTGAAAACCACATTGTTTTTGGCTGGTGTCACAAATGACAAATTTTCGACTTCTTCATTTTTCAGAACCACCCTTCCCCTTGTAGCTACTACGCCACTGGGTGTCTAAGAAAAGGGGTTATAGGTGCAAAATGTTGCTAAATGCGTCAATACTTTGAGTAACCAAAACATGACAAACATAGTCTTGAAAGTGTAGGTAATTACTTCAAGTCTTGAACGGACCACGGTCAATGTAAATTTAAATACCGGGTGTACTCAGTAAGTGATCAGACTCACAACGAAAATCGTGGTAGTTTGTGAAGGATTTATGAAAAGTTCCGATAGGTTGGGAACCATTTGTAATTAACATTGGTGCTACTGAAACACCGTTGCATACCGGTGAAAGATTGTTGTCGAAAACAATAAAGTACATCCACTACCCATTCGATCGACACCTCATGATATAATATCTGCATACAGAAGATGGAGGTTTACCTCTAGTTTCAGATTGAAGTTTCTTATCTTGCATATTCCATGTGATTTAACTTCCCTGTTTATTGTCTAAATACAACTTAATACAAAATGGTCGAATCGTTATGCAAATGTGTGACATAATGCCCGAAATGGTAAATTATTTAATACAAATTTGTTCCCCCCCCCCCCCCAATTAAAAGAACAGAAAACGATATATTACATTCAAGCAAGAGCGCGAAGCGCTCTCCGTAACGGCGTGGTGTCCAGGGGCCGTACTTAGAGCCCCTGGAGTGGTCATGGGGCAACGCTCTGAAAGCTCTGGGGATGTAAAGTTAATTTGAGCATTAGAATAAATCCTATTGCTATGTGTCAGGGGCTCTGAAACCTCTCTTTTGGAAAATGTTTGACTTTCCATTGCCCTAGACGCAAAATGGTGTGAAACCTGACAAAATAAGTCGTGAATATGTCACTGTTTTGGTTTTTTCTGGGTAGTGTTTTTTTTTCTTAGTGTCTTCTCTTCCGGCGTGTCAATTGATTTTATTTCAATTGGGAGTATATTGCATACTCATGTATTACCCCAGCGGGGCACTTTACCTCAAATCCTAACGAATAGGCCCTACAATGAGTTGTCATAAAGACAGGAAGAAATTATTTGGGTGTCCTCCTCCCCTTTTAAAATTTTTGAATACTCGCATACCCTCAGATCTAGTGCACCATCTAGTATCCGATTAAGTCAATATTCTTTAGAGTACGAAACCCCTAAAATGCTCTGCATAAAAAACGGGTCTAACGCAACTTGGATCCTATCCTGAATCGTTATAATAGCAATGCTCAAATCAAAAGTTGTCAATGGGGTGCCTTCCTTTTAGCAGTTCCCACTTTTTCACCTATAGCCTATTGTACCCATTTTAGGGACGGAACAGAAGTAAATCTGGTGCCCTAGTTACCATTCTTCTCATGGCGACGTTCTACAGTGGCACAAGTTGGAAGGACAAAGTTTCTTGTCAATCTGGAATAATTGTGGAGAACTGGTAGCGTATTTTCCGAGATGTTCAAGTGAAACCCCGTGTCTCCCCCCCTCCCCATCTCTCCCCCCCCCCCCCCCCCCCCGAGGCGGATTTCGAAAAGGGATGAGCAACTCAAACCAGTGGGTTGAAACGTGAGCAAATTATGGAAAGATTTAGAAAAAGTAAAACGGAGAGAAATGGAAAGGAAGACGTAAGACGGTTCAGCTTAATATCAGAGAGACTGCTTGACTAGTTTACCCGTATTCGAGAAACTCACGAAAGTTACATGATAAATCCATTCCAATAAATTAATGTTCGTCTGTTTAACTCAGCAAAAAGTTCTCTACACTTCATTTTAGCAGTTCCCACATTTTCACCTGTAACATATTGTACCCATGACACCGCCTGTACACCTCTTATGCCGTACTCCAGAGAATTATTCATCGGACACATTTCGAAATGAAAAAAAAAAAAGCTGTCAAACTAAGCCACATATATCTTCGACATCCGTGAAATTTGGTAAGGATCTGGACAATTCAAGCAAAGCATGTTAGTTCTAAGTAAAACAAATGACATATCTTTTAATTACACAAAAACACTAATCCAATCCATTCACACATTTGGTAGGAAAATTAGATAGAATCATGATCGGCATGGCAAGTCTTCTGTGAAGAAAGATTACAAAAATTTTCCTCATTTCCAGCCACACTAAATAAAGTTTTGCGTGCCGCACTTTGCCCGACATGGTAGAATATTCGACCGAAAGTAAAAAAAAAAAAAAATCTGGGACGCTTTCAAATGCAGGATGGGTGGGCGGACGGGAGGAGGGGTACATGTCATGTATATGTCTAAATGTATTAATACATTTGCTCGAAAAGTGGTAGTACTGTAGCCGACATTTGATCTATTAAAGTGTACCTCAAGTGAAGTAATTTAAAAACGTAATTAAACAGCATGAATTCTACAATTCAACTCTTATTTTAATTAGACAATGTTGAAACTTATTCACCTATTTATCCACTTATTTAGACAGACTGTCATGTGGGACTCCATTCTAGACTTCATGAAAAGAACAGATATTACACGCGATCTCAGCCAAAGGGCCGAGAAGCTGTTCTCAAGTTCTCCAGACCCACTGCCAAAGGGCCGTTCGGCGATACCAGCCTGCGACAAAACTTTAAAAGTTTCGGATAGCTGTTCTCAATCTGCTGCAAGAAACGTTTTGTGCGCCACATAATGTACCTTGTCCCAAACTTTGAAGGCCTGCATAAAATGACCTGATCTATTACTCTAATAGGTATGATTATTTTAATTCTAGTTATTTTAATTGTAAATGTTGTGTGGTTTTCAAAGTAACCCAATACGAATAACATTTCAACATTTGTTACACAGGTTCGTAACCCTTTTTGAGAACGACTCTCTTTCTATCATTATAAAAATGAGTAAACAGTAAGATATTCCCTAATAGATAATGAGACAACCTCTTTTGTGCAAATCAGGAATACCTGAGACAAGATCCCAGAAAATGTTTCAGTAATAAAATGAAATAAACCTCGACAGATGTATAAAAGAAACATTGGGTCAAGTTACAGTTACCCTCAGTGTCTTTAAATGTCCTCAATAAAGATTATTTTACAGCACGTAGAGTACAATAAACTTGTTTCCAGATTTACGAGAAAGATTGTGACGTTTCTGTGACGTAAGCCTTCAGTTGGAGCGAAATGAGAAATAATGAGAAGAAACATCATTCGTCGAGGGAAATCTTGTCATAAAACATGCAAAAGTAATTGAAAATTGTATCTACAAACATTTGATAAACATAATTCCTTTCTGCTAACACTACATCTGGCTGAAATTTGTACTTTGCAAATTTCACGCTAACGTGTGATAGATGCAGATGTTCAAGCTATGTAAGGCATCCTCTACTATAACCTGCGCGGCACGTTGACGCCGAACCGGACGGTAGTGTTCACACATGGTCCTACTCTGATTGCACTGGGAGGCGAGTAGTGTTCCTCCCCAATGTATCGCCGGTCCTTGAGGGGAGTCCCGAGGAAAGATTGCTGTCGTATGCAAAGCACGCTGAGCGTCACTGTATGCAGAAGGGTACTAGAGAGGCGCCTGAGTTGGTTCTCTGTTGTAGTTGACAGGACACATAACCGGCCAGAGACCTTGAACGCTTGGCTTCAATCTTTTGTTTTTTTTTTTCAGTAAGGCGCCACCTTTTATAAAATCTGAAAACTCAAGAAGGTAGCGGACCACTAATTATAAGTCCCATTGACTTACACATAGGCGGCGTAAGCGGTGGGCCAGGGGAGCATGGCCCCCCAATATATTTTTATGAGATTTTGCAGTAACCTCCAAAATAACTGAATGTCGCAAAATAAATTGTGAGTTGCTTTTATTACATTTCGGCTAATCTTTGGTTCAGTTATTACTTTTCCGAGTGCAAAAGTTGCAAAGCTTCCGGGTGCTTCGCTCCCTGGACCCCCACATTAACGGTAACCTGTAGGAGAGTATACCTTCGCCTTCAAACAGTTAAAACAAAACTTTTTGCAATCTATCTTTCTTTTTCAAATTTTCTTTCTTCTTCTCAAATCAGGGCCTTTTAAACATACTGAGCGATGGGCATGTCCCCAGTCCCCTTATTGGCAGCAATGACACACATTTGTCCCAGTTATAATGTCCCTTACCTCACCCTGGCACTCTTGAATTAAATTCATAGTTAAGAATCCTTAATTTGAATATGATTTTCGACCATTTTGAAGCCTCTCGAATCACTAAAATCGCTGAGCTTCCGGGGTCTTTGCCCCAGAACCCCACCAGGGATCCTTAAGCGGGCCACTGGACCCCACGCCGATGGGGTTTTGCGAGCAAAACCGCACGCCTTACGGCGTCACCATTATGTCGGCCTTTCCGTGCCCCCTAGCTCCCAGTAGAAGTTTTCAACCTGGACATGCTCACCAGTATGATGCCACCCCTATGATCGACGCTCACAATCTGGGCTTTCATGGCACTTTCAAATTTCCTTACCATGACCATTGAAATTTTGTGCTAGAGAACCTCCAATGATAGGTATGTGTTTCCCGCCATAATAGCTACACAAATCGGCATTTCACAGAGCGGAGTAATACAATAAAAAATGACACTAAAATTGATCAAATTGCCTTCATTTTGCACAGTATGCATTTCAACTCATTGTCTACAAAATCCAAATGCAAAAGTGATCATGTTTTGTAAGTAACACAGTCAAAAATAACATCCCATAAAATTTTAAAGGCACTTTGTCTGTCAGTAAACATGTTCACGGGCACGGGTATAGGAGTTAGTGGTCCCCTACCAGAAGCACGATAAGAGAAAAAGACAACAACGACCCAGTTTGAATTGAAAAATTTTAGGACAATCTTAACTGATGCTGCTTTGACTTCTAATTCCAAACAAACACGACCTAAATGGGTTAATATGTAATGCATGCGCAGAGAAGTCTGGGTAAAGGTAGGGTAAATGGAGCAAGGGTGAGCTAGAATCAATGATAATTAGGGAGGGATCATGAGACCGTTAAATCGAGCAGGTGTTTAAGGTCGAAGGTGAACAGTTTTTCGTCTTCGTAAGTAATATCACCGTCCTCGGGTACTCTCTCAGCTTATTTTACCTATCTCTTTTTTCTCGGCAGCGACTTACTCGACAAGCATTCTGGATGATATTTTAGAGTCTTTACCTTCGCAATATCTTCGAATTATACAATGTTCCATTATTATTTCTGTAAACTGTATGAATTACTTTCAAAGTTTTATGAAACCCAATAAATGAAAAGAAATGCAATCATAGATCAGCTTATAGTGACCTTCAAATTTCGGACTTTGAGTCGGTTGTGTAGCCTGTATATCACATGTTATTATATCTAAAAATCCGAAACTTGTCTGTGCTGGTAAACCACACAAGGCGAGATTTACCATTTTGGGCCCTGAACAGAAGTAAATCTGGTGCCCAAGTTACCATTCTTCCCCTGACGACGTTCTACAGTGGTACAAGTTGTAAGGACAAATTTTCTTGTCACTCTGGAATAATCGTGGAGAACTGGTAGCGTATTTTCAGAGATGTTCCAGTGAAAACCCGTGTCCCCCGCCCCCCCCCCCCCAGGCGGATTTCGAAAAGGGATGAGCAACTCAAACCAGTGGGTTGAAACGTGAGCAAATTATGGAAAGATTTAGAAAAGGTAAAACGGAGAGAAATGGAAAGGAAGAAGTAAGACGGTTCAGCTTAATATCAGAGAGACTGCTTGACTAGTTTACCCGTATTCGAGAAACTCACGAAAGTTACATGATAAATCCATTCCAATAAATTAATGTTCGTCTGTTTAACTCAGCAAAAAGTTCTCTACACTTCATTTTAGCAGTTCCCACATTTTCACCTGTAACATATTGTACCCATGACACCGCCTGTACACCTCTTATGCCGTACTCCAGAGAATTATTCATCGGACACATTTCGAAATGAAAAAAAAAAAGCTGTCAAACTAAGCCACATATATCTTCGACATCCGTGAAATTTGGTCAGGATCTGGACAATTAAAGCAAAGCATGTTAGTTTTAAGTAAAACAAATGACATATCTTTTAATTACACAAAAACACTAATGCAATCCATTCACACATTGGGTAGGAAAATTAGATAGAATCATGATCGGCATGGCAAGTTTTCTATGAAGAAAGAAGATTACAAAAATTTGCCTCATTTCCAGCCACACTAAATAAAGTTTTGCGTGCCGCACTTTGCCCGACATGGTAGAATATTCGACCGAAAGTAAAAAAAATCTGGGACGCTTTCAAATGCAGGATGGGTGGGCGGACGGGAGGAGGGGTACATGTCATGTATATGTCTAAATGTATTAATACATTTGCTCGAAAAGTGGTAGTACTGTAGCCGACATTTGATCTATTAAAGTGTACCTCAAGTAAAGAAATTTAAAAACGTAATTAAACAGCATGAATTCTACAATTCAACTCTTATTTTAATTAGACAATGTTGAAACTTATTCACCTATTTATCCACTTATTTAGACAGACTGTCATGTGAGACTCCATTCTAGACTTCATGAAAAGAACAGATATTACACGCGATCTCAGCCAAAGGGCCGAGAAGCTGTTCTCAAGTTCTCCAGACCCACTGCCAAAGGGCCGTTCGGCGAAACCAGCTTGCGACAAAACTTTAAAAGTTTCGGATAGCTGTTCTCAATCTTCTGTAAGAAACGTTTTGTGCGCCACATAATGTACCTTGTCCCAAACTTTGAAGGCCTGCATAAAATGACCTGATCTATTACTCTAATAGGTATGATTATTTTAATTCTAGTTATTTTAATTGTAAATGTTGTGTGGATTTCAAAGTAACCCAATACGAATAACATTTCAACATTTGTTACACAAGTTCGTAACCCTTTTTGAGAACGACTCTCTTTCTATCATTATAAAAATGAGTAAACAGTAAGATATTCCCTAATAGATAATGAGACAACCTCTTTTATGCAAATCAGGAATACCTGAGACAAGATCCCAGAAAATGTTTCAGTAATAAAATGAAATAAACCTCGACAGATGTATAAAAGAAACATTGGGTCAAGTTACAGTTACCCTCAGTGTCTTTAAATGTCCTCAATAAAGATTATTTTACAGCACGTACAGTACAATAAACTTGTTTCCAGATTTACGAGAAAGATTGTGACGTTTCTGTGACGTAAGCCTTCAGTTGGAGCGAAATGAGAAATAATGAGAAGAAACATCATTCGTCGAGGGAAATCTTGTCATAAAACATGCAAAAGTAATTGAAAATTGTATCTACAAACATTTGATAAACATAATTCCTTTCTGCTAACACTACATCTGGCTGAAATTTGTACTTTGCAAATTTCACGCTAACGTGTGATAGATGCAGATGTTCAAGCTATGTAAGGCATCCTCTACTATAACCTGCGCGGCACGTTGACGCCGAACCGGACGGTAGTGTTCACACATGGTCCTACTCTGATTGCACTGGGAGGCGAGTAGTGTTCCTCCCCAATGTATCGCCGGTCCTTGAGGGGAGTCCCGAGGAAAGATTGCTGTCGTATGCAAAGCACGCTGAGCGTCACTGTATGCAGAAGGGTACTAGAGAGGCGCCTGAGTTGGTTCTCTGTTGTAGTTGACAGGACACATAACCGGCCAGAGACCTTGAACGCTTGGCTTCAATCTTTTGTTTTTTTTTTTTCAGTAAGGCGCCACCTTTTATAAAATCTGAAAACTCAAGAAGGTAGCGGACCACTAATTATAAGTCCCATTGACTTACACATAGGCGGCGTAAGCGGTGGGCCAGGGGAGCATGGCCCCCCAATATATTTTTATGAGATTTTGCAGTAACCTCCAAAATAACTGAATGTCGCAAAATAAATTGTGAGTTGCTTTTATTACATTTCGGCTAATCTTTGGTTCAGTTATTGCTTTTCCGAGTGCAAAAGTTGCAAAGCTTCCGGGTGCTTCGCTCCCTGGACCCCCACATTAACGGTAACCTGTAGGAGAGTATACCTTCGCCTTCAAACAGTTAAAACAAAACTTTTTGCAATCTATCTTTCTTTTTCAAATTTTCTTTCTTCTTCTCAAATCAGGGCCTTTTAAACATACTGAGCGATGGGCATGTCCCCAGTCCCCTTATTGGCAGCAATGACACACATTTGTCCCAGTTATAATGTCCCTTACCTCACCCTGGCACTCTTGAATTAAATTCATAGTTAAGAATCCTTAATTTGAATATGATTTTCGACCATTTTGAAGCCTCTCGAATCACTAAAATCGCTGAGCTTCCGGGGTCTTTGCCCCAGAACCCCACCAGGGATCCTTAAGCGGGCCACTGGACCCCACGCCGATGGGGTTTTGCGAGCAAAACCGCACGCCTTACGGCGTCACCATTATGTCGGCCTTTCCGTGCCCCCTAGCTCCCAGTAGAAGTTTTCAACCTGGACATGCTCACCAGTATGATGCCACCCCTATGATCGACGCTCACAATCTGGGCTTTCATGGCACTTTCAAATTTCCTTACCATGACCATTGAAATTTTGTGCTAGAGAACCTCCAATGATAGGTATGTGTTTCCCGCCATAATAGCTACACAAATCGGCATTTCACAGAGCGGAGTAATACAATAAAAAATGACACTAAAATTGATCAAATTGCCTTCATTTTGCACAGTATGCATTTCAACTCATTGTCTACAAAATCCAAATGCAAAAGTGATCATGTTTTGTAAGTAACACAGTCAAAAATAACATCCCATAAAATTTTAAAGGCACTTTGTCTGTCAGTAAACATGTTCACGGGCACGGGTATCGGAGTTAGTGGTCCCCTACCAGAAGCACGATAAGAGAAAAAGACAACAACGACCCAGTTTGAATTGAAAATTTTTTAGGACAATCTTAACTGATGCTGCTTTGACTTCTAATTCCAAACAAACACGACCTAAATGGGTTAATATGTAATGCATGCGCAGAGTAGTCTGGGTAAAGGTAGGGTAAATGGAGCAAGGGTGAGCTAGAATCAATGATAATTAGGGAGGGATCATGAGACCGTTAAATCGAGCAGGTGTTTAAGGTCGAAGGTGAACAGTTTTTCGTCTTCGTAAGTAATATCACCGTCCTCGGGTACTCTCTCAGCTTATTTTACCTATCTCTTTTTCTCGGCAGCGACTTACTCGACAAGCATTCTGGATGATATTTTAGAGTCTTTACCTTCGCAATATCTTCGAATTATACAATGTTCCATTATTATTTCTGTAAACTGTATGAATTACTTTCAAAGTTTTATGAAACCCAATAAATGAAAAGAAATGCAATCATAGATCAGCTTATAGTGACCTTCAAATTTCGGACTTTGAGTCGGTTGTGTAGCCTGTATATCACATGTTATTATATCTAAAAATCCGAAACTTGTCTGTGCTGGTAAACCACACAAGGCGAGATTTACCATTTTGGGCCCTGAACAGAAGTAAATCTGGTGCCCAAGTTACCATTCTTCCCCTGACGACGTTCTACAGTGGTACAAGTTGTAAGGACAAATTTTCTTGTCACTCTGGAATAATCGTGGAGAACTGGTAGCGTATTTTCAGAGATGTTCCAGTGAAAACCCGTGTCCCCCCCCCCCCTCAGGCGGATTTCGAAAAGGGATGAGCAACTCAAACCAGTGGGTTGAAACGTGAGCAAATTATGGAAAGATTTAGAAAAGGTAAAACGGAGAGAAATGGAAAGGAAGACGTAAGACGGTTCAGCTTAATATCAGAGAGACTGCTTGACTAGTTTACCCGTATTCGAGAAACTCACGAAAGTTACATGATAAACCCATTCCAATAAATTAATGTTCGTCTGTTTAACTCAGCAAAAAGTTCTCTACACTTCATTTTAGCAGTTCCCACATTTTCACCTGTAACATATTGTACCCATGACACCGCCTGTACACCTCTTATGCCGTACTCCAGAGAATTATTCATCGGACACATTTCGAAATGAAAAAAAAAAAGCTGTCAAACTAAGCCACATATATCTTCGACATCCGTGAAATTTGGTCAGGATCTGGACAATTCAAGCAAAGCATGTTAGTTTTAAGTAAAACAAATGACATATCTTTTAATTACACAAAAACACTAATGCAATCCATTCACACATTGGGTAGGAAAATTAGATAGAATCATGATCGGCATAGCAAGTTTTCTATGAAGAAAGAAGATTACAAAAATTTCCCTCATTTCCAGCCACACTAAATAAAGTTTTGCGTGCCGCACTTTGCCCGACATGGTAGAATATTCGACCGAAAGTAAAAAAATCTGGGACGCTTTCAAATGCAGGATGGGTGGGCGGACGGGAGGAGGGGTACATGTCATGTATATGTCTAAATGTATTAATACATTTGCTCGAAAAGTGGTAGTACTGTAGCCGACATTTGATCTATTAAAGTGTACCTCAAGTAAAGTAATTTAAAAACGTAATTAAACAGCATGAATTCTACAATTCAACTCTTATTTTAATTAGACAATGTTGAAACTTATTCACCTATTTATCCACTTATTTAGACAGACTGTCATGTGAGACTCCATTCTAGACTTCATGAAAAGAACAGATATTACACGCGATCTCAGCCAAAGGGCCGAGAAGCTTTTCTCAAGTTCTCCAGACCCACTGCCAAAGGGCCGTTCGGCGAAACCAGCTTGCGACAAAACTTTAAAAGTTTCGGATAGCTGTTCTCAATCTTCTGTAAGAAACGTTTTGTGCGCCACATAATGTACCTTGTCCCAAACTTTGAAGGCCTGCATAAAATGACCTGATCTATTACTCTAATAGGTATGATTATTTTAATTCTAGTTATTTTAATTGTAAATGTTGTGTGGATTTCAAAGTAACCCAATACGAATAACATTTCAACATTTGTTACACAAGTTCGTAACCCTTTTTGAGAACGACTCTCTTTCTATCATTATAAAAATGAGTAAACAGTAAGATATTCCCTAATAGATAATGAGACAACCTCTTTTATGCAAATCAGGAATACCTGAGACAAGATCCCAGAAAATGTTTCAGTAATAAAATGAAATAAACCTCGACAGATGTATAAAAGAAACATTGGGTCAAGTTACAGTTACCCTCAGTGTCTTTAAATGTCCTCAATAAAGATTATTTTACAGCACGTAGAGTACAATAAACTTGTTTCCAGATTTACGAGAAAGATTGTGACGTTTCTGTGACGTAAGCCTTCAGTTGGAGCGAAATGAGAAATAATGAGAAGAAACATCATTCGTCGAGGGAAATCTTGTCATAAAACATGCAAAAGTAATTGAAAATTGTATCTACAAACATTTGATAAACATAATTCCTTTCTGCTAACACTACATCTGGCTGAAATTTGTACTTTGCAAATTTCACGCTAACGTGTGATAGATGCAGATGTTCAAGCTATGTAAGGCATCCTCTACTATAACCTGCGCGGCACGTTGACGCCGAACCGGACGGTAGTGTTCACACATGGTCCTACTCTGATTGCACTGGGAGGCGAGTAGTGTTCCTCCCCAATGTATCGCCGGTCCTTGAGGGGAGTCCCGAGGAAAGATTGCTGTCGTATGCAAAGCACGCTGAGCGTCACTGTATGCAGAAGGGTACTAGAGAGGCGCCTGAGTTGGTTCTCTGTTGTAGTTGACAGGACACATAACCGGCCAGAGACCTTGAACGCTTGGCTTCAATCTTTTGTTTTTTTTCAGTAAGGCGCCACCTTTTATAAAATCTGAAAACTCAAGAAGGTAGCGGACCACTAATTATAAGTCCCATTGACTTACACATAGGCGGCGTAAGCGGTGGGCCAGGGGGCATGGCCCCCCAATATATTTTTATGAGATTTTGCAGTAACCTCCAAAATAACTGAATGTCGCAAAATAAATTGTGAGTTGCTTTTATTACATTTCGGCTAATCTTTGGTTCAGTTATTACTTTTCCGAGTGCAAAAGTTGCAAAGCTTCCGGGTGCTTCGCTCCCTGGACCCCCACATTAACGGTAACCTGTAGGAGAGTATACCTTCGCCTTCAAACAGTTAAAACAAAACTTTTTGCAATCTATCTTTCTTTTTCAAATTTTCTTTCTTCTTCTCAAATCAGGGCCTTTTAAACATACTGAGCGATGGGCATGTCCCCAGTCCCCTTATTGGCAGCAATGACACACATTTGTCCCAGTTATAATGTCCCTTACCTCACCCTGGCACTCTTGAATTAAATTCATAGTTAAGAATCCTTAATTTGAATATGATTTTCGACCATTTTGAAGCCTCTCGAATCACTAAAATCGCTGAGCTTCCGGGGTCTTTGCCCCAGAACCCCACCAGGGATCCTTAAGCGGGCCACTGGACCCCACGCCGATGGGGTTTTGCGAGCAAAACCGCACGCCTTACGGCGTCACCATTATGTCGGCCTTTCCGTGCCCCCTAGCTCCCAGTAGAAGTTTTCAACCTGGACATGCTCACCAGTATGATGCCACCCCTATGATCGACGCTCACAATCTGGGCTTTCATGGCACTTTCAAATTTCCTTACCATGACCATTGAAATTTTGTGCTAGAGAACCTCCAATGATAGGTATGTGTTTCCCGCCATAATAGCTACACAAATCGGCATTTCACAGAGCGGAGTAATACAATAAAAAATGACACTAAAATTGATCAAATTGCCTTCATTTTGCACAGTATGCATTTCAACTCATTGTCTACAAAATCCAAATGCAAAAGTGATCATGTTTTGTAAGTAACACAGTCAAAAATAACATCCCATAAAATTTTAAAGGCACTTTGTCTGTCAGTAAACATGTTCACGGGCACGGGTATCGGAGTTAGTGGTCCCCTACCAGAAGCACGATAAGAGAAAAAGACAACAACGACCCAGTTTGAATTGAAAATTTTTTAGGACAATCTTAACTGATGCTGCTTTGACTTCTAATTCCAAACAAACACGACCTAAATGGGTTAATATGTAATGCATGCGCAGAGTAGTCTGGGTAAAGGTAGGGTAAATGGAGCAAGGGTGAGCTAGAATCAATGATAATTAGGGAGGGATCATGAGACCGTTAAATCGAGCAGGTGTTTAAGGTCGAAGGTGAACAGTTTTTCGTCTTCGTAAGTAATATCACCGTCCTCGGGTACTCTCTCAGCTTATTTTACCTATCTCTTTTTCTCGGCAGCGACTTACTCGACAAGCATTCTGGATGATATTTTAGAGTCTTTACCTTCGCAATATCTTCGAATTATACAATGTTCCATTATTATTTCTGTAAACTGTATGAATTACTTTCAAAGTTTTATGAAACCCAATAAATGAAAAGAAATGCAATCATAGATCAGCTTATAGTGACCTTCAAATTTCGGACTTTGAGTCGGTTGTGTAGCCTGTATATCACATGTTATTATATCTAAAAATCCGAAACTTGTCTGTGCTGGTAAACCACACAAGGCGAGATTTACCATTTTGGGCCCTGAACAGAAGTAAATCTGGTGCCCAAGTTACCATTCTTCCCCTGACGACGTTCTACAGTGGTACAAGTTGTAAGGACAAATTTTCTTGTCACTCTGGAATAATCGTGGAGAACTGGTAGCGTATTTTCAGAGATGTTCCAGTGAAAACCCGTGCCCCCCCCCCCCCCCCCCCCCACCGAGGCGGATTTCGAAAAGGGATGAGCAACTCAAACCAGTGGGTTGAAACGTGAGCAAATTATGGAAAGATTTAGAAAAGGTAAAACGGAGAGAAATGGAAAGGAAGACGTAAGACGGTTCAGCTTAATATCAGAGAGACTGCTTGACTAGTTTACCCGTATTCGAGAAACTCACGAAAGTTACATGATAAATCCATTCCAATAAATTAATGTTCGTCTGTTTAACTCAGCAAAAAGTTCTCTACACTTCATTTTAGCAGTTCCCACATTTTCACCTGTAACATATTGTACCCATGACACCGCCTGTACAACTCTTATGCCGTACTCCAGAGAATCATTCATCGGACACATTTCGAAATGAAAAAAAAAAAGCTGTCAAACTAAGCCACATATATCTTCGGCATCCGTGAAATTTGGTAAGGATCTGGACAATTCAAGCAAAGCATGTTAGTTCTAAGTAAAACAAATGACATATCTTTTAATTACACAAAAACACTAATCCAATCCATTCACACATTTGGTAGGAAAATTAGATAGAATCATGATCGGCATGGCAAGTCTTCTTTGAAGAAAGATTACAAAAATTTTCCTCATTTCCAGCCACACTAAATAAAGTTTTGCGTGCCGCACTTTGCCCGACATGGTAGAATATTCGACCGAAAGTAAAAAAAAAAAAATCTGGGACGCTTTCAAATGCAGGATGGTGGGCGGACGGGAAGAGGGGTACATGTCATGTATATGTCTAAATGTATTAATACATTTGCTCGAAAAGTGGTAGTACTGTAGCCGACATTTGATCTATTAAAGTGTACCTCAAGTAAAGTAATTTAAAAACGTAATTAAACAGCATGAATTCTACAATTCAACTCTTATTTTAATTAGACAATGTTGAAATTTATTCACCTATTTATCCACTTATTTAGACAGACTGTCATGTGAGACTCCATTCTAGACTTCATGAAAAGAACAGATATTACACGCGATCTCAGCCAAAGGGCCGAGAAGCTTTTCTCAAGTTCTCCAGACCCACTGGCAAAGGGCCGTTCGGCGAAACCAGCTTGCGACAAAACTTTAAAAGTTTCGGATAGCTGTTCTTAATCTTCTGTAAAAAACGTTTTGTGCGCCACATAATGCACCTTGTCCCAAACTTTGAAGGCCTGCATAAAATGACCTGATCTATTACTCTAATAGGTATGATTATTTTAATTCTAGTTATTTTAATTGTAAATGTTGTGTGGTTTTCAAAGTAACCCAATACGAATAACATTTCAACATTTGTTACACACGTTCGTAACCCTTTTTGAGAACGACTCTCTTTCTATCATTATAAAAATGAGTAAACAGTAAGATATTCCCTAATAGATAATGAGACAACCTCTTTTATGCAAATCAGGAATACCTGAGACAAGATCCCAGAAAATGTTTCAGTAATAAAATGAAATAAACCTAGACAGATGTATAAAAGAAACATTGGGTCAAGTTACAGTTACCCTCAGTGTCTTTAAATGTCCTCAATAAAGATTATTTTACAGCACGTAGAGTACAATAAACTTGTTTCCAGATTTACGAGAAAGATTGTGACGTTTCTGTGACGTAAGCCTTCAGTTGGAGCGAAATGAGAAATAATGAGAAGAAACATCATTCGTCGAGGGAAATCTTGTCATAAAACATGCAAAAGTAATTGAAAATTGTATCTACAAACATTTGATAAACATAATTCCTTTCTGCTAACACTACATCTGGCTGAAATTTGTTCTTTGCAAATTTCACGCTAACGTGTGATAGATGCAGATGTTCAAGCTATGTAAGGCATCCTCTACTATAACCTGCGCGGCACGTTGACGCCGAACCGGACGGTAGTGTTCACACATGGTCCTACTCTGATTGCACTGGGAGGCGAGTAGTGTTCCTCCCCAATGTATCGCCGGTCCTTGAGGGGAGTCCCGAGGAAAGATTGCTGTCGTATGCAAAGCACGCTGAGCGTCACTGTATGCAGAAGGGTACTAGAGAGGCGCCTGAGTTGGTTCTCTGTTGTAGTTGACAGGACACATAACCGGCCAGAGACCTTGAACGCTTGGCTTCAATCTTTTGTTTTTTTTCAGTAAGGCGCCACCTTTTATAAAATCTGAAAACTCAAGAAGGTAGCGGACCACTAATTATAAGTCCCATTGACTTACACATAGGCGGCGTAAGCGGTGGGCCAGGGGGGGGGGGCATGGCCCCCCAATATATTTTTATGAGATTTTGCAGTAACCTCCAAAATAACTGAATGTCGCAAAATAAATTGTGAGTTGCTTTTATTACATTTCGGCTAATCTTTGGTTCAGTTATTACTTTTCCGAGTGCAAAAGTTGCAAAGCTTCCGGGTGCTTCGCTCCCTGGACCCCCACATTAACGGTAACCTGTAGGAGAGTATACCTTCGCCTTCAAACAGTTAAAACAAAACTTTTTGCAATCTATCTTTCTTTTTCAAATTTTCTTTCTTCTTCTCAAATCAGGGCCTTTTAAACATACTGAGCGATGGGCATGTCCCCAGTCCCCTTATTGGCAGCAATGACACACATTTGTCCCAGTTATAATGTCCCTTACCTCACCCTGGCACTCTTGAATTAAATTCATAGTTAAGAATCCTTAATTTGAATATGATTTTCGACCATTTTGAAGCCTCTCGAATCACTAAAATCGCTGAGCTTCCGGGGTCTTTGCCCCAGAACCCCACCAGGGATCCTTAAGCGGGCCACTGGACCCCACGCCGATGGGGTTTTGCGAGCAAAACCGCACGCCTTACGGCGTCACCATTATGTCGGCCTTTCCGTGCCCCCTAGCTCCCAGTAGAAGTTTTCAACCTGGACATGCTCACCAGTATGATGCCACCCCTATGATCGACGCTCACAATCTGGGCTTTCATGGCACTTTCAAATTTCCTTACCATGACCATTGAAATTTTGTGCTAGAGAACCTCCAATGATAGGTATGTGTTTCCCGCCATAATAGCTACACAAAATCGGCATTTCACAGAGCGGAGTAATACAATAAAAAATGACACTAAAATTGATCAAATTGCCTTCATTTTGCACAGTATGCATTTCAACTCATTGTCTACAAAATCCAAATGCAAAAGTGATCATGTTTTGTAAGTAACACAGTCAAAAATAACATCCCATAAAATTTTAAAGGCACTTTGTCTGTCAGTAAACATGTTCACGGGCACGGGTATCGGAGTTAGTGGTCCCCTACCAGAAGCACGATAAGAGAAAAAGACAACAACGACCCAGTTTGAATTGAAAATTTTTTAGGACAATCTTAACTGATGCTGCTTTGACTTCTAATTCCAAACAAACACGACCTAAATGGGTTAATATGTAATGCATGCGCAGAGTAGTCTGGGTAAAGGTAGGGTAAATGGAGCAAGGGTGAGCTAGAATCAATGATAATTAGGGAGGGATCATGAGACCGTTAAATCGAGCAGGTGTTTAAGGTCGAAGGTGAACAGTTTTTCGTCTTCGTAAGTAATATCACCGTCCTCGGGTACTCTC
Organism: Holothuria scabra; assembly: GCA_037179385.1. Classification (NCBI taxonomy): domain Eukaryota; kingdom Metazoa; phylum Echinodermata; class Holothuroidea; order Aspidochirotida; family Holothuriidae; genus Holothuria; species Holothuria scabra. The sequence goes on from CM074194.1 coordinate 32,566,936, forward strand.
TCAGCTTATTTTACCTATCTCTTTTTCTCGGCAGCGACTTACTCGACAAGCATTCTGGATGATATTTTAGAGTCTTTACCTTCGCAATATCTTCGAATTATACAATGTTCCATTATTATTTCTGTAAACTGTATGAATTACTTTCAAAGTTTTATGAAACCCAATAAATGAAAAGAAATGCAATCATAGATCAGCTTATAGTGACCTTCAAATTTCTGTTAGCAGAAAGGAATTTTGTTTATCAAATGTTTGTAGATACAATTTTCAATTACTTTTGCATGTTTTATGACAAGATTTCCCTCGACGAATGATGTTTCTTCTCATTATTTCTCATTTCGCTCCAACTGAAGGCTTACGTCACAGAAACGTCACAATCTTTCTCGTAAATCTGGAAACAAGTTTATTGTACTCTACGTGCTGTAAAATAATCTTTATTGAGGACATTTAAAGACACTGAGGGTAACTGTAACTTGACCCAATGTTTCTTTTATACATCTGTCGAGGTTTATTTCATTTTATTACTGAAACATTTTCTGGGATCTTGTCTCAGGTATTCCTGATTTGCATAAAAGAGGTTGTCTCATTATCTATTAGGGAATATCTTACTGTTTACTCATTTTTATAATGATAGAAAGAGAGTCGTTCTCAAAAAGGGTTACGAACTTGTGTAACAAATGTTGAAATGTTATTCGTATTGGGTTACTTTGAAATCCACACAACATTTACAATTAAAATAACTAGAATTAAAATAATCATACCTATTAGAGTAATAGATCAGGTCATTTTATGCAGGCCTTCAAAGTTTGGGACAAGGTACATTATGTGGCGCACAAAACGTTTCTTACAGAAGATTGAGAACAACTATCCGAAACTTTTGAAGTTTTGTCGCAAGCTGGTTTCGCCGAACGGCCCTTTGGCAGTGGGTCTGGAGAACTTGAGAAAAGCTTCTCGGCCCTTTGGCTGAGATCGCGTGTAATATCTGTTCTTTTCATGAAGTCTAGAATGGAGTCTCACATGACAGTCTGTCTAAATAAGTGGATAAATAGGTGAATAAGTTTCAACATTGTCTAATTAAAATAAGAGTTGAATTGTAGAATTCATGCTGTTTAATTACGTTTTTAAATTACTTTACTTGAGGTACACTTTAATAGATCAAATGTCGGCTACAGTACTACCACTTTTCGAGCAAATGTATTAATACATTTAGACATATACATGACATGTACCCCTCCTCCCGTCCGCCCACCCATCCTGCATTTGAAAGCGTCCCAGATTTTTTTTACTTTCGGTCGAATATTCTACCATGTCGGGCAAAGTGCGGCACGCAAAACTTTATTTAGTGTGGCTGGAAATGAGGAAAATTTTTGTAATCTTTCTTCAAAGAAGACTTGCCATGCCGATCATGATTCTATCTAATTTTCCTACCAAATGTGTGAATGGATTGGATTAGTGTTTTTGTGTAATTAAAAGATATGTCATTTGTTTTACTTAGAACTAACATGCTTTGCTTGAATTGTCCAGATCCTTACCAAATTTCACGGATGCCGAAGATATATGTGGCTTAGTTTGACAGCTTTTTTTTTCATTTCGAAATGTGTCCGATGAATGATTCTCTGGAGTACGGCATAAGAGTTGTACAGGCGGTGTCATGGGTACAATATGTTACAGGTGAAAATGTGGGAACTGCTAAAAGGAAGTGTAGAGAACTTTTTGCTGAGTTAAACAGACGAACATTAATTTATTGGAATGGGTTTATCATGTAACTTTCGTGAGTTTCTCGAATACGGGTAAACTAGTCAAGCAGTCTCTCTGATATTAAGCTGAACCGTCTTACGTCTTCCTTTCCATTTCTCTCCGTTTTACCTTTTCTAAATCTTTCCATAATTTGCTCACGTTTCAACCCACTGGTTTGAGTTGCTCATCCCTTTTCGAAATCCGCCTGAGGGGGGGGGGGGGGCGGGGGACACGGGTTTTCACTGGAACATCTCTGAAAATACGCTACCAGTTCTCCACGATTATTCCAGAGTGACAAGAAAATTTGTCCTTACAACTTGTACCACTGTAGAACGTCGTCAGGGGAAGAATGGTAACTTGGGCACCAGATTTACTTCTGTTCAGGGCCCAAAATGGTAAATCTCGCCTTGTGTGGTTTACCAGCACAGACAAGTTTCGGATTTTTAGATATAATAACATGTGATATACAGGCTACACAACCGACTCAAAGTCCGAAATTTGAAGGTCACTATAAGCTGATCTATGATTGCATTTCTTTTCATTTATTGGGTTTCATAAAACTTTGAAAGTAATTCATACAGTTTACAGAAATAATAATGGAACATTGTATAATTCGAAGATATTGCGAAGGTAAAGACTCTAAAATATCATCCAGAATGCTTGTCGAGTAAGTCGCTGCCGAGAAAAAAGAGATAGGTAAAATAAGCTGAGAGAGTACCCGAGGACGGTGATATTACTTACGAAGACGAAAAACTGTTCACCTTCGACCTTAAACACCTGCTCGATTTAACGGTCTCATGATCCCTCCCTAATTATCATTGATTCTAGCTCACCCTTGCTCCATTTACCCTACCTTTACCCAGACTACTCTGCGCATGCATTACATATTAACCCATTTAGGTCGTGTTTGTTTGGAATTAGAAGTCAAAGCAGCATCAGTTAAGATTGTCCTAAAAAATTTTCAATTCAAACTGGGTCGTTGTTGTCTTTTTCTCTTATCGTGCTTCTGGTAGGGGACCACTAACTCCGATACCCGTGCCCGTGAACATGTTTACTGACAGACAAAGTGCCTTTAAAATTTTATGGGATGTTATTTTTGACTGTGTTACTTACAAAACATGATCACTTTTGCATTTGGATTTTGTAGACAATGAGTTGAAATGCATACTGTGCAAAATGAAGGCAATTTGATCAATTTTAGTGTCATTTTTTATTGTATTACTCCGCTCTGTGAAATGCCGATTTTGTGTAGCTATTATGGCGGGAAACACATACCTATCATTGGAGGATCTCTAGCACAAAATTTCAATGGTCATGGTAAGGAAATTTGTAAGTGCCATGAAAGCCCAGATTGTGAGCGTCGATCATAGGGGTGGCATCATACTGGTGAGCATGTCCAGGTTGAAAACTTCTACTGGGAGCTAGGGGGCACGGAAAGGCCGACATAATGGTGACGCCGTAAGGCGTGCGGTTTTGCTCGCAAAACCCCATCGGCGTGGGGTCCAGTGGCCCGCTTAAGGATCCCTGGTGGGGTTCTGGGGCAAAGACCCCGGAAGCTCAGCGATTTTAGTGATTCGAGAGGCTTCAAAATGGTCGAAAATCATATTCAAATTAAGGATTCTTAACTATGAATTTAATTCAAGAGTGCCAGGGTGAGGTAAGGGACATTATAACTGGGACAAATGTGTGTCATTGCTGCCAATAAGGGGACTGGGGACATGCCCATCGCTCAGTATGTTTAAAAGGCCCTGATTTGAGAAGAAGAAAGAAAATTTGAAAAAGAAAGATAGATTGCAAAAAGTTTTGTTTTAACTGTTTGAAGGCGAAGGTATACTCTCCTACAGGTTACCGTTAATGTGGGGGTCCAGGGAGCGAAGCACCCGGAAGCTTTGCAACTTTTGCACTCGGAAAAGTAATAACTGAACCAAAGATTAGCCGAAATGTAATAAAAGCAACTCACAATTTATTTTGCGACATTCAGTTATTTTGGAGGTTACTGCAAAATCTCATAAAAATATATTGGGGGGCCATGCTCCCCTGGCCCACCGCTTACGCCGCCTATGTGTAAGTCAATGGGACTTATAATTAGTGGTCCGCTACCTTCTTGAGTTTTCAGATTTTATAAAAGGTGGCGCCTTACTGAAAAAAAACAAAAGATTGAAGCCAAGCGTTCAAGGTCTCTGGCCGGTTATGTGTCCTGTCAACTACAACAGAGAACCAACTCAGGCGCCTCTCTAGTACCCTTCTGCATACAGTGACGCTCAGCGTGCTTTGCATACGACAGCAATCTTTCCTCGGGACTCCCCTCAAGGACCGGCGATACATTGGGGAGGAACACTACTCGCCTCCCAGTGCAATCAGAGTAGGACCATGTGTGAACACTACCGTCCGGTTCGGCGTCAACGTGCCGCGCAGGTTATAGTAGAGGATGCCTTACATAGCTTGAACATCTGCATCTATCACACGTTAGCGTGAAATTTGCAAAGAACAAATTTCAGCCAGATGTAGTGTTAGCAGAAAGGAATTTTGTTTATCAAATGTTTGTAGATACAATTTTCAATTACTTTTGCATCTTTTATGACAAGATTTCCCTCGACGAATGATGTTTCTTCTCATTATTTCTCATTTCGCTCCAACTGAAGGCTTACGTCACAGAAACGTCACAATCTTTCTCGTAAATCTGGAAACAAGTTTATTGTACTCTACGTGCTGTAAAATAATCTTTATTGAGGACATTTAAAGACACTGAGGGTAACTGTAACTTGACCCAATGTTTCTTTTATACATCTGTCGAGGTTTATTTCATTTTATTACTGAAACATTTTCTGGGATCTTGTCTCAGGTATTCCTGATTTGCATAAAAGAGGTTGTCTCATTATCTATTAGGGAATATCTTACTGTTTACTCATTTTTATAATGATAGAAAGAGAGTCGTTCTCAAAAAGGGTTACGAACTTGTGTAACAAATGTTGAAATGTTATTCGTATTGGGTTACTTTGAAATCCACACAACATTTACAATTAAAATAACTAGAATTAAAATAATCATACCTATTAGAGTAATAGATCAGGTCATTTTATGCAGGCCTTCAAAGTTTGGGACAAGGTACATTATGTGGCGCACAAAACGTTTCTTACAGAAGATTGAGAACAGCTATCCGAAACTTTTAAAGTTTTGTCGCAAGCTGGTTTCGCCGAACGGCCCTTTGGCAGTGGGTCTGGAGAACTTGAGAAAAGCTTCTCGGCCCTTTGGCTGAGATCGCGTGTAATATCTGTTCTTTTCATGAAGTCTAGAATGGAGTCTCACATGACAGTCTGTCTAAATAAGTGGATAAATAGGTGAATAAGTTTCAACATTGTCTAATTAAAATAAGAGTTGAATTGTAGAATTCATGCTGTTTAATTACGTTTTTAAATTACTTTACTTGAGGTACACTTTAATAGATCAAATGTCGGCTACAGTACTACCACTTTTCGAGCAAATGTATTAATACATTTAGACATATACATGACATGTACCCCTCCTCCCGTCCGCCCACCCATCCTGCAATTGAAAGCGTCCCAGATTTTTTTACTTTCGGTCGAATATTCTACCATGTCGGGCAAAGTGCGGCACGCAAAACTTTATTTAGTGTGGCTGGAAATGAGGAAAATTTTTGTAATCTTTCTTCACAGAAGACTTGCCATGCCGATCATGATTCTATCTAATTTTCCTACCAAATGTGTGAATGGATTGGATTAGTGTTTTTGTGTAATTAAAAGATATGTCATTTGTTTTACTTAGAACTAACATGCTTTGCTTGAATTGTCCAGATCCTTACCAAATTTCACGGATGTCGAAGATACATGTGGCTTAGTTTGACAGCTTTTTTTTTTTCATTTCGAAATGTGTCCGATGAATAATTCTCTGGAGTACGGCATAAGAGGTGTACAGGCGGTGTCATGGGTACAATATGTTACAGGTGAAAATGTGGGAACTGCTAAAATGAAGTGTAGAGAACTTTTTGCTGAGTTAAACAGACGAACATTAATTTATTGGAATGGATTTATCATGTAACTTTCGTGAGTTTCTCGAATACGGGTAAACTAGTCAAGCAGTCTCTCTGATATTAAGCTGAACCGTCTTACGTCTTCCTTTCCATTTCTCTCCGTTTTACCTTTTCTAAATCTTTCCATAATTTGCTCACGTTTCAACCCACTGGTTTGAGTTGCTCATCCCTTTTCGAAATCCGCCTGAGGGGGGGGGGGGGGACACGGGTTTTCACTGGAACATCTCTGAAAATACGCTACCAGTTCTCCACGATTATTCCAGAGTGACAAGAAAATTTGTCCTTACAACTTGTACCACTGTAGAACGTCGTCAGGGGAAGAATGGTAACTTGGGCACCAGATTTACTTCTGTTCAGGGCCCAAAATGGTAAATCTCGCCTTGTGTGGTTTACCAGCACAGACAAGTTTCGGATTTTTAGATATAATAACATGTGATATACAGGCTACACAACCGACTCAAAGTCCGAAATTTGAAGGTCACTATAAGCTGATCTATGATTGCATTTCTTTTCATTTATTGGGTTTCATAAAACTTTGAAAGTAATTCATACAGTTTACAGAAATAATAATGGAACATTGTATAATTCGAAGATATTGCGAAGGTAAAGACTCTAAAATATCATCCAGAATGCTTGTCGAGTAAGTCGCTGCCGAGAAAAAGAGATAGGTAAAATAAGCTGAGAGAGTACCCGAGGACGGTGATATTACTTACGAAGACGAAAAACTGTTCACCTTCGACCTTAAACACCTGCTCGATTTAACGGTCTCATGATCCCTCCCTAATTATCATTGATTCTAGCTCACCCTTGCTCCATTTACCCTACCTTTACCCAGACTACTCTGCGCATGCATTACATATTAACCCATTTAGGTCGTGTTTGTTTGGAATTAGAAGTCAAAGCAGCATCAGTTAAGATTGTCCTAAAAAATTTTCAATTCAAACTGGGTCGTTGTTGTCTTTTTCTCTTATCGTGCTTCTGGTAGGGGACCACTAACTCCGATACCCGTGCCCGTGAACATGTTTACTGACAGACAAAGTGCCTTTAAAATTTTATGGGATGTTATTTTTGACTGTGTTACTTACAAAACATGATCACTTTTGCATTTGGATTTTGTAGACAATGAGTTGAAATGCATACTGTGCAAAATGAAGGCAATTTGATCAATTTTAGTGTCATTTTTTATTGTATTACTCCGCTCTGTGAAATGCCGATTTTGTGTAGCTATTATGGCGGGAAACACATACCTATCATTGGAGGTTCTCTAGCACAAAATTTCAATGGTCATGGTAAGGAAATTTGAAAGTGCCATGAAAGCCCAGATTGTGAGCGTCGATCATAGGGGTGGCATCATACTGGTGAGCATGTCCAGGTTGAAAACTTCTACTGGGAGCTAGGGGGCACGGAAAGGCCGACATAATGGTGACGCCGTAAGGCGTGCGGTTTTGCTCGCAAAACCCCATCGGCGTGGGGTCCAGTGGCCCGCTTAAGGATCCCTGGTGGGGTTCTGGGGCAAAGACCCCGGAAGCTCAGCGATTTTAGTGATTCGAGAGGCTTCAAAATGGTCGAAAATCATATTCAAATTAAGGATTCTTAACTATGAATTTAATTCAAGAGTGCCAGGGTGAGGTAAGGGACATTATAACTGGGACAAATGTGTGTCATTGCTGCCAATAAGGGGACTGGGGACATGCCCATCGCTCAGTATGTTTAAAAGGCCCTGATTTGAGAAGAAGAAAGAAAATTTGAAAAAGAAAGATAGATTGCAAAAAGTTTTGTTTAACTGTTTGAAGGCGAAGGTATACTCTCCTACAGGTTACCGTTAATGTGGGGGTCCAGGAAGCGAAGCACCCGGAAGCTTTGCAACTTTTGCACTCGGAAAAGTAATAACTGAACCAAAGATTAGCCGAAATGTAATAAAAGCAACTCACAATTTATTTTGCGACATTCAGTTATTTTGGAGGTTACTGCAAAATCTCATAAAAATATATTGGGGGGCCATGCTCCCCTGGCCCACCGCTTACGCCGCCTATGTGTAAGTCAATGGGACTTATAATTAGTGGTCCGCTACCTTCTTGAGTTTTCAGATTTTATAAAAGGTGGCGCCTTACTGAAAAAAAACAAAAGATTGAAGCCAAGCGTTCAAGGTCTCTGGCCGGTTATGTGTCCTGTCAACTACAACAGAGAACCAACTCAGGCGCCTCTCTAGTACCCTTCTGCATACAGTGACGCTCAGCGTGCTTTGCATACGACAGCAATCTTTCCTCGGGACTCCCCTCAAGGACCGGCGATACATTGGGGAGGAACACTACTCGCCTCCCAGTGCAATCAGAGTAGGACCATGTGTGAACACTACCGTCCGGTTCGGCGTCAACGTGCCGCGCAGGTTATAGTAGAGGATGCCTTACATAGCTTGAACATCTGCATCTATCACACGTTAGCGTGAAATTTGCAAAGAACAAATTTCAGCCAGATGTAGTGTTAGCAGAAAGGAATTTTGTTTATCAAATGTTTGTAGATACAATTTTCAATTACTTTTGCATGTTTTATGACAAGATTTCCCTCGACGAATGATGTTTCTTCTCATTATTTCTCATTTCGCTCCAACTGAAGGCTTACGTCACAGAAACGTCACAATCTTTCTCGTAAATCTGGAAACAAGTTTATTGTACTCTACGTGCTGTAAAATAATCTTTATTGAGGACATTTAAAGACACTGAGGGTAACTGTAACTTGACCCAATGTTTCTTTTATACATCTGTCGAGGTTTATTTCATTTTATTACTGAAACATTTTCTGGGATCTTGTCTCAGGTATTCCTGATTTGCATAAAAGAGGTTGTCTCATTATCTATTAGGGAATATCTTACTGTTTACTCATTTTTATAATGATAGAAAGAGAGTCGTTCTCAAAAAGGGTTACGAACTTGTGTAACAAATGTTGAAATGTTATTCGTATTGGGTTACTTTGAAATCCACACAACATTTACAATTAAAATAACTAGAATTAAAATAATCATACCTATTAGAGTAATAGATCAGGTCATTTTATGCAGGCCTTCAAAGTTTGGGACAAGGTACATTATGTGGCGCACAAAACGTTTCTTACAGAAGATTGAGAACAGCTATCCGAAACTTTTAAAGTTTTGTCGCAAGCTGGTTTCGCCGAACGGCCCTTTGGCAGTGGGTCTGGAGAACTTGAGAAAAGCTTCTCGGCCCTTTGGCTGAGATCGCGTGTAATATCTGTTCTTTTCATGAAGTCTAGAATGGAGTCTCACATGACAGTCTGTCTAAATAAGTGGATAAATAGGTGAATAAGTTTCAACATTGTCTAATTAAAATAAGAGTTGAATTGTAGAATTCATGCTGTTTAATTACGTTTTTAAATTACTTTACTTGAGGTACACTTTAATAGATCAAATGTCGGCTACAGTACTACCACTTTTCGAGCAAATGTATTAATACATTTAGACATATACATGACATGTACCCCTCCTCCCGTCCGCCCACCCATCCTGCAATTGAAAGCGTCCCAGATTTTTTACTTTCGGTCGAATATTCTACCATGTCGGGCAAAGTGCGGCACGCAAAACTTTATTTAGTGTGGCTGGAAATGAGGAAAATTTTTGTAATCTTTCTTCACAGAAGACTTGCCATGCCGATCATGATTCTATCTAATTTTCCTACCAAATGTGTGAATGGATTGGATTAGTGTTTTTGTGTAATTAAAAGATATGTCATTTGTTTTACTTAGAACTAACATGCTTTGCTTGAATTGTCCAGATCCTTACCAAATTTCACGGATGTCGAAGATATATGTGGCTTAGTTTGACAGCTTTTTTTTTTTCATTTCGAAATGTGTCCGATGAATAATTCTCTGGAGTACGGCATAAGAGGTGTACAGGCGGTGTCATGGGTACAATATGTTACAGGTGAAAATGTGGGAACTGCTAAAATGAAGTGTAGAGAACTTTTTGCTGAGTTAAACAGACGAACATTAATTTATTGGAATGGATTTATCATGTAACTTTCGTGAGTTTCTCGAATACGGGTAAACTAGTCAAGCAGTCTCTCTGATATTAAGCTGAACCGTCTTACGTCTTCCTTTCCATTTCTCTCCGTTTTACCTTTTCTAAATCTTTCCATAATTTGCTCACGTTTCAACCCACTGGTTTGAGTTGCTCATCCCTTTTCGAAATCCGCCTCGGTGGGGGGGGGGGGGGGCGGGGGACACGGGTTTTCACTGGAACATCTCTGAAAATACGCTACCAGTTCTCCACGATTATTCCAGAGTGACAAGAAAATTTGTCCTTACAACTTGTACCACTGTAGAACGTCGTCAGGGGAAGAATGGTAACTTGGGCACCAGATTTACTTCTGTTCAGGGCCCAAAATGGTAAATCTCGCCTTGTGTGGTTTACCAGCACAGACAAGTTTCGGATTTTTAGATATAATAACATGTGATATACAGGATACACAACCGACTCAAAGTCCGAAATTTGAAGGTCACTATAAGCTGATCTATGATTGCATTTCTTTTCATTTATTGGGTTTCATAAAACTTTGAAGGTAATTCATACAGTTTACAGAAATAATAATGGAACATTGTATAATTCGAAGATATTGCGAAGGTAAAGACTCTAAAATATCATCCAGAGAGCTTGTCGAGTAAGTCGCTGCCGAGAAAATGAGATAGGTAAAATAAGCTGAGAGAGTACCCGAGGACGGTGATATTACTTACGAAGACGAAAAACTGTTCACCTTCGACCTTAAACACCTGCTCGATTTAACGGTCTCATGATCCCTCCCTAATTATCATTGATTCTAGCTCACCCTTGCTCCATTTACCCTACCTTTACCCAGACTACTCTGCGCATGCATTACATATTAACCCATTTAGGTCGTGTTTGTTTGGAATTAGAAGTCAAAGCAGCATCAGTTAAGATTGTCCTAAAAAATTTTCAATTCAAACTGGGTCGTTGTTGTCTTTTTCTCTTATCGTGCTTCTGGTAGGGGACCACTAACTCCGATACCCGTGCCCGTGAACATGTTTACTGACAGACAAAGTGCCTTTAAAATTTTATGGGATGTTATTTTTGACTGTGTTACTTACAAAACATGATCACTTTTGCATTTGGATTTTGTAGACAATGAGTTGAAATGCATACTGTGCAAAATGAAGGCAATTTGATCAATTTTAGTGTCATTTTTTATTGTATTACTCCGCTCTGTGAAATGCCGATTTGTGTAGCTATTATGGCGGGAAACACATACCTATCATTGGAGGTTCTCTAGCACAAAATTTCAATGGTCATGGTAAGGAAATTTGAAAGTGCCATGAAAGCCCAGATTGTGAGCGTCGATCATAGGGGTGGCATCATACTGGTGAGCATGTCCAGGTTGAAAACTTCTACTGGGAGCTAGGGGGCACGGAAAGGCCGACATAATGGTGACGCCGTAAGGCGTGCGGTTTTGCTCGCAAAACCCCATCGGCGTGGGGTCCAGTGGCCCGCTTAAGGATCCCTGGTGGGGTTCTGGGGCAAAGACCCCGGAAGCTCAGCGATTTTAGTGATTCGAGAGGCTTCAAAATGGTCGAAAATCATATTCAAATTAAGGATTCTTAACTATGAATTTAATTCAAGAGTGCCAGGGTGAGGTAAGGGACATTATAACTGGGACAAATGTGTGTCATTGCTGCCAATAAGGGGACTGGGGACATGCCCATCGCTCAGTATGTTTAAAAGGCCCTGATTTGAGAAGAAGAAAGAAAATTTGAAAAAGAAAGATAGATTGCAAAAAGTTTTGTTTTAACTGTTTGAAGGCGAAGGTATACTCTCCTACAGGTTACCGTTAATGTGGGGGTCCAGGGAGCGAAGCACCCGGAAGCTTTGCAACTTTTGCACTCGGAAAAGCAATAACTGAACCAAAGATTAGCCGAAATGTAATAAAAGCAACTCACAATTTATTTTGCGACATTCAGTTATTTTGGAGGTTACTGCAAAATCTCATAAAAATATATTGGGGGGCCATGCCCCCTGGCCCACCGCTTACGCCGCCTATGTGTAAGTCAATGGGACTTATAATTAGTGGTCCGCTACCTTCTTGAGTTTTCAGATTTTATAAAAGGTGGCGCCTTACTGAAAAAAAAACAAAAGATTGAAGCCAAGCGTTCAAGGTCTCTGGCCGGTTATGTGTCCTGTCAACTACAACAGAGAACCAACTCAGGCGCCTCTCTAGTACCCTTCTGCATACAGTGACGCTCAGCGTGCTTTGCATACGACAGCAATCTTTCCTCGGGACTCCCCTCAAGGACCGGCGATACATTGGGGAGGAACACTACTCGCCTCCCAGTGCAATCAGAGTAGGACCATGTGTGAACACTACCGTCCGGTTCGGCGTCAACGTGCCGCGCAGGTTATAGTAGAGGATGCCTTACATAGCTTGAACATCTGCATCTATCACACGTTAGCGTGAAATTTGCAAAGAACAAATTTCAGCCAGATGTAGTGTTAGCAGAAAGGAATTTTGTTTATCAAATGTTTGTAGATACAATTTTCAATTACTTTTGCATCTTTTATGACAAGATTTCCCTCGACGAATGATGTTTCTTCTCATTATTTCTCATTTCGCTCCAACTGAAGGCTTACGTCACAGAAACGTCACAATCTTTCTCGTAAATCTGGAAACAAGTTTATTGTACTCTACGTGCTGTAAAATAATCTTTATTGAGGACATTTAAAGACACTGAGGGTAACTGTAACTTGACCCAATGTTTCTTTTATACATCTGTCGAGGTTTATTTCATTTTATTACTGAAACATTTTCTGGGATCTTGTCTCAGGTATTCCTGATTTGCATAAAAGAGGTTGTCTCATTATCTATTAGGGAATATCTTACTGTTTACTCATTTTTATAATGATAGAAAGAGAGTCGTTCTCAAAAAGGGTTACGAACTTGTGTAACAAATGTTGAAATGTTATTCGTATTGGGTTACTTTGAAATCCACACAACATTTACAATTAAAATAACTAGAATTAAAATAATCATACCTATTAGAGTAATAGATCAGGTCATTTTATGCAGGCCTTCAAAGTTTGGGACAAGGTACATTATGTGGCGCACAAAACGTTTCTTACAGAAGATTGAGAACAGCTATCCGAAACTTTTAAAGTTTTGTCGCAAGCTGGTTTCGCCGAACGGCCCTTTGGCAGTGGGTCTGGAGAACTTGAGAAAAGCTTCTCGGCCCTTTGGCTGAGATCGCGTGTAATATCTGTTCTTTTCATGAAGTCTAGAATGGAGTCTCACATGACAGTCTGTCTAAATAAGTGGATAAATAGGTGAATAAGTTTCAACATTGTCTAATTAAAATAAGAGTTGAATTGTAGAATTCATGCTGTTTAATTACGTTTTTAAATTACTTTACTTGAGGTACACTTTAATAGATCAAATGTCGGCTACAGTACTACCACTTTTCGAGCAAATGTATTAATACATTTAGACATATACATGACATGTACCCCTCCTCCCGTCCGCCCACCCATCCTGCATTTGAAAGCGTCCCAGATTTTTTTACTTTCGGTCGAATATTCTACCATGTCGGGCAAAGTGCGGCACGCAAAACTTTATTTAGTGTGGCTGGAAATGAGGAAAATTTTTGTAATCTTTCTTCACAGAAGACTTGCCATGCCGATCATGATTCTATCTAATTTTCCTACCAAATGTGTGAATGGATTGGATTAGTGTTTTTGTGTAATTAAAAGATATGTCATTTGTTTTACTTAGAACTAACATGCTTTGCTTGAATTGTCCAGATCCTTACCAAATTTCACGGATGTCGAAGATACATGTGGCTTAGTTTGACAGCTTTTTTTTTTTCATTTCGAAATGTGTCCGATGAATAATTCTCTGGAGTACGGCATAAGAGGTGTACAGGCGGTGTCGTGGGTACAATATGTTACAGGTGAAAATGTGGGAACTGCTAAAATGAAGTGTAGAGAACTTTTTGCTGAGTTAAACAGACGAACATTAATTTATTGGAATGGATTTATCATGTAACTTTCGTGAGTTTCTCGAATACGGGTAAACTAGTCAAGCAGTCTCTCTGATATTAAGCTGAACCGTCTTACGTCTTCCTTTCCATTTCTCTCCGTTTTACCTTTTCTAAATCTTTCCATAATTTGCTCACGTTTCAACCCACTGGTTTGAGTTGCTCATCCCTTTTCGAAATCCGCCTCGGTGGGGGGGGGGGGGCGGGGGACACGGGTTTTCACTGGAACATCTCTGAAAATACGCTACCAGTTCTCCACGATTATTCCAGAGTGACAAGAAAATTTGTCCTTACAACTTGTACCACTGTAGAACGTCGTCAGGGGAAGAATGGTAACTTGGGCACCAGATTTACTTCTGTTCAGGGCCCAAAATGGTAAATCTCGCCTTGTGTGGTTTACCAGCACAGACAAGTTTCGGATTTTTAGATATAATAACATGTGATATACAGGATACACAACCGACTCAAAGTCCGAAATTTGAAGGTCACTATAAGCTGATCTATGATTGCATTTCTTTTCATTTATTGGGTTTCATAAAACTTTGAAGGTAATTCATACAGTTTACAGAAATAATAATGGAACATTGTATAATTCGAAGATATTGCGAAGGTAAAGACTCTAAAATATCATCCAGAGAGCTTGTCGAGTAAGTCGCTGCCGAGAAAATGAGATAGGTAAAATGAGCTGAGAGAGTACCCGAGGACGGTGATATTACTTACGAAGACGAAAAACTGTTCACCTTCGACCTTAAACACCTGCTCGATTTAACGGTCTCATGATCCCTCCCTAATTATCATTGATTCTAGCTCACCCTTGCTCCATTTACCCTACCTTTACCCAGACTTCTCTGCGCATGCATTACATATTAACCCATTTAGGTCGTGTTTGTTTGGAATTAGAAGTCAAAGCAGCATCAGTTAAGATTGTCCTAAAATTTTTCAATTCAAACTGGGTCGTTGTTGTCTTTTTCTCTTATCGTGCTTCTGGTAGGGGACCACTAACTCCTATACCCGTGCCCGTGAACATGTTTACTGACAGACAAAGTGCCTTTAAAATTTTATGGGATGTTATTTTTGACTGTGTTACTTACAAAACATGATCACTTTTGCATTTGGATTTTGTAGACAATGAGTTGAAATGCATACTGTGCAAAATGAAGGCAATTTGATCAATTTTAGTGTCATTTTTTATTGTATTACTCCGCTCTGTGAAATGCCGATTTGTGTAGCTATTATGGCGGGAAACACATACCTATCATTGGAGGTTCTCTAGCACAAAATTTCAATGGTCATGGTAAGGAAATTTGAAAGTGCCATGAAAGCCCAGATTGTGAGCGTCGATCATAGGGGTGGCATCATACTGGTGAGCATGTCCAGGTTGAAAACTTCTACTGGGAGCTAGGGGGCACGGAAAGGCCGACATAATGGTGACGCCGTAAGGCGTGCGGTTTTGCTCGCAAAACCCCATCGGCGTGGGGTCCAGTGGCCCGCTTAAGGATCCCTGGTGGGGTTCTGGGGCAAAGACCCCGGAAGCTCAGCGATTTTAGTGATTCGAGAGGCTTCAAAATGGTCGAAAATCATATTCAAATTAAGGATTCTTAACTATGAATTTAATTCAAGAGTGCCAGGGTGAGGTAAGGGACATTATAACTGGGACAAATGTGTGTCATTGC